>JAMPIT010000510.1:11035000-11660000 GCA_026261815.1 Monarcha castaneiventris obscurior | reverse complement strand
CAGGATATAACACGTCCCTAGGAATTATTTCAAGCTGTAGCAAGAAAACACATGGCAAACTGTCCAGCTGCTTGCAGTAGCCCTGCAACAAGATCTGTATTGGGAAAGTATGACTAAAGATGGGAGGAGAGAGAGGGTGCCCCATGGCATAGCTGCATGGCCAGGTAACCAACGTAGGTTGTTATTGACAACCAGAAAGCAATAAACCTATTGCCACATGCTTTTTAGGCCAACTTTTGGCTGGCAAACAAGGAATGTGATGGACCTTCCCAAGGCTGGTATTTCTGGTGTTTGCTTTGGGTATTGACATTTCATATACCATTGTTAAATGGCTGGGAAAAAAATCAGTTATTGATTGGGACAGAGCTGTCTTTGTAGAAAGGCGTGGGGGCCTTGTTTTCATATTATTTGCACATCTTCTCATTTCACTGGGTGTGGAGAGAGACAGGCTGTGTCCATGACACTGTGTCACCTGTGCAGAGACCTCCCACCCTGGATGTGCACTGAGGTGACAGCGTGGCTGATGGACAAGGCTAGGTTGTATGGGTTAGACTGGTTTCACATCCGGCCCAGCATCCATCTCTAGATGTGGCCAGATGTTTTGGGAGGAGGGAGGACAGGGCTTGTGATGCTTCCCCTGCCAGGCTCTGAGATCTTTGTTCACATCCTGCAGGTTCCTGGTGCTTGACTTTCTTTCTTGACTGCCGCTGCTGAGGGCTGAGCTCGTGCTTTGGAGGACACTAAACACAGGACCCAGCTCTGGACCAGCAGTGGTCTGTGCAGAGCCCGTGTGAGTCTGGGACTCTTTCTTCCCCCTCAAAATATCTAGTTTTGCAGTTCTACGTGTTGGATTTCATCTGCCCTTTGATTCTTCACCATCTGCAGTTCTCGCTGCCTGTCCTTGTCCTCAGACAGCTCCTTATCAGTGGCCAACTCTTTCCCCTCCCTCCTCACTCCTTTTCCAGGACGTTTATGAAGGGCGGAGCAGCCGAGGTCACTGCACAGATCCAGACCCTGATGGAAGGTCATTGCTATCACGCTGCCATGTGAGAACTGGCTGTCTTCTCCTGACCTCTGTTTCCTGTTTTTCAGCCCATTATTTATAGATAGCAGGACCTGCTTTCTTACGCCTGAGTGACTGCATTTCCTGAGGAGCTTTCTCTGCAGCCTCAGTTTAATCCCGAGCAGCTTCCTGGGCTAATGGAGCTGTTGTGCCCACAGGAATGGTGTGCTGGTCCCAGCTTACCTGAGCCTTGGGATGGTGGTATATGTGCCTGCAGGTCCAGAGCCACCCCACCACTCTGGTGTCCTTGGTAGAAACACGTGTGTTTTGGGTCCCCCTTGCAGTCAATGAGGGGCAACAGCTCTGGACCCTCCAAGGGACTGGTCTCTGCCCATCATCCAGGGCAGATGCCCATCATCTGGGGGTCCTGCAGCCACTGACTCAGGGCTGAGAAGCAAACAGCAACAGTCTCAGCTCAGCAGAAATCTGTAAGAACATGTGGCTAATTCTGTGTACGCACACATGCCACCGGGACCATTGTGGTTTCTAAATGAGCCCAGGTGATTTTGCAGCTGGGACGGGGCTCGGGGCATATTTTTTTAACTCTCCTGTTTATCTCACGTGGTGGTGAGTAAGGTCTAAGAGCTTTGTTCACTCTGCTCTCTCCACTTCTCCTTGTTGCCACCCAGCACCCAAGGTTTGTCACCAGCAGTCCCACTGGGCTGCCCCTCACCAGCAGCATGGGGGAGTCTGTGCAGTAGCTGCAGCAGCACCATGGCAGCACACGCTGGAGAGGCACAGCTTGTTTCTCTTCCCACAGCGCCAGATGACAAAAATAACACAAAATGGCGACAAATCTCCTATTGTTTTATTTAATGATAATTTTCTTCTCCCTCCTTTCTCTGCCCCACTGAGGGACGTTTTGGCAGTTTGCGAACATCCCCCTGTTCACATTCACTGAATGTTACTACAGGCATTTGTTTCATGTGACAGCTTGAAAAAAGGATGTGAAAGCTTTCCTTCTTGTCCTCCTGGCCTTTCCCTCCATCATCTGACCTTCATGAATGCTCTCCAGCAAACAGTTGCCTTTCTTGCATGGTAGAATCTGGAAATAATTGCCTGCCACAGCACTTACTTCTATCAGTGAATAATCTTCTGTAATTGTGCTGTGGTCTTTGCTCCACAGCTCATTTTCTTAGCTCAGAAATGTGCTTTTATTTTTTTTTAAACCATTGCATATATTCTGTTTACCCCACAATTCATTGTTGCCAATAAAGCAGGAAAATAAAGGATAATCACCACTTAAATGCTTTAAAACCAATGCCATCTGTGGGGGAAAAAAGCCCCAAACCAAAAAGTCCTACCATCCTCAGAGGAATGTGTATCAAACGTGCTCTAGCCAAAATACTCACTTTTTCTGATGGATTATATAAAAACAAAAGGTCCTGATAATCTGACAAGCCACAGTTTGGTTCCTTGAATCCCCAACCACAGCTCAAAAGTTGGCTGACTTGTATCAGAGACTCTGTAGTTCTGGGTATTGCTGATCATTTGTTTGTTATTGGTATAGCAAGCTCTGGGCACAGCCAATGTCATAATCCTGTGTCACTGTACAGCTCCAAGGAGATTGCTGATAAATAACAATAATATACACACACATAATGGATACAGGCAGCAGCCAAATAGGACAATAATTGGTGTCTTGGTGGAGCTTATTAACTTAAATCAGGCAGAAAGAGTTTGTGTGAATGGATGCCACCCTTGTAATTTCCTGGGAAAAAAAAAAAGGCCAATATACAGCTTTCAAAATATGTGCCCTGAGAGCTATGCTTCATGTCACCAGGGAGGAGCTGTAGATAAGTGTGTGCATTCTTATTTTTTGATGGTGTCTAGCATTTACCCCAGGGCTGGCCACAGAGAAGTAAACTGGCCCTGTTTGATCTGGTCATCACCATGACCCAGGTCCCCATCAGAGCATCTATTTCCTCACCTAGCACTGGTCCTGCAGTCACCCCCCTGAAGCGACCCAAACCCAGCTGACCTTAAAGTTCTCCCTAAATATGAGTGACATTTCAGTGTCTTGGGATGGCTCCCCCCATTTTCAAAGCCCAGGAGTGTCTGCTCTGCAGACCCTGGTGCAGCTGCCCTACTTTCATACCTCTGAGCAGGACTGCTTCAGGTTTTGTGAAAAACAGAGGATGTCCACAATTCAATTCTCTAGCTCCAGTGTTAGCCAAAAGCCCGGCTACTTGGCTGCCCGTCCATGGTCTGTCTGTATAGGAAGTTACTCCACCAGAAAACTCTGGGCAACCTTTGGCCAGATTCAACTACACATCCAATCTGCTTTTTGCCATTTCATTTATTCAAAGTAGTGGGAATCACAGGTAACGTAGCTGTTTGTTTAATACATTTATCTCTATTTTACAGCTTGGGGTTGATCTAAAACAGTAGGATAGCATATCTATCCTGAATACATACATTTTGAAGACATAAAGGGGAAGTCTTGGTTGTAGTGAAATTTATGAGCGTTTTCCCAGGTTTTGCATTCACCACCCTGTGAGTCCTGTCTCAGATTCGCCATGAAGCCAACCTCTTTAGGTTCGTCTCTACAGAGGAACCTCACAGCTGAAGTTCATCGAGTTGACAACTCCCAAGGAGGAGTCCCCACAAGGCGGATTTTCATCTCTGTTGGCTGGCATTAGTGTGAAGTCAGAGGAGTTATTCTCAGTACATATTGGTTTAATTAAAATTAGTTGTATCCTCAGTCAGTGGAAATTATCAAAGAAGGAAATGTTAGGGAATTCTCTGCTGCTGAACTGTGGAGAAATGTATGCAGAAATAGGATTCCCAGGTCCCTCGCTCAGCTAATGAGGTGCACAGAATGGGCTGGGTCCCCTTGGTGCAAATATGGGATAATCAGTGTGGTCTGGAATTGCACTCCCCGGAGAACCAGTCCATCATGCTCCCGCACCGCGGCTCGAGTCTTCTTCCATTCTGAGTTAATAATAAACACAACGCAGCTAAGTGATATACGTGACACGTTTATTACCATGTCCTTTAGAAGCAATTTCCTTTCTGCTCTGTTTTCTCACAGACAGCGTAATTACCAAGTTAAAGAGAACACAGAAAAAAACCCCAACAGTTTCCAGACTTGATCTTTCCCAGATGAAATGACAAAATTACTGAACCAGTGCATACTCTTCAGATCTGTAAGGAGATATACCTTAGGGTTAACAGCTGCATTTCAGCAAGTCTTCAAGTGAAGGAACACAGTGAAATCGACTCCATAGAGGCACAGCTTGGCAGCAGAAGATTTTTACATGATTATGCTGAAGCCGTTTGTGCCTACATGGAAGGCAGGCATTGTGATATTCCTAGCTATGTTTTGCAAAACTAAACCAGCCGCCATTCCTGACATAACAGATTGCTCAGTTCCATACAGGAAAAAAATAAAAGAGGCAAAATCCTAATGCAGTTGGAGCAGGTGACCATTGACTTTTTCAGAGTCAGGATTTTCCTCGTCTGCTGCCTTGTCTTGGGTTGCACAGGGCAAATGCCATCAGTTTTGCATTTCTTATTATTCCTGTCCACTCTGTACCCCATCACCAGGGAACCTGTTCAACTGAGGACCAGAAAATAATCCCTCTATTGCAAATTGCTCAGCAGCAGGTGCCCTAAACTGTCCTATACATAATAGTTGCGTATTGAGCACGGTGGTGCTGGTTAATGGTTGGATTTGATGATCTCAGACACCCCCAACCTTAATGATTCTGTGATTCATAAACCAGAAGGCTGAGAGGAATGTGAGTGAGGGTGTGCAGGCTGAGAAGCACAGGGAAAAAAGGCCTTTGGATTCCTCTGCACCAGTGTGCCCAGTGAGAAATAGTTTCCATACGTGCTTTCAGCTCCTTCTGCTTGGAAAGAAAGGACACAGCCCCAAGGCACGATCATTACAATGGGTTCTATGTAAGTTGCTCCTTATAAGCATTTGTCAAGTTGCAGCGAGCACAGGACAGTGTGGCAATGTGTCCTCATTCAGCAGTGGCTCCCATGGGCAATGGATCATGCTGGGAATCCAGCAGACTGCTGCTTCGTTCTGGCACAGGGAGGCAAGCTAAGGTGCTTGTGTTTTAACCTCTAAAATTCCAAATTACTTGGGTTCTGATATTCTCAGAGGGTCTGCATTGAGTGTCTTGGTCAAAGCAGCATGAGCACTGGCTGGCTGGACCTGGGTGTTAAATTGTCCCCTGGAAAGTGCTCTCTGCTTCCCTGTTGGTCAGAGATTTGGAAACTCTCAGAGCGCACTGCAAAGCTTGCAGTTGTGTGAGTCTGCCCACTCCATATTAGCTTTCAAGAAGGGTAATTTAACAGCAGAAGAACAAGGAGACAGAGTCAGCCAGCAGGAGGGTGAGGTGATGGAGTGACAAAACACATGTACCATGGTGTGAAGCAGAGAAGGACCCCACACTCACCTTTCTCCAGCACTGCCATACCAAGAGCATGTCCAGACCAAGCATGAGAAGGATCCCTTGGAAGGGTAAAACCCCTCTTCCTTGTGGAGAAAGCCTCAGGAGCTGGTTTTCAGGGGCTGATGTCCTGTAGGGCTGGTCTTGAAAGCTACCTCTGTCAGGGCAGGCATTGGGACCCCCATGGAACCCTCCCACCTCTGACAAACCTGTTGTGTGACCCCTCATGGCCATCCCAAGCAGTGGCCTGGTGCCCCAGCAGAGTTTCTGCTTCTTGCCAGGCAGCTGTCATTATGTTGGCCTGAATGGAGATGCTTTCTACAGCCGAGGGCAGAGATGGACACCCTCAGGTCTGTGATGCTGGGATATCCCCACACTGTGGGTCAAACATAAAGAACTAATTAAGTTTAATCCTTCCGAGGCAGAAATCGTGGGCCAGATTTCAGCTGGTGTAAATCAGCATGGCTCTGCTGGGGTCAATGGAACAAACCCAGCCTGTGCCAGTACAGGCTCTGGATTGGTGCCTGCCATTGTGCACAGTCACAAACGCTGCTGAGTGCCATGAAATTAGAATGAAAGATTAATAAAATCATATTTTGCATTGTCCTCAGCACAGACAGGCCATTTGAAATAGCACAGCAGCCACGTATTGTTGGTGGCTCTGAACAATGTTGCTTTCAAAACACTCTGTTGTATATAGAAATTAATATGGCTACATGGTGAAAAGTATTATCCTCTGCATTATTTGTTAATTTAGTCTTATGGCTAAACAATTCACTTCATTTAGCCTTATAGATCTTCTTTTAAATTGCACACAGCACTTCCAAGGATTTTATAAGCTCAGCTGTTCTCTAGACTGTATTCCTGGGAACTTAGGAGGTGGTGCCCCTCAGGGATTTGCTCTTGGAATGTCCCCAATACCAGTTAGAACCAGGTGTGCTGGAGGAAACAGCTCTTCACTTTTTCTTCTCCTCCTGCAGTTTCTGCAGAATTCCTCTCTATTGACAAGCTCTCTGAGAGAAAGTTTCATTGCAATTTACAATAACCACAATCATTTGGCAAATTGAAGTCCACTCCTCTCCTTTTACAATACGTATGATACTGAGTGAAAGACTTAATATGCAGATTTTTTGTTCTGAAGTGGCATCTCAGGACTATGCACTAGCCTAACACCCAGCCCCTTTTTCCCTAAATAAGAAAGTTGTTTTTTCTAAGTCAAGTTGTTTGCTCCCTATGGCTTAGACTCTGTTCCAGAAATTGTAATTGAATTTTGAAGGTTCTATCTCAAGCTTACTTGCTTAGGATATTAAAACTTATTATTTCCTTAAAAGCAGTAATAGTAGATTTGCTGTTTAATCATATCACACTTCTGATTTGCAAAAGAAACAACTTTGTGGTCCAGCTGAAGACTAGAGCTGAAAAAAAAAGCAGATCAAATTTCATTTCTTGGAGGTGGAATAGCCTTTATTCTTGCCATTACTCACCTATGTCTTTTCAGATTAGAGTTAATTACTGGGAAAGATAAGCTGCTCTTTCTTTCCTTGTTACAGCTTTGGTGATACTGGATCAGTATGACTTGGTACATGTTAATTGCACTTTGAGAGACATATTCTCCAGTGAAAATTGACAGAACAATTTCAGCAGACATAAAACCTTCTCCTGAATTTGCACAAGGCCTGCAGATGCTCCTGCCACAGAGTAAGCTTCCATACAGAGAGATCAGGAGAATGGTGAAGCGATGTTCTCTTAGAGGTTATGAATTCATCAGTCTTCAAATGTCTTACTGCTTCGATTTCATGTCCCTGGCACACCCAGGGTTATTGGCTGTGCATTTCCTCATAGAGAAGGAGCCTTACTAGGCAGCTGGATGACAACAGAAACCTTAACAGGCACCCTTCGGATATGCTAAAGGGCTGTCAAGTGTCTGCAGATCCCTGTTTGATGCTAAACTGGAAAGGATTTCCCAAACTAAGGGGTTTCCAAACAGCTGTTGCTGGGATAGCCTTGGTTCCTGGGCTCAGGTGTTGTCCCTGCATTTCAGGAAACATCTTCATAGCTCAAACCAGCAAAGCTTGGGATCCTGTGGTGCAATCTATCCTGTGGTACCTGTATCGGACATTTCTCAAAGGTAGTTCTGATTTCTCCTGGAGCTCCTGTTCCCCATCTGGCCAGTTGAGACAGGTATTTTGGGCCACCATATGTGTATTGTATGCATTGCCATGGCAGATGTGTGAAGCCATGGCAGATGTGTGAAGGTAAAACATTAATTCCTTTGGGAGCATTAATGCCTGGAGTTCAAGGAGGTATTCCCTTGATCTTAAGGATCCCAATGTACCTCTCTTGACCCAAGAACAGTGGAAGGAAAAATAAGGATTTTCTAAAGAGGAGTCACAGTTGCTGCTGCTGCTCTGATCTGTCCTTCTTCCCTTTCTCTCTTCTTTGACTGCTAAGGAAGCATGTTGATACTGGTCTGATCCATTAACACCCTGTTCCTGCTCCTCACGGCATCCTAACTCAGCTCTCTGCTGTGTCTGCACCTCTCTCTGATTTTACATCATTACCTGCTGGTCATCACCCATCCAGCTCCATTTTCTCACTACATCTGGGAAACCTTTACTGTCACAAACAGAACATGAGAGGGGCTCTGTTCCCTGTTGCAGCTCCAGGTTTAGCTGTGAGATGAGTCAAAGCCAGCTTTGCTCAGCCCGTGTATGCCACTAGGACACTGGGCTGGGAGAGGGAGGCAGGCAGCCTGAAGTCCCTCTCTACTGTGGCCTTGCTGCCTAACCTGGGGGTCATTTCCTCTCAGCATTCCCTGCTTCAGCCCAGTTTGGTGAGCCCCTTTGCTATTGCGGGTGGGCTGCGCTTTCCAAACATTTCTAACTATTCCTGCACCATCATGCTTGACTTCCCACCTGTCTTCATTCAAATCCCCCTTGAACACTCAGTCCTTCCAAGAGGCCTATAAATGCTAACCTAAGTCAAGATAATGTCATTATCACTGCCATCGATGAAGTAACTCATCAAGTGCTGAAATAAATCACTTTCCCTGAGGATTACTGCCTGAAAGCCAAATGTAATCAGTAAAGCCTGGGTTTGACAAGGCTGTCACAGATAGAATTCATTTACTAATGAGTTCCAGCCTAGAAGTCCACATTGGTAATGTGTCTGTGGTTTTAATGAAACATTAAAGAGACCTTTTTCTCAGTATTTTTTTGCTTGTTAGATATGCTGTTTGTCAGATAAGTCTTCCCACTTGATGAGCAAGTTTTTTTCTCCCTCTTCCCCCAGCTAAACAATTGTGTTGCCAAACACGGTTTTCTAAAAATCTTGCTTGATCCTTTGAAATAAGGATCAAATCGGCCAAAATGAACATACCAGCTATGCTATTGCCTGTCCATGGAGGGTTACTGCCTTTTGCAGAAGGTTTTTACAAAATAGTTCTTCCTGACAACCAGTGAGTGAAAAAGAAAGGTGCTATCTGTTCACCATGCTATCAGGAGAAAACTTGAACCATCGATAAGGATGGTTTCTAAGCAACGAAATGCAGTCTACAACCATAATAACAGCACTTAGTCTGGTACATGCCCCACTCTCCAATTAATGGCAAATTCTTATCAGCTGTATTGTCTGGCAGACACACATCTGAAGAGCTGAAGTGGTTCTAAAACAACACTTCAAGTGGTAGAACAAAACTCAGAGTCATTCAGATCTCCCAAACACTAATAGTGTTATAGAGTTTTTACAGAAAATGCCCTAAAGATTTTAATGGAAAATAACAAGTCTTACCTTTTCTACCTTATAGGATATTCTAGTCAATCACGTTTCTGTTCAAGGCTGACTTCCCAAAGCTACAAAAAAGATATTGCCATAGGTTTTTCGATATTTTACCTGATATTCCCCATAGAAAAGTAACCCAAGTACCATCAATGTAGTGTTTATTACAGTGCAGAAAATTTCCTCTTTGTAAGAGAATCATATACTGCATCGTCTGCTCTACTGAAGTGTAAAAACCAGTTAAAGTAGGATCAAAAGGATCTTTTTCAGTAGGTAATATTGCAGGAGGCAATACAGAAACTTGTAAAAAGTACCTTTTCCTGCCACAGTCCACTTCCCAAGTCCATCACTCGTCAGTTTGACTCGCTGCCATGCATATTCCTTTCTTCTCTGCTTCTCTTTGCCATCTTGCAGAGAGGGGGTGATGCTCCCCAATGAGCTGGTCCTGGGGGAGGTCTTGTCTGTCCCTGGTAGCCCTTCTCTTCCCATGGGCAGAGGAGCATGGGGAGCAGCAGTCTCCAGTCTCTCTTAGCTGGGAAGCAAGCCAAGAGGACTCACATCTTCATCTCCATCTTCCTGGTACATTTTAACAAGCAGGGAGGGATTTAGGGGACCTGATGGGCCATGAAAAGGGATGTTTAAAATGTTTTAAAATGCACTGCAAAAGAGAGCAGCAGCAGGTGGTTGGTGTTCTGCATGGTTTTTGTGAGAAGGGAAAGTGCAGCGATTGTTTCTCAGGTGGCCCCATCAAGGACATTGCTGGGAGCTGGGTGCTGCTGACGGCACTGGGAAATGGGAGACCGGGGAAGCACACATCCTTGTGGTCAGGCACCAGCTGAGAGGGGTGGCAGGGAGTCTGGGGACACCTGCTTCTTCATGTGTATGGTGTTGAAAGGGCCACAAGCCCTGCAGTCCATGTGGGAACAAGGACCAGAACTTCAAAAAAAAGAGATGCTTGCGAGGGGAAACACAGGCACTGCAGCCACCCAGGGGCCTGAGCAGCTCACAAAGAACTTTTCATGCTGCCGTTTGGGTGCTTTTAAATGGCATACTAAGATCTCCCCATAATTTCTCTTAACATACGTATAAAATGGGAGGTGGAAATAGTATGTCTGCCCTTGCTTTATCTGATTTGTCTAGTTGGACAGTGTCTGGTACAAAGATAGTGCTGCACACAACTGAAGTACAAGCAATATCAAAAAACTTTCCAGAGAAGTTGTAGAAGCTCGAGGATGCAGCAAACAAGAGGGGGAATCTGAGTCTAGGACAGGGGGCAGGGAAAGACTGTGACTGTCTTCATTGCAGACTTCTCTATGCTAACATACATTTGACAAATGTTTAAAAATAATTTACATGGCATCATAGAATCTGTCCACATGTAAAATATTCCTGGCAAGCTTGATATATTTAATTTTGGGAATGTAACCTCCATTTCTTCAAATGCATACAAGAGCCAATCTCCTCTCCAACTGCTCTCATGGAAGGACATCTGATCAGAAGCCTCAACACAGGGCAGCCTTTGGGGACCAAAAGGTCCTTGAGTCCACGGCAAGCCACCTGTTGGTGATTGAATCATAGACCCAGAGTGGCAGGGAATCTGAATCATTTATTCAAAGGAATGAGCTGGTTTTATACTCTTTTCTAAGGCACAGTATTTCCTTATTGGTGATCTTCACTACGTGACCTATCCTGTGTTGCCACATCAGCACACACTTTCTCAATGTCCTTCTATGGGGTGATCACTCACTGTTCACCCATCCCTCAGCTCCCTGCAGGCTCCTCTCCGTAGGAATCTGCTGTGTGACACCTCCTCCCCTCAGGGTCCGGTGGAGACAAACCTCTCTGTGCTGCCATGGGCTCCTTTGTGCTGCAATGTGCCTCTGCAGGCAGGTTTTGCAGCTCACAACCCAATTCTCTCCTATAGTTCCCCACACCACCACATGACAATGATTGTCTGCTCGGCAGAGGATGCACAATACCATTTAGGAAATGGTGGGAGAGGAGGCATGAAGGGAGGAACCCCTTTTACAGCAGGTATGAGGATGTCTTAAGCTGAGTCGGATTTGGAGACTTGATGAACAAGCCAGATGTTTCAAAAGGAGAATTCTGGATACTTGCAGGGACTCTCACCTAATGCCAAAGAGATGAGAAAAGTAAAACAAAGAAATGTAATGGTGTGGGGTTCCCCCCCCACCCCGCCCCCAGATCTATTTATTTCTCATGCTACCTGATTATGATTAAAGATCATATTTTTGTTTAGAAACCAAGGTGAATCCTGGGAGCACTTCAAGGTCAGAAAGGAAGGGGTCCAAGGAATTGTTCCAGTGGAGAGATTATGTCATTTAAAAAAAAAAACAAGATATATTTCTCATGTATATATGAACAAGGGTAGCTATTTAATGTTGCAGTGAGCAGCAGGGTGTTATAATACACTGCAGAAGGCGAGGGTAACCCGATTCTTGTTAATAGATTGTTAATAGACTCCTTAGGGCGGATTAAAGTAAAACAACATTGGATGACCAGTTTTTGTAAATATAAACACGTCGGGTTTATTACAGAACAATTTGGTTGCGAAAGAAAACAGGTATGTAGCCATCTTGGATTTTGTTGTCTATAGCAATATAAAAACATGAAATCATTGCAATATGAACACACGACAACATCACCCAAGGACATGCAGGAGGGAAAAGAAAGAAGGAGAAAGGACAAGAGTGTGAAGATCTCACCACCTGTAGGCCCTGAGATGAGACAGGGTTGCTGCGCAGTCATGACTGAAGTGGTGGTCACAGACCTGATCCATCATGTGCTGGGAGATATCCAGAAAGGTGGTGGGGGCAAAGCCTTGGGAAAACACACAGAACACACTATCTGCTGGGTTTATATTCCCTCAGGTTCAGGTGGGAACACCCACATACCTCCCCTGAGGCAGGAGCTTCACACTGGATGATGTAACGTTGTGGATCACGGACACTTGGAGAGTTCTTGACACCTAAGTCCGCACAGCTGCCCATCACAGCAGCACAGCTGAGTCGATTATGGCCCATTGTGGCCCATCAGCAGAGATGAAAACTCTCAGGTCACATGCCGATGTCCCGCTATGTTCCCGGTGGGAGGAGGGGGAGCCCCACAACTCAGTGGTTTATGCAAGGGAGGGCAACTCAGTGTGAGGAGAGGCATCACCACGTCTCCCCAGGATCTGCCTCCTATCTCACTCATAGCCCATCATTGACCCTCTGAAACACCAGATCAGAGGTTGGCTGTTACACTCCTAAAACTCACCTCCTCCATTTCTACAAAGCACCCCCTTGTCTCCACAAAAGGGGGAACCTTGTTAGTCATTATCCCTTAATAGTTCTGTCTCTCACACAGGGAGCAAAGGACATGGACAGACCCATCCACATGAATCTAAGGGCAGTGAATTCCTCAGCCAAAACTAAAAGGGAGCTTGTGAGCATGACTTGTTGACAGAGCAGGGCACTGCCATGCCTCTTCTGCAGCTAAAAACACAGTCTGGAGGGGATTTTGGTTGACCTGGTGGTCTGTGCTAGGAGGAACTCTTGAAGTGAGAGTAAGTTGAGGCAGTGTTGGATACCCTAGACTCTTGACAGTGGAGGGCCGGTAGGAGAGTCTGGGATAGGAGACCCATCACCACCATCCAAACAAGGGAAAAGTAGTTTTTAAGCTATTACTAAGACAGCCGCTGCCTGTGCTGTGTCAGCCATAGATGTGTTCTCACAGCACAGGACCAAAACACTGAATAGCAGCTGCACTGTGGAGAGGGCATAAAGAGTGGAAAGTTCTCACCCCTACACCCACATCACAGTCATCCGTGTTATTAATTACCTGCAAGAAGGCAATTCAATAGTGCAGAGGTAAGAGATCTCTGGGGTCTTCACAGGTCTTGGAAAAGCAGAGGCAAGAAGCCCAGAACCTCCTTCTCAGGGCAGTTTCAGATATTTCTCTCCTTTTAAAAAACTTTCCATGTCAGCTTCTCAGCTGTTCTTGCATATGGGGTACATATGGAGGAGAGAAACAAAAGCAGTGACTGGCGCCAAACGGGGCCTGCTGCAGCCTTTAACAGTCCTCTCCTCTTACTATTAAAATGCAGCTTTTCCCAGTGAAAATGCTGCTTTATTGCTGCAAAAATACTTCCCAAAGACATGGCCCTTGGAGCACAGCAGGGAAGTGTGAAGCAGGCGGCTTTGGAGTGGAAGGCACAGGGGCTGAGTGCAGCAGCCGGGTCAAGGCTGTCCCAGAGATTCCCAGCCCTGCTGACCTGGCTGGCAGGGGATCAGCAGCATGGGAGCTGCTTGTAGGTGGGCTGAGCAGTACATGGGCTGGGGTTCTTATGGGGAAAAGCAGTGATGATGCACGGTTCAGGCTGCCCTGGATCACAACTCAGGGGATGGAGCCATGCTGAGCCTTCATCCATCCACCATGTTTTGCTCCCCCGATGGGCAACTCTCCACCATCTCGCCTGGACATCAGTGGGGACATCTCTCCAGCTCCAACAGACGGCTTTCACCTGGGACCTGGCCCTCTCCTCTTCACATTCCCACAGCCCTGGCCTCATTTCCATGCTCCCCAGTCTGTGTGCATCAAAGGGCAATTGCACATGCCTTCTGCATCCCACCACCATGTCCCAGTCTGGGGCCAGCTGGTTCTTCTGCTGTCCTCTGTTTTGCATGACACTGTCTAGAGGAGTGAGCCCTGGTGGGAGTTCCTCTTCCCATTGGCCCTGGCAGGGGTCAGGAAGAGAAGCGACAGCCAAGACCTGGAGGAGGACATGCCGATGAGGCCAGGAAAGCCCATCGGTTTTGATGCCTGTGGTGGGCTGTGGCTGTGCTGCTGTACCCAGGAAGTGGCTGGCAGCCCCTTTGAAGCCTCCTGCCCCGTCTGCCTGCCAGCTGCTCTCCCTGCTGTGGCTGCCCACAAAGGCACCGTGGGCGGGAGGTGGAACGGGAGCGATGCTGAGGCTCAGGTTGGGTGGGATGGTGAGCTGCCAGCAGCTGGGATGGCCAATGTACCACCCATGCAGCATTGCAGGGCAGATTTTTGGAGCCATGGCTGTGAGCTGTGGTCCTTGGGATCTTCATCTCCTCTTCCACAGCACCTGGTAGTCTCTGAGCATCAAGTAAAAATCTATTTCCGATCAAGACAAATAGCACTTCGGTGGGATGCCAAATACTTTTGCATGCATTTGGCCTGAAGCTGCAGGAGGACAGTGCTGTTTACAGTATGAACCTGCATCAGGATGGTGCTGGTGACTGCATGAACCTAAGTCACTGTTTCAGAGATGCCCAAAAGAGGGAAGAAGATACAGGCTTACCAAGGTCAGTGGGGTCTTAACCCTTTCTGCTGGTTCTTGCCAAAACCTCTAGGAAAAAGAGCTTGTTTTCCAAGAGCTGTTTTCTTGCCTGCACTATCTGTGCCTGTTCTCATGCACTCTGTGCATCTCACCCACCTGGCTGCATCCTTAGCAATCTGTGAGGGCTGCACACCCTCTTTAAAGGCAACAGCAGGCTGTGAAATAATTTGTTATCAAAGCTCTGTCTTTTGGCCGTACTGCATCTGTGATCAGTACCCATTTTAAGGGTTCTTGCATGACACTGCAGAGTTTTCTTCACCAAACAGGATGCAGAGTAGATGGGAAGTGGTGCATTATTTTGGGTTTTTTATCCTTGTCTTGTCTTCCATTTAGTTTCAGTGTGTATATCCGAAAGATGTGGTTAGGGACGTGGTTTAGTGGTGGACCTGGCAGTGCTGGGTTAATGGTTGGACTTGAAGATCTTGGAGGTCTTTTCCAAGGTGAATGAGTCCATGATTCTCTATTTTTGCTTCCCCTGTTTCACAAATACACACCTGCACTTACACAGTAGCCATCCTTTACCGCTGATAGCTGCTCACATTATCTCTTCATGCCAAAATAAGGGTTGTATTCATTTCTTCCTGTGGCAGCCCATTGGTGAAGAGCTGAACATGTTAGCAGTCATAATCAGCTAAGACCAATTTTGATGACGTTACTTCAGAAATGGAAAGTGAAATTAGAAGTTAGATTTCATTGTGAAAGAACTGGTTGCACAGCATTAAGAGGTGGTGGGATTAGTACAGAAATATGGAATAAAATAATGAGCTTCAGGAAAACTGTTTTGGTTTTGTTTTTTTTTCCCCAAGCATTGGTAAGTTTTCAGAATACTTTGCCCATACCCAAAGTTACCCTTCTGTGAAAAAGAAAAGGATCCCATTTTTTCAGAACAGTCTTTGGGAAGCTGCGAGAAATCACAACAAGTATATTGTTGTGACCTCACCTCAACCATTCTGAAATTTCTGTGGCAACCACAGCTGGAGACAGAGGTGACAAATATTGGGTTGGAATAGAAAGGAATGAGTGGCTGCTCTTGGGCTATAAGAAAATAACACAGGTGTTAAAGTGTCCCCCAGTGCCAACCCAAACAAAGGGTGGTCTGTGCTTAATTTTCCTTGGAGTGACAAGGTGTAGTTTCCAAATACAAAGAGATTTCTTTCCATAAAATTTAATTTATGAATCAAGATTACATTTTCAAACGGAGAAATTAACAAGTCCACGGATTTCTGGATTCATATGCTTTGACAAATGAGGTCGATTTTAATGGCATTTGCACTGAGTGGACAAATGGGACTAATTTGCAGGATAGTGGATCCCAAATATAAAAAATTGTTGGTGATAAAGATTTATGAATACCATGTTCAAGCTGATGAAGTGCCTGGTTGTTGCTACTTAAAATTTAATACTAGCTCCCCTTGGGTTTTTTTTTTTTTATTTTGTTTTCATCCTGTGGCCTTTTTGAGGGCAGGAAAAGAAGAAGACAGCAAAAGGATTTAGAGGATGTGAGTAGGGTCAGGCTCCGCACGCGCTAAAGAAACAACAAATTGTCTGAGGTCACAGACATTGTTAAACTGCACTCAAAATGTGCAGTGCTTTTATTCCAGCTGATATCCTAAAGCAGATGTTTGGTTGTTTATTCAGTGTGGAGATAAAGCTGAGCTGGCATGGTGGGAACTGTCTCTTGCCGGCGCAGCCTGCCTGGGGCACTGTGCCAGCAGGAGATGCTCCAGACCCTGGGGCTGTGCTTTCCTTCCCAGCAAGAGGAGTGATGCCTGCAGAGGTGCTCAGGAAGAGGTGCCTGAGACCCAGAGGGTGGGCAAAGGTCCAGTGGGAACATCCTGACTCAGCTCCCTCCTGCTGCCTTGCAGGAAAAGAACAGGAAAAGGTTTGGGGATTTCTAAGGCAAGGCACAACTTCTGCTGCTGGATCTTTGGTGCGGTTTTCAGGCTGTCCCAGGAGGGAAACAGGTGGAAAGGGAACAGCCTTTATTACCTCCTCGAGCTATCCATGCCTCTATGGGACATGTGGGTTTTCCCTCTCCTGTGCAGGAGGAGGGCAGAGCAGCTCTTGGCAGTGTTGAACTCCTCATAAAGGCCACTGATTTCAGAGGCAGTTTTGCATCAAAATGTTCTTAAGAGCTTGGGGGGTTTTTGCATACTGAAGTGGCAGTACTCTGGGAAAACTTTGGTGGGCTCTCAGCTCCTCTAAACACATTTCCATCAACAGCTGGTGCCAGGAAGTAGCATCAGGCTGTGTGTTGCTTCAAGCAGTATCATAAACCTGGGAGCAAAATGCTTCTCTGGGCCATTCTGCCTCCAGAACATCTTGTCATGCACTGTTGGATGGGATGCTGAGAAGTTCAGGTGGAATTCCTGTAGCTACTGAAATATTCTGACCTTTAAAGTGACCTTGTTCCTCTATCAATGACTGATATCAGTGACTAATAATCCTCCTTTTCTGACTGATCTTTTTAAAAAATAGTAATCCCTGGGGTTTGGTGTAAGGTAGCAATCGCAAATAGACAACTTTTCTTTAGACTTACCAAAATGCACAGACAAAAACAATCCCAAGAAGGGGAAGAAGGATTGACTGGGCGAGTAAAGTTCTATTGCTCTATATAATGTTCCCTTTGCAATGTGGATTTGCAGTTTCATATCATACCATAAAGAACAGATAGCTCAGGTGCCCTTCTGAAGGGTACATGAACCCTTCTAATTCACTCCTGTAGCTGTCTATTATATGCCTTCTGTTCGGCTATTATTAAAAAAAAAATTAAAATGTGATCTGAATAATTTTTTGCCACCTGAATTTCTTATTTTTCTTCTCACTTATTTTTGCCCTAAAATTTTCTTGGCATTGCTTTTTCTTGGGGATGTTACATAAAAGACTGTAACCTGTAGCAGTTGTTTAAAATTAACTCTGGCAAAATGAATGTAATATCATCATATTATTCTAATAGGAGGTGATTTCCCTGCTTCAGAGAGCAGAATATCCATGCATAGCATCCGGTGAATTAAAGTCCAGGAGGGAAGAAGCTGGCAAAGACGGCAGGGACACAGATGAAGACAGAAAAAGCCAGTGTCTTTCCTTTTTACTGTTGGCACATTCTAGCAGCACACCTGCACCCTGGCCCCAACATTTGATGAGCTGATTTGATGAATCTGTACTGTTAGGCTTGTTTTCATATTTTGAGGTTACATCTCTGAGGTCTAGGGCTCCATTTTTACTATGCCTGGAGCATCAGAAGTAAACATGCAGCTGACTGATTTCCCGTGTCTTTTAAATTTGGGCATCTCTAGAGAGTGGTTCACGCGTTGGGTGGGACATATCAACATCTGTTTTTAAACAGACTAAGGCCAGTTTTGCAAAATATTGTTCCAAAATAATCTGTCTATATTGACAATTTGGGCAATTCAGGAAGTCTTGCCAAGGAAATGGACCTCCAAGTCATTACCCCAAAAAACACCAGGCAGAGAAAACACTTCTTCCCTTTGCCCAGCAAATAATATTTGAAGACAGTTAGAAAAGCATCTTTCAGTCACTTTACAGAGGTGTTTTGTACCAATGAAGATGAGGTTGGGTGCTCAGTGACATTGTCAGATGCCAACCAGTAATGCATTTCTGTCAAGATCAATAGGAGTTGGCAAGGCAACACTTTTCGCATTCTGTAAAGTAGAAGCCCCTTTTTCTAAGCTGGCCATTAAATGCTCAAGAATCTAAATCTCCCTGAAAATCCCATTCCTCAAGATTTTCAAAAATGGTGTATTTGAGACCCTAAGTCATTTTTCAGAATGCCTTTTTGAAATGTGTCATTGTAGATCCTCTTAGATGCTGCTTGTTACCACAATATGTTGGGGAGGGCTTGTGATAGCCAAGAAAATATGATTACCTATTTGTTGAGCATGTTCTTAGGCAGAACAAGTGCAAAGAGTAATTTTATTTAGCTTGAAGTATCTGATAAACATGAAGAGAAAAAGAGCTGTGCCGTTGGACAGGTCTTATCTCAGTATCTTTATTTACATTTTCAAAGAACACTGACGTAATCAAGCTACCAAAAGAACTGCTTTCCTTCAGCCTAGGAACAGAAACAAATTAGTCTTTAATAGTGTTGTGTGAAAACTATGGGGAATGTTATGTAAAACTGTGCAAACAGAATGTTTGTGTTCTAGTTCCAGGTCATTTAGTGGGCAAAAAGAGAGACATTTTGTGTGAAATGTCCATGAAGTGGTTTGCTATTATATAAGGACAGGAACTGCTAGATCAAACTAA
This sequence comes from Monarcha castaneiventris obscurior, assembly GCA_026261815.1. Taxonomy (NCBI): domain Eukaryota; kingdom Metazoa; phylum Chordata; class Aves; order Passeriformes; family Monarchidae; genus Monarcha; species Monarcha castaneiventris. Next base: position 11,641,120 of record JAMPIT010000510.1, on the reverse strand, counting down.
TGGTGACATGCCGAGAACCAGATGCTTCAAAGCAAAATGCAAGACATCCCAGTGTGGATAATTATGAAATAGTCTGACCATAGGGAAAATTTCTGCATAAATGACTTTAGTCCTAAAAGGCTACATGTTTGTATTGCTTCTGAAAAGGTTTTAGTCTGATTTCCCACAGACACAGGGCTTATGCAACCAGTGTTCTGCCGGGCTATGCAAATCTCTGACTCCCTCCCTCTCTGTCTACTCCCCTGTCTCCAGCAACCTCTGAACACATCCAATCTCTGCCATGGGGAGCCAAGAGGAGCAGGTCTCACAAATAGTTAATTTCCTACAGGTTTCATGAATATAAGCTGCTCCCTAGTGAGGAGAGACAGGTAATAATGCCAGCTCAAGGTGAGCTTACACCTCATTAGAAACCAGAGAAACCACACAGTAGAGCATCTTATAAGTGCTCCAGCTGTTGGAAAAGCTTAAACCATGGCTCTCCATCCACATGAGAGGCAAATCCTAGGTAGCCACTGGCATTAATGGTGCTATCTCTTTCTCCTATTGATTATAACTTTGGATATCCTCAGGATCTAATATAAATGCTTAACTCTTTGTGACTGAACATGTTCTTAGCTTTAACGAGCTCCAGGAGCAATGAGTGCTAGTTGAATAAACTGCAGATAGGACATTTCCTTTAGGTGCCTGAAATCTACAGATTTCCTTGTAGCTCTTCCCATAAAGCAGCTGGGCTTAATTATTGCATAATGCTCTTTATAGGCCAGCAGGCTAATTTGTAAATTAATTAGAAGTAAGTTGAAGGCAGTCTCTTGCCCCTTGGGAATGCTACAATTAATTGCTTCAAGGTGTTGAAACCTTGTCTCTGCCACACTGGGCTGGCTGACCCTTCTCTGGAGTCAAAACCATGTTAGAAAATTTATGTTATCTCTCTTCTCAGACCAGGACAGGGCCACTCCGTGGCATCCATCTTTTTCACAGTGGGCTTCTGTGGAGTCCTCAGGATGAAGAAGATACAGCATATTCAGAGCTTGGCCATCTTCTCAAGGGCTCGGGCCACAGTGAGCTGCCCCATGTCAATCTTGCGCTGCCCCTGGCATTGTCAAATGCCACATCTTGTACCTCTTCTTCATCACCCTTACAGCAGCATGAACTAAATGAAGCCTCCTAGGAGAAGATCCGTGGTCCTTGCCATCGTGCTGACATTGGCCCTGGTGGCATTTAATATTGAACAAGTTACAACAGGAAGTTCTAGGGTGGGAAAGTAGGTCCTCTAAATTAGAAGGAGATACGTATTTGTGTTTCCCACAAAATTCAGCAGCTGGTATGACATTTCTAATGGGGGTAACACATTTATAGATATTTTGACAACTTCTCAAGGCAGTCTGATTTCAATTGCAGTTGCACAACTCGCCTTTTACTTTCCACCAATGTTTGTGCAAGGACCGTATTGTTCCTAGGAGCAGTATTGTGAAGGAACTTTGGCACACCCATCTCTGGGCTGCTTGCTCCTAAAGCAAAGTAAGCAAAATAAAATCAATCTATATTTCATTTGGAAGCCCAAATGATTTATAAGATGAACCAACTTGTCAGGGACAGTCAGAACTGGCAAGTAATATGTCATGTCTGAGATGGTGGATTACATGATTCAGCTGCTTGGCTGAAACCCTCAAATATGCAGGAAAACATAGCTCTGGAGCCTGTTTAGGCAAGATGTTAATTGAATAAGTTCAGAAATTCACACTATATATACATTTGTCCCCACAATGAGCAGAGCCATGTGTTCATTCATTTTTCTTGGAGATACAGCTGACAGGATATAGCATACAGGAGTGCTGTAATAACCCGGTGGCCTGAGAGTGGAGCAGCAAAACCTTGCAGGTCAGAAGGGACACAGACCCTGGTAAATCCAAAGGACTGATGGCAGTTCTTATCAGTTTCTTTCTGAAACAAGGCTCTGAAGAATTTTGCTGGGTCTTTTTGTGAAGTAGCCGAGTGTTATGTGTTTTTGACAGGATGACCTATCTGATGTAACACTGTGCTTCTCTGAGAAGCCATATCAGTGTGTTATTTTCTGTATATTCTCTTTGGCCCTATTTTCTGTACCTTCTCTTTGGCCCTATTTTCTGTACATTCTCTTTGGCCCTTGTACATTTGTGTCCATGCGTGCAATATACTTTATGTTCCAGTCTTCTCTTGCATGTCTACCACACATCCTTGTTTCCACACTCTCACATAATCTATTATAAGGGTGATATTTTTGGCTTTTAAGAGCGGTGTTAACAAGGATCAGATGCTGCCATCACTTAGGAAAGAGCCAGGTTTCCTTTGCCAGTTGTACTATGCACTGGTAAAAAAAGAAATCCGTCGGTGTGGATGTTACAGTGAAGTTCTTGTTTTCAGCAGGTGAAAAGCCACTACTCGACCTGCAGTGAGATTTGCTCATGGAAAACCCCTGGAAGCTGTTTTTAGCAGCAAGGCATTAGTCACCCTTGGAAGGCTGCTGGCTGCTGCATGCCTCTGGCTCCCGCCGTGCTGCCCCACGTGCAAGGAGTGCTTTGGATGCTGCACAGCCGCTCCCGCCTTGCCGCAGGTGTCGACTTTAACTGCACGGCTCCTGCTTATTTTAGGAAAACATGAGCTCACGTTCCAGAGAGCCTTCTCTCCAGCCAGAAGGTGTGGGCTGCAGTCCTTTCCTGTTCTGGGGGGCCAGGAGGGGTAAGGCCCCACGTATGCAAGGAGTGCATGGTGGGATTTCTGTCGAACAGGTCTGGGGACAAGGCAAGGGTGAGGAAGGGCTGAGAAAGGGATGTTTTCCATGTCAGATGGAAATCAGGCAAAGAGGAGACAGCAGAGCAGTGAAGTCATGGAGAGAGGTCTGAGGATTGGAATCTATTAGATCATCAGAAGTAGTGGATTAAGTCATGCTGCACTGAGGCTAAGGCAACTCCTAAAAAAACTTAGAAAGGGAAAATACAGGTGATGAAGGAAGTAGTCAGTTTAATAGTTGGAATTCTGGCTTGCCTGCAGGGATGCCACCTCACAGCAGTGACTCTCCTTGGGAAGAAGAAAGGAGCTGCTCCCTGCTCGATGGTTACTCATCCTCTCCAGTCTCCAGTTCCCCCCCATCTCCAGCACAGCTGGGCCAGCCAGGGAGGGGACTCTGGCTCAGTGCCCCAAGGGAAGTGCCAGATTTGTCTGGCTAGTGGAGGAGACGGAGGAAAGCTCCAGTGAGGATGGCACTGTGCTGGCTGTGCAGGCATGGGGATGTGCTTTGGCACGAGTTAGCAGAGCCTCAGCCAGGTCCCTTCTCCCAAACCAGCCAGCCCTTTCCTTCCTCTGCAGCTGACACAGGGATTTGTAGAGGATAAAGGCTGCTGATACACAGTGTCATTGCTTTATAAGGAAATGTCTTGAAATAATACAGCTTTTGTTGATGTCCTTATTTTATGACAGCCTAGGAGTGTGTGGACCTTGAACTGGATAAACAGAGTTGGGAACACTTTTTCTGATGGAGGGTATTAAACAAATATGAAAGTGTTAGAAAAGATACAGCATTTCATTTAGACACGTTGAAACACTGTGATGTTTCGTTTGGTGGATTTTCAGGGCCAGGATACCCTTCATTCAAAATACTTAGAAAGTAAAACATGAGAAGTATAACAGAAAAAAAGGGTTGAACAGAGGGTCTTCTTTGATACAAGGTTGTTGGGAGAGGAAAACTGGCTGTCTCAGCTGCTAAATTATTCCCTCAGTTTTTCTGCTAGGGTTCTCCTGAGCAATGGAACAGTGGGCTCTTAAATCTTGACAGGGGATCCTCCTGGTGCAGGCAAAGGAAACAAGATGAGCAGGTTGCTTAAGACAGGCTTCAGTTGTGTTTTAACCAGGCAGGTCCCTCTGTATAGGGCCAAAAGCACATGGAAAGGCACAATATGGCTGAGAAACTCTCTCCTGTGTTTCCATTTTGTGGATTCCGCAATAATCTTTCCAAGGAACCTTATAAACCTCTAAGTAGTGGGGTTTTTAAAACATTGCTGTTATGGTAATAGTTTAGTTCTGCCTCCTTTGTTATGTGTTAATGGTGCCCTTCCTTTAGATCTACTAATAAAAGAAACTTAAACCTCGATGTGAAAGTCCTTGTAAAGTTACACATCAAACACATTTGTGCTGGTTCTCCCGAAATACAAGACACTGGGGTGGCTCCTGCATCGGGGGTAAGTGTCAGACCTTAGCCAGGGAGCTCACCAGGTCAGCTGCAAGGCCTGTCTGTAGTCGGGATCACTGCCTCTACCTACAGGGCAGAGCTGGAAAGGAGTGTTTTACATAGCAAAAGTTCTCTTAAATGAGAAGGGAAGAGGTGGGGAAACTTCAGACAAATTAGAGATAATGGAGAATATGACATCTGGAATCTGGATGGAACGATTCATAATCTGTATCACACTTTGACCATCTCTTTAATGTAACTTTTGAATCAACCTAATGGAGTAAATTCATACAGAATTTCTCTCCCTGCAAGTGAATTATCCAGGCTTGTTCACAGGTCTATGGAAAACTCTTCTTTCAGTTACAGCCTTTAATTCTCTATGCTGCCATTTTACAAGGTAGGAAAAGAGGAATGTATCTGATTTTCCCAAACTTTCAAGGGTGTCACCTACATACTGTGCAGACAGCCCAGTCCTCAAGGCACTAGAGTCCTGTTATCTTTTTATGGAGGTGATAAGTGCATGTAGATTGTTAGAGTCCGGGCATTTTTGTAGAAAATGTGCTTCATATGACTTCTTGAGAAGTCTCCCAGCTTCATATTTCCTATGGTTTCTGTGAGCAGTTGCCTATTGGGAAAATTAATGAAAAAAAACTATAGGTGAGTGGGAAGTGTGGGCTGATTTCTGGAGAAAAGTACAGTGGAAAAAACAGTAAGGCTGAATTTAGACAGATCTAGAAAATATAAAAATGATGCCAATTCTTTCTTCGCTATTGCCAAGACTGTGTGATTTTATAAATAGAAAGAGTGAGGGTCTCTGTAAGACATTAAGAGGTGGTAGTTTGGCTCACCTAATCTTGTCTTTATGTGCTTTTATCCAAAAGAAAGGACTGTCCCCTGTGAACAACATGAAGGTGAATTCTGCTTGTCACTAAGTGCCCTCAAAAGACAAAGTCTCAAGGTAACTTTTTAAGACAAACAGGATCTTGCTGTGGAGATCCTTGGAGCTTCTGAGGGCAGTCAGGTTTCCATGTGGTGTCCCCTTGGGAGCAGATAAAAGAGGAGTGTTCCCAGTTTTTGTACTCATGGACGGGAGATGGGGTTTGACCCCTGATGATGTTTCGAACCCTCAGGAAATGTTAAAGTAGAGGTGCTGGTGTTCTGGGATGATGGGGCTTGAGTTAAGCCCTTCTTTGTGCCTCACCCGATGTGGCAGCCCTAGGGACCTGCTGTTTTATGTGTTTGGATATGATGAGGTATATGTTCCCAAGGACCAGCCAGGCAAAAGCAGTTGGCCACTTGGAAATGGCTTTAGGGCCAAATCCAACCCATCAGTCCTCATTTGAGCCATGCTGGTGAAGCTGGTGTGAGGTCATAGACCTGGTGCCTCTCTGAGATGGAAAAGATGTGCCCATCTGGACCATGAAATGAGCTGCTGGAGGCAGAATCCAGTTCCCACATACGCTGTGCTTTTCTTAGGGTGCCAGAAGGAATTAAAACTTTCAAAAATGGGACAGAAAGATAAAAAAAAGAAATTATTTTTGTAGTTGGGAAAAGGCAGAGAAAGTAAGAAAGAGACCTTAAATTGATCTTTATTTTTGCTGCCAGTGGTCCCAGGATGAAGGCAGGATCCTTATATATACCCACCTGGTTTCTACCACCAAATACAGCTGTTGACACGTTTCCACCAGGAGGGTTAGATTCTGTTAAAGCAGCATTTTCTCATGGAAAATATTTTCTGCTGGAACATTTTCGGCTAACCTTCGGCATGAACACGAAAGGCTCTGACAGCTGCGCTACGGTTACTCCATCCATTAACAGCACAGAGGCTCTGGAGGGGCAGGAGGGGGCTGAAGGCCCAGCCCCTACCTCTCTGTGGTGGTGCTGAACACGGGCTGCCCTGTCTGCAGCTCTGGCCACCCCAAATCTCTGCGGTGGGGAGAGCCTTAGGCGCTCGCAGGCAGCGTGGGCTCGGCTGAGTGGTGATGGCTGCGCCTGCCCACGCAGTGCCTGCTCCCCGTGGGCCAACCGGCCGTATTATGACTTTCAGCCTTATTTTAATCCGATTGATGGAGTGGCCAGAGATGCTGATGGGATTAGAGCGCAGCAGAATGACGAAGCACTTGGGATTTGCCTTCGTGCGGATCCCTGCAGCACACCAAAGGGAAATGGCTGCTTCTGATTTACAAGCTGCAAGGATGTTGCACTGAGGTGGAGTGTTTTCTCCACAGTCTGCAGCCACAGCTAGGCCTGACGTGTTTTTGACAGTGTCTAATATGTTGTGCGTGGTCTCAGGCATTGGGACATCCCTGTGGAGCCGGCGGGTGCTGGGCTCTGCTTTCCACGAGGTGACCTGGCAGGTGGCAGCTCTGGGGGCACCTCTCTTCTGTCCCCCGGTCAGACGAGAACAGATAATTGCTCTTGGGGCTGCCCAGCTCCGAGGGGATGACGGTCTGGGCTCCTTGGCAGGGATAAATCATCCAGTGCTCACTGACAGCAAGGTGGATTTGCGCCACTTACGAATTTCATTCATTGCACTTAAAAGGACTCCTTTTTATTTTCCCCACGCGAATAAAGAAAAGGAAAATTAAAGCAAAGCATTTCTACACTTTCTGATTGCTTTGTTTAGAGGAACAGTGTCTCTAAATGCTCCAGGCTGAAGCACGGGTGCTGCTAAGAGAGTAAATTGCAAGTACATGGCAGCAATCATCCCTGCCGCTCTCACAGGAACCGAGCGCTCCCTCCGGAGTGAGCCTCCGATTTTAAGCCCTGAAAGAGCAGCTTGACACCCTGTGACCTGCCTGGTAATGTTCCTAATCCACCCCTTTATAAATACACGCTCCCGAGGGGGGCGGCGGGGCGGCGGGGGAGGACAGCGAGCGCGGCAGGCAGCATCTCGCAGCCCCGCCGTGTGCTGTGCTTGCGGGAAGCTGATGAAGGTGGTCACAGGCTAAGTGGATTAAACCCGGGGAATGTCAGCTCAAAAATAGGAGCCGCAGCCTGACATAAAGATCTTGAGAAGTGAGAGGATTTGCTGGTGAGCCGCGCCAGGCTCCCAGAGGAAGTGAGGGAGGGTCCGGTCTCGCCGGAATTTCCTATGTTGGCTGTGGACACGGTCTGGAGATGCCCGGGGGATTCTCGGGGTATGGCTCTGCCTGGTTCCAAGCCCTGCAGCTTACACACATCCGTGCAAGATGCAGCTGGTGAAGAAAACCGAGACAATGTCCTCCAGGGGCGGCTGCCAGGGTCGGGTGCTCCCTCCCTCTCTCCCTGTCCTGGTTTGAGCCCACCAGGTGTCTGGGCTTAGTTGGGCATGGCAATGCCTGACACCAAACCCTCTTCCAGAAGGATAACAACACTTGGAGTTAAAAATAAGATGGAGAGACATGAATTAAAAAAACCAAAACCAAACCCACCAAAAAAACCCCCCAAAAAACATTACAATAAGGAAGAGTTAAAAGTAGGATTTAAAAACACAATTAAAGTAATAAGAATTAGCCTCCCCTCCCTGTGCCTCCCCAAGCTTTTTATGCCTTCTTTTCTTCATGCAGAGAATGATTTTCTTCATGACAGTGGCTGGTTTTACATTCTATCTTGTGCAGTGAGAGAGCATCTCCAGGCTTTGTTAATCACAGCAATACCCAAGCTAATGACAGTTCGTGCTCCTCTATAATAGCTGACATTTTTTGACTGTTCCTTTTGCACTTCATCCCATTTATTTGCTTCACACAGAGCAGTGTTAAGCCTGTCTTTAAAAAGTAGTTGCCCTTGTAATCTAAAATGTGTGTGGATTGACTGTTGGATAACTCACATGCAGCTGCATGGCCTTTTGACCAAATAGTAAGAAAATGCTTACTCTTTGACCCAGTATACTCATGTTAATGATTTTAAGTTTGAAGCTATTAAGTAGGGAAGATGGACAAATTCAAGCATGATGTGAGGGGTAGTGACTCTTTCAAGCTCAGTATTATTACAATAATAAGCATATCTTGCTTTATATAATTTTCCTAGATTTAAGTACCCAAAGGAAGCCCTGTTGCATTTCACACACATAGGTTCTGAGCTAGAAAATGGCAGCTCTGATCCCACAGCCCTTGGGAAAAGTTAGCTTTTTCTTTTTGTCCTAATACTGCAGGAGTTAACAGCTTAGGGGATGGAAACATGTCTGAAAGTCTCTGGGAAGATAATACTTGGGAAGACAGGTTTAAGCTAAATAAGAAAGCAGATTTCATCGGCCTTCTTGGAAACAACCTGTCCAGAGACTTGTGATCCGTTTCTAAATTTGGCCTTTGCATTTTCCATGTACAGGAAGTGATGAAAAAGGCAGCATAATCCCTGGTGAGTTTGGACACGCACATCAGGGGCTGAATGCCTTTGTTTGTTTAGGACTGCGGTAAGCTGGGTGTTGTAAACATGACTCACGACAAGTTTAATTAAGACAAAAAACATGGGAAATGCAGAAGAAGGTCACGCATCTTTCTTTGCAGTTTTGGCAGCTGAAGGTTTTTCTGAGAGATCTGAATGTGCTGCACCAGCGCAAATATAAATACAGGTTTTACACTGATTTTCTCTTTCCCAAAATTATTTTTACCCTTGTTTTTTGGATGGTGCTAAAATAGGCTGAATAGAAGAAACCTGATCTAATGCATAAGTGCATTAACTTGTGGCAAGCCAAACTGCAGCTGATGAAAATAAAAGATGTGGTGAACATATGATAAAACTCCTAGTCAATTTGGTCCTGCCCCAACAGTGAAAAATTTACTGCTGGATGAATCTCACTAAATGTATTTGACCCTCAAATACACACTTGTCAATGCAGAACCTGCCTATTTCTCAGATTTTCAAATACGCATTTGGTGTTCGGATGAGCCCACTGGCTGATGGAGCGAGAATTTGTTCCAGATTAAGCTTCACCTCTCTGCAGATGCTGTGTGGAGCCTCACATTTTGGTTCAGACTAGTTTCTTCCTGAACCAGCTTATATGGAGAACAAAATAGTCCTTATGAGTTGAGAGCTATAGGAACAGTGTTCTTGAAAAGATGGTGTTGATATCCTTTTTGCAGAGTGGACAACCAATTCAGGTGGTGAGCATTGACCTAAAGTTTTGTTCATGAAGGGCACTTCTGAGAACTTCAGACTTGTTTGAAAATCTTGATGATGCCCAGTCACAGCATAGCGCTTAATGCCTTACAAATAACAATGTGTTGGGATGAACTTCGTCTGCCTTAACACTGGCCACTTGAAAGCTGAGCATCCAGTTAAGAAAAGTACTGTGGAAGAAGGAGTCTGTTGGACTTCTCCTATTAACAAAGTGAGAAAAAAAGAGGCAGTAGGAATATCTGGAAGGAATTGATTCCATATCTGCAGTAGGTGCCTATTTCTAACCAGTGAAGCCAGGCAAGGGAGCCCTGGTGATTAGCTGAGACTGCCAACCTAACTAACTTCATTAAATGAAATTAATCCCAGCCTCAGAGACAGGGGTACTTGTGCCAAAACACTCCTTCACATGCAGGACTTGTAAAAGCACGCTTCTTCAGGACTTTAGACAAGTTTATACCAAATTTCAAAAGTCTATTATCGAATAAAATTCTCTTGAGAGTTTTGAAGTCCAAGAAGAGCAGATTCATACTGGTGTGGGCAAAACCCTCTAGGCACGTGAAATAGATTAGCTGGGAAAGAGCTTTTAAAAATGTAATATTTTTAGGTTAACGCAGCCTCTTGATTTTCCCTAGAACTTATGGTCTTAAATCCTCCAGATGCATTTGAAAACTCCCTGGCCAAATCGAAAAGATTAAATTTATGAAACTGGGAAAGTGAAATTTGGATTCTGAAGAAAGTTTAAGTCACAGGACTTGCAGAGTCTATGCCAGGATTCAGAAGTATTTTAAAATGCATCTAGATGAAAATTTCCAAATAATTACACAAATAATGGCAATACGTCTTTGAAAATCTACCCCCCAATATCTGCCCTTTCTCATTCCCTTTAATACAAAGCAGCAAAAAACCAAGTAATTTCAGATTGTCTGCTGACATCGGTGATTAAAACATCCCATTTGCATAAAGCAAGTATTTATGTTTGAATGAAGGTTTTGCATAGCTTACTGTCTAAAATGTATGTTTTAGATCATTCTGGTTATGTGTATGGATGGATTTATCAGAGGTTTCTTAATTAAATCACCCCCTTCCCCTTCCCCTTCCCCTTCCCCTTCCCCTTCCCCTTCCCCTTCCCCTTCCCCTTCCCCTTCCCTTTCCTTTTCCCTTCACTTCCCCTTCCCCTTCTGCTTCCCCATGAAAAAGTTTTGGCATTCATATTAATTGTGTTTGCAGGCCAGAAATTCAGGCACAGTGTGAATTTCTGGAGAAAGTAATGGTGGGCAGATTTACCACCATTTCAAAAGCCTGAGTGCTCTGGTTTTTGGGGATGAGCCTGGAAAGGCCAGTTATTTACAGGGACAGAAAAACATTGCAGGCACGGAAGAGGAAGCCCCACTCCATTGTGCAGGGCTCCTGTAAATGCATAAAGGCTCCGAAAAACAGCGATGGGGAAAGGCCCTTCCTCCAGGAGCAACACAGGCAGCAAGAGGGAATGTTCCCAGCCATTGCAAAATGTGGGTATGTGTCAGTAATATCCTCCAGTCACCCCTGTTGCAAGCTGTTGCATTGGGAACACTGCAGTGGGATTAAACAGCATTCTGGAATGGATTAACCAAGGCATGGCTGCAGCCTGTGCAGGTCCCTTGGCTGGGTTGGTGTTCCTGCCCTTTGTGCACCACAGCTCTACAGCAGCTCTTGACAGCCTGGCTTTGCTCCCTGCGCACGGCATTTTGGCACCAATGAAGACTTGTGGACCTGGGTGGTTTTGTCAAAGTCCCGTGTCCCTGTCTGGCTTGGGATGTGCCGCAGGAAGCTCAGCATCCTGCAGGGTCCTGTCTGAGCAGCCTGGCTGCAGCAAGTGAGCTGACCAGCACTGGCTCATTAGTCTAATCAACTTGAGTGTCCTATGCATTCCTCTCAAAGCTCCTTCAAAACCCAGAGTTAAAGGACAGATGAGCTCTGTAATGAAAGGGGAAGTATCATGTTTTACTACCAGCTGTGAGAAAAGTCCTATTCATAGCTCTTTTGGGACCATAATGGCTTCTGAAAAATATTTTGTCTTGAAAGCTGCACCAAGGATGCAAGTCAGAATGACACGACTTCTGTGGAATCTGCATTTGCAAAGGCAGAAGGGAGAAATGTGTTTAATCAGAAAAAGAAGAAAAAAGTGTTCGAATACCAAGGCAAGAATGCAGATGCAGGATTTGGTTTCACTCCTCAATTTTTATTTTTTAAAGTGACTATGTGTTAGGTTTTGTTTCTTTGTTTGGTTTTTTATTTTCAGTAGAATAGGCCTTTTAAGGATAAGAAGAAATTCTGGATGATCAAAAGAAGCAATTCTCAGATCAGAGTGGTACCACCAATAGCTCTGGTGAGGTTGGTGTGCTCTCCTATGCATTGCATTCAAGTGGAATGGTAATAACTTATGAGGAAAGGACTCTGAGGCTCCTTCTGATTCAGCGGAGGCAAAACTCCACTTTTAGATAAGGAAATTTTACCTGAGTAAGAGCTCAACATGGACTGTAAAATCTGGTCATGAAATCCCCAGCTAAGCTGGTAAGAAACCAAAATCCTTCAGACAGACAATTAAAATAGGATTTCCAACCTCCATAGTTATTCACATCCTACTAATGAGCTCTGGCATCTGTGGCAGAATTGTTAAAGGGGTATTGATCTCCTGCAAAATTTGGTGTGTAATAGTGATTTGCAGACACAGAGAGAATATTGAATCCTCCTCCCTCATTATTTCCCAGTGGGCTGATCAGTTGGGGAGTACTGGAAATGCAGATGACATTCCCATTTCTCCTTTTCACCCATCAAGTGGTCCATCCGATCAGTATGACGGGGTTTTTTTCTCTCCCTTTTCACAAAAAATGTTATTGAATGTTGGTATTTGACACAGTCATACATCATGAAGCAAAGGTTTAATGAAGGGAACTAGTTATAAACAGGCACTTGATCCTGAGTAGAATGAAAGCAATTTCTTTTTTGGTAGGCTTAAAAATAATCAGTGCTGTTAAACATACTTGTATTTCAATACATATTTTTCCTTCTCTTTTAAATGTCACTGACTCCTCTACTGAGAGTGTTACAACCTGCATCTGCAGGCAGGACTGTGTGGCAGTTTTCCAAGAAGAACAGTCGTGAGCACACCTGTACCACATTTCCCAGTGGGAGTTAGATGTGGTCTTACCAGCTGATGGCACATTCAGCCAGAGCAGGGCGCAAACCCCAGGGTACCATTCCTGATCCAGCATTTCTACCTGACCCATCAGGGTCAGACCCTCCCAGGAGACTCCCATGAGATGATCTCACACACATCTTAGAAGAAAAATAAACTGCATTGTCCTGAGGGAAAACCACTGCTGCCTTTTCTTGAGGACTGCTTGTGCCATTACGATCTGGAACAGGGAATTGGATTCCGTGAGTTTGTGTCGTATGCCCGACCTCTTCCCTTTCTCTGGAAAAGCTACCTAAATTTGGCCAAGCAATAAATGTCTATAAAAAAAAAATCCATCCCTACATGATTCATGGAGACTTCTGACTCCAGAGCAGGGTCTGAGCAGTAAAGATGAAGCACGAGACCATGTGCTGGAGAAGAAAAGAAGATATTGAATAGCTGCTCATTAATCAAGTGCTGGGAACAGAGTGAGAGGGGTACAGTGGTAAAAAGTAGCAGGCAATTCTTACAATTAAAGGCTGTTTCAGGATGCAAATATAGAGAGGGAGGTGGGGAAGTGAAGTGATATTACACAAGCAGCCTTAATTTACACGTGCCTTACTTCTGGAGTGCTCAACTTGGTAATTCTGCTGCTGCTCTATGGGCACAAGAATGGGTTTTTTTTCTGTTGTATAGAGCATTTTGCTGCCTTTCAGCTCCCTGTACTTCTCTGGCTTTAAAAGATGTGGAATATTTGTGACTGCCTTGTGCTGCGATGATGTGACTGCAGAGCTCTTTTCAGCTCAGTGGAAGAAATGAAAGGTTGGGCTCACTGCGAGCAGTTGCTAAGAAAGCAAGCAAGCAAGCAAGCCTATTTTAAGCTGTTCCACAGAAGCACAGACTGCCTTGATTGGTTATTGATTCCAGTTTCGTTATGGAGAAAGCACATTTTTAGCCACAAACATGTGCAGCCACATGTTGAGCTGCAAGTATGAAAACTGTAAGGCTCTGCACTGAGCCCAAGCATCCAAAAAGCTGGGGACCCACATTTCCCACTCCAGCAAATGGCACCAGTCTCTTGAGAAAAGTTTTCTTGGCTCCTTCAGCTATATTGAGCTTTGGATTCAATTCAGTTAGGAGTCGGTTGTGACTTGGATCTTGCAGGCTGTCCTTAGACTGGCAGATGAAACAAAGCCTCGGACTGTTTTGAACATTGGAGCGTGACTGTCTATTCTGCAAAATTCTTGGGCTGGTCCAGGGAGTGATGGAGTCTGCATGAATTACTGCCCTCCCCAACAGTGCCAAGACTTGGAAGTGCAAGCCTTTAAGAAGGTGCTTCAGAAGGCCCTTCTGTGCAGGATGTCTTTGGTGTCAGACAACGTGCATGGGCATATTCAGTGTTCTAGGAAGTGGTGGGTACACTCAAATGTGTGTGTGTATATATAAACATGGGCAGCCATGCTTCCCAGAAATACACAGCGAGGTAATGCCTTACAAATCTCTGGATTTCGGTGGGTGTATGAAGGGAGCGAACTTGTACATGCTACCTCGGAGCGCATGGGAAGAAGAGATGTTGGGGCTGCTTTTACCCCAGCTAAGCCAAAATGGAGGTTTTGTGGCACTTCAGCATTAGCCAAGGGCAGGAAGAATTCGGGCACGGAACAGGAACAAGCCTGTGGACACTGGGCTTTTGATATACCCTTTCTTCAGAGCTGTGCCAGTTCAGTCATTAGTAGAGAATAAATAACAACAAAGTACCTCCCTGAATCAATGTTTGTAGGAACAGAGCCCAAGGTCAGGCACATTTAAAAAGGACACTTTTTCCCCTGAAGAAAGCCAGAGTCTGTGAAAATGAACAAGGGAAACACTTGGAAACTGTTAGCTATTTCCTGAAGGCTTTTCTCATTCCTTCTCATGCAAGTTAACGTGTGCTTTGCCTGGATGGAAGTGGGTATTTCTTTTTTTTCAGAAGTACTGGAGATATCTTATTTTCCTTTTGTAGGAAGGTTCCAGACCCTAAAAACTTCTCAGTTTCATGGCCTGAAAGAGATGAAATGTGGTCACTTGTGTGGGCTGCAGAAGTCATCTGTTGGGATCTGTTTTCAGAGGATGTTTGAGGCAGACACCCCACAACAATGAGAGAAGAGAAAGGTTTCTTCGCAGTGCCTGTTGGCACTGGACTACTACTGAGAGGGTTGTTTCTGAAATTCCTGTGCTGACCTGAGGATCTAAAGGATTATCCATCCAAATTCTGATAATCGATTTGTCATCAGCAGGACTCTGGCCAAAGTCTGCAGTGTCAGTTGTCTGGCCTAAAGATCCAGGTTTTCCTTTTAAGGTTGGCAGGAAAAAGGGCAGGTTATTGCTAGAAATTTTTCCTATCTAAGACTGAGATATGGTCTAAATGCACATCTTGATTCATATTTCATGAGTGTAAACTAGCCCCATCTCTCATTACTGTTTCCTTAATATTTGATCAGTTGATCAGTCTTCCTCTTTGGTTCAATGAATATTTAATCAAGTATATAAAATCAAACAATTTTAAAATGAGAGATTTGGAGCCATTCTCCCCAGCCACAGCAAACAGCAGTGTAATGACCAGTGGAGACTTCAGAGCCATGTCAAGCCTCTGCTCCGACTCAGCTCAAAGGTTTGACTTCTCCATACTTGTTGTAGGGTCCCAAGCAAAGGCAGATCTTTTCTTGGTCTAGCCTTGTGGTTTCAGTCCAACAAGATGCATTTTGATGACTGTATCTATGTTTCTCAGTCAGGATTTAAACCTGGCCTCCCAGGTGACGGGATAGTTTGGAGCCCTGTGCTCAGTGCTCTTCCCCAGGATAGTAGATGTGGCTTGGAGAGAGTTAGTTGAAATAACCAAAGCAGAGCTGGGAACTGAGAAGTACTGCTGGGTTCCTGGACACCTGCTCTTTCCTAGACCTTGGAAGGGCAAGGAGTGTATCTGGCATGCTCAGCTCCCCTCAGGCCTTGTATGGGGGTAGCCTGGTTTCTGGGCTGAGGACTGAGAATTCTCTAGGCAGCAGTGGGATGAGGAAGAGCAGAGGATTGCAGTGCTAGCGTGGACATGAGGGCTTGTTCCTTGGTGTCTGGCCTTGGTACCATGTTAATTAATACTAGACTCAAACACATCGGTGTTCTGTGGTCCTCTTTCCATTGAAGAAGTAAGAGGATAGATTTTATATCAGAAATATGATGCCATTTAGTAATGAGATGGAACAACTTGCTTGCACCATGCCGATCACCATAAATAGAGGAATTCTGACCATTGTTTTTGTTTTGAATGTACTATAACTCTGACTCCTATAAGTGCTTCTTTTTTTCATACACTTTAAGCAAGGCACTCAAAATGAGGAAAACAGGATCAAACTTAACATCTCATGTTTCTCACTACTTCTCTAGCAGAAAATAAATTTCCAAAAGTAAGCTAAGGCCACATCAAAATCATATCACACCATGTCCATTTCTGCTTAATGAGGCATCTTTGTATAGATCAGTTAGCACAAACACTTACTTGTTCCTCCTTTCACTAACCACTCAACCACAAAAATATAACAGACATTTAAATAGTGTAGGAGGAGAGGTTAGCCAGGCTGGAGATAGGGCCAGTAATTCCACAGTGTAACAGGAAGGCTCTCAAACACCATATGAATTAATTGAGGCTGAACTGGAAGATAAGGGTTTTGCTAAGGTTAATAACAGCTGACAGCTTGATCTATTCCTACAGTTTACTGTACCAGGATCAGTCCCAGGCTCTGCTTGCCTCCTCTGTCTGTCTAAAAGTGGTGATGAGAGAGTTGAGTGCCCATGGGTAAGAATCAGGGGGCAATGCCAACAAGGTTGGTATCCTGGTGGGAGTCTGTTATAGACTACCTGACTGAGGTGAAGAGGCAGGTGAAATATTCTGTAAGCAGGGGGGAGAAGTCTCACAGTCTCTGGCCTTTGTTCTTGTGGAGGACTTCGACTTATCAGACATCAGCTGGAAATACAGCACAGCAGACAGAAACACTCCAGGAGGTTCCTGGAGTGTGTGGAAGATAACTTGGTGACACAGCTGGTGAGGGAGCCAACAAGGAGAGGTGCCCCACTGCCCTGCTCTTTGTGAACAGAGAAGGGCTGGTGGATGATGTCATTCATGGTCAGAGGCAACCTTGGGAACAGTGACCATGGAGTGACACAGGTTTTGGTTCTTGGGGAAGTAAGCAGGGGGATCAGCAGAACTGCAGCCCTGGACTTCTGGAGGGCTGACTTTGGCCTGTTTAGGACACTGGTTGAGAGAGTCCCTTGGGAGACAGTCCTGAAGGGCAAAGGGGTCCAGGAAGGCTGGGCATTCTTCAAGAAGGAAATCTTAAAAGTACAGGAGCAGGTTTTCCCAACATGCTGAAAGATGAGTCGGTGGGGAAGAAGAAGCCTGGATGAACAGAGAGCTTTGGATGAAACTACAGAAAAAATGAGGTGTTTATGACCTTTGGAAGAAGGGGCAGGCAACTCAGGAGTATAAGGTTGTTGTGAGGTTATTCAGGGAGAAAATTAGAAGGGCTAAAGCCAAACTAGAACTTAATTTGGCTCTGACAAAAAAGCAATAAAAAATGTTTCTATCAATGCATCAGCAACACAAGGAGGACTAAGGAGAGTCTCCATCCTCATGGAGCATGGCTCATGTCTTGGACAGGTGCACTGTTTGCTGTGTAAAAACTAGTTGGACAACTGGACCCCGAGAGTGGTGGATGGAGATAAATCCCACTGGTGGCCAGTCACAAGTGGTGTTCCCAAGGCTCAGTTTTGAGGCCAGTACCTTTATCAACAATTTAGAAGAGGGGATTGAGTGCACTGTCAGTTTGCAGAGGACACCAAGTTGGATATGAATGTTGATCTGCTGGAAAGCAGGAAGGCTCTGCAGAGGGATCTGGACAGGCTGGATAGGTGGGCTGACGCCAGCTGTGTGAGGTTCAACGAGGCCAAGTGCCAGGTCCTGTGCTTGGGTCACAACAATCCCCTGTATCACTACAAACTTGGGGAGGAGTGGCTGGAAAGATGCCTGAAAAGGACCTGAGGCTGCTGGTTGACAGTGGCTGAACATGGGCCAGCTGTGCCCAGGTGGACAAGAAGGCCAATGGCATCCTGTCCTGTATCAGCAATGGTGTGGCCAGCAGAACCAGGGCAGGGATTGTACCCTGTACTCAGCACTGGTGAGGCCACACTTCAGAACCTGTGTCCAGTTCTGGGCCCCTCACTACAAGAAGGACATTGAGGTGCTGGAGTGTGTCCAGAGAAGGGCAACAGAGCTGGGGAGGGTCTGGAGCACAAATCCTTTGAGGAGCAGCTGAGGGAGCTGGGGGTGTTTAGCCTGGAGGAAAGGAGGCTCAGGGGAGACCTTATCGCTCTCTATGACTATCTGAGGTTGTAGTGAAGGGGGGTTTGGTCTCTTCAGGCAATAGAAGAGGAAGCAGCCTCTAATTGTACCAGTGTAGGTTTAGATTGGCTATTAGGGAAAAATTATTCACTGGAACGTTATCAAGCATTGGAACAAGCTGTGAAGGGAAGTGGTGGACTCACCGTCCCTGGAGGTATTTAAAGGAAGTGTAGGTGTGGCAATAAGGGAGGCAGTTTAGTGGTGGCCTTGGCAGTGCTGGGTTAATGGTTGGACTTAATGATCTTAGAGGTACTTTCCAACATAGATGATTCTATGATTCTACATATCCAATGCTGGATTTAGCCTCTGCAGAGAGTTGGAAAGTACCATCATTTGTATGTTGCTGCCCAGCCCTGGTCCCCACTGCTGGGTGTACCCAGGCACAGGGCTGGGACATTTCCACCTGGCTTCCCAGAGTCCCTCATCCCTGCTGTTGGAAGCACAGGGCTGATGCTGATGGTGGAGCTAGTGGGGCATGAGTAAATACTGAGGCTGGTCATGTGGATATTTTAGCTTGTGAGTATGTTTGCCAGCTGTTTCTATGACCTGGAGTTAGACTCTATCTACAGGGGGCCATTAGGAGACTTTTCATGCTGTATTTATTCTTGGGGAAAAGACATTGAAACAACATGACCTGAAGCAGACTAGCAAATCTGAAAACTGTGGAGTAAATTACCACAGGGAAAAGGCACTCTCTGCTGAGTGCCTGCCTGGTAATGATGCTTTCTTGCTCTTCTGTTTGTTCTAACCTAGTGTTTCTTTGCAGGTAGCATAAGGCCAGTAGCAAAAGCATCTCACAAGTACCCATTGGCTCCAGATGTGGATTTCACAGTTGCTATCGCTGGCAGTTATCACCTTGCAGCTTAATGAGGCAGCTTGAAGTCTCAGGTGATGTGCATGTTTGCAATGCATTTTGAAGGCCACATCTTGAGCTCTGGGTGAGGGTTGAAGGCACACACCAACCCTGCCAGGTGGAACCTGAAAAGTGAACCTTATGATTGCTGTCCCTATAGGAGCCACCTGACCGTCAGACTGGAGAGGAAAGGACAGGAAGGTACAGGCTGAGGGCAACACTTATATGGACACCATTCTTCTTCAATGCCAGGGCTGGGCCTCTATCTAGGACAGCACATGTGCCAGGATAACTATACAGAGGAGTCAGACCTCCAAAGCTGAGGCAGAAATAAGGATATTGTTGTGAAATAGACCTAAGTGTCGTCATGTGTGGCCAGTAATATGCAGAAGGTGCTGATGTTGGGAATCTCATCTATTTGGATTGTAGTTTCCAAAACACAATTGCAGTTAAAAGGTTCAGCAGCAGTGTTGCAAAGGTGTGGAAAGCTTAGGTAATTATGTAGGCTTTGTCATGTCACTCACTGGCAATCTAATGAGTCTGAGGTTCTCCTTACCAGCCGTGGAAAGCAAGGCTCATTTAACTGAGTTTACCTTAGGATGTGATGGCTTTCTCTCTGGAAGTACCTCTTTCCCCTTCTCAATTGGAAAAATATCCTGGAAACGATTTGCTCTGACCTGGACATGTTTCCTATAAATGCCTGAGTGGGACCAGATGGTTCCTACCACCCATGTAGAAAGGAGACCTCCAATTTGAGCTACAAATAGGAGCAATGGATGCTGGTCCTTGGCTTATTCTGTTGATCCTGCCATGCAGCTGATCTTGGCTTTCCAAATTGCAGCAGAAGTGCAACTGGCAACAACTCAGTGATTTTTCTTTATTAGTTTACACCAGCTTGTTCTAAGCAAAAACTGCTGATGTTAAGTGATATTCTGGGTGCCTTGTACAGGTATTTTTTACTCTTGAAGACTGGTAGGCAGAAGTTTGATCCCTCTCCTATAATTACTTGCTTCCTCTGTTGCATACAAAATTGAGTTGGCTTGCTTCTCTTTGAGTCTGCACAATGTTAGCAGGGCACAAGGGCAGCAGTACAGATCTCCGTGCTTTTGCTGTCCTGCCTCTTTTCCTATTAGTTTCAGCACTATTTCAGCTCCATGCTTGCCCCTGCATGCTCATTCTGATCTGGGACCCCTGCCAGCTGCTACAGCCATGTCCTAATGACAGCTGGGATGTGTAGGTGCTGCAGAGAAAGGATGACGCTCATAGTACTGGATATTTATTTTTGACATTTTGCAGAAGATGAAAGCATTTTCTAAGCAACTTCTCTGTGAGCTCTCAGCCTCTTCAGGAGCACGCTGTTAATGGGCTTAGTCCCAGAGGCAAAGATCTTTCCCATCTCCCATTTTCTTGGATTTTGGGATCTCATGGATTTGCGTGAGATGTGTGGGCACTCAACACTTCAGATTAACAAGCTCTCTTCCTGCCAAAGCAGATATTTGCCAGCACCCGCTGTGCCCACACGGGAAGAGCTGCTTCCAGAAATCACGCTCTTAGAAGCCTCAACCCTGTGCTGGGAGCTCCTGCAACTGGATCAGCCTTTGCATTTATTTATGGGCTAGAAGAATAGTTGATTTTAGTCAGACCCTCTATGAGCATGAAGAAAAACAAAGCTGAACATCTCCTCCCAATGTTACCAACTAGTCCTATTGTACAGTGGTTTTGTCAGCAAGTTATTTAAGATCTTAATCCCTTTCAGCTATTAGGGGGAGCTCCGAGGTAGAGTGAGACTGGAAAGAGGAGTGATTTTCACTTGGATTTTCGTCTTTTCTTTTCTCTAGTGCTGTAACCTGATGAAGAGGCAATGGCATTTCACAATGTGTACTCCATTCACAGCTACCTGCTTAAAATGGGGAAGATGGAGGAGTAAGAAGAAAAGACTCCTTTAAATCTGTAGAGGAACTCTGATACCTGTGAGGGCTATTTAAAGAAGAAGTAAAACCACTTTATCTTGTTAATCCATTTGTGCATTGTAATTTATGCTGGCATTCACACAGTGTCAGAAAGCTATTGTGAACCCTTGTATAAACCCACCCTGTAGACTTGAGGGGCTCGAGTCCACGGCTCTGCCAGCCCTAGCATATTGGTGATAGGATAATAGCAGGTTTCACTCTTCTAAGTTTTTTGGGAGGGGTTAATGCACAAGAGGAGGAATGTTAATGATTCCCAACAGACCACCTACTTTGCTTCTAGCAATAGGCAATCACTAGTGTGTGCATCCTGGTAGAGGTGAGTTCTGAGAAGAGATGTGAAATACAAGCTAGGAGCTTTTGCAAATGATTTTTGCAAAGCGCTTCATGAAATGCCACATCAGTGAGATATCTGAGAAGAAAGCCCGGGCTGGAAAATTGCTTCAGAGCAGCAGCTGGAGGAAAGTTACCATTTCTTTGGGCATTGCCACTCATGAGAAGGAAAGCCAGATGAAAGACCATTCAGGAGGATACCATGTGCTGGGAGCAACAGGCGAATAGGCAGAATAATGGCATAAAGAAAAGATGCTTGAGGACAGACTTTGTCTGAGCTAACACTAAACATTTAGTCATCTAGGCTCTCTTTGTGGTCAGCAGAGCATGGCACTTTGAAGCCATGATTCATCTGAACTATTTTGGGCACTACCCTACCTAGGATGAGGCGAATTACACTTTATACATGCCTGTTTCTTCCCTTTGGTACTGAGAGAGGTTCAGGCACACAGCCTAGATACAGACACCTGTATTTTAGACATGTCAGGGGAGGTGAGACAAATCCTCCTGTGCACGTGGAGTGAGACTGTGGGAGAGGACACGGATGGCCACATGGCATCCTGTGAATCTGGGCCAGCATCCAGTCACCCTCTGCCCTTGTCTTCAGGAGAGATGAGGAAGCAGAATGAGAGAGGATGGAAACCAAAAAAGGAAGAGAGAGGAAAGAGAATGGGGAACTCTGTTTCAGCTCTCATTAAATGTTCCTGCAAGGAATATGAGAGATGTAGGCTGAGGAGAATAACACAATAAATTAGAAATGGGAAAATGTATGCTACAAGTTTTACTAAGATGTGAGCTTCTTCACGAACAACCAACATTATTATAACTATCAACTAAAAAAGGAGCAGTGACATTTTATTATTATAATTTTGATCTAAAATTGCATTCCAAAATCTTTATGGACTATCTTCAACTTGCTGAAATGTATATTTTGCACTGAAAATCAGGTTTTGCATGAGCGGAAAAAAAGAAAGCTTTTGTGATGACTGCAGCACAAATTCCTGTGAATGGTTCTTTAAGCTGCATTGCCAGAAATGTCATGAATCTGCTCAGAACTCCAAGGAAGGGAAGTGGTTTGAAATTCCTAACACTGCTCTTTCAGCCAGAATAGCCATTTTGGGTGTACTTCACATGAAGCATGGCTTCAGGGCTTGATATGTCTTCATGCTGGGCCCTGTATTGTGCCAAGGAAATTCTCAGTGTTTAACAAATAATAATAGAAATAAGCTGTGTAAGCATATGTGAATCTTCATGTTATAATTTCACGTGTAGAAAAATGATCTCATAGGCACATAGGAAATAGAACAGATGGTAAAATGTGTGTTGGACTACACTCAGGCTGGATACTAAGTCTCCTAGACAATAAAAGCACAAATGCTGGATGGTCCCCTCCAGCCATGCACATGAAGTACTGCCTCCTGAGCTGAGATAGGGGAGCACAGATCAGCCCCCACACAGATCAAAACAGATTAAAAGGCCACCTTTGATCTGTTGTTTTCTCCTATTACTGCAAGTTACAGTACTGTGATCTGTCATTCCCTGTGTGGATATTCAAAGGTGTGTGCGCATGGACAGCCCTCAGCTGGGTTACTGGGACATGGGTACCCAGCTGCATTATTCCAATTTTGAACATGTGCAATTCCACCCATTTCAGAGGTGTTTCCCCTGCAGTGAAACTGCCTCAGCAGGGTGGTTCTTGATGCAGTCTTATAGCTTAACCCTGCTTTTTTCCTCCTGAGATCATCCTTGCTGGAGGTAGATGAATCCTAGTCCACACTCCTATTTCAAGGCATGAATTTCTCTCAGAGACTAGGGCCAAGCTGCAGCTCCAAGCAATAACAAGGTAAGCTGGGAAAATCAGGAATAACCATGAACTGGGTGAGTTCAAAATTTCTGCTGGAGGAGGAAAACTGAGAAATGAGGCCATGTCAGATTGCAAGGAAGTTTTCCTCTGTATACTAGCAAAACAGATACCAGCAGAGCGCTATAAAAGCAAACTGCAATGAACAAAGCCTCTTCCCAACATATTTCTCATCAGAAAGTTTGTAGGTAAACAAAAGCTGCACATGCCAGGTCTGTTATAAGAGTAAGCTGAGCTGAAAGGTTCCTTCAGTTATATCAGTGTAACTGAGTGCAGGTCGGGCCAGTTAGTAGCCCCTGACTGATGTACAATATTAGATTCATGCCAGCCTCAGGAGAAAAATTCTCTTTTGCTGTCATGTCAGCTTTTATTCGCCTTTCTCTTTTCTACAGGATGCCTGATGGGCTATTCTGGAGTGTTAAATACAAATCATCACAGTTCTCTATTGGATAAGCTTCTATACATTGGGCAGATCACGTGCTTCAGAGACCAAGTCAGCTCACATCTATCCACTGGCAACTTCCATTCAATGGCGGTGGCTTTGGCACAGCTACCTAGGATTTCATGGCAGAATTTAGGAAAATTATGCCATGAAATTGGAGGAAATATGATTTGAAAATTGGAGGACAGGCAGTGAAAATTTTGTATTGGGATGCTGAGATATCAGTGCCGCGATTCATTGGAGTAATAAGATCTATGGTTTGGGTTTTGGGATTTTTGGTTTGTTTGTTTGGGTTTGTTTGCTGGGTTTTGTTTGTTTGTTTGTTGTTGTGGGGTTTTTTTATGAACAGTTAATCTGTTAGTAGGCTAATAAGTTAGTTTAAAGCACTGAACCCTGGAAGACAGAGTCTGGATCCTGTCTTTTCTGTTCACCCTAGTGTATGTCTTGGGGAAATGCCTTTTCACCTCTCTTTTCTCAAAAGTAACCTAGAGATAACCATGTCTGCTTACATGACTTATTCATTCAGACCATACCTGGCACCCAGAGTCCACGGAAGAGCACTGGCATTACAAATTGCAACCCGCTTTGAAGTAAGCCACACTGAGGTTTTAACTGGTGGAGGTCAGTGGGAGATAGGGACAGAGGGAGGAGGTGAGAGGTGCTGTCTTGAGAAGAAACTGTGTTTGCGATCTCTATAGCTTGCCTTCTTGACAACTGGAGGGGGATTTTCCTAATAGAAAACCTGTGAGCTATATGAGGAGGGTAATCCACTTGACCCTTGCCCTTTCCTAAGCCTTTAAGTCATCATAATATTTCATTTCTTACCAGCTGCAGGACCACTTCTTGGGATTCATTTTGATTGCAATGCAAAGACAGCGTTGCTTAGCCAGGAGGAAGGCCAGAACAGGGGTGTTGGAGCAGGGTACGTGAGTGGGGACATAGCAATCATATTTGAAGAGGGTGAGAGCTGGTGGCAGCGAGGAAGACAAACAGGGTGTGTTTGTGCAAGTGACCTTATTTATTCCAGCATGCTAAGGAGGGACCAAATGTACTGCATTGAAGGAAGTCAGTCCACACACATATGGAGCGGGTCCAGCACTACGTGGCTGGCACAAGCCCAGGTGCCGCTTTGCAGGGTGACAGCTTGGGGTTCTCAGGGCAGCTGCTGTCCTCAGCACTGGCTTTTGAGAGCTCTTTGCATTGCAGGCTGTGCTGAAATGGGCAGGGTGGTTATTCAGAGCTGGCGGGAAGGGCGTTCTGCTCTGGCACCCCCCAACCCTGCAGCAGGCAGCAGCAGTGGGGGAGGACCCACAGCCCCCACGGCACTGAACAGACCCCTGTGAGCAACTGATCCAAAATTGTAATTTGTTACTTCAGCATTTGGCCGCTGAATGGCTCATGGACCAATCCTGACATTATTTCTTTTTAATGCTGTGTTTGTTATCCTCTGAATATTTTGGGTGGGTAATTATCCAGTGTGTACTGTGTGTTGCAAAGCCTAGGAATATTTGCTTTGGCTTTTCTTCCTGGTTAGTTAGGGTGTGCGGTTGCTGGCCTAGATCTCATGGCATTGTTTCTGACTACGTAAATGAAATTTTTATACAAGAGAATAATGAATACAGACCAGAGAATAAGGCACATCCTGTGGCAATTTCACAAAGGCAATTTTTCTTGCTAAAACTCGTAAGGGGCTCAGCAGCTGTGATTATTTACACATGTACTTAATGGTTGTGCACATATGACTGATACAGGATAACAGACACCTAGTAACCAGAGGCGGCTGTGTTTGGTGGGCACCTTGAATCATCCCTGCTTTTGTCTGTTTTCTTTCCCTCTCCTCCTTCCTGTTTGACTATAGAGGCGCTTCTAAGGATGGGGAAGAAACCGCATGAAACCAAAGGCTGGGTGTAACCAGCATCGAATCCAGACAAGAGCCAGCGTGTAACTTCATGTGTTAACTGTTTTCATCGTTCAGCATATCACATGGATGGGGTGGCATTTTAAACACACAGAGGATTGCTGCCACACATGCAGCAATGTGTGCACACACACGCACACCCCTCGGCGTACACATACTTTACACTGCACCCAGTCTGGCTGTGGTGCCAGCAGCAGCCCAGCTGTGGTGAAGAAATCTCAGCCTGAATGTTCCCTCAGCTCCCCATAAGAATTTTACGCCCTGTGCCAAGACCCACTTTGCCACAGCTGAAATGTTACCTGAACTGGCTGTTTGAAAAAGTTTATCTGCATTAGGTGTCAGTCAGAGTGATTATTGTGCTCCTTGCAAAAGCTAAAGAGTTTGCTTTTTCCAAATCTTTGAATATGGTCTTGTGGCTATGTTAAGGCACACATGACTTCAAGACATTGAAACTTCAGTATCAAGTGTCACAAATTAATGTCCAAGCCCCAAATGTGATCATGGTACTCAAACAGCAGCTGTTGCTAAAGAGTTCAATCTACCAATTCTCATCCCACAAACAGATTGCTGGCAAATGTTCCTGAGTGTCTTTTAAAAGTAAAAGAGATCAAATATAAGAAAAAAATATTTTGAATGTGTCTAGGAAATAATCTTGGTAAAACACTGGAAACCACAAATTCCACTGACACGAGATTTTATTATTTGCAGGCACTTTTGTTTACTGCCTGTGCAGGTCCAGACCTTGCCTTGGGTACACAGTGGGGACTTGGTACAAGAGGACATGAGTGGAGATGAGGAGGTAGGGATGGATGTTATTTGCAAGTTACCAAACTCACTGCTTGTGAGAGAATGGAAAACCTTTGCCTGACCAAGAGGGTTCCGTGGGGTTTGAAGACAAGGCTTGCCTGTCATCCATACACCAAGGGAGCTCTGACAGGAGAATATCTTATGCCATGATCCCATTTAATCTTGGGAAGCAATACAAGCCAGCAGGGGTGATTCCTTCAGTAGCCGCCTGGTCAGCCACGATGCTCCCTTCCATCACTGCACCCCGTTCCTGAGATTAGATGGATGCTGGTTTGAGCCCCCCCTTATCACAGGCTGCCAGTTGCTCAGAAATCCCTGCTCTGAATGGGTGAACGGGTGGAAAGTACAGCCCCGTCCTCAGCGTAACCTTTAAACTTGATTAAAAAGCTTCCAGGGCCAGGCAGCCTGGGCTGTATCCTTTGTTCAGTTCTGGCAGTGGCTCTCGCATTCCCTAATCCCTGTTAATATCACTGCTTGTCAAAGAAGATTTGTGCCTTTCCTGGAAGATGGACGCCTATTTTGTACCAGCCGGGGGAGAAGGAGACGCCTCATCATCTGGTGCCGGGAACAGCGAGTAGCAGACAAGAAAGGCATCCTGTTTTCTGGGGAGAAGGAGCGGGAGGTGGGCGAGCATCTGGCTCTGACTATTAACTCTGGCTGCTAGCAGTGCTCCTGTGTTTTCAGGATGCAACACAATCCTCTATTTTAACTATGCACAATCTGTGAACCTTTCCTGGCAGTGTTTGTGCCCAAGGTACTAACTTAGTATCCTGGCCAAACTGCAGGACAGATTATGCTCTGCTGACCTATATTCCCCTAAAGTTATTTTCAATTAGTGTAGTAGTTAGTCCCCCTTTGTGCACCAATACATTTCTTGCTGCCATAATGTTGAGCTGAGACTCCAGATGCCATGCTCTCTTGGGGGCATTTTGCTGCCTCTTCCAAGCAGACAGAGAAAAGGTCTGGATACCCATTGCTGCTCAGGCAGATGTCTCTGCTGCTAAGCCTGAGCCCAGATCACAGTTCTTCTCAGCCTGGTCAACTCATGTCTCACCTTCCTATTAGGGGGTCTTTCTTGGGGTGTGGAAGAGCCTTCTCTGGCTCAGTCATGGCAGGCAGGATCTTGGTACCACATCCTGGGAGAAGGTCTCAGCTCCTCTGTTATCAGGATGCCTTTGATGTGGGGCTTTTTTTCTCTTTCCTGCCGTTAGCTGTTCCATTTGCTGCAGACTGGGACACTGCAGCCTGATGCCAAGCACTGGTACAAGGAATCTCACTGGGGCTCTGGCTGGTCACCTGCTAGGGTGACTGAGCTGGCACACGTGGGTTCCCTGGAGGGTCAGGGATTCTGCTGGCCCAGAGGAAGCAGTGGTCAGCTGGCCTCTGTTGCTGTTAAGTGCATCATGCATCAGCCCTCCAGCTTCAGAATAACCACACCATCATCGCTCTGCATTCCTGCCCAGGCCCAGCCTCACCAGCAAACCCTGA
Organism: Monarcha castaneiventris obscurior; assembly: GCA_026261815.1. NCBI lineage: Eukaryota > Metazoa > Chordata > Aves > Passeriformes > Monarchidae > Monarcha > Monarcha castaneiventris. Next base: position 11,613,571 of record JAMPIT010000510.1, on the reverse strand, counting down.
GCAGCTCAGGTGCAAAGACAGCCATGGCTTACAATGGCACTAAGGAGAAGGATGCTCTGGGTATCCCTTGGGATATGTGTACCAAGTGCTCCCAGGGCGGGTGGCTCCAGCTCAGCACAGGCAGGCTCCTGCTGTCGGCTGGTGACAGCTCAGCAAGGTGGTTTTGCCATCTGGAATTGGCAGCAACTTCTGCTGCAATCTCCATTGGGTGGATCAGGGAGCCTGGCCAGGGCTACAAAATGTGAGAAAAGGACCCCAAAGGCCACTTGGTCTGTTCCCCTTGGCAAGGCAGGATTACACGTGTCAGTGCATTTAGAGAGTCCTCCTCAGGAATCGCTTCTGTCACTATCCCTTTCCTGGCTACCGCCCATGCAACAGCTGAGAGGCAGCTAATATAATTAGCAAGACTTAATGAGGGACAGTGCTGTTGGTCAGTGCCTTCGGAGGAGCTGCTGAGCTCTGTTTGCAGCAGGGCAGAGCCCATTCTGTTATCAAACAGCTGTCTCAAAAACTGGATGAGATTTTATCCTCTGCTTTCAGGTTTAATACGAAAAGCTGTGATTCAGCTTTGTGCAGAAAGCTGTTCATCAAGCTCCCAGAAAAGCTGACCCAGCTGGGATCTCCCCCTAACAAGCAAAGCCCTGGGCATGAATGGTGCCTTGGGCTGTAGTGGGACATGAGGACTATGATGGGAGAGTTTCTAAATCATTACTGTTGTTTATTCATAGACATTGAATATTTTTATGCTCAACATTTTATTTGTATCTCTGGTGTTAATGAACTGTATAAAATACATACATCATCCTCCTTCCTTTTCCATGAAAATGTGACATTTCCTCGCCTACAGATTTTGAATTTTGCCTTATTGGTTGTGCAATATGAAAAAAATATGGCCTGCATAATGAAAACCAGAAACCTCATGGCTTGAGATGTTGTTCACTATGATGAATGGATATGAAAAGTCATTTGTGTTGAAGCCATAGCATTTGATGACTGGAGTTGTGTGTTATTATTGGTACACAAGCAGGCCAGCTGGGGACACAGATTAAACTAACTATGCTCTAGGTGGAGGAAAAAGCTGAAACAGTGGCATCAAGGGTAGTTGATAGTTCAAAGCAAAACTCCCTTATCTTTACCTTTTCTCACTTGGTACTTTCTAGGATTTCATTGTGGTTCAACTCTAGTCAGAAATTAAGCCCCACACAGCCAGTCATTCACTCTCTCCCCACTGGGACGGGGAAGGGAATCAGAAGAGTAAAAGTGAGAGAGCTTGTGTGTTGAGGTAAAGACAGTTTAACAGGTAAAGCAAAAGCTGCACACACAAGCAAAGCAGGACATGGAATCCATTCACCACTTCCCATGGGCAGGCAGGTGTTCAGCCATCCCCAGGAAAGCAGAGCTCCACCACATGTAACGGTGACTTGGGAAGACAAACGCCATCCCTTTGTGCATCTTGCCCCTCCTTCTCCTTCCCCCAGCTACATAAGCTGAGCATGATGCCATATGGTCTAGGATATTCCTTTGGTCAGCTGGGGTCAGCTGTCCCCTCTGTGCCCTCTCACAGCTTCCTGTGCACCCCCAGCCCTCTCTCTGCTGGGGTGGGGTGGGAGGCAGAAAATGTCCTGTCTCAGTGTCAGCACTGCTCACCTGTAACAAAAACATTCCTGTGTTATCAACACTGTTTTGGTCACAAATCCAAACTGTAGCCCCACAGCAGCTACTAGAAGAAAATTAACTATCCCAGCCAAAACCAACACAAACCTTTCTACAGGTTATTTTCCTAGAAGTATTGTTGAAAGACTTTTGCTCCTAAAGGAACAAGGCTGGAGAAAAGCCACTGCAGCCTGCTACCTCAGCATACCTGTAATGCCGCTGGTATTTCTCAAATTTCTTCCAATACTTGTAGTTTTTCTTCAAGGTCACTTTAAATTACCTGTTTCAAACCACATTGTTTAAATCTAATTTATGGGTGCCAAAGGCACATCTGAGCAGTCACTGTCACCTCTCCTTCCTGGTGCCTAAATACATAATGCCACTTCATGAGATAAAGTCTCCAGTATCCATGCTGACCCAAGGTGTTCCTGACACATACCTGTCCTTGTCCCTGTCTCCATGCATAGCACTGCAGTGCCCCAGCTCCCTGGCACACTTTGCACAACACTGAATTGAACTGAGGAACTGATCTGGCTTAAAGAACATCTGCCAAAACCCTTCCCCCTCATCCTGTTTTTTAATCTGGATCAATTCTCCAGTCTGGCCCTGGTGTTAATAGAGCTGACAGAGAAGAAGAAAAGCTGGAGGATGAGGGGTGAAAAGGTGAGAGAGTAAGAAAAATCTTCATCTCATCCTGTTGCTGTGGTCTCTGTCCCGTGAGTTGTCTGTTGTCAGACACCACACTGGGAGAGGTCTCCCCAAACCTTTCAACTTTATTGAGTCTCTGCTTCAGCAGAAGTTACCTCCGGAGAATCTCTGTCAGGCCATGATTACTGGAGGGATGTCGGGCAGCAGTAAGGAGGACGTGGTGAATGCTCGGGAAAGAATGAAGGAGATGTTGGAAGAAATGATACTTTACATGAGAAAACCAGTGAGAACAGTCTAAACACCTAAACACCTGCCTTCTTAGGAGATGAACCTGTATGAAGAATGTGCAAGCCATTCAGGGAAGGGTGATCAATGCAGGCTCTGTTGCGGTGTCAGGCACAGCGTCACAGGTGCATCAGCCAATGGGAAGAAGACTTGCTTGGGTTTTTTTTCTTCAACAAACTGTAATTTTATGTATATACATATGTATTAATACAGGGCAAGCCAAATGTGGCCACAAACACCCTTTTCACATGCTCTCTGCCAAGAAATCCAACCTGAGTTGCACATGAAGCCTTGCCCCTAGGAACTATCTCTGTACAGACAAGCAGTTTACAGCCCATGACCCCAAACCATCTGCAGATGCCATTGTTATTGCCCTCAATGTTTGTCTGCATCCCAAGGGTATATAAGCTTCACTTTCCATCCCCACCCCTGTTTTAAATAGTAATAGGTCATCTCAGAAGCATATTTACTTCCTTGTCATTTTTGGACTTAAATATAGAGCAGCCCAAATCACTTGAGACTTAAAATTTTCTAATTAACCAGTGGGAACCAGTGGAAGAACTTTGCAAAGTACAATGCACAGCTAAACCGAATAATCACCCTTGAGTTTAAGCACCGGAATGTGGATACCCAACATTGCCACCCACAAGATTCTTTTTCTTTCTTTCTCCATTTGTGCAGGCTTTAAGAACTTTTGGTAAGTAAGATTTCTTGTAAAAGTTCAGATGTTTTTCTTTATGTAGGCATAACTGCATTGCACTTTGGTGGTAATTATTGAGATAAACTTCTAGAAGGAGAGTAAGGAGGGAGAGGACTTTGCTTGCCTTAGGCAAAGGGAGCATCACTAAAGTCAGACAGAGAAATAGAGGGCTACTAATTAATTGGAGCAATTTATACTACTTACAAAAATACAGCTCAGGGCTTTATCTCAGCCTTGGACTCTTTTCTGCATTTTGTCCAAATCTCATTTAGTCATTTATGTCTCTTTGGTGATTTCAAACCCTTTAAAAATGTTAATTTAAAATAGTTTTGCCTGCTCTGATTTTCCTGGACATCATTTCTCTACACAGATGTCTCTGCATTGCTTCTGGTCAGTGGAGAGCTAAGACACCCGCAGCAAGGTGGGAACAGCATCCTGTGCAAGAGCCTCCAGTTGTTGCCCTTTGAGCGGAGTGGAGAGGTAAACCTTCTGGAGATGCATCCAGGACTCATGCAGTGGAGAAACCTCCTGGTCACTGGCAGAATCCAATTTCTCCAGCTCACCAGTTGTTGAACAAGTACAGAGGGAAAGCTCATCTTTTTGGGCAAAAATGACAGGGTGTCCCTGCAGGCCCACCTACACCACACAGGCACGACTCCTGCTGCTTCAGAGGTGGGCTTGGCAGAGCCCCTGGGTCTGTCCCCAGTGCATGCCTGGGGCCCTGTAGGTGTTGCCATGCTGCAAAAGGAGACAGGTTTTTGACACATTATCTTTTATGCAGAGGCATCTGGAGGTTATGACATGCAAGGAACTGACCAGATTGAGTTTCTTGTATTACCTTGGCTGTTATATTATGTAAGGGAGGAAAAGTGTCCTCACATTATTATTATTGTAATTAAAGAATATTGTGCTTTTAATTTGTACAGTTCCTTCCTCAGCATTGTTTGATACGAGTAGATGATAACAGACTGGTTATTGTGAGTTATTAATAACATATTGTTTACTCACCATATGCCTAGGAGACAGAGCAGTAAGTGGGGCTGGTGTGTCCTAGGTGTCCCTCCCTGCACTCACAAATGAGTGGATCATCTTTGACCTCCCTTTGCCTCCCGAGATCTCTCTTCAGTTTGGACTTACTGCTTACCGTTGCCTTTGCCCCCACCCCTGGTTACCTCTGTGTTTGAGGGATTCTGGGGAAAACAAGAACAGTTTGTTCTGCCTTCTCCAATACCTCTTGCATTTGTATGGAGTGGATGCTCTGGTCTGTTTTTAATTTCCATGATTCTACAGTGCTTTTGAGTCCAAGGTGCTAAATATAGATCTAACCCATAATAGCCAGCCTCTTTTTCATTTCTGTCTTACAATGTTATTTTCTGCTTTTATCGTTTAAGCCTAATGGATTTACATTATTAGGAGCTCTCCAGTGTGTACAATGTGGTTATGACCAAGACAAATGCCTCCAAAGTTTCCAGGAACATTTGTCTGAATAAAAGCAAGAAAAAAGTGACTCTTCCCTGGCTCTGCAGGAAGAGTACTGGTGCAGCGTAGGCACCTTCTGTCTCCCCTTTATACTGCAAACCCGTGTGTCCCCTCTGGGTAGGGGAAGCACTTCCAGCACACTGCCTAGAAAAATGACTCTCTGGAGAAAAATCAGCAGACACCATGAAAAGTGCTGGCTCAGACACCTTGTGTTGGCAGACTCCTACCAAAATTAGTTCTCGATAAGCCAGTACATCTGTAGTCAGAACAAACTATTCCTTTTTCTTCCTATTCCTAACACAGCCGTGCCCAAAAAAAATACAAGTCAGGAAAACGTTTGGGGAAACTATTAAGGAGCACGAAGGGAAAAGAATATCCAGACAAATATGGAGCCATTTGAGACAAATATGAAGTTATGTGTAATAAACAGCTTGAATTTATGGGGGATAAAGCAAGCCAAACACAAGTGATGGCTTTGTGGGGCTGAACTGCCAAAGCCAGCCAGGGAAGGAATGTGATGGATAGAAAAGGCCAGGCCCACAGGAGACAAGAAGACCACTCAGGACAAATCTAGAGCCACACCTGTCTTTCCAAGCCAAAGTGATACCAGTGGCCTAAGCCAGTAGCTGGAGAGGAGTGGGGTATAGAGGAGACTTGGTCATTTCACTTCCTCTCTGTCCAAGTGTCTTCCCCCCTGGCTGTACAAGAGGCATACGAGAGGAGACTTCTGTGTGATCAGGGGATCCTTCCTTGATGAGCTTGGTTAGGGTTAGGGTCTCTGTGCAAGAGCCCAAGCAGTGGATCTGAAGACTCACCACGAGGTACAGACATGGAAGACTGACCTCTCCAGGAGAAATAAAGGTTGGAACCTACATGAACAGCTGCCTTGGGCACAGTGAATTTCTCTTTTCGTGGAGGAGCTCACCATGCTTAGCTTGAATATTGAAGTGCTATCTGAAAAGGGGCTGAGAAGCACAGCAGCATGCCACAGATCTCAGCCTGTGAATACTTTCTTGTTTTCAGGTGCCTCTCAAGGGAAACATGTCCTGGTTTGGGGAAAGGTGTGTCTTCAGTACCACCCTTGGTTCTGGTCCCTCTGGTCGTTCACTTTGCACTACTAACAGTTCAGCTGGGGCTCTTTGGAAGGAGCAAGTTGGTTTCCTTTGAAATAACCTTCAGGCACAGCTGTGAGCATAGTTCACTCCAGGCTTTGCTCCTAGTGGGCGCTGGGATGATAGACCAAACCTCCCTGCCTTACAAAGGCCTCCAGCACTAAAACAGCACTTTGTGCATCTTGAAATGTGATATTATGTCCATAAGGCGTGCTCAGCTGCGGCCGAGAAAGGCTGCAAGGAAGCTATTTGGCATATTCCCACTCTCTAGTTTGCTGCTGGAAGCATTGCTTTTCATGGTGCTGTCCAGGAGACCATAGGAGAAATCTGTTGCTGCTGGAAATGGCAGCAGTGCTGTAGGTCTTGGTTGCTGCCAGCAGAACAGATGGCCCAGGAATGGTGCAGAGCTGACTGCTGCACCTATCCAGAAAGTGCGTTGTGCAAAGCAGGACCAAGCTGGTCCCAGCTGTATCCTGGCAAAGGAAGAAAGGTATGCTGTGTAGGAAGGGAGCAGGCATTTACTTTGAGTGTGCCAATGACCATGTACCTCAGTGGGTGGGGAAGTTCAAATATGACAATTCCAGTTAGACTTAATTTTTCCTAGCAAGAAATGCCAGAGCATTGATGCACATGGCCAAAGGTTTGCTGCAGCCTGGTGAAATAGATTCTTCTACATTGCTCCAGACAGTCCTGGAACCAGTTAATCGTGTCTCTCCTGTTTCTGAAGTTTTTGTGCTGTTCCTACTATTGCAAAAATTAATCCTGAATATTCATAGAGTGATTATTTTAAATGCATTAGGAGCAATGCAGAGGTTGGAAACTAACACAAAAAAAAAAAAGAGACGGAAGGTGAGGTGAGAACACGAGCAAGAAACAAAAATGGTATGATATCCTACGGGTACATGAATTCAGTGACAGAGGGCAGACTATGTCCTCCAGACCAGTGCTCCAAACTCCAGTCCCCAGAGCCTGCAGGGACAAGTGTGCCCAAGAGCAGGGACTGAATGTTTGTGTCCACCACAGTTCTTCTATGAGCCCTCTGCTCAGCCAGGGCTTAAGCCAGGCAGAGGCTGTGTGTGTACTGGTAAACTGAAAACGGTCAGGGATGAGCCTGGACAGTGTCCCACTTTCCTTCATACTGTGGCTGTTCAATTACGGACACAGTCCAGCTTGCACTCTTCCAGGCAATGCATCACCATGGTTAGCAGATGGTTAACCCACTCCCAACACTGGTCTAGACTGGAGAGGACTCAGCTTTGAGGAATACTTGAATCTGTCCTGTATCATCCCAACCACTAAAACCTGACTGACAAAGCCCTAAATCAGATCATCTTTTAGCTCCTCTTGACTTGCCCTCCCCCTGGCTAGTAATGCCTCTTTTGAGGCCAGCAGTGAATTATGTGCCAGAGGGAAGTTCTTAAAAAGCTTTATGCTGAAGTAGCCTGCCTTATGTTCTCCATTAGGCAGGCTTTATTCCTCCCAAGTTCAGCGTTACACCAGCAGAAGTTGGATTAGACTTGTATTTCTTGGCTAAACAATGACTAAAGGAAGCACGATAACTATCTACAAGTATTTGATGGGTGTAAACTCCAGTGAGGAAGAGGAATTGTTTAGTGTGGTTAAAGGACTTTTATGGCTAAGAGCGATTAGATTAAATTGAACAAAGCAAAACATAAACTGAATAGCCCTCGTAATGCTAGCAGGCTGCAAGGGCAGCTCCCAGGGGACGTGGTGGAAGCAGTGATGTCTGGGTCAGTTGAAACGTCACAGGGAGCAGAGCAGCATTTACGTTACAGACCTCGGAACAGCATCCCATAAACAGTGTGTCGACTTTCCCCGTCGTGTCCACACCCGCACCGCCCTGTGTCTACGTGAGCACACGCCCAGATGAATAAGGAGGGAAAAAGGGTGTCAGGATGGTTCAGCCTCTGCCTGCACCTGATTTGTCCCCTTCTTTTGGTGTAATATGTTGCCCTAAACAATAAGATTTCATTCTGCTGACAGTGATTCTGATCTTGTGACTGTTAAGGGAGAGCTTATGCTTCCACTTTCCATATTGAGCCATGAATAAGGTTTCCGTAGTACTTCGGCAGGATGGGGCTTGAGCTCCAGTTATCTTAAGCTTGCTAATAACCTTGGGTTATCACATACCTGCAGGGATGCCATCAGCCTTCCCTTCGGCTTACACCTCTCTCAGCTGGCAGGACATGGTATAGGATGATCAACTCTGTACAAGAAGGGAACAAACAGGAGTGCACTGTTCCTCTGAAAATGTACTGGTGGCCCCTTATTCACTGCTGGGAACAATGAGCTCACTCTCTCAAGTGTGAGAAGCAGTATGTCATAATCCCATCTTGCCCCTTTTCTCTGGAAACCAAACGCAGAGCAGACAATCCCATCCATCAGGATTGTCATGATGGAGATCATGAGCTGACCTGAGCACTGAAATCAAACGTTAGTGACTTAAGCACTGCTGTGTCTTTCAAAATCCTGCCGCCTCTCAGGGTGGAAGAAATAAGGGGGTATGTGATGTTTGATGAGTCAGGATGCTTTCCCCTGGCATGACTGTTTCTCTGCCTAATTACACAGACACCATAGCAAAGAAATTAGATAAGCCAGGTTAAGGTTTGTTGTGGATGTCCAGGTCGTCTAGGAGACAAGAACCTTATTTACCTGACATGACTTGTAAACAAACTACTCTTGTTTTCAAAACAGCATATTGCTTCCAAATTGCAGGTTATCTGTTCTGAAACAACACCACTTGAGGGGTTATCTTCTCCTTTAATCAGGCACACTTGTTGACACATCATTAAATTCCACTTAGCACAAGTGTGAGAAGCCTGCTGTTAAAAGCTGCAAGCAGAAAGCCAAGGAGGACACATGCATCTTCCCATGGTGCTTGCAAAGAAGGCCCTGATCTGTTCATAAAAGGTCAGGAAGGGAGCAAGGAATTCAAAAGCCTTAAAAAACAGCCTGGACTGGAGTCTTCAGTAGTGCGTCATCACAAATTTTCTTCTCCCGAGGGAGTAATTCTTCAGATGTTTTACATGGCCCTTGCTGGTGTCTCTCTGTGTTTTTCTTCAGCGGTAATTTGTCTATTTCTGCATTTATTGATCCTTCTTTTTTTAAACAGAGGCAGAACTAACAGACATCTGTGTATATGGGAGAGACTGAAAGGGTTAACACCACCTCCTTTGCATGTCCACTGCCCAAATGCTAAAACTACCTGGTTAGGTGTGCACATTATGGACCATGCAACAGAATGGGCATGGCACTACTGCAGAGTCCCTGCTGTGCTGGCACACTCTTCTTCCCAAATCTGGCTGGCTGCAAAGGGCTCAGATAATAATATATTTTCTCTTTTTTTGCATAGGCATGGAATATCAGTCTTGGTGTCTTCATTAAAAATGGCATGCCTGAGGATACCATTTTACATAGGATGGTTTCCCATCCTGGCTGAGATTTTTTTTCATATATGTGGCTGGCACATGTTCATGCTTGTGGTGATGTTCAGAAAAGGTGAATTCTCCTTCTCATGTACCTGCTGTATTTTCAGTTTCAAATAAAGGCATGAGTACATTGTATGGGTAGAAGAGAGGAAGATAACAGGGTTTCTGTCATCTCACATGACCATGGAGGTTATTTTTAACCATTAGCAGTGGGTGATCCTAAAGCCTCTGATGAATGCATATTTAACCTATGCCACAAGAAGCTGTAATTCCTGTGCAGTTTCTGCTGGCTTGGAAACCAACAGTGCCCATTCTCCTGGGATTTTCAGCCTCGGCTTCACAAATTCAGGAGGTTCAGAGTTCATGAACTGGGTTTAAAGACAGGTGAGGACAAACCTGAACAACTCCAAGAAAGCAGCGACCCCATCAGAGGAAGGTCAACGTTCCTGCATAACCCAATGCAGGTTTCATAAATCTCTTTAACAATAGCACTCAGTTTAAATTGTATGTCACCCAGTCCTCTTTCCTCTGTCTTGAGGAGCACAGTCCTGGAAATCTGATGTATACTAACACATGAATTCTGAGAGTATCAGATATTGAGAAAAAACAACTACAGTGTTGTCTTCAGATTCTTGTTGTGTGTGATATGGATCTTAAATCTTACAGATGGTGTCCATAGTATTGGGAGCGTCTTGACAAATACATTCTATGTAAATTACAGCATTTTTTCAAAGATAGTCATTGAACATTACTCCATGCATCAGCTTCTCACACTGACCCTCATAGGACTGCCTTCTCTTTTCCTTGCTCTTGTGTCTTCCTCTAGAAGATCAGTATGCAGCCAAAGAGATAATTTTGTTAGGCCAAAAGACCCAACAGGTGTTTTTAACATTTAATTAGACTTTCTTTTCAAGAGGACATCACCTATAAGATATCTGAGGACACAACTACCAGAAATGTCACCTGTCCATTTGCCAGCTATGGAGCACATCTTACAGTGGTCACCTGGAATGACCTTTCTGGGCAGAATAGCTCATCCTGCCTGAGTGAATACCAGAAGTCCAGCAGAATCACAGAACAGGTAAGGATGGAATGGACCAGACCTTCCCTCTAGTCCACTGGATCAGAGATTTCTAAGGGCTGGCCTTGGCAGTAAAGACTGAAGCAAAGAAGACATGCAGTATCTCAGCCTTCTCTGCAACCTATGTTTCAAGTGTCCCTGTTCCTTTCAGCAGAGGACACACATGTTCCTTAGAAATCCTCTTGTTATTGATATATTTGAAGAAGAACTTCTTATCCTGGACATGCTTAGCAAGATTCAATTCCAAATGAGCCTTGGACTTCCTACTTGCATTTCTGCATACTCTAACAACATCCTGATATTCATCCCAGGTGGGTGGTCCCTGCTTCTGCCTCACATATCTCCTGCTTTTGTCTGGGTTTTGACAGCAGTTCCTTGTTCATCCATGCAGGTTTTCTCCCCCTTTTGCTTGGTTTCTTGCCACTGGGAACGTCTTGTAGGCACTTCCTGGGCTGCATGCACTTAGTGGAAATATTCCCACTTGAGCCTTGTTTTGCTACATGCGAGAAAAGTACCTTGTCACCATTTTAAGGGTAAGAGCAGCCTCAGGTTCAAAAATGCCCTGCAGTGTATCCACAAAACCTGAGGCAGCATGCCAATGCTTGAGTCCAACCAAATCCCCTTCTTGCTTTAAACACTATTTATTTGTTTTACCTAATGATGCAACATACATGAGTCAGCCCTGGCACTCCTCTTTTCCCAGGGCGGGGGCTCTCCTGCTATGGCACCGTCACTTCCTGGCTTGCCCGCTGTCTCTCTTGGCAGCTCTGTGAGCCTTGCCTTCTCCCATGGAGGTCAGTTAGCATGTCAGAAAGACATCAGCCCCGGATTCAGACTGTGGTGCTCAGGGTTGCTCTGAAGACTGGGGAGATACTCCTGAGTGGGTGGGGGACCAGAACCCAGTTTCCTCCACATGGGGTGCAGAGCTCATTGTGTGCCCCATTTGAAGGAGACAGGCAGACTATGAGGTACCTCTTCTTTGAGAGCAACTTCAAGGAGAAATCCTTGGGGGTGCTGGTTGCTGAAAATCTGGGAATGACCAGGCAGTGTGCACCTGTAGCCCAGAAGGCCAACCATGTCCTGGGCTGCATCCAAAGCAGTGTGAGGAACATGATTCTGCCCTCTGGTCTGTTCTTCTGAAAAGGTACCTGGAGTCCTGCATCCCGCTCTGGGAGGCCTAACTGGATGTGGATCTGGTGGTGTGAGTCCAGAGGAGGGCCGTGCATATGATCAGTGGGCTGGAGAACCTTCCCTATGAAGACAAGCTGAGACAATCAGGGTCGTTCAGCCTGAAGAAGAGAAGGTTTCAGGGACACCTTATAGCACCTTCCATACCTAAAGGAGGCTACAGGAGAGGGACTTTTTACCATGGTTTGTATGGATAGGATGAGGGGGAATGGCCTTAAACTGAAGAGAGGACCTGTTTAGATTAGATATTAGGAAGAAATTCTTTACTGTGAGGGTGATGAGGCACTGGCACAAGTTGGCCAGAGAAGCTGTGGATGCCCCATCCTGGGAAGTGTTCCTGGCCAGGCTGGATGGAACCCTGAGCAACCCGGTCTAGTGGAAGGTGTCCCTGCCCATGGCGGGGGGGTTGGAGCAAGATGGTCTCTAAGGTCCCATCCAACCCAAACCATTCTATGAATTTATGATGTTTTCTGGCTGTTGGAGGCTTCACGGCACTCAGTGTCACATCCTGTTCTTTGGCTCTCCCTTTCCCTGCATCAGGAATTGTAAGAAGTTACGCTGCACAACAACTACCTCATTACTGGTTTTCCTTACATGGTGGTTTGACAAAAGGGTGCCTGAGTACAAAAGAGACATCTGTAAACTGGAGGAGATTCAGAAAGCAACAATAATAAAAAGCACAATGCTCTTGGAAATCCCTGTAAGGCAGCAATTTAGAGCCCAGCCACTAGCATGCTAGGACAGACCTCAAGTGAAATAAAAAGAAATTAACTTGTTAAATATCTCTAAAGCACGCATGTAGAAAGTATTATTTTCTGTGTGCTGTGTATGCTTGTGTAAACAGCCTTTTCCACTTGGGGCTACGTCTCTGTAATTATGTATTATTTGCAAGAAGAATGCAGAGTGTGAGGAGTGAATACGTTCCAAATGTGTCCGAACCCTGACCAGGCGAAGGCTGTGATTTTAGCTCACTTTAGGGAGAGGAGAACAAGCCCATGCCTTTTGTTTATTCTTCTCAAGCTCTTTGTAACAACTGTACTTTTAGCTGGAAGTGACTCACCTGGCAAAGAAGATAAGAAACCCAGAAGGACCATTCAAGAAAAATATAGTGCTGGAAACTATCCTCCAAATTTAAGGCTTACAGTCCATCTGAAACCATACTCATATTCAGGCCCTTCAGGCTTCCCTAATTACCGAGAAGAACTATGATTTTTTCTAAATGTGGTGTCAGCATTTGTTACGAGCAATCAGCACAAAATTATCCAAAAACCTTCCTGTGACCTATAAACCTGCAATATGATATGCCTCACCCAATTTTTATTCTGTAACAAGTGAATTTTTTGCATAGATTTTTTTTTTTGCAGAGACTCTTTAATCTTTGAGGCAACACATAACAGGATCCCATGGCTGGAGGCTGAAGATAGCTATGTTTCAGCTAGCAATAAGGTGCACATCTTAACAGCAATTAATTAAACATTGAAATAAGTCCTGAGGGGGTATGACAAATTTGTCACTTGAAGCCTCTGAACTTCGTCTTTCCAGAGATCACTTACCTGAAAAACAAAGTGTGGTCTTGGTACAGGAATTACAGGGAGGGGCAGTGTTACAGTATTTCTTAACGTCAGTGAGAAGACATTTTCCACATCAAAACCTCCGTTTTTTTCTTTTTTCTTTTTTTTTCTTTTGACACACATAATGAAATTCCTTCTTCCAGTATCAACCAGTCTACTTCAGTGTAAATCAAGAGGCCACTGCCAGCTTACACCAATAAACAAAGCCAAACTTTTAAAAACAGATATACAGCTAAATTTCAAGATGCTTACTGGGCTGTAGAGCAGAATTTTCAGACACACTGCCGCCCGCTCCTAATTTTTAGCAAAGTCTCTCTTTTACTGTCAAGCCTTCCATCTCTGGAACAATACATTGCTATTGAAATATTTAATGAGTCACTTTTAAATATCCCACAGGAACAACAGGACACTTATCTCATGCTGCAGAGCTGTATTTTAAAAATAATTATCTTAAAAAGAAAGCCCCATGCCACAACAGAAAAAGCCCAAATCTATCCCCCTTTCTACTTCACAGAACTTTCTCTCTCTCTGCCTTTCTCTTTTCATTTCTCATCCACTCTTCACCCATGGGGTTGTGCTGAGGTGACTACGAGGACGCCCAGGCTGAGATACTCTGTTTGCATTCTTCTGTCGGTTTGGGTTGGCTGCTCTCCCCTGTGTAGGCTTGGCAATGTGAAGAAGTGACCTTGTGGCAAACTTGGGTGTGACCTTCTAGAACAGCAATAGCTCCCAGCATGACTGCCGGGTCTCTGAAATCTTACTCCATGGAAAATTTGAGGCAGCTTATCCTATGTGCACTGAGAAATTTACGTTTATCTTAGGGCAGGAGCATGCATCTGTGGAGTTATCACAGCAGGGCTAACTCACGGTGTTGCCACATCCTGGCTCTCCTGCCAGGAACTTGCCACAGAGCTCTGCTCTGCGCCTTCTTGCTTTGTTAATGGTGGTCTGCCAGAGGCAGATGCTTGCTGTGAGACTTGGTGCTTCTGCCACTGCAGGAGCTCAGCAGCACCATCCATTTCTGCTGCTGCTGTGGCTTCTGCGACTCTCTTGCTCTAACTAGTCCTTCAGCTCTGAAGAGGCAAAAGGAGCTTGGAGCTGCTCTTTAAAATGTCACCTTAACCTGATGCTGTGATGCTTCTCAACACATGTAAGAAGTGGTTAAGAAGGTAACTGTTGGATCTTGCAGCACTGCAGATTTTTGCACCGTGAGTGCAGCTGTCAGAAGACTCCAGGTGTGTGGATTCAAATGTATCCATTTTGGGACCAAAGCGAACCTCTTTTTTCCTAAGGATAACATCCAGCACAAGGATTTTGACGGTAAAGGTCATAGCTGAGTCAGAGGTCCTTGCAAAGGGGCTCTGATGCACCAAGAAAAGTTACACAGCCTGCACCGCCAAACATGAGCCGGACACAGCTCACAGAGCATCACTCTGTGTGACCATGGGTGCTCCTCTGAACTGGGAGATATTCCCAGTTCAGGATATTAGATCCCTGTATGGACCATTCCCTTAAGAGTTTGACTCCATGATCCTTTTGGGTCCCTTCCAACTCAGACTATTCTGCGATTCTGTAATTCTGATTACTCGGCTCTGCCCATGCAGGGAGTGGACCAAAAAAAGCAAAAATCATTGGCCTGTCTTGTCAGTGAATTGTGTGCCTGAGACTGCTCACAAGACTGGATTTACCTCGTTTTTATCCCCAACAGCCCAGCTGCCTCAGCCTGAGCTCCACATCCCTGCCATGGTGACACTGTGGCACTGGGGTTTTCAGTGCACTCTGCATGGGCTGGGCGAGGCTGGCCTTTAAAGGTGTAGAGAGACCTTCCAAGCCTGGAAAGCTGGTTTGGAGGCAAGGGAGGACAGCACATATATTTCTGACAAATCAGGATAATGAGGATCTTCCACATTGTGCTGTATTTTGGACTAGTAACCACAATGGTCTGATTTCATCCATGATGAGAGAGGAACTCTTTTCTCTGCTGAGGTGTTGTTATGTGCACACACATGCCCTACTAGAGCAGAAGTTGTTATGTTTTGGGGTTTTATTTTCAGGCTCTGGTGCTTCTGACAGCCTGAGGCTGGCAGGCAGGTGCCAGAGTCAACTGGCTGTCATTGGTATATCACACAAACAGTGCTTTGACCTGCTCCTTCCCACTCCCCAACCCACCCACTCCTTCCCACTCCCCAACCCACCCACAGACACTGCTTTTCTCCTTATTGGAGCAAAACAACAGAGATGAAGCAGCTGTGAAATAAACTTGCCCTCCATTTGCAGCCCTACTCGATTACATGCCTTTAATTTGGCAATATAGACTAGTTATGCCATAATATAAATACATTTCTTTCTTCTACCCACAACTCTGGATCAAGCAGCACCTTGAAACAGCAGGAGGGAAATTAAGTAGTAACATAGGGGGAAAAAAATAAGAGTTGATGTTGTAATCAGCCAACTAAACACCATTAGGACATACTGTCCTGCTCAGTGGGCGTACAGCTGCACTGAGCCATGACCAAATCTATTAATAGGCCCTGCAAGCGAGCGCTCTTTGTAGTTCTAAGAGCAATGCTCCTCAAACCCTGAGCTTAGAGTTCCTTCTCTGTAACTTCAATAACCCCCTTGTGGTGTATAGTTACAGTAGTGGACTCCTCAGCAAGGATGAACAGTCTGACTATAGTCTCTTCAGACTAGAAGCAGAAATCCTGCTCTTCATTTTTTGCCCAGACCAGAAGGGGGAAATAATGCTGAGACCATAAACTTAGCCCTAATGTGGAAAGTAGATTGCCTATAAAGTATCTGAGTTGTTCTAGGCTTGATGGCAGACACGAGGAGCAAAGATTGGGGTGGAAAGTACATAATTTGGTTTGTTGTTGCTGTGTGAAAGGACCTGTTGCATCCCAGGGGACTGGGCTGTGATGTGCCTGCAGTACCCTACATCCTGTTGCCATGTCACTCCACAAGCTGGCTGGCATTTTAGGATTGTATGCCTCCTGCCAAGAAGCACGCACACCTACACAAGAAACCCCTGAGTCCCTGTCTGCAACTTTACAGTAACAAGCAGAGACTTCCAGCCTACAAGTTATTTCATTTTAGAGGCATTTAAAGTCAAGGAAAATGATTTCTACCTCACACCCAAAAGACACAGGATGGGGGGGACAGTGTAGATCAGATGTTTAACTGGCTTAGACAAGCTAACTCCATGTATCAAGATGCTGGGGAGCCATTACTCCATGAAAAGATCTGTAACACCCTTGGGCTGCTCCAGTCTCTTTCCCCTACCATAGCCTGGTTTGTGGCTAGAGCCAAAAGCCAGTGCTGCAGCTCTATGATTAATTCTCATCTTCCCCATGACTGAAGAAGGGACTTGAGGTCCCTGGAGGCAGTGGATGCTTTCTGCAGGACATGACCCCAAAGAATTAGAGTCTGTTGAATGTCTGGAGTGCTGTCTGAAACTCAGGGGTGAAATCGTGCTTGGTGGGAAAGAGCAGCAGCAATGCGGGAGAGAAATGCTCGAGGGAGAGGGTGTACCCAGAGAACAGTGGAGGAAGCATGTGTGAGGCAGCAGCTGAGGAAACAGGCAGCAGGGAGGTGGTGAGCACTTGGGAACGAACCCTGGAAACAAGCAAGGCAAAGCGCTGTGATGGAAGGAGAGGTGAAATGAGGGCTATCTGTGGAAACAGCCCTGGGACAGCCCTGCGTGGGGTCAGGGGCTGTCTGACTTGCACTGTGAGGGTGGTTCAGCCACTGCAGGCTGGGAAAGCCTGACTGCAGCTTCCGGGGCTTGGTGGGGCACCTCTCCAACTCAGAGCAGGGCTGCCACCTAAGTCATCTTGGGCTTGGCTGTGTAAATTTATTTATTTAACTGAATTGCCCAAGCCAGGAGTCGAGTCACCACCAGCAAGCATCAGTAAGGCTTTCACACCTTCCAAGGTCTCCTCTCAGCCCACCGGCAGCAGCAGGGAGGGCTGGTTGGGGCAGGAACACAGCAGGCTTGCCAACCCTGCCTGGGGCTCCTTCTCCAGCCAGTGGAGCAACGGGGAGGGGGGTGAAGCCTTCTGGCAATGACTCAGCCCACCAAGAGGCAGAACCACCTTCTTGAGGTACATGTTTCCCTGCTCTGACTATAGGATGAACCTAAAGCAAGGACAGCCTGTAATTTAAGAATCCTAGCCAAAAAGCTCAGAGTTAGAGAGAATGAGTCTGGATATCTGTGTAGATAGAGGATATATGCAAAAGTTAGCATGGCATAGCAGAGTGAGAGTAGGTGAGTCATCTTGGAGAGCACCAGAGCTGACTGTACAATAAGCACCACTTCTTGTGTAATTATAAATGCATATGAAGTGGGAACTGGTGTGTTGGCTGTGTCTCCCAGTATTGCACATTTCAGTTCAGCTCTCTGGAGCAACTGACTGTTGGTATTAGTTTTAAGATAATGCCAGTGGGAAGTAGTGAATGACAAAGCATTGCTGGCAAGCTATCAAGCTGTTAAACAACTTCTGAGAAACACAGGTTATAAATTCCTTTACTGTATTAATTTGACATTACAATTTAGAGATAAGGTTTTCCAGGAACCTAAATGAACCAGCAACCAGTTTTATTCATAAAGTGTATCTGCAAAGAAGTCAGTAGTACTTTGTATACTATTCTCCAACTTCTTAGCTGGTGAAAGGTCGTTTCTGTTTCCAGGGCTAGACACACTATTTTGGCACACGCTGTTGGGTTTTTATGATGAATCCAACACAGATACGCTAGAGTAATTTTGGACTGTAAAAATATTTCTGAAGGCAGCAGCAACGCTACCTACAACCAAGTCAGGATGAGATTTCAGTGGCAGTTTTTTGTCCTCTCCTCTCCTCACAGCTGATAGTACTACCAAACAGCACATTCCCAGTGTAGTGGATTCTCTCTGGCCTTTCCCCCATGTTTCCCAATACAGGTGCACTGCCGAGGCAGAAGTGTGCAGCAGCCAAGCATCCTGTGCCTCTCTCAGCCAAAGCCCCACGCCAGCAGTCACCCCTCTGTCCCCATGAGCAGGAGCCTCTGCCCCACTAGGTGGCTGTGAGGGGTATTTCAGACCCCAGAGTGGATGCAGAGGGATACGCATGGCCCAAAACATGCTGCCTCCTACCACAACCTATTACAGTGGTTGGTACCTCAGCTGCCTTGCAGAAGCTTTCAGTGCACAGGGGATAGAAATGCTTAAACCTACGTGGGTTTGGGACACAATGGAAATGTGTCAGTAGGTGGGTGAGGGAACATAATGGAGTAAGCAGCAAGCACTGTAGGCTCTGGGTACCATGGAGAAAACACAGGCAGTAGAGTGAGGCAGAGGATTTGACTTTGTCACACATTTTATCTCTGTTACAGCTTCTTTTCCTTCCTTTTTTTCATTTTTTGTTTACTGGGATAATGCAAGTGGGAAAGAACATCCAGACCCATCCATTCTGCCTTTCAGGACACTATTTTAAAAATAAAACACGCTATACCAGTGTTTCTGTGGAGAGCATAATGGATAAATATTTTATGCCATGGATTCAGTTTGCTATCAGGACCTGTGTAATTAATACCTATACAGGCCCAATTGTTAGTGGGCTCCTCTTCCAATGAATGCCTTGTTTAAATGTGTATTGAAGACCTGTTTTTACAATGGCTTTCTTCTCTTTAATAGGATTTGACGTGTTGGCTGTGGTATAGCATGCAGGTTGTTTGTATAAAGCTTTAAAATACATTTCTGAATGGTGCTATATAAATACTGCCTGCATTGAATTGTATCATTTTATTGTGAAACTGAAAGATTTCCTGTTCTATACCATAATGTGATTTGTTATTTTTCTAGCACACACATTAGCCTGCATTCAACTTCTGCACAAGGTAGAAGAAGTCAAATTAAATTTACAAGCACACCTGAGCAAAGCTAGTTAGCTGTGGCCAGATCATGTTTCTGTGATTGAATAATGCTGGCTATTATAACACATTGGAAGAAAGTGCAGCTATAAATCCCTGTCTCGGTTTGTTTCCAATGCTTCATTGTACTATACAAACTCTGCTATACTTTCTAGTAAGCAAAAGGCTAGACATGGGACTGAGTCACCCTGAGCAGATGTGTTAGATACTAACTTGGAGGAGATAAGGTTAACAATGGTGCTCTCCCCTGAGCTTTCCCCTCAAGGACATTCCCATGCTACACAAACATTAATAAATCGATCTTCATTGCATCTGACCACAGAGTTTATTAACTGAGGAAATTGGTTCCCAGAAAAATTTAGCATTTTGCTCAAGGCCAGAGAGTAGGTCCACAGCAAGGAGAAAGAGCTTCACTTATTTCCAGTTAGTGTTTAACATTAGCATGTAACATGGTGTGCTGAAGGCACAACATTGCAGGGTGTTCACGTTGTCAGAAATGGACGGGCACTGGTTTCAGAGCCTACAGCAAGATCCTGCTGAGCATGTTGGTCACCACCACGTACCCCTGGAGACTTGTCAGGGCAGCAGCTCCATAGGGGTTGAGGGACCATCTCCTGCCTGCCTGTGGGGATGAAATGTCCGTGGCTCCACCACTGTCTTCACTGGGACATGTCAGTAGATCTCTCAAGGGTTCATATTTACCCAACTCAGGGAACAGAGCTGAGGAGGTCCTGGTCCCACACTCATCCAAGTCACACTGCAGCTTTCCTTTTGATGGAAACAAGCGTGAAAGAGCTAAATGGGTGGCCGGTGCATACCCAGCTCTGAGCTGAAAATACACAACACATGGCCAGGATACACATCTGAGGCTGGGGACATTGAGGCAGCTCAACTCTGTCTAGAGTTCAAGGTTTTTACAGGTGGCTCTGACAGTTTTGCATTTTATTAAGATTTCTCATTTACCAGTCATTTACATTATTGCCAAAATTTGACCATTGGGAGTAAACTTTTCCAGTCCAGGTGTTTGCCTGAGGCTGAATTACTTCAGATAGGGTAGAGAGGAAAATTTCATGTAGCTGTTCCTCATGGCCAAGACTTAGATTTAGGGAGAAGACTGGCTTGTAAAAAAAGATATAACTTACCCTTTGAAACTCTCCAGTGCTCTGTGAATGTAAAGATAATTGTATGAGAGAAAGGAAAACAGATCAGACAAGGAACTGGGCTCTCTGGGCACAACGCAAATTGATGGTTACTGTGGGAAGAAGGAGGGAGGGCCTGGGCGAGGTGGACTGACACAGGCAGTATACCATGATTAAAACTGGGAGGATGGGCCAAAAACCCCCAGACTTTAGAGAACTGGACTGAATTGTTGAGATTGGGGAAAGTTTGCAGTGGGCCAAGTCCTAGGGAGTGAGGCAGAAGGGAGCTAGGACAATCATTTAAAGTTTTGCACCCAAGAGAATGCACTAGTCCATAGCCTGGACCGGGCTGGTTCCTAAATTTCAGCAGTGCACTGCCATCAGTGTTTATGTGTGAAACCACTGATGACAGCATGTTTTATCTCCCATGTATTGTAGGAGCCGGCTCTCGCCCCACAGGTGTGGTCTTTTAGCTGCCTTGGCAAATCTCAACATCACAGTGTTTAACCTGCTGATAAGTCATGTGGATGTCATGCAACAGTACTTAACTACCTTTAATTTTGTCTTTAATTGCACACACGTACTTGGGGTTTCTTCATGTATTCAAAGTCCTTCAGCCTCATACTGTGCACCAGAAAAACACGTCTCAACTGGCAAGCACCTATTTCAATCTGTTGTTTTCCAGTATATTCCTGATTTATACCATGCTCTTTGAATCCTGAAATATTTTCTTCGTGGAATTTTCTATAGTGCTTGCCACTGCAGAACAAGAGCTCCACAGCCATTAGGTGGTTCATTTTAGCAGAACTTTTCTGTGATGAGATATCATGATACCGTCATTTGGCAAATGGGCATCTAAGTCAGCACTGCAGCTGCCAAATTTGAACCCACCGGGACTTGATTTCTCAGAGCACTTAGTGTATGACACGATGGTGTGAATCACTGAAGCATCTCTCTGCCTGTCTCAGCTGAGACTGGGAGCTCAGCATTTCTGCACACCAAACCACTGCGTTTGGAAGTCAGGCACCTAGAAAGCAAAAGGACACGATTAGAGCCCATCTATGAGAATCTTGGATGAACAGTATTTCCCAGCTCTCTGGAACAAAGGATTACATCCAAGGATGTAATTTTGTACTTTCTGTGTCCCACAGTCCTGTTCTTTATTCACTTCTAGCTTTTGGAATAACGTGAAGTAGAGATGCTGCCATAGCCACAAAGTGGGTCTAATTTGTGTACTGAAGGAAGGAGCTGTGTGGGAAAATACTGTCCGATCAGACAATCCAAACCCTGTCTGCATAATTCTTGTATGTATGGGAGATGAATTAAGGTATCAAAGGTAATTTTAAATTAGTGTTTTCTAACATTTTTGTGCCTGTTCTGCCAAGCTTATTAGTATTCCTTCAAAGAGGGGCTTTGATTTGTTTTGGAATAAAGCTTATTTATTCTAATTATGCATAGGAAATAGCTAGCTCTATCTTCCTTACAAAATATTTTTGCAAATGGTAGGGTGCCCTTCTCTTGACATTTCTCACCAACTTGGGTTCAGCATTTGAAGATGATAAATGGGCATCAAACTCAGCATTTCTACCACCTCCTACCTGCTTTGACTCTTGTTTCATTAGAATTTCAGCAATGTGCTGGTTCATGGCAGATAACCTCCCCTCCCGCTCCAGAGTGCCTTTGAGTGTGTAGGGGGTGAGGGAATGGGTGCATTTCTCATCTCCTCAGCATTTATTACATTCCTCTTTCTCTACCTCCTCTGCAGCAATAAATCAATGCTACTTGTTATTGTCTACTCCTTGGGCAGCGTCTCAGGGGGAGAGGCAGGCTCTCCTCACTGTGATGCCATGTGTTTTATCAAATGCTAAAACAGAAGTAAATATCCAAAGTAAACCAGTCTTGTTTTTTCAGCTTTTGAGGGGAAGGACCCTATCCAAGTCCTGTCAGCTGCATCACCCACCAAGGCGCTTTGTCCCATGCAGAAGCAGTTACCAGCCCCAGCCTTAAGTTGCCTGCACAAGCAGAAGAGGACAGACAGCATGTCAGTGGAGCAATGTTTCTGTTTTTACTGGAGCAATGTTTCTGTTTTTACTGTGGGAAAGAAAATTTAAAGTTTCTGGTGCTGATGACTATTTCCTGCCAGCAGGCAGCTCCAGGACTGGGATGCTAGATGAACCTTTCCTGTATGTGTGTTGAAATGGGTGCTCACTCCTTGCACTTCTGCCACTTGTTAATGGCAAGTAAAGCCCTAGAAATATGTTGTGGATGAAGTAAAATACAGCTTGATTATTGTTTACTCTGTCAAGAGCAGAAACACACGCACTGGTACCTGGAGAAACTGTAGATGTGGCACTTGGGGACATGGTTTAGTGGTGGATTTGGCAACTTGAATGATTCTATGATTGTGGATGAAAAGCATCTTCATAGTGGGACTGTGGCTTGCAGCAATTCCCTGGAGAAACTTTGCCCAGAAAGCCTCTGCCTTCTTGTTTTGTTGCCTGGTTTCTAGTCACAGCAAACTGTTTTCCCTCACACAGCCTTCCTGATTTTCTCCTGGAAAAATGTTCCCACAAACCTGGCCCCACAACCACGGGTTAGATGTTTCCTCCCCTTTCTCTACTGAGGACACATTGAAGAGATGGGCTGGAGAAATGATCATGAAAGAAATTGGTGTGACGGAGGAGTGGGTGAGAAAGGCAGGCACATGACTTCTAGAACAGAGGTGTTTGGCTGGTCCAAGCCCAGAAGCACAAAAAAATACCTGGCACACCTGCACAGGCATCCAGGACCAATTTACACAGGCAGGTTTAAGCTGGGGCTGCAGCCGGGATTTTTTCCTCCTTAACCCCTTCCAATGTTAACTGGGGTAACTCATATGGGAACCTTCAATGCAGAAGTTACTGAAGGGGTTTCTAGGCAGATTCTCAGGGTTTAAGTGCCAAAAAAGGCCCCCTGACACATTAGCATGTTTTTATTGTGGCTTTGTAGACGTATTTTGCATTTTCTTTCTGCAGTGGCAAAAGGTGTACAGTTAGATCCCCCCCAAGCAAGAAATGTACTTTATCAAACCTCGGTTTGTCAGCAACAGCCCTGGTAAAAGCATGCACACACATGCATCCCTTTCTCCATGTCTTCCCTAAACTTTGACTAATTTTTTATTAAAATGGCTGCCTCAAGCTACTGACAAAATAACGAGATGTGCTGGGTATAAAAAACCCCACCAACTTCAATTCAAGCTCAGATGCCTTCTCCTGCTCTGATTTCACCTTTTCTCCCTGCCCCTATCTTGGTTTTCAAGGGGACATGCAGCAGTCAGGATGCTTTTTTCAGACCTTTCAGGGAAGATGATGTCCTTGCATCAGACTTCATTCGGGCATAGCCTGCTCTGCCAGGGGGCTGTGAGCACAGACCCACAGCTTGTGCTGCAGAGAGGCAAGCCTGACATGCAGATGGGACCCATCCCTTTCATGCTGCTTTTTGAGGCTCCAAAGTATATTGATGATAAGCAGGTAAAAAAGTATTATGTGCAGAAAGGGGACAAGTTCCTTTCTGTTTGCTTCTTTGTTACCCTTTCCTAAAAAATATATCCCCAGCCTTCAGGCAATAGTCAGGGCATGGACTCGCATTACCATAGGCCTCAGATGGGTTTGCAAATACAGCACAGACTTTGAGGGAGAGCTCTGGTTCAAGAGCTCTCCTTGTCCCGTGACATGGTGGAAGGGGGTAGAAAAGGGACAACCTGGTATGGAAATGGGGGAAGAACAGCTTGGGGACAACTGTAGGAAAGTGGGTTTTGAGGACACCGTGGCCTCTGCTGGGAAGGAGAGATCCTCACAGTGCTTTGGGTCTGGCCCCTCCTGCCTGCTGCATCTGGGGGTCTCTCAGGTGTCCATATCCTTGAAACTCACCTGGTTTGGAGAGCTGGTGGTTTCCCTTCCTGCTGAGGGCTGCACTGCAACTCAGCTTATCTCTGGCTGAAGGAACCCACCTAGACACACAACTATTTAAGTCAGAATTAATTATTCACAGCCCACCTCTGATTTTTCCGCAACTCTCTCACTTGCTGATTGTAATTGCTCTTTGCTTGCTTTTATAATTTCAATTATATAACAAGCAAGCTGTACAGGAGCTGCACAAATGATCTGTTAATTTTATTTAGTTTTTAACCATTAGTTGACTTCAAATAATTCCATAACTGTGATTGCCATACCTCTTGGAGAGCAGTGAGTTTCATTCACCAGGTGGACTCTCTCTGCATACTCTCTGCTTACACTGGGCACTAGTTTGCCAGTTTCCTCTGTAGAGATTATTATTTAGATCTCATAATGCTGACCAAACATCCTTAATGTGGACAAAAGGATTTCAGGGTTTATGCAATCAAATACTGTAGGGATATCCAGCAGTGTGAATGAAGGCAACAGCCAAGAGCAGAGCATTCATCACTGTCACTAGGCACTGTTTCTGTTTCACATGCCAGTTAGATGCTGACCTGGAAGAAGTCAGGGATCTTGCAGGATTGAGACAGAGACAGGACCAGCCCTTCTCAAAGGCTTTTATCATGTTCAAGGTAGAGCAAGATCAGATACTGTGTTATATTGAGAGAATTTGCTTGCATAAAGCAACAATTAAATAATTTTAAGCTTTAGGTGGAGGTTAAATGTCTCTTCTGGAGGAAAGCATGGATGACCTCATGTTTTGGCTTTTTTTTTCTCCTGGACAAAACAGAAAGAGAGAATGGCAATGGAGATTTCTATTTGAGACTCTCCTCTGTTTCTGTTGAGTAGAAGGGGTTGAACTGGGAGGTAGAGAGCATTGACTTGCTGGAGCCTGTATGGAGCCTTCTTTACTGAAATGTCACATTGGATGGAGATAGTCTTCTGTAGGAAGCAGCCCGAGAAGGATGGGTAATAGACTTGTTCAAGACTGACAAGACTATCCATAGCTCAGAATAAGGCAGGAAGTGTAATTAAGGAATCCTTTGACTGAACCTATGTGGGTAGCTTTCAGAATGAATAGGTTAGGATAAGGTATATAAAAGTGAGCATGTTTTAAACCATCAAGCAAGGAACCTTTGTCTATAGTAGCTATTTTAATCTTGTTTCGAATTCATATTTGTTTGTTTTCTTTAAGGAGAATAAATTCTTATTGTTTGATAGATACTAAGTTGCATCTCCTAAATAGGTTTAAACTGGTTTAAACTACATTCTATTCTTTTTTTTAATATTAGCCAGAAGCAGAAGATACAGCATTAATCAGGAGGCCCCTGATTTAAATGGTATATGTTTATTTGGAAACATAACTTTAATACTTTTATTTTTAGAGAGGAATGGTGAGTGATCCACTCATCTTTTTTTTTTTTTTGTTATTATTCCGTTTATGTTCTTCTTTAACTGCAACTCCCAGCTATGCTAAACCATGACGATTCTACTTCCACAGAAAGTGGAATTAAACGAAAAATGAAATATACTTATTTTACAAGGATGCATTTTTGAAAATAATTCAATTGAATTGATCTGGCCCCTTGGCTTTTCAAGATTTTAGATGAATACAGCTGATCCTCTTGCCCTAGAGTCAAGAAGTGGGAAAAGAGTTCTCCACCTCTCAGATATACTCTCAGCCTAAAGTGATTAAGATGGCAGACTGAGCTTTATCCATCTGTCAAATGCCCATGGTGAGTTTATCTGGATGCAGATTAGCTGTGCTGTGGGTGCAGAGACCTGAGCTGGCTCAGTGCAGCATGGTTGATCAGTTCAGGTGCAGTGTCATGTGAAGGCGGCATTAGGATTTTAAGGTCAGGGAAGGTTCAGGAGGTGTATGGTTGTGTTTGCACAGGAGTGAGCTTAAGCTCATAAACTCTGTGGGGCCCAGCCTGTTTGCCTGCACAGCTGCCCAAGTGGCCAGTGCCATATGTTCCAGGGTGTGCCTTCTTCTACAGGACACACTCTGGCTAGCAGCTTTTACTATTATTATTATTATTATTATTATTATTATTATTATTATTATTATTGCTGTTGTTGTTGTTGTTGTTGTTGTCGTTGTTATGAAGAAGAAGAAGAAGAAGAAGAAGAAGAAGAAGAAGAAGAAGAAGAAGAAGAAGAAGAAGAAACAAAACGTCCTCACTGCAGTACCACGAATAGTATGGAGGACACTTGAGCTGAATAAACAAAGCAAACAGTTTTGTTTCAAAAACTAGTTGAGCAGACCCATAAATTCTGCTTAGTCCATGACTTTCACAAATTTGGGGTTTTTCACCTTTCTTAAAAATTGGTAAGAACTTAGAGTACTTAGTACAAAAAATTTTCTTTCCTTATAACTCAAATTGTATGATTAAATGTAGTAAATTCAGGCTTTGTTTTCGCCACAACTTCAGAGAGGCTCATTTTAAAAATAAGTCAAATTCCAATTTAAAGAAAAAAAAAAATTCAATTTTTGCATTTTTTTCCCTCTCTCTCTATTTTTTTTTTTTTACTCACCACACGCAGATTGTGCATTTGCAGGAATTCCAAGAGGGCGTGATTTTCTATGTCTGCCCATGTTTTATGTCACTGGCAACTTTTACTCTTCTGGCTTCTTTGTTTTTTGGTTATCATGAAAAACATGGAATTCTGTAAGATGGGATCTATACAGAAACTAGGAAAAATGAAAGGAAAATAAAACCAAAATGAAAGGAGTGGTAAAAATAGTGGGCCAGAATTTTCTGTGCTTGCTTTCTACAACACCATGCAACCATTAGAATGCATTTATCTTTTACTAATGATCCTTTACTAGAGGGAATGTCTGATTATCTGACTTCTCTGACATTTCCTTTCTCTCCCTCTTTCCCTTCATTGGCTAGAGGGATTGGTGATGGTCAGAAAGAGTGCAAGCACCAATTACTCAAGCTTCCCTCAGGAAATAGAAACAAAAGCACATCCATTCAAACATTTTGAACTCTGTTTAAAGTCCTGCAGAAGTAGCGGAATGCTTGAGGTGGAGTTTCTTAACCTGTCTAAATCAGGACTCTCTTCCTTGACATAAATCAGGAAAGGAAAAATTTCACCTTTTGCTAATTTGTGTAGAACTTTGACGATAATTTTCCTAGAGACATTTAAGTGGTGCAACATGAAATAACAGAAACTAAAATTAATGGAGTTGGAATGGGATTGCATTGTGCGGGGCCCCCACATATGGTTACAATTCGGTGTTTCCTCTGTATCTGACAGGATCCTCACAGAAAGAATGCTTCTGAGGAGCTGCTACTGCACCCACCATGAAGGCATGGAGAAGAAAACCTCACCCCACAGTGTCTGTTCACCATTCTTTCTTCTCCCGTGGTGACTCCTTGTGGGTTTTATTTGAGCTTGAAATTAAACACAAGTCTGAGTTTGCTCTCATAAGCAGGCTTGTCCATTGTTCATGGTTTAAATCTTGAGGGTGGCACAGGAAAGTCTCCCTGTTTGGAAACAGCTGATACACGCTCCACGAGGTCAGTGAAGTTGCTCACACACAGCACCGGGAGCCACCTGAGATGCTGTGAGACAGCTGAGGTGTTCAGGCTCATCTGGCAGATGTGGCACAGTGCCTACGGGCGGCACATGTCCACCTGGAGAGAGGCCGGAGCACAACCACACTATTGCAGGACAACTCCAGTGGCCGGTGTTTCAGAAGAGGCAGCACACACTTGAAGTCCACAGATGAGCCAGGTGTCTGAGCTCCTGATGTAGTCAGCCAAAATCCAGTCAGTGCAGACAGCAGCATCTAAAAGCTACACATGGAACAAAATGCTGGGGTGCAACCCAGTAGCCTGAACACAGGTATCCATTTTCTTTTGAGATATCCTCCCATATTTCAGGTATTCACACAGGACTGGCAAATATGATTTGAAACTACTGGTTATTAATAGGATCTAGGAGGAGCAGCTAGACACTGGATAGGATACTCAAGCCAACCAGAACCCATGTTTTGGCAAACAAATCTCCAGGTCTAAAGAGAGGGTCATGCTGTGTGGAACGAACAACAGATGATTCAAGTTTCAAACCAGCCCAACAGCAAAAAGCTCCAGCTTGGCTCTTCCTGTGTTAGCTATGATGGTGCCTCAGCACACAGCGTGAATGAAGAACTTGTGCGTCACAATGCTCACAAGTTAACCTTTTGCCAAGTTCTCTCTTCACCTTGTAGACAGCAGCTACACCCCCCAGCTAGCCTGTGGCAACCACTGACCAACAGGCTGGCCTTGCTGGAATGCCAGGTAAGCGGAGTGTGTCACGTTAACACAAACCTGGCCAGATACAAACCTCACTGAAATGGTGAACTTGTGCCTAGGTATTAATCTGTCTTTCATTTCACTATTTCCACTGCTCGTAGTTATTACCATTGGCACAAACAGTGAGTTATCCCCCTTGATCGAGCCTGCAATGAGTCTGACTTTTTCATAAGTATGCTTAATTGTTGCCAGTGTTCCCTGTAGGAGCATTAGCCTGCTTAATATTACACGGCTTGAGAAAATTAAATGATCAATATCAGGTTAAGAGCACTCAGTTGTTCTTTCTTGGCTTTTGTAATTGCTTGTGTGACGGGAAAATAATTACTGTGTTGAGTTTATTGCTGTTCTCATTGTCCTCGGTTGGTGATTTTGTTGTTCAGCTACGGACATGTCTGATTTGTCTATAATATTTCTATCTTAGAAGGAAATAGAAAGGAAAGGGGAAGGGAAAGGAAGTAGGAAAATTAAAGGCTGATCTAAGCTTAACATAGTGTTTACTCTGGCTCCAGGCAAGGTCTGTTTGTAAAGGGAGACTCCCAAAGCAAAAATCATCTAGAGCGAATTTGTTTAAAGTGACACTGTCAACTTCAATATCATACTTCAGGATTTTTGGTTTTTACTTCATGTTGTTATAAGTAACACCCAAACCGATTATATCCCACTAATCCCATTGGAACACCTCAGATTACAGTTGTGAGAATAGAGAAAAAGCATTTATCTCTATTTTTTGGTTTGTTTTTACTGCAATTCCTAGCACACTAATTTCATATTCTGAGTTGGAAGGGATTCACAAGGATCATCAAATCCAGCTCCTACGTGAATGGTCTGATGTGGGGACTGAATCCACACTCTTGGCTACGTTCTAATAGCACACTTCTAATCAACTGAGCTAATCCATGATCACCAACTTGTATGGAAAGCTTACACACAAAAAGGATCATGTGGATTTGGGCCATGACCAGATCTTCTGTAATTTCTTAATAAGCCTCCTTCCTGGTGTTTATATAGTTTTTTGACAGAGTAACAGGAGAGAAAAAAACAGCACCAGTGACTTTTGAAACAAGATTTTTTAAACCAGCAGGAGAAGCAGAAAAACAGAAACCCCCATGAGTCTTCTGCAGGGTGGAGTCAGGGTCCTTGCTTTTAGCCATCCAGAGACAAGCCAGTCCCTAGTGAAAAGAAGCCTACTGCCTTCAGAAGCCAGTGGGAGTGGGCTGATAAAGAGATCCCTTTAACTGTGGTGCTTATGAGTCACTGGTGTCAGCGTTAAGACATCCTGGGAGAAAGAGGGAAACAAAACTGGTTATTCACTGTCTTTGTTCAGCTGCCTTCAGAGGTTTCAAGAGACCTGAATACAGAGACACTGTGGCATATGCCAACTGTTGACTCCATCAAATAATAAAGCAATCCCAGTGGGTATTAAGAAGCGTGGAATCATTCTAATGAGTCTGGCAAAATCTCATTAGGATGAACAGCAGGTGATGACAAAATATTTGCTCTGTATGCAAATGACTTGTTTCCTTCTCTGTCTGCACGCGGTTGCATGAGTGCTCAAAACAGGAGCTGTCACATAATTACTTACTGGAGTAAAGCACTGCATATGCAGTGGTTGCATTTCAAATGTATCAGTGGAAAAAAATGGGAAAATTTATAGAAAAGAAAGCCCCCTGTATCACCAAACTCTCAGCCTCCTTCTTGCTCAACAGACTGCTTCGCTGGGCATCCAGACAGTCCAGCTGTCTTTCCAGAAACACCTTCAAAGCAAGGACAGATGGGCTGCAAGTTGTCAAAACTTCTCTAAGGGCTGTGAGTATAGAAAACATGATGGAAGGAGGGCAGGGTGCATGCTGAATATTGAGAACAACGCAAAATATGGCAGTTCCTGTTGACAGAGGTAGGTTACCTGCATAGACCTGAGTCTGACCTGACCTGCTAGTTCAAAAACAACTCCACTAATCAATCCTGAACTATCCAGCTGCAGGCTCAGATGTTGCACAGTAAATCACTGTTTTCTCATGCCTTAACATCAGGCTGTGCAGCCCTTGATATCTGTTCTGTTCCTGATGGTGTTTCTGGCATAGTGCGCTTCCATTCTCTCCAGTGTATCATTAATAATGCTTCACACATTTGTTTTTAATCACTTTGGTATTTATTTATTGCTGCAGTCCTGTTCCTACTCCTCATACATGTCAGAGGCAAAATTCTTGTGTGGGGGAAGTGGAAGTCCCCCAAGAGCCCCATTTTTCTGTGCACACTGGTGGAGAGGAGGACAGGGCAGTCAAGTCAAAGGACATTCCAGATTAAATAACCCAAGCTACACAAACACAAGTGTTCCTGCAGATCTTCTTTCCAGCGTCTGGCAGTCAAAAACCTTCACTCTCCCCATGTAATTGTGGTTTTCTCTCAAAAAAAGGAGTCGGGAATGCATTTGAATCTTTCCTTCTAAAAACACCTTTAAGATCCCCAGGGCCATGAAAAACTTCCAGGTCTGAAAGGCAAAGGACGCTGTGTATGATGACCCTGTGCTCCCACCATGCTCATTGGTTCTTACCTGGAGACAGTTTGCTACAGATTGTCCATCAGAGAGGGGATTAAGTAAGCTGATTATGAGAAAGAGCCATTTGCTTTCCTGCTGAAGTCCTATGGAGATGGGGTAAAAACAATACACTAAAGAGCAGAAATTTGCCTCCCTCACCATCCAGCGAC
Source organism: Monarcha castaneiventris obscurior (assembly GCA_026261815.1). Lineage (NCBI taxonomy): Eukaryota > Metazoa > Chordata > Aves > Passeriformes > Monarchidae > Monarcha > Monarcha castaneiventris. The sequence continues at coordinate 11,582,414 of JAMPIT010000510.1, read as the reverse complement.
TTGCAGCCAAAATCATATGGAAGTCAGGGAAAGGGAACCACTCCCCTAAATTGTCGCCTCCACAAAAGAAAAGAAAAAAATCATTAGCTGAGGCTTTGTTTTCCAAGGATATTAAAATGAGTTATCTGATTTTAATAACAGTGATTATGTTAAATTTTTAACACTATTAGATGCCCATAATATTAGCAATTTTTTAGGATGTAGATCTTTATCAAAATGCTTTTCATACAAGTGATTTGTCAAGGTAAAGCCACTATCATAATTTCTTCTTTCCTGAAGAAGTGATACATACATATCTAAGGTGACCCACTGTAAGGGTCACCAAGTAGATCATCAAGTGAATTGGGAAGCAATACCTAGTCCTCCTGATTCCCAGAGCAGCAGCTTGTAAGCACAGGGGCACTGTGGCTCACTGTGTCATTGCTGTGGGTCTGGGACCTACAGCTGCTAAAGCTCCTTCCAGGGCTGGAGGTTTTAGGAATAAGTTGGATAAACATCACTCGGGGTAGCATGGGGTATGTTTGACTCTCTGGGCATGAGGACTGGCAACATCATCTCTTGACATACAGACCTGTAGCCTAGGATTTGATGACAGTATCCTACATGGTATTCGTCTTAGATTTAATAATTGCATTAAATTGAGGTCTGCAGTCGAAGTGCTGCCAAAATGACAGCAGGCCAAGAACTACATTAAGCACTGAAAGGCAGGCGCGGCGGGGTTTGCGGGGCGGCCAGGCTTGTTCTCACGGCTGGGTTATGGAAGCCGAGGGAACACGTTCCAACCCAAACCAACAGCAGTGTGCAGGGGGGTCACAGTCGGCTGGTTCTGCTTAGCAGCTTTTGCTGACCAGCAAAAGCCATGGAAATCCCAAGCCCTCAAAAAGCAGTAGTTCTTAAGCAACCACTTTTTCTTTCCTTTTTTATTTTTTTGGTACCCGATTAGCCAAACAACTGAGTGTTTGTTCAGTGAGACTGACTGCAGTAAGAAAACTGGACAGCAATGACAGTGATTCATTTCAAACCTGAAATGTCATCTGATGTTAGCAGCAGTCTGTATCAGCTGACCAAAGGTCATGTACATACTGACCCCAGATACATATTGCTCTGAAAAAAATTCCTGTGGAGCCCTCCTGAATGCAGGATAGATCAGAATGCTCCAGGTTTGGCTCCCTTTACCCAAAGGAATCCTACACCATGCCCAAGAGGCTCTGTCCTCACAGTCATGCTCTAACAGCATAGCCCCAGGGTGTGATGTGTCTTTGTGGGCATTCTGGAAAAACATCCCTTAGGTGAGGGAGGCACAGCTGTAAGGGTATTTCACACAGTTCCCACTCAAAAAGACAACAAGCAGAAAGAAGTATTTCTCTCAGAATCACAGGAAGACTACCTGTTGTTCAAATGAGATCCAAGATGAAGCAGCCTAGACGGGAGAGCACAAGCCCTAAGCAGCAGGGGCAGGAGACAGTATGTGCTGCTCAGCCTTGGCAGCCATCCTTTCCTTCTTTTCTTTAGCAGTAGAGATGGACTCTTACAGAAGCTATGGGGACAGCTTACTCACTCAGAGGCATCTAGTGCTATCTGGGATGCCAAAACACATCCTGTATGGCTTTCACCACTTTCTTCCAAAGAGTTATATTGCATTTAAAACCTCTGGGGTATTTGTCAGGCTGACTAGGCCTCTTGGGTACCCCCAGGGATTGGAAATGGCACCACAAGTCCCTGTTTAAAGAACGAGACCCCCTGTGTCTCTGTGCTGCAAAGTGTTCCGGTTGCTCAAGCTCTCATTTGAGTTTTTGCAGCCTGAACTGAGCTCTGTGCTTTTGCTGCTGAGTGAGTTTGCAGTTAACAGCAGCAAGCACTTATTCCTTGTGGTCTCAGAGGTGCCTGTAGAGCAGGCCTACCCTGAAGAAGTGATAAATACCTCCAGATAGTCTTGTTGTTCCCATAGGCCAATGGTAGTACTGATGTCCTAGAAGTCCTTTGAAAATTAAAGTACTTTAATTAAAAGTGATTAAATTAATACACTGGTCAAAGTAAAAAGAGGCTGTATGAGGGAATCTTTTATCACGAGTTTGGAGTGCATAGAGAGATCCTATGCATTCATGTTATTCTTCTCATAAAAATAATTTGTTAAAGCTGGGAGAGGATAGAGCTACCTTTTAATTTCTTTGTCCTTAGCCTCTTCCCTCTGAGAGACCAGAGCACTTTGCTTTTCTCTTCCTTATCCTCCAGTCCCAGCCACAGCCTGCAACTTCCTGACCTGCCATTCTCATCCCCACCCACCCTTCCTAACATATCTTCAGCATTTTTCTCAGAGGTTGCTCAATCCTGCCTCTGTTGTATCACTGCCTCCCAAACCTCTGTAACTTCATTCTTCCATTCACTTCCTACTCTTTCTACCTGCCCCTCTAACTTAGCTGTCCCAGACCCTCAAATTCAGCCTTCAAATATTCTGAAGTTCCCTGATGTCCATCTCCCTGTGAGGTCCACCCTGTACCTATCCTTAATGGACTTCACTGCTGCTCTTCCCTTGGCCAAAGTACAGAAGTGCACATTTCCCCTTTATCGTTCCCCTACCCAGGGATAGAAATCCATCCATCCAGACCTAGAGAAAAATAGAACATGTCTGGGTAGAAAAGGGTGAGCCTAAGCTGGGGATGAGAAGTGCTATACCAAGATATAGTTGTTTGTTTAGATAAGCTTCTAGGAAGTCTGGACTCTGTTGGAGCATATCCACAGCCATTTCTTTGGACAAACTGCGCTGCTACCACTCAGTGTTTATTGGTAGCAAACTGTAAGTCACAACTTGCTCTGGAGCAGGCAAGAAAGGGTCCTTGAGAAGAGAACGGCAGCTAAATAAATGAACACAACTTTCTAACTTTTTTCTCTCAGTTTTCAGTGTTGTGTTGAGTTTGCTCTCCAAATGCCTGACTGACAAATGTCCTTTCACTTTTACTTGAAGTAGCTCAGAAGGCAGATTATTCTTCTTTCCTGTTTTTCCCCTTTCTCTTCATCTTTGCATAATAAATCAAAGTGGTAACCACTGGCTTACCTAGGGATTTTTGTGGACTCTGGAAACAAGATTCATCCTGTCTTTCAGCCCGTGCTGAGGCATTTAAACCAGAAGTCTAATTGCCCTTAGATACCCCGAATAATCACTTTGCCTTAGGCTGAAACACCCCTTACATGTGTCTCACTTCTCCCACACCCAGACCTACCAGAGGCCAAATGTGCAAGGTGCATTTTGCTCACCCTCCAAGATGTTTCTCCTCAGCAGATCCAGAACTCTCTGGGAGGCTGGCCCACAGTGGCCTTTATACCTTATAGCTGTCAGTCCTTTTTGGCACCTCCGCTCTGCAGATGCTTGGGATTTTCAGAAGCAGATGTATGTTTCCAGCTACATTTGTTAGCAGGGACAAACCAAGAGGAATCAGGAACCTGAAGGCACTGTTATCCTTGTGAAGGTTGTTCTTTACCTCCTAGTGTGGTTTTTCCCTGGTCTGTGCATGCCCACACTTCCATTACAACAAACTTTGCTGGGCAGTCATAGGACACTCTTTACTTCTTGGACAATACAGCGGCAGACAAGTCTTTGAAGCCTTTTTCTTCAATATAACTTAATGAAAACGTGAACCTTCACCTTGGTGTGAAGTTAAAATGTTACTACTTGAGCCAAGAGAATATTGAAGGGTGATTATTTTTTTATCTAATGATTTCTCCTGTCTCCAGAGAAGACAGAAAATCAGTTTGCTCTCTACTTGCTAACCTTACACTGTCACACAATTTTTAGAAACACTGGGAGCAATAACTTACAAGGTTGTATCCTGTAAGGGAGTACTATAACTCCAAACCTTGCGTAACTGAAACTTACGCAAACTTCAGCAAGATTTTTTTTTTTCCCATTAATTATGGAAGAACAAAGCATCTACTCTTTCATATTTAAAAAATCACCTCTTCCTGGAATCTCAAGTCTAAGGTGTTTTTACTGTAAAAAAGATCTTCATGATAATGATAGCAGAATATCAGATTACTGACTCTGTACAACAGTCCTCTGTTTGGCTTCTGTCTGCTTCTTAACAACATTTAGTAAAAAGCTGAATGCCTTCCAGAGACACCTTTAATTTACATGCTAAGAATGTTTATGCCTCTCAAGTGGTCAAATTAAATTGTTTCAAATGAACTGTATGGGCTTGACATAGGTTCTAAGGCCCTGTTTAAACTGTTGTGTGTTCATGAAACAATTAAAGCTGAATAAACAGTGCCGAAAGAATTTCAGAGAGGATTAGTTCAAATGTTTAACTAAACTAATTTCTGCCACAGTTGGTTTCCATGGGCATTCATTTGATCTGGCAGAAATGCTCTTTCCTTAAGCGTTTAACCAAAGTCTGATTGTAAGTCACATCTGTTCCGTCAGGGAAGGTAAACAACGATTTTGCCTCCCGTGATCATTTGTAACTTAACAGCTCCGTATCTCACCACTTGGATAGCAGGTGTCCAGCAGCCAAGGTACTCAAGAAAGCTTTGGATTTTTTACTAACAGTACATTATTTGGCTGGGTCTTAAAAATAGTAGCTCTGCGTGCATCGACTACTTTTACAGACCACAATAGCCTAGGCTCAAACACCTCTACTTCAGGCTTTGCAAACTAGGCATGACTGGAGTCATGGCATCTCTAGGTGAACACTGACATTTCACCAGGTTTTGATGTCAACAGAGATAAGCAAATCTTCCAACATGGTCTGCTGAATTGATTAATCTCTCCACACAGACCCTATCTTCACTAAGTCATCAGAAAAGCCTCGAGGATATGAGGTAGGAGTACGGGAGTATTAAAATGAAGAGGGAGAAGAGTGTTTGTGATGGTGTTACCCAGTCCCTTCAGAGTAAATAGCCCTCATGCTATACTCACTGAAACTAAACCTGAAATACAAAATTAAGGTGTAGTGAGTTTAGAGTATTTTGTTTACCCCTCCTTCAAATAACACCTTTGCATGGGGTACTACTGATATAGTATTTAGCAACCACTATCCCAAGCTGCCTAGAAAGGTGCTCTTTCCCAGATTTGGATATGATCTCCAGAGGACCTCAGCTGGAAACGCTTTTTGATTACCTGGTATCAAGAGTGCCCATACAGAAGATCTTCAATTCTGACATTTCTTCAGTAGTTTTGTCTATGAGATCTTAGTAGTCTAAGCCAGTGCCCTTCCAAAGGTGGACAGAACTGCTAGGTAAAGCCCAATAATTTATTAACATTTAGTACTTTTGGTTGTGCAACAAAATAGATCTTTTCTTCATGCTTTTGATAAGGGAACAGCTTATGGTCAAACTACAGGGCAGCTGGCTGGACTACTATGGTCATGGGATGACTTTGTAACCTCTACAGCACTACTTAGGGTTATTATCCTTATTTATCTGTTTAATCATGTTTTAACAGATATTGCCAGGGCATGTCTGGAGGGAGACCTGCTAAGCATAAACAGTAAATATTGATCCTCCTGTCTCTTCCCTGAGCACAGCTGCCAACGCATCCCTAGTTTTCAGACCTGAGATCTGATACTCCTCTTTGGCACTGCACTTAAATATCACAAAAAGAAACTACTACAACTGGTGATCTTTGCACTGTACTTAACAGCATCGGGAAGTAATCATGGCTAATTGCTACGGCTGTAATTCCAAACCTGACAGCTGGCAGAGAATCAGACGTTTCAGTCACATTTGCTGAATGTCTCTCTAACACGCTCCACCAGATAGTTTGCGGCAGTGATTTCCAAAGCCTTGCCCTTTGACTACTTGCATTTCTCCAGTACTCAGGTAGTTGCTGCCAAGGCTGTTCTCCTCTAGGGTAATTATTTGTGCAGTGTAATTTCTTGGAAGCCCAGCTGGCAAATGCTGCTTTCATGCAGGCTGGGCTAGATCTATCTAGAGAAGGGTTGACAGTGTAAAGTTTTTAGGGTCACCTAGAGTGAATGAATAAACACTAGTTATAAAGAAAAAGTAGATGCCATCTGCTCCCACTCAGGTAACTCCTATTGACTTCAATGGGAGTGTGACAATTTTCACAGCCACTCCATTTGCTTTTGTGGAAATAATTTCTTTAATATTAACAATTATTCAAAATGACAATGCCAAGTGGTCTGAGGGGGCTAGAGAGCTGAAAACACTGATGACGGAGTGTGGATACATTCCCATTACAGTCAACAGAATGGATCAGTTGACTTAAACAACAGTGTGTATATCCCAGCAGTAGGTGCCTGAGCTAAGCTAGGTAGCATTTTCTAAATGGCTTTGGTATTATGGGATCAGTTGTTCTCATGACAGAATCCAGCTTGGAGAAAGTACCACCAAGGCAATTACTTTTAATAGAAACCTATGTGCCAGAGGTATGGAGACACAGATGTGTGTCTCTCTGACCTTGGGAAATGCAGCACTCCAAGAGTGAGTATTTGTGCTTCCTGGGATAACATTTCCCTTGGAAATAAGCAGGTGATCTCATCCTGTAAGGTTCTCACTCCAGCAGGGGCACCCAAGCAACTTCAGAAAGCCCTGCACCACCTCTAAAAGAAACAAATACTGAAAGATGGAAAACATTTCTGATGAAACAGTGGGTGTAGGAAGGTCTGCATCCTGTGCCACCAAAATCAGAAAAGAGAAAAACGCATAACTAATATTCTAGTGTCTGGGCAAATGAAGAACAACATGGTAAAATAAATCCACTGGCAGCTCTGGGATAGTGGATAAAATCTGACTAGAGACCAAAAAGTGTCATGAAGGAGTACTGGTTTGTTTTGAAAGGACTGCTGAACTTGATGTTGGCCCTTGAACTAGAATTGCAATAAAAGATGTGAAATTACAGCTCATTTTGCTAGCAAAGCCATGGAATCCTGCAGACACTGCCATATATCACATCCTGTAGTTTTCTGGTTTTGAAAGTAGCACATTTCATAGTACAAAAGGGCTGTGACCAGAGCTGTGTAGAGACCAAGCTGAGAACTGAATTTAGCTATGCGTTCAGCACACCACTGGTGAGTTTCCCAAAGAGCCTTTAGCTGTGGTGGCTCTCCCAGCTTCTTCAGTTTGTGCACTGCACAAACCTGGTTTGCCTCTAGACTTGCCCAGACGCATTTGGGGCACGGGCACCTGGTCAGGGTACGGTGCCTGAGTAATTTCTTCCCAGCTCCCTGCTCCTGCTGTGGAGCCTGCATGCGTAGCCCCCGAGGCAGCAGTGAGGTAATACCAGGGCAGAAGAGGCTGTAGATAAGGCTTGGGCACTTGATCCTGTGTCCAGGCCCTTTACTCCAAGAGCTGCATATCATCAGCTGGCATATACCTCCCTTCAGGCTGTTTTGCTGATGCTCCAAAGTCAGCGGAGTGTACGTGACTGCAGAAGAGGTTAAACTGGTGTAACCAACCCAGCACAATGAGAACACTTGGAGAAGGATTCGGCAGGATGCATTTTTCTTTCCTTAAGGTGTCATCCAGGAGATGAAACCAACTGCTCTAGTGACCCTCTCTTACAGACCATGGCTATGAAAAGAAATGTACATCTAGCTCTGCATTTGACTCTACAGCATACAAAACACCCCTTGTACCCTAGCTGGTCTGGTACAGGCAAACATGATGACCTGTACTGACTGTACCTGAAGTATAGTCACTCCCCAAGACCTGCCCTAGGCTCTGAGTTAAAGATCAAAAGCTGCCTGTTTTGAGGGGACCAAAGCTCTTTTCTCTGGCTTACTATATTGCCTTGTATGTACTGCCATTCCTTCCTTCCAAACTCAGTCCCAGGCACCAGTATTAAAAGATGCTTATGGTATAAAGGTTTGTATTTCAGCATGCCACAACACACAGGGCTGGGGCAGACTGAATTTCTGACTGTTTTCACAGGCTTTCGAGCATCTGTAATGAATAAGATGCTAAAAGGAAACTATTCAACAATAAATGCCTGAGATTTATGGGTTTTTTTCAGGAGCATGGAGAAAGCAAGTAAGAAAGGAGAATGTCTGGATGTTTACAGTTCACCCAGCTCTATTCAGCATCTTCACATGGCTGTGAAGAGCAAAGCACAGTGCACTCCTATGTTGGACCAACTAGACTGGGCTTTGACAGTGAAATTGAAAAAGACTAGAGGACTTCAAGATAAATAAGACAGCAGGAAAAAGTAATGAAGAAATTAAACTGACCTTCTTTAGAAATGGGTGAGACGGGATAAACAGGGAGAGATCTTGTTTTGCTTTCATCCTGGAAAAAATAACATTTCTTCCTTTCCAGTTCAGCACAGTTGACTGATTTGGAAACAAATCTGTTTTCTCTGGAAAGATTTATTTGCCCAATGACTTTTTTTTTCTTTTTTTTCTCTCTCTTTTTTTTTTTTTTGGCAAAAAGCAATAGGTTGAAAGAACAAGGCTTGTCTTGTTAGTAGGTTTAAAGGGCTCAGTAATTAACTGGTACATTTGGAGGCATGGCATGCAGGATACTTGCTGCAACCTACTTTATTACAGTGTCACAGGGAAGTGCTGTGAAATGGGCAAGAACTTTATAAAAACACTGTTTATTTCTCAGGCAGTATCAGATAGCAGGATTATTTCGTTATGAAGTTAAGCCAGAGCATTTGCTGAAATAAGGACACTTTGCCCTGACCTTTGAGAATGTGCTTTCATCTGTGACATGCTTTCTCTCTCCCTCCCTTCCTTTCCGTCTTTCTTTCTGTCTTTTCTAAGTTGGAAACAAAGCGACACTTATTTAGTCTAGGGACAGCATGCACTTTTTCACATCAGTCCTTTGCAATACATAGTAGGTGCCTTCAAAAAACAAATTGACATCCTGTGATTTGGAAAGTCTGTCACAAGGGTCATTTGTCCCTGAAGTCATCTCCTTTTGCTGCACAATGTTTAGCAACGTTATTCACAGCCAAAGCTCTTTTACTCCCTTACATTTCTCTGCCTTTTTTTTTTTTAATTTGGTATGATACTGCAGACAATTGCTGGCTTGAAACAAAATTAACAAAAGTGTTGGTGGCTCAAAATAGGACTGTAATTCCATGCTGCAGTGTTTTAAGTCTGGGTGACTTGACCTTGTGAAGACCTAAAGATCTGCATCCTGCAGTAACTGTAAATAATATGGAGAACTGCTCAGCACTTCTGGAATACAGCTACTGTTAGCCCATTCCCTGAATGTGCAAGCCAAAATAGAGGCATCTGTATTTGGAAATGCAAAGCTAGCGAGTCTCTTCAAGTGCCAAACAAACCCTTGTGGGAGGGAAGAGAGTCTCTTCAAGCATATTTCTGGAAATGCAAAAGATAAACATTTATCTTGCAAAATTATGCCTCTTGTATCTCAAGGGCAACCTAAACACTGAAAACCACTTCTGACTCCTGTGCAAGTCCACATTCACTACTGGCACCAAGACTGAGAAGTGCAGCATTTGACAATTTGACAATTAACTTCTCAATTCTTGGATATACCCAAAAATGTATCCAGCTGCAAACATCCACATACATTTCCTACTGTTATACAGAGCCCTTTAAATTGAGGTCAAAGTTTGGCCCTAAACATCAGTGTATATTTATTAGTATATTCCTTTCTTCTTTCCCACTATTTCCCTTTAGACTCTGACCTGGTTTCATCAAGTAATAACAAGGATCTTGGTGTGGGGAAAAATCACAAGTATCTGGATATATGGGTGTATATTACACTAGGGTTGCATGGTATTTGGATCATAATCAGGTTTGTCAGAAAACTCTGTTCTCCCTCCCATTTAAAGGCCAGGTCATCGATTTTTAGTTTTATTCAGAACCCAGTGGAACAATCTGGGAGGAAAGTTGTGACTTGCTGAATCATTGTCTCTTTCTGATTTCCTCACTGTGCTGGAGAAGGACAGAGGCCTCTGCAGCAGTTCAGTTTCTCTAACAGCATCTTTTTGTTTGGGGTTGCACCAGTTGTAACACCTTGTGATTGTAGTGCTGTCTTTTCCCCAGCTCCTCACATGAGATCAGGCTCCCTGGCACAGGAGATGCAGCCATGCAGCCCAGCAGGCAAGGGAGGAAGAGCTATTTGCAAATCAGTGTGATTTGCTTTCATGGTGTCCTCCACAGGGAGAAACGAAGTACAGAGGAAAAGGCTTACATTGAAAAGATCAAAGCGGATAGAGAGGAACGAGTTAACAGGCATGCTTTTCAAAAGAAATAATTCTCCTGACATCTCGAGGGATGGGTGAAGGGCATATTGCCTTGTCAGTTAAACACAGCCGCTAGTTTCAAGCCCATACTAATTAGCCAGCTTAGAAAACCACACTGCTCAGCATTTCTAAATGCAGACTGCAGCCTCTGCCACTCCTCAGCATGGATATATTTGTCCACATCCTCTCAATGTAACATGCTGGTACAGAGGCGGCTTGGTTAGTAGTAAAAAGAGAACCCAGGATTAAGCGAGGCTTCGTCCGGTATTTTTCTCACTTGCTGCATCCAGGTCAGTCCAGGACAAACCACTGACCGAATAAGGAGTGGGAAGCCTGCTGTGTACTGGGATCCCATTTGCACAACAGAGAAAATCGCAGCACTGCCAAGACCCAAGTCACTTCCCTGTGACTGCTCTGGCTTGCACCTGCATAAGCAGGAGTTGTGGTCCCCAATCTCTACTGAGTTTAACTGCAGCAGAGGGCAAGAGGGAAAATCTCACTTTTGCCCTGCACTGGAAAAGGCATGTGGGAAGAGATGTTAGTATTACACCCAGGGCCTGGGGAGCTAACTCAGAGTGCAGAATGGATTGATAGGGAATCTGCTTTGCTTAGAATGGCTTTTAAAAAGCTTGACTTTTCCTCCTGTCCTTTGCTTTCCACAGTGTAATTCAGGGCTGCTAAACCATCACCAAATTGAAGGGGCCTTGTAAACCTCAACTCGTATTGGTTGGGTGCAGCAGCGATGGGTGACTGTGGTGGCCTGTAGATGTATAATTTTAACTTGATGGAAACATTCAGTTAAGGAGTTTAACTACATACAATTTTTTCCCAGTAAATACATAACTAGAACTACCCAGACAGAAGTCCATGAAGTTGTGACTCCAGACTCATCATCTTCTCCAAGGAGTTCAGAGGCCAGATATAACTTCAACCACGGACTTTTCCCATGGAAGTGTTGCAGGCTGTAACTGTGCACCAGCATGAGGAGAGCAACAGGAATCCCTTCTCCCCTGACTGTACCCCTTCCATGGGCTGAGTGGGCACAAGGCTTGTCTGACCTTCATTAGTCTTCCCATCCTTTCCCTGACATGTGCATTTGAACCAAAACTTCTTCAGGACAGGAAATATGTCTTACTACCTGCTCATGTGTATGTTCAGCTCTGAGTCAAAGTAGACCCAAGAATCGCACTACAACAGCTGTAAATGTCCACTGTACTTCGGTTGCAGGTTCTTCTTAGAAAACAGCACTGAACACATCCTGGAAAGGAGACCAAAGCATGTCCTTTATTTATATGATTAGCTAATCCCTGCAGGATCCCTTCTTCTCTCTGCCTTTGTCTCACTGCCTCTTCTACCCACTCAATGAGTGGATCTTGGAGCATCCACCTGCCCTGACTCTGGACTGTCTCATCTGGAGCACATCTACTGTCCTGCCACAGAGCCCTCAATGCCAGGATGGCTCAGCAGAAACACCTACAGCTTTATCCAACACAACCTGCATCCAAAAACTGTACTGCTGTTTCTCATATCTCTTCTGTTGCCCCATGGGGAATCACTGTTTTTTTGTTTGCTTGTTTGTTTTCTTTTCTTTTCTGTTTTGTTTTGTTTAGTTTTGGTTTGGTTTTTGATTGGTTTGGGGTTTTTTGTGGGGAGTTTTTTTTGGTTGTTGTTTTGTTTTGAGGTTTGACTGGTTTCTTTGGGGAGTGGGGTTTTTTGTTTGTTTATTTGTGGTTTGTTTGTTTTATTTTGTTTTGTTTTGTCTTTTTCCATCCCAAACACAGGGATTGCTTCATTGACCCCAAAGACATGAGATGCTACTTCATGCAAATTGAAGGGGTATTAGAGAAGGGAGCAGGGGATGCTTAAAATGAACTTCATGTAGTCAATTTTTGGGGATTTCCAGTATGCACTGGTGAATCTGTTGTCTGCTTAATTTTTACTAGGACAGTTGGCCTGACATTCCTCTTACATTCTGCTGACAAGGATCCCCCTCTGTCTGAGAAACCCAGTGGTTGCTGCCGTTCATTGAGTACCTTTCTGTTGGAGAAGTAGGCTGGGGATAGGTTTCTCACAGACTTGGGACACTCTCTAAATCACTGGGCTTCCAGGAGTCATGTCCTACTGCCAGCAGACCATAGAAAGTGGGATGAGAATCAAGCTCTTTATCCTGAAGGTTATTCACCAGCATTACACATCTCCATCTGCCTGGAAACCACCACAGTTCCTGGGAAAAGGGTGCATCTGCTCCACTAGTGAAGCATGGTCCAGACCATTCTCCAGTCCAGAGCTTGTGACCCTCTGCATGCCTGGCATGCCTGGCATGCCTACAGACACCAGACTGCCAATTCTGGCCTCAGGCTCAGTGAATTTAGGCTACTCGAGTTGTGTGAGTGTGAAAATATTGTCTCAGCTTCCCTGATCTGCCTTCTAATGAATGTATGAAGTTCATTAGAAGACTGAGAACAAGTTGAATATAAAATATTAAAATATTTAAATGCAAAATAATAAAATTAGATAATTTTAAGAGAGTGGAAACAACATTTGCTGCCTTCCTAACATCTGACCAGTAAAAGGCCTGCTTGTCTGTCAAGGAATCACAGCTTCTAATTTATGTGAGGTAACTGGCTTATCCTCTGTACATTTCACCTCAAAGACCTGAAACAAGCTTGGACGACACTGTGCTGGATCCCATAGAGAAGTAGAAATCCTTTAACTCTGAAGATCCTAAAACTCTAATCACTGAGAATTCAGTACAGTATGTCAACCTTATTTCACAGATGGGGACTTTAGTAGCAGATAGATGTTAAGTGACATCAGAGTTAAAGGCAAATACAGTGCTGGGATGCGAGGAAAAAGCTGGGGTCCTACTTTAGTAGTATGAATCAGTTGGACACAAATATATATGTATATTCCAAAACTGTAATGAGATGAACTCTGAGAATGAAAAAAAAACCTTAATAAACACCATCTTGAGGTTTCTGGAGCAAAGTGCTGCTGCTATTGCTTCTGTGTTTCTGGAAAGATTAGCAGGGTATTTATTGCCTTTTACATTCAATTCTATGGCTTCAGTGTCTGGGTTTGTAATGTCAAACCTGGATAATTTCATTGTTCCAATCAACCAGGCCGAAAGGAAGGCAGCACAATAATAAGGCATAGCAGTTAAAGTGGCTACATGCACTTAAGTGATTGTCAGGGAAACAGTCTGCTCCATTAAGGAACTGCTCCAGCCAACCAGAAGAATTAGACCAAACCTCTGTTTAAGCTGTAGAGGTGGTTTGTAAGTTGTCCAGGTCTTTGGGTTTTGGGGTTGAGTTTTCCTCCCTTCCCTAATATTTACAGCTTGCTAGGAGCTAGACAGCCACAAACTCACCTAAATGTTTTTCATCATCTTCCTGTGAATAGAGAGTATTTGGCAAACAACAGGAGCAAATCCAGAAAGCTGGCTTACAGATGCTGTAAGGCTAAGCTCCTGTTTACAACCCAGCTCGGTGGGACAGACCTTTCTCATTCCAAGCCAAACCAAGGCTTGTGTGCCAGAGCTGTGAGCAGCATGAGGTAGGAAGCAGCACCGACAGAAGGAGGCTCGGCTGTGCTGTGCTGCCAGTGTGGGACATGGCTGGGCTGTATGATTGCAGCTGCAAGGAATCTCAGGGGGAAAAGGGATGTTTCCCAACCTTCTGTGCAAAACCTCAGGAGCGGATGTACCCCCTCCTCCGCCATGGTGCTGTTTAACAAGCAAAGGAGCTGGGGCTTGATCAGCTTCTCTTTCTGCCAGCTGCACTGTCCCTGGGGTGTGAGGGTTTCCAGCAGCCAAGCAGTGGCTTGCCCTGGGAGAATGGACAGCCAAGATGAGCATGAGGAGATGGGACTCTCTCCCTGTGGTTGTCACTGGTGAGACTGCACCTCAAATCCCGCGTTCAGTTCTGGGCCCCTCACTACAGGGAAGACACAGAGATGCTGGAGTGTGTCTAAAAGGCAACAAATCTGGGGAAGGGTCTGGAGCATAAATCTGATGAGGAGCAGCTGAGGGAGCTGGGGGTGTTTAGCCTGGAGAAAAGGAGGCTCAGGAGAGACCTTATCACTCTCTACAACTGCCTGAAAGGAGGCTGGAGCCAGGTGCGGGTTGGTTTCTTCTTCCAGGTAGTAAGTGACACAATGAGAGAAAATGACCTCAAGTTGCATCAGGGGAAGTTTAGATTGGATAGCAGGAAAAAAATCTTCTCTGAAAGGGTGGTCAAGCAGTGGAACAAGCTGCCCAGGAAAGTGGTGGAATCACCTTCCTGGCAAGTGTTCAAAAGGTGCGTGAATGTGGCCCTTGGTGATAAGGTTTAGTGGTGAATGGTGGAGCTGGGTTAATGGATGAACTCAGTGATATTGGAAGTCTTTTCCAACTGTAGTGATTCTATGATTCTACAACTTTTTGTGTTTTATGGGACTGCCTTGAGGACTTGGTGTTTGGAGAGAATCCACTCTTTCCTCCTGCTCCTACTGTCCCAAAGAGGAATGGTGCTTATCCATGAGAGGTAAGGGGAGTCCTCTTCCTGGCCATGGCCTTCTGGTGTGTTCTGAGAGAGGCATCAGCTGCCTCTAAGGTTCTGCTTTTGTGCATGATGTTACAAAAGGAAGGAATTGATTCTGCAGATGAAATGCAATACTGTATTGATTTTTTGGAAAACATGAAAGACATCTAAAGAAGTAAACAGACCCACTGCTCCCACCTGCAAAACTAATTTGCCAGTATATCTGCACATTTTTCTGAAAACTATGTGGTCTGTGTTGCATTCATCAGTGTGCATTTCTGACTTGTTTAAGAGCACAGCTACCTCATTTCTGGGTAATTAGGTAGTCGGAAGCACCAGCTAAGCCTAAACAAACATCCTTTACTGTAACAAAGCATGTTATTGTGCAGTCTTTCAGGATACAGTTTTCTGTAGTGTGCAATGACTCTAATGTCTATTAATTATTTCTAAATAGTTTAAGCATTATCTGCCTTTGGGTAAATTCTTTCTCTATAGTGTAATCTAACCTGTGGGAGGGGAAAGAAAAAAATAACAATGATTTGCCATGTCACCTCCCCAAACATAACAGATTTTTCTTCTAATCATTATCACCCTCACCATCACACACCGAGATCCAGGACCTGGAAAAGGTTAGCAGGATGGTTTCCTAGACTCCATCCCACATGTCGTTGACTCACTAGTTTTAAAGAGCATATGTGTGGGGAGCCCTTTTGAGTCTCACCTCTCCTCCCATCTACTGCAAGAATGGAGCATTCCTGTTTGCCTTTACAACAGTTTAGGTATTGTATGTATCTCAAGGCTTTTTTCATGTAGTAAAGAGTTTGGTGAGATTTTAGTCTGTGAAGTTACCAAAAATGTCTCACAAGCAGACATCCAGGAAACCCAAACATATCTACTCCTGTAAAACACTCAGTTTTGTTTTACAGAAGAAAACTGTTACTTTGTGTGAGTCTGTATGGTTTACTACTCTGTAATGTCAAGCCCAGACCCAGAATTTTATGATCAAGTGTCCATCCATTAACTGAATTGTGACTCATCACTGCTGAAACAGAGTGACAGAAGAATAATTTTAAATAAAATAGTTTGGGAGTATGCTTTCTCTTTATTACTACACCCTTTCCAGCAACCACAGCTTTACAGGAGTTGTCATCCCTTTGGCAGCACAGAGTGACGGGAGAATGGCAGAACAAAGAAAACCTGAAATCTACAAATTGGCTTCAGAATGAGAAGAAAAAGTTTTCTCATGGTTACATAGGTGAGAAGAAATCAAGTTTTATTTCTGTGTACCCAGTGTGTTTGTGTTCCTCAGATATAGCTCAGGCAGACCAGAATCAGCTTGGCAAATGTTACCTACCTGATTGCAGAGGAGAAAGTCCCTGCTTACTGCTGTCGGTGTTTATCAGCACTCTGTTGCAGAGTCCCTCTGAGGCCAACATTTCAAAAACCAGAATAGAGTCTTTCAACCTCCGTAAGCTGAGAGGGCTTCCACCTTTTCATGAGAGTTTTCTCTTGAAACATTGCAGCCACAAGGGTTCCCTTATGTGACCATAAAGCACCATGCATGTCTGCCAGCACTCAATAAATTCAAATTAATAATGGGTCCTCAAAGAGCTACATACTGCTTCCAAGATACCTCAACATGTGGGCAGGAGAATGGTCTCCCCACAAATAATGAAGCATGCTCTTGCCTAATGGGACACTTATAAATAGAAGCTGTTTTTTCCTATGAAAGACTGGATTTACAGCTCTATGTGTGCAACCAGCAGGCAAGTTTGTCCAGGAAAAAATGCCCTTTTGAAATTTTTACAGTGTATAGCAAGTCTAGCGCCACAAAGGAAAAAACAGTAACAGGCTTCGTTGATATTTTGCCTCCTCTAACCAATACCACTTGAGCAAGCAGCAAGGAGGACTGTGAGGACCTGAGTCAATCCTGACTCATCCGCTGGGTCCTGAGAGGGCATTTATCCCCAGCAGCAATCCAGGTACATTGTTCAGGCACATGCTCCTTCCTGGGAAGGGCAGCAACGTGGGGAGTTGTGGTTGTTCAGGGAATGACACATTCATTCACTGCCTCACCTGACTTGCCTGGCTCAACCAATTCCCTTGCTAGTCTTTCCCTCTTTCCACCTCTCCTGAGGCTGCTTCACACCCCGTTCTCAGAGGGATTTCTGCTGCCAGTCCTGACTGGCAGGCTTACAGCAGAGCTGGAACCTTCCCAGGTCCATGAGTTTGGGCTAAACAGGG
Source organism: Monarcha castaneiventris obscurior (assembly GCA_026261815.1). NCBI lineage: Eukaryota > Metazoa > Chordata > Aves > Passeriformes > Monarchidae > Monarcha > Monarcha castaneiventris. The sequence continues at coordinate 11,565,476 of JAMPIT010000510.1, read as the reverse complement.
TTTGACGCTGCAGAGGGTAGAAACAAATCCCACATCTACTTATCTGTCTTCAGACCTCCATGCGGGAGATGATTCCTAAGATGTGATGTGAAGGAGTGTGTCTAGCATCTTTACGGTCACTAAAGAGGTTGTGTGAATTGTTTTATTATGGATGAGCTTGAATGGACACATCCAATAATGTCTATTCCCAACATAAGGACAAATTAATAGTCCAGCCTAGGGCATGTATTCCTCCCCATTATTCCAGCCAATCCTGAGATTTTTGTTCCCTCAGGGCAATGGCTTCTCCTTCACAGTGTGGTTACTGTGGCAGGACAACACAATCATGGCTCGGGGCAGTCTGGGGCAGCCATCACAGCTCCACAGGGACAGCTCTGGCACGTGGCAATCTGACTCCAACCTCTCTCACTGTCCAGCCACACACTGATGGCATGAGAGGGGCATCACACACTGCACACACATGAACAGCACAGCTTTGTCTCTAGAGGGGACGCCCCTCAGGAACAGTGCCAGGATCTTGCCCTTGTGTTGTAGAAATGGACAGGCCAGACTGGACCTTACAGCAGAATGAAGTTGAGCGACTGGGCACTTACCCAAAGAGTAAAATGCTGTGTAATGACCACCTGATAGGGTGCCAAGGCAAGTGTAGACCCTGCTAAAGCATGCTTGCTGGGTCAGTGTCCTTGCATGTTTCTGCACTCATGCTCCCTAGTCAAATCCCTGCTTAACACTAAAATGTGGCTCAGAAGAGGTGTTTCTATCAAAAGAAATTGAGTTAGAATGAAGTTAGGACATGTTCAAAATGGTGCCATGGTTTTGGTGACTGCAGGGGACCAGAGTGTGAGATATCTCTTGTGTGTCTGTCCCACAGGCTAGACATCTAACAGGTCTGAGAGGTCTCTGGGGAAAATGGGAATGGAAAATATTTCTTTTCTTCCTGTTATCAAATTCCTATTGTCACAGAATTCATTAAAACTTCTTTGGGAAAGGACAAGGACACAGAGGATGCTGAAGAGTTTTGATGAAGGCATTGTGTGGGGCTACGTTAAGACTATCTATATCCACATGGCTGTAATGGGAGACCATGGAGATAAGTCTGATATAGTCCACCTGGCTTTGGTACTGCTACCACTTGGCTACTGCAATATGGTGTTTGGGGTAGACTGCAGAACACAATAGAGGAGATAAAAATATCATTTGCTTTTAATGCTCAGCTTTGGTCAGGAAGGATATCAGGGCCTGACAGAGCACTTGAACCTACCTAGGAATTTGCATGAGGCTGAGGAAACAGGAAAAACATGAGAAGAGCTGCTGCATGCAGTGGTTCTTGGTCTAGGAATTAGAAACAGGTTGTGAGACCACACTCACTTTATCTTCCAACTGTGTCCCCAGGGAACCATTCTGCCTTAGCACTGTAGCTTTTACTGCAACTCTGGCAGCTTCTCACCTCACGTGCTTACCTTAAACCTGGTTTTCCCAGGGCAAACCAGATATATCTCCAGTCTACCTGCAAGCCTGTTCAAATGGCAGCTCTTTGTCATATAGGAATGGGATGCAACTCATAACTACACTGAGAATACTTAGAAAACTTCTCCAAATGAGAAAATCACCTCTCAGATCTGCATTTTCTAGATCTCTTGGAGCAATAAGTAGAAGCAACAACCACATCTGAAGGGTTTTTTTACCTTTTTACCAGCTCTGTACCCTGTCCTGAACTTCAGCTCTTGTTAACCTCTGCAGTTCTCTATGTGTGCTATTCAGAATTAAGCAACTTCAAGAAAAATCAAACAGGGCCATGATGCCAACAAAAACATGCCCCAGGGCTACAAAACCACATCACCAATTGCTAATCTTCCTCCTCTGCCACTGTCCTGCCCCAGGATGAGCTGAGATTCCTGCCCTGTTGTTCATCACATTGGGATACTTATCTGTTTCTGGAAAACTGGTCACGAGCAGCCATATAACCCCTGACTCTGCCCCTTAGCTGTGACTGCAGTGTGACATGTTTCTCAGGCTTGATCTTAAAATCAGCTGTAAGAGATGTCTGCCATCTAGATGATGTACTGCAGATCCCCACTACCTCTTCCTTCAGAAATCTTTCCCTAACAGCTAACTTTTGCTGGAATTTAAGTACATTGCTTCTCATCCAACCTTCAGTGGCCACAGAGAGCAATTTATTTCCCCACTTTGGCAGGAGTCATTTACCTGGTGACAGTCAAGGGACAGTTCCCATGTCCCCTTTGCTTTGCCCCTATCTTCCAGTCTGTACAGGGGAATGACTTGACCTTCCAAATTTTAGAGAGGCAAATTTATTATAATGTCTGTGGGATCCAGCATCTCCTTGAAATCAGAGCTGGTGAAATAGGAGCAAGAGGAGATCCTCCCTTGGCAGTGCCAGCAGCACACTGCAGGGCTGAGCAAACCATGCCCGGGGTGGGTCTGGGCTGTTTTGAGAATAAGGATATTTGTCAAACCTCAACTGGAGGAATGCTCTGCCTATAGGGAGTGGCAAGGAAGAAGACACAAAGTCCAGGCATGAATCAAAAGTGGACTGAAAGACAAAGGGAAATTAAACTATTGAGGTGGGAGCGGTGTGACGCTTTGCTGCCTACAGCCCTGGTGAAGAGGGAAAGCAGGGCATGTCAAGACATGGGGGCAGAATCCATGTCACTTGCTACTGTATGTCTACAACATGACTGCTTACATCTGAGCTAATCATTTGGATCCCTGTTGAGTCAATGCAAAGGAATACATGGCACATTCGAAATGTCTGCCTACAAGTGAGAAGTCCACCTTTAGATGTGCTTATTATTCCTGCTGATGCTGAGACATCCAGGATGCTTAAATGTAGATGTCTTAATCTGCTCAGAGACATCTGACCCGGAGAGATTGCTTTTGGGTGAGAAAAATTTGACGCCACTCTTAAAATGCTTCTGTCTGTTCCTTCCTTGTTCTTTATGGAAAAGGAGGATGTTTATCCTGTACCTTTCCTCATTCCAAGCTCCCCTAGTGTTCATGTCATGTGGGACCAACCTTCTGATGGATGTCTGAAAACATCCATCACAACACTGAAAGTTCTGGCCTGTGTTCCATGAGCCCAGGTCCACATGCATGCAGAGAGGAGAATGTAAGCATGCTGCACCCACGTGTCTCATCCATCCCATGATGGCAGGGCCCTACTTTGAACATCCATACCCATTTTCTCTCAGGAAAACCTTAAGCTGAGTTGTGGCCATCTCTACAAACTGCAGGTGATGAAGGTCTGTGACAGCCAGTATTGTTCAGTGAGGGCGAAATGAGTGATCTTGATACCTCTTGTGTACTGCGATAACCCAGACTGTCACCATACTATCAAACCACTTGTAGGGAGTCACAACAAACTGGAGAGCTGTATAAAGAGGGGCCTTATAGGGGAGAGCAGGAAAGGAGTGGAGAAATGAGCAGCAGGAGGAGGGACAGGAAGTGATGAGAAGGGTACAGTAACAAGAAGAGTTGGATGGAATGGCCACCAGCTCCAGCTTATGATCTGCCTCTAGAGATGCTTCACAAATGACTTTTGAGACATCTTAGGCCACCTATGCTATTTCCATAAAGTAGGAGGAGGGTTGCTAGCAAGCAGCACATTTTTCAGTACTTTGTCCAGGCCTATGTTTACGGCTTATCCTCTGGGATTCTCACCATCTTCCCCACAAGGCTCAGCTGGCAGTCGGGCAGCTTCTGGGCAATCAAGCTGTAATTTTCCTTTGCTCCAATTTATGCTGTTACTTCAAGTTGCTCCACTTGCCCTGTCCTCAGCAACTCTTTCCTGACCTGGTGTTTTCTCTCTGCTGACTCCTCAGTTATCATTATCTCAATCTCTGCAAGCACCAGACACAGTTTAAAAACACGTCCTCAGAACCTCGGAGGTGTTTACTCCTTTCTGTTAAAAAGCAGACTTGGGGAGAGTGTGACGTATCACCCACACAGTTCAGAGGCAGGGCATTTCCCACATTATGAAAGAGTGGACCACAGCCACAAAAGTTGAAACATCACTTAAAAACTCTGCTATTTGAGAGAGTGGATTGCTCATTCCTGCTTAAAAGTACAAAAACACAACATTACTCAAAAAGCCAAGAATAAAATCCCTTGGCAATTTGTATATGTTTCAAAATGCTGATGGTTTTTAAAACCCTTTTTAGATACAAGGTTCTCTGTGCCAAACTAAGATTCAGCAGTAAAAACAAACAGATAATGAAACAAACACTATGATGACCAAAAAAAAAGAGTGAACTTGTTGCAATAATGTACTTTTCCAGGAAAATTAACCATAACAACAGTGCTGGTGAATCACTGGGTAGCAGCTCCTGCTTATAAACATGATTTTGAAATCTTACAGTGTTGTTATTTCCACAGTAGTATTGGCAGTAGCTGTGTAAAGGTTTTCTAGCACAGAAAGAAATTTCTCCTAAAATCCCTGACTGGGGATTTTTCAAATGCTTCCCAGAGAATAACATTAAATGGATGTGAGTTATCTACCTAAATTATTTACAAATCTTTAAGAGTCTTATTCCAGCTCCATCATGTGCAAATATTTGTAAGCTATGAAGCTGTTCCAGAGAAATACGAAGCACAAATATCCCTGTGAGGAGCGAAGAGGCCTGTAACTCAGATCTCTGTGAGTGAAGAAGGAAACCCTCAGCCCTTCCAGTATCAAAATGTGAAGATCAAGTAGAAAAAGTTTAGGTCATATTCAGCTTTTCCCCTAAAATCTTCCCAAATCCCAGTTTTGTTAGACTTTATTGTCTTACACCTCTGAGTAATCTGGGTGATTTATTTTAACCCTGTCAGGTAACTATGACCACATTATGATGCCAGCCAGGATGATGTTACACTGTGGGCATTGGAGCAGAGACTGTGACACTTGTTTGGTGGATAGGAATGGAGATTTGTCTCAAATTATGCCATCTGAACTACCATACAAATTCAGGCTGGGCTGGTGTCAGCTCCAGGATGTTACCATCACAGTGCAGTAGCTTTCATGGAGGGAGTTGTGCTCTGAGATCCCCCAGCTCACTTTCGCCTACACACCCTGCCACAGCTGGTGATAGGCAGCATTCCTGCAGGCAATTACAGTGGAAAAGATGGGATAAACGTAAAGGATTAACTGTTCTCACTCAGACTTTGACGTGTTCCCTCTGGATCACAGCTTTTGGCACGTCTGTTCTTCTACGAGCAGTGGTGAAAGTACTCTGTTAATGTGATATCCATCATGGGCTGTGCCTGTGATCACACACACATAAACACAGGCACACTCACTGATCCAGGGTGAATTTTTCTGTAGACAGCAGCACTTTTCCAGTGTGGTCTTCATGGCCACATTGCCACTGCAGGGGAATTCCTTGCCATTAGGCACTGGGTGAAGCATGTTACAGTGCAAGCATAAAACTGCTTCAGTGTTTCCCAGACCCCAGTCTATTTACTCACAAAGACTCAAACCTCAGCTGATCTTTTTAATGTTCCTGGGCTGGAGATTCTTTCCTACATAAAGAATTTTTTTCTCCAGTGTCTACTGTATCTCTGACACTAAAAGTACAAATGGTTCATATTAGTCTAAGAATACAGCAGGTAGAAACCTTCAAGTTCTCAGAACTGCATTATTCCATTCATTGTTTTCAGCTTTTAAATTTTTTTCATAAAAGCAAAAATATGCTGCTCTGAGCTGGACACACACATTAGTTCCTGGGTCATTCAGATCCTTAAAGTTGATATTCTCTGGCTTAGAGACTTGGTTAGGTGCAATGGTTCTGAATCTGCCAGAGTGATTCTAAACCGGCCTGATTCTTGTTAATGGAGTTTAGGAAAGACAACACTCTTTTCCTCTCAGCTCAGTTAGAAATCTTATAATGGAAGTGGTCAAGTCTAGAAAACATCCTCCTATCTCCTTAAGAAGTGAAGCAGGCTGTGGAGGTGGTTTGGGTGCTGAGCTGGCCAGAGTGAGAGGGAAAGAGAAGGAAAATTCTTCCAATAGCTCTTGATGTTCTTGGAAAATGAGACCCTTAGGGAACTGTGGAGCTGAGGGCTCTGCTATAGGAAATCATGCTTCTTTCCTCAAGAGGATGCTCAGCCACCCTTTTTGGAATAGCATGCTTGCCCTGAAATTTGGCAGATTAGCTTTCTTCATCAACCAGCATCCAGCTCTGGGGTCCACAGCATAGAAAAAATTTTGACCTGTTTGGAATGAGTCCAGAGGAGGGTCACCACAGGGATTTGGGGGATGGAGCACCTCTCCATGGCTGAGAGAAATGGATTTGTTCAGCCTGGAAAAGAGAAGGCTTAGGGGTGACCTAATGGGGGCCTTCTAATACCTGAAGGAAGCCTACAAGAAAGGTAGAGACAGACTTTTTACAAGGGTCTATAGTGACAGGGCATGGGAATGAATTCAAACTGAAAGAGGGCAGGTTTAGATTAAATATTAGAAAAAAGTTCTTTACTCTGAGGGTGGTGAGGCACTGGCACAGATTGGCCAGGGAAGCTGTGGATGCCCCATCCCAGGAAGTGTTCAAGACAAGGTTGGATGGGGCTTTGAGCAGCCTGGTGTAGCGGAAGGTGTCCCTGCCCATGGCAGGGGGGTTGGAGCTGGATGATTTTTGAGGTCCCTTCCAACCCAAACCATTCTATGATTTTGTGATTCTGTGAAATATTGAGTGGGCAGGCCACAGAAACCAGGTCACTGGCAAATATATCTGGGATTTCAAGGGGGCTAGACAAGAACTTGGAGGGGTAAAAGCCCCATCAGGGATATCACCTGTACAAAACCTGAATTCTGTGCATGGCCAAACCTGGAAGAGTCCCAGTGAGAGTCATACAGGGGCACAGGGGCCACATACGATGTCAAACAGGAGCAGAGGAAAGGTGAATGAATGCCCAGCTATGTCACATGAAGCAGACATGCCTGCTAGCAGCAAGGAGTGAGGATAAGAGACGGCCATCCCACTGCACTGAGTGCAAAGGGACCTACTAGATAAATTTAGATTATAGATTGAGGGCTTGACAGCTAAAGATGAATAAATTGAATCCCGCCTGTGAATACCTACATGTATAAGAGAAAAGAACAAATGGATTATTTAACGTTGTTAATAACGATATAATGAGATGCAGTGGTTAAAAGTGGCAGCTGGGCAAATTCAGACTAGAAGTAAGGAATGTTTTATAACAACACAGATAATTAACCATTGGAAACATTTATCCAGGCTTGTGGTTTATTCTTCCATCACTGGCAATTTCCAAATCAAGACCGGATTGGTATTCAGACAGAAATGTTCTTTGTTTCAAGCAAGCGTGAATGTGGGAAAGTTCTGCTTGTGACTGATGCAGCTTAGTCTAGAAGTTACTGAAAAGGTAGATAGAACAGTCCTGGAGGCTCAAGTAGAAGTACTTACTGTACTACAGAGCTACTCTTTTCCTGCATGCATTATTGGCATTGCATCTTTGCTACACCAGGAATCATCCCTATTGTATATCCTAGCATATAGATCCAGACAAAACTCACTCACGACGGTTTCCTTTGTTGCCTGTGTCAGAAGATTGCTGAAACATGATATTGGCTTGAGCTTCAGTCTCTAATGCCAGCTTAAATTTCCCAAACATCAGGTTAGGTTCACTTTAGGTATATAATGACTATCTCCTTATGAACATGCCCTGCAATCATTTTCTTGCATAACAAAGGAGGATGATGGCATCTGATGTCCCAGACTCTGTGTCTTCTTTGCATTCCAATATTACAGGAGGTATCTAGGGGGATCTATAGATGTATTCAGAACAGCTTTGTTTCTTATTTTAGTACTTTTTCACATCTCATTAAGAATATCAAAGAATTCTCAAGAAAAAGTCAGCATAATAGCTCCACCCAAACAACTGCTGGTTTTTAACCCCATCACTCGCAGATATGTGCTGAAAGGCATTCCAAAGAAATAAGTGACAGAGCGAAACTTGTTTTAGCTGGTGTTTTCAAGGGGGGAAGAGAATCAAAAACCTTTAGAGCATAACAGCAAAACAAACCAGAGACAAAGGCTTTAATTCCCCTTCTAGTTACTTATTGAAAGGTAGTTCCTCACAGATGGCAGCTAATCATGTGGTTAAATCAGTAACTGCTGTTACTAATAGGCATTAGTTCATTTTGAGACATTCTCTGTTAGCAAACATTCCACTCACTTAACAATCTGCATCTCAACTCAAGATTCAGATTGACACCAGAGTTTACAACACAAAATAAAATTTATTAGTAGAGTTATTATAGCTGTGATAATCCAAAACCACAGACAAACATTTGTAGATAGTGATTGCATATTTTCTTAAGACCATTTCCATTGGAAAGAGTTTTTTGGCTCAAAAGCCTTTCTTTTGGTCTGAAATAGAGCTAGGTTTAGTTATTTTAGGGTACTTAGCTTGTGTACTCTAACAGCTAAATTTGGGTCACGCTTTATTGAACACATATCTACACACAAGAAAAACAAGACTTGCGTTTCTGCATTTTTTCCTACTGTCACAGCTTTGGTAGCAACAGCCAAGAAACCTTCATACTGCAGAATGGAGACCAAATTCTGTTGCTGCTTCTATGGCAAAATGTTCCTTAAGTGACAGTAAAACCTCAAAGCCCACTGAGCTGGAAGATACCAACTACCCTTCACTTTACTGAGTAGGGAGCCGCTATACCAAAAAGAATCTGAAAAATCCCCAGATTTTAAACTAATCTAAACAGCTATATCAATAAGTTAAGTTAATTATTGAAGCCAAGTTACACTAGAAAGCTTAAAGAATAACAGTTGTCCCAGAAAGAGACGTTTGCCATGCTTGAATGGACACAGTCTATAAGCAGCAGGACATCCAAGAGTGGTTTTGTGCTATGCTTCACTCTGTCTCCAGGATCTTTGGACTTCTCCTTGACGTTCTTTTTTTATATGGCTCCACATAGTAGGACAGTCATCTGAGCATTTCCAGTATCACAGCTAAGATCTAGCTCCTGAAAACAACCAAATGTGTGTGCTGCTTTATGCTGCAAGTTTCATTGACCTGGATCTGCAGAATGAGAGGACACATCCAATCTGTCCTGCCAGAAACTGTGCTGCATCCCGTCAGTGCACACAGGCTGCCCACAGTAGCTGTTTGTAGCAAATTTAACCAACTTCCCGCTTTTCCTCATGTTTTTTTATTGCTATATCACTTACAACACATTTAACTGAATCTTGGATCAGCTGAAGGCTAGGGGATTTATTCCAGAAAAAATATTACTCTTCTCCTGCTGTGAGCAATTCCTGAGAACAAAGCAATTGGAAAGACTAAAACCTCAGGCACAGAGAGATTAGTCAGGGATTGCTGCCACAGTCGGGACAAGTGTTTAGTCATCCCGACACATCCTAATGGTGAGCCCTTGACCAGTAAGTTCCAGCCTTGCTTGTTGTCTTCACTGAGGACAGAAATATATGAGAAACTAAAGTTCTGTGGTAGACATCTGAGTCAAGCACTTACCACACAGCTGTCACACCCACTGCTGTTTGGTCTGCTCAGACTTAATAACTCTTCAGTGCATTACGTGGACTTCGGAAATGCTGTAACTTCAGTTGAGTTGGCAAAGAAGCACGCAGCTATAAAGCAGTGGGCTGTCCTCCTTCCAGCGGCCGTGGTGGTCTCTTTATCTGCCCCTTCTCCCTGTAGGTTTGTGGGTCTCTGCCCACAGAAATTGCCCTGACGGAATATGTGTTTGTCCCTGGCCAGGTCTATACGATAATTTTATTTCCCACCGGAAAGATTGACTAGTAAGGGATTTACTTTCTATTTGAACTAACTGTTTTGGTTTCCCTCTTTCTGCTAAGCTTGGGAAAATTGGCCAGGGTTTTATAGGGCTTTAACATTATTTACCAAACTACCAACCCTTTTTTGCCTGAAAACTTTGAAATGTGAATGCCACAAAGTTACATCCATTTGGCTTTATTTGGATTTTCAGCAACATGCAGTTTCATCCCACCCCTTTCCCAGCACGCCTGCACTTATGGATACTTTTCCAACCAGCGCAGATATGGCTTTCAGGAAAGCTGGAAGGTCCTGAAATTGTCCCTGGTACATGACCATTATTCTGCAAAGGCAAGAAATTCAGAAACCTGTTTTGGTAATTTCATCTAAGAAAAGGCAGAAAGAAATCACTCTGGATGCCTCTAACAGGAATATCTCAAGGGGGAAAACAACTGTGTTTTGGTAGACTTCATAGTGTGTGCGTGTGTTATGTATGTATGTATGTATGCATGTATGTATGTATGTGTGCAAGTATATAACTACCTATCTAGAATTGTAACATATTGTATGTATTTCATAATGTCATACCACCACAGATTTTTTTTATATTATGTTAGGCTAACACTGAGTAGAAGACAAATGCCCTGCAGAAACTGCAATCTAAAAACCCAAGAAAAATAAAGGAGAAAGAGTCAGGGTTACTACTGCTGAAATAAAGCACAGAAAGATTGCCCACTTGTTTCCAAGACAATTACAGGGACTATCTGTCCTACAGGTCTCAGCAATTGCAGTGCTTAAGCTCAGAAAAGCAACGAGTTTCTAGGCACACAGGGAGTCAGCTCCCTTTTTGTTATTCTGCCAGTGGAGACAGGTAGTAGGAGATATGAGCAATGGGCAATGGCACTTGCCAAAACAAAAAAAAAAAAAAATGAACACTGATTTCTGCGTCTTTACAAAAAACCTGACTTCATGCCTTGGAGGCTGTATTTCTGTGGCTGCTGAGTCTGCGAGTTTGGCAGAGAAAGGAAAACAAAAAGCAAGTGGAGTGATCCGACGCTGGCATGCTGTCAGGCAAGCATCATGTGCATGGGCTGGGAGATCTCTCATACAGACATCAGCATATGAGCAATTTTCAGCTGGGCTCCTCCAGCCTGACAGTGGTTATAGCACAAGAGGAGCTGATGAGAAGGCAGAATACAGAGCTCTGAACTGCCAGTCACCAGCATGCCCATCAGCAATATCTCATGAAGTGCCACAAAGATGATGAAGCGATGGGAGCATCTCTCATACATGGAGAGGCTGAAGGAGCCGGGACTGCTCAGCCCAAAGGAGAGAAGGTTAAGATGGGTTGCATCCATATGCATAAATACGTGATAGTGGAGTAAAGAAGGCAGGACCAGCCTGTTCTCAGTGGTGCCCTGTGACAGGACAAGAAGCAATGGACACCAATCAAATTACAGGAAACTCTTGTGGATAAACTTTCTCGCTATGAAGGTGGTTGAAAACTGACACAGGTTGTACAGAGGGGTTGCGGTCTTTCCAGCTTTGGAGATATTAAAAATCTGACTTGATACACCCCAGAGAAACCTGCTGTAGTTGACCCTGCTCTAAACAGGGGTCCTTGTCAACATCACTTATTACCCTGTGATCCTATGAAATGGCTTTGTTCTCCATAAATATTCCTCCTTTCCATGGGACACAACGGAACCTGGCCATGCCAGGGGTACCTGCCAAGGGGTCTGCCTGCTCCTCCAGCTCCCCCAGCCTGCTCTCCAGACTGCCTGTGCAATGTAGCAGCCACAACATGCTTCTGCCTATGTTATCTCACCCATAAGCTATGCAAACAGGGAAATGAACCAGTCACCCAGCTGGCGGAGATGGAGGTTTTCCCCGTAGCAGCATTGGCTAAGGGGAATGGAGAGGGAAGCGGGCCCTCCCATCCCTCTTGCTATGTTTTTAAACACAAGAGCAGCCAAAGGAGGCATTAGGAAGCACAGTAGCAGCGCCAGAGTTTCTCATACAGCATTGCCACTGTTGCCTTTTATCAGCTCCTCTGAAACACAAACAATCTAAAAAGGGCAGAAATAAGAAGGGTCAGTGCCCTCGGTCAGCTAATTAATGTCCTGAATGCAGTGGAAACTCTGGCAAAAAGCAGGGTACACAGAAGGAAGGAAGCACCCTTACAGAGATGTTCCAAATACCCTTACAGGCATACAAATTTGTGTGCTTTAGATTGGAAAAAAGCAGCCCTTCAGAAACAACTGCTCATCAATGGGGGAGTGCGGCAAAAAGCATCTTGCTTAGGTTTCCCAAAAAGTTGCTTTGATACAATTTGCTGGCTTTCCTGCTTTGCAATTTTCCATTTGGCATCTTGTTTAGATAGGGGAGATTAATGAGAACTGCCTGTAGTCAGCTGAACTGCCTTTCTGGCAGGGGCTCATAAGGAAACTGTGGAGATCAGTACTCAGAGCTGAAAATGCGGGTGGCCAGGAGCTGCCTTTTTTTTTTGTCTGCACGTGTAAAGGAAGTAAGAAGTGCAGCAGTCAGCCCTGTCAGACAGGGGAGATATTTCACAGGAAATAACAGATGGCTTCAGACTCATATTTCTCTTACAGAAAACTCTGCTCAGGTACCTTGGCTTCAGGCTAATTTTTGTTTCTTTTGGGTACGTTGAGGTATAGATCATGCATAAAAGCATAAGGCAGAGGCTGAAGAAGCCTCAGCCTAGTTTGTTTGCATAATTATATATGCTCTTTTTTTGGAGGACAGTGGATGATAGAAAGTTCGAGGTCTCTGAAATAATAGGTGTGGGTGACAAGCAGTTGCCGGCATAGTCCGGAGCAGATGGGTCTGTTTCCATACATTCATTTGGAAGGATGTCCCTGAAGGACTGCAGAGTGATATCTTTCACTATCACAGAAGGTGCCTGCTCAGTGTCATTTTCATGTGCCTCACCCCTGACTACACCTCACGCAAGCACAGGCTCTCCTGCAGCTGCAGATCAAGCTCAGATACGTCTTGCACTCTGCCCCACCAGAAGAACTTCCACGACAGGACGACATGGCAGCAAAACCATTGCTGGTGGCATCTGGGAAAGGTTGCCAATTGGCAAAATAGATGGGAAGAGAGTGTTATCACAGCTTGTCTGCTCTGCATGGCTGCAAGCTTCCTGGGATGTTTGCAGTGTCTGTAGGCTGAGGAAGAGAAGCTCTGTGTCTCCAAGGAGTGGGAACCTGCTGTCTCAGGAGCTGAGCTGCGTGAGGCCCAAACGTGACTCCAGAGAAAACTATGTTGCTAAAAACGAATTCCTATTTTGGGTAATATACATCAGATCAAAGCTCACATGCATGGTGAGCAAGAGGAACTCAGCATGTGAATCACCATCAGTGACCGTGGCCTTGGGCCAGCTGCAAATGGCTGAGGTTTGTCCTTGCTGCGGTATCACATATTTTGGGACAGTCAGGAGCAGGTGCATGTTACTGGGAACACTGGCATGGTCATTTCCCCACCCATGACATTAATGCCTGCCTGGTGACCTGTCATTACACCCTCACAGTGACAGATGTAGTGACGCACACCAGGAAAACCTCATCACGGTGGTCCGCCCCTGCCAGTGCCCCGGCCCTTCCACACACACTGGGCTGCTCTTACCATCTCAGAAGTCATTGCACGGCCTAAATAGTTCCTGCCACGTGATGAGGACAGTCAGGGCATCCCAGATACTGCAGCTTGGTAAACCCACAGCAGACCCAGTGTCTGACAGCTGCAGCTAGAAAGGGGCAGCAAGGGAGGGCAGCAATGAGATATACCACCCCATTTCTCCATTGCCTGTCTTCCTTGGGGCTATGCAGATTGAGCTTGTTTTGATAACCTTGCTTTTGCACATGGCAAGTTGCAGAAATGCAGCAGCCAGGAGATATGCAGCTCTCCATAATTTTCTTGCTGATGGCCAATATCAGATGACTTTCAGCCATTCAGTCTCCTGTTCTGTGTTTTACTGGTTATTTACTCATACCATGTTCTCTTCTCCCTGGGCTTATCCCACGGATGTGACTGGAGTGGTTTGCAGGTGTAGGCCCCAGAGAACAGCACAATCCAGTCCTGCATGAACTGCTGCTCCAGCACTTTTACCCTTGCCAGACTGGCTTATGTGGTTCCAGGACTATCCCACAACCACCTCTCTCCCTACTCTTAAACAGTGTTTTCCTTTTGGCTGATTGAACAACCACCATGTATAATTTCTGTATTTTGTTGGTTGTCATATTGATTTTCCAAAAAATTGTTTTGATGCACTGGTTTTATGGAATATTTTGGGGACCCACCAGTTCAGTTATGACTGCCTTGATTTTCAGCCTGGCTTTTTTTTAGTCCTTTCACTCACTTCTGTATCTTACCTTAATGGCTCCAGGGAGTAATATCTCAATAAACCATCTCCCTATGTATTTAACTTTATCCCCCCACAAAGATTTTCACCCCAATTGACCTAGCCCCACTTTCTTCTTCATTCTCCTATCTCTTCTGTTGCATTTTTACAGGAAGAAGACCCACATTAAAGTGAGAAGATTCAATTGGGTTTTGTAAGAAACAGTCTTGAATTATGTCTGTTTGGTACTTACATTAACAAAATAGACGAGAGACTAAAAGGGACACACAGTGAATTTGGAGATCAAAGTAACAGGAAATACTTTGAAGGAAAGAGTTAACATTCAGAATTACCTTAACAAATTGAAGAAATGGTCTGAAAGGAAAAATCTAAATGGTATTCAGCAGGTACAAAAGGTACTGTCCTCAGGCTAAAATAATCAAATCTATGATTATACAGTGGTGAAAAATGAGTTGTTAGCAGTTTTGGAGAGGAATGTATGAATGTAATGGTAGACCAGAATCAGACTGTGGGTCAGGAACTTTATGCTGTTACAAAAACCGATGGTATGGAACTGAAATCCGAGACAAGGATAGCATGCATTGGAAGATCCTTCTGAAGCTCACTGGTAAGGTATTAGCTGGAATACTTCAGCATTATACTTCAAGAAATCTTAGTGAAAAATGCAGACAAATAGACTAAATCATCTTTAAATACTGCTGAAAAGAAGATATGATCACTCTCTCCTCCTTATCCATCTGGGAAAGAGTGGGAAGGTTAGACACTATCTCTGAGATAAACATGTTAATGAAGAGGGTGAAACTCTACAAGATCTGGGAAAGTCTTGGAGCATCTGCTGCTGGAGACCTTTAAGAACTGGTCAGACATGCATCTATGAGGAATTATCCTGGCAGGGAGGGTCCAGCTGTGGGCAGAGGAATAATTTTTTTGATTTCTTAAGGATCCTTCCAGCTCCAGGTCTGTTTCCTGCCCAGACATGAACCCCCATCCTCTGCTATTGCCTCTATCCTGTGTGCCTCCCACAGCCTGACCTCAGCCCACACTCGCTCATCCTTCTGCAGAAACATGTTTGCCAACTTCTAGCAGATCACTGGAAGCCACTTCAGTTTTCTTCCTCTTGTCTTTCTCTTGTCACTTTTCCCTTTTCTTTCCAGCTCCTCTTTACTTCTTCCCATTCCTTGCAATCCTCCATCCTGTCCTGGACCTGACCCCCAGCCTTGCCCCTCTGTGCAAACAGATCAGCCAGGTAAAGCTTGTACCAAGGACATGGATCAGAATCTCTGCTCCCAGGTCTCTGAATCGTTGCTCCAGACCGTTTGTCTTTTCACCCCTGCTTTGGTTACATTTGGTTAAGACTTGGTAACTCTTTTTCCCAGATCATGAGGATATTTCTTTGCTTGTTTTTGGAGAGGGCTTCACTTCTGCAGCCCTTGAGGCTGATGACCAGGCCAGATGGGCTTAATGTTTTAACCCAATCCCTGCTCTGTTTGGTCTCATCTTTTAGGATTTTTTCTGTGCCTTTATTTTTTTTTTTTTTAAAACGCATCTCACACGTGCTTCCAACCCGACCCAAACCTAAAAGACTTAGATTCTAAGTGGAGTTTTTGAAAACAGAGTGTTGAGGGACTGGGTTTATAATTAACCCAAATGAGCAAACATGCCCATAAAAGGAGAGCACAGTGGGCCAAGACTGTGTGTAGACTTGCAAATCTGCCCTGGGATTTTGATTCCAGGAACAAATCCATGTGAGATTCGCTCTCACAGTTTACACTGTCCTCTGAAAACAAGCCTATGGAGAGCATGATGCAGCAGTTACCATAGCAGCCAGCACCAGAAGAATCCATTAAGTGATCACAGTCCCAGCTCAAAGTGAATTACCAGACTGCAGGTGAACTTTTGCACCTCACAAAGTGTCTCCTGGGGAAAATATGTTGTCATGCAGGGTGGAACAAGGGAATGCCGACCGGCTGCACTGACTCGCTGCTACATTGTTAACCTTAATTATGTCTGTGCTGATTTTTTAAAAAGTACTGCACAGGCTTTTCCTTTTTCCTGTCAGGTGTTTTTTGTAATTTTTTTTCCCTGAAGGACAAGACAGACTAGCCCAGTCAATAACTACTAATGAAATGTGCTTCAGGCCTCCCTGCATTCTGCCACAATTAGATTGTCAGCTGTCCCGAGAGAGATGCTATTATCTATGTGGGTGTGGAAAATGATCTATCACTGTTAATAATTTCTATTATAGTAGCAGATAGTGTTCCAAACATATCAACACCTCATCATGATGGCTTTTTTCACACATGGGAAGTTGAAGGTCCTCTTGGATGCTCAGACATAAGTAATACGTAAATGGAGCTGGAAGGTAGAAAGAGAATGGAGCCTGGTGGATTCCTAAGAGCACAGGAAAACACACTATCTCCTCATAAACACAGCTCCTTAGGTAGCCAGAAGGACGCACTGCCAGTATGTGCTTGGGAGGAGCCGGTCCTGCACACAAGCTCCAGATCCAGACCTTGCACAATCTCTCCTTTTTGTCTCGGTACCGTACAACTCTGTCCTATTACAACAGCAAGTGCTGACAGGTGTGCAAACACCTTTCTCCAAAGCAAAGTTCAGCTGTGGATAGTGACATCTTGACCCACAAAAGATGACTTCAGGCTTGCAGTGGCAGAAGGCCCAAGTTAAATTAGCAGAGTGGTTATTTAACCCACTGTTGATGCTCTCCCTGAAAGTCGCTTGAAGCCTTTAAAACCCTCTACACTGTGACCACCATAACAGGCACATGAAGAGCTATCAAAAACTTCCTGTGAAGCAAGGTAATGAGAAAACTGTAGTGTCTGGGAAAACCAAAACAAACAAATGAACTAACAGACCCCAAGCTTTCAGAGAACTCGAATCGAGCTTGACCTCCATGAGGTATCACTTGCTTCCTGTTTGCTGCCAAAGTACAATGAGGTTTATATTCAGGCCCCACCTTTCAGTGTCTGGGTCTAAAAATGTAACAATGAACTTGTGACACAAAGGCCCTGTCCTCTGGGGAGGCAGAATTTAGATCTAACTGCAAAGCACAATTTTTCCTCTCTTTAAGTCAAAACTAGTTTTGAGTAGGTGGATGGGGGGTTTACTGCTGTTTTTCATCTTTCTTTCTTTTTTTTTTTTTAATCTTTCTATTTTTAGGTTGCCAGACTTGGGAGGATTTCATTAGGATTAGGCCAGACTTATGCAACTGTTTGTTCCAAGTTGTTAAGTCTATCATGACTATAACCATTTTAAGGCACATATCACCATGGTTACCTCTGTGCCATTCTCCAGGTCTGAGCTGATCCATGGCTGAGAGGGCACACCAGGCCACCCGAGTGGGAGCACACACGGATGTCTAATCTATATATCTTTTTATTTCTGTGAAAATGTTGAGTCTCAGCTCCATAGATAAGAAAAGTAGGTGAATGCTTACTTTTAGTCCATTCTCAGACCCCACCAAGCTGACTGATTGATGGTCTTCAGACAACCCTTGCTTTCATATAAGAAAGACACTGGATGACAGTATGGGAAATGCAATGGGGTTGGGGCAAAGTACTTTTTGGCAGACAATTTCAGTATATTAATTTTAATTCTTTCCAAAAATTTGCTTTTCAACCTAATGCTGCTTCATTCTGTGCTTTCATTCCTTCTGGGAAAACCTCTGCTCATGTCTAGTGGGAGTAGACCAGATGCATCCTCAGCTTCTCAGCACCAGACTAAAACTGACGTATGTATGACTCTGGCTCACTTGTTTCCTCTTCTCTTTCCAGAGTTCACTGCTTTGTTTTCTCCCTGCTTTTTCTTGAAGTATTTCTGCTTCCGTCTTTCCCTGTTTACTTTTTCTGTTATTCCTAAAGCAGTTATCTTCTTAGTGGTTATTGGAATAGTTGGATGTGGTTTTGCTGATTCAGTGGAACCTCTCAAGAAATGGTTAGTTCTGTATCACAATTTTCCAAGACCCGGAGTCTCTTTACAGCTTTATCTTGCTCCATGGTTTTCCTGGGAGATGCCTGAGCATGGGCCCTCCTTTTGTATGCACAGGAGTAGCTCCTAAAAAGAGAACTTGGGTGACTCCCTAGGCCATTGTACAAGGGACTGTGAGAGAGCATTTCCAGATGACAGTCACAAGGACTTCTAAATGAGAGAGAGATCACTGGAGAGCTGCTGCCAAAGGTCACACCATGGAAACCTAAGGGCCCTCAGCTGTGAAAGGACATAATCATTTACCCACTCTGGCCTTTTTTAATCAGAAGATCCATAAAACTCCCAGGGTAGCCACCTGGCTCTCAGTCTTGTCTGCAGCACTTCTCGGCCCTGGAATATTCCTGAGTACAGCAATTATTAAATGCCTGGAGTAGCCCAGCAGAGAGATTGCATGAAATGGTTGAATAGCAAAAAATTTGCATGGTCCAGCTAAAAAGTAGGGATTATGTATGGTGTGACTGGTTAGTAAAGAGGTTGAAAGAATTTAAGGAGCCAATAACCACACCAGAAAGGCAGTAGGGATTTTTGCGCGGGGCTTATCTGCAGTATGGCTGGTGTTAGTCATTGCTTACCCCAGCAGGTGCAAAGTGTTCCCATCGGGTTTGTTCACCTTACTGAGATGAAAGTTTAGGACCTGAAAGAAGTTCTGCCAAAACCAGCATTTGTGTGAGAGACAGAAATGTGAATATCAGAGGAAATTATTTTAATCACATCTATGTGTCAAAACTAAGTGATTCTCAGAGCCAAATTCTTGGAACAGTCTGGAGCCCTTTCTAGCCAGCCTGGGTACTCCAGTACTCCTGAGATGGTGACGGTCTGACTTGCTTCAATATGTCCCAGCGCCAGTGTGAAGAGCAGAATATAAGTGACAGCTCATTTACATCCAGCACGTCACAAGATCTTTTTCAAGCACTGATTAAATAAAGAACCTCTCTGTCTCAGAAGGCTCACAGAGATGCAAAAACTCCTGAATAGATCTAGATACCATAGGAGTTAGAAACCTCCAAAACTCTTTAAAACAAATAAAGCACACAACCATCTGTAAAAGGCAGTATGTGATGGGAGTACAAGAGCAACTGGATTTGCTTGTAAATAAAATACCAATCCAAAAGTTCAGTTCTCTCAGTAGGTGTTGTATATTTGTGTAAGGGTGTCTTGCAGCATGTTTGGACAGCTGCTGCTATTAAAATTTTTGCCAAGTAAATTTTAAAAAGCTGCCCTCTAACTGCCATTTTCACAAATACATAGGGAAGTTTATAAGCACTTCTATACCAAACTGAAACCTTCTGGGAGTTATTTTCAAAATATTTAAAACTTTCGAGTAGCATGGGTTTTTTTACCCTGTACATGTGCCTCAAAGTAATACAGACAGTAAACATATTAATGATATACTGTTTATGGTTGCATGTGCATATATCCAAGAATGTTTTCTATCTTTGAGATGATATTCAATAATATTTCACTTATTTGGGTTTTGTTGGTTGTTTATTTTTTAGAATTTATGATAAAATTACCAATCTCAGGATTGCAAAGATAGATGAAGAACATTTGCTGCAAAATTTGGCAGAGTGTGAGCTTAACTCTCTATGCTGAGCAGCACCAGCTGATTTGGGACATATTCACGGCTAAGAAAGATCCATTCAAGATGTGTATTGCTTGTGCAACACGAAATGTAGACTTAATTCCATTGGAAGCCCAGGGGCCTTTGCACTGGGTGTGGAGGCAGATGGTGCAGGAAGACATGCCCCCAGGGCGTTTTCCCATTGTGTCACTCAAGTGATTCCCCAAGGGAACAACATTTACCCTTACATTTTCCAAATGTGAATAATATTGCCCTTTCTTTTTTCCTTCTGAGTCTTCATCACCAGTTACAGTTCCAGAATATAGGGCCAGGACTGGGAGTGGGAGGAGGTGAGCCTAGAGCCAGGGACATTTCAAAGCATATTGCTTTAACTCTTTGTATGCTGAAAAAATGAAGGGATACCACCCTGGGTTTGTCTCTAGATTACAATGGATGAGGTTGCCTATCTTCATGTTGGAAAGATTTTCCTACTGACTCCAACCTGAATATTTAATTGCAATAAACATTTTTTTTTCCAGGTCCAACTGTAGTCCATCAATTCCCTCCCACAGCAAAGTAATGCAGAAGCTCAGAAGAAGCCCAGCCTCAAGCACTGTTTGAGATTTTTTAACCCTGCAAAGACTCAGAGGTGGGAAGGCTGCTGCACTCCATCCTGTACCAAACATCCAGCAGTGAGAGGCTGTTCCAAGTCAGGAACATTGCAAGGGCTTTGTTGATCATGTTAAAGCTGCTTTGGAGACCAGCACTTTGCACAAAATGTTTGCTGAAGTGTTGTGTTCAAGCAGTCTGAGCACAGGAGCAGGTACCCTGCAGTCTGTGCACGAGTCCTTTCCGGGTTCTGGCACTCAACTCTTTCATACACTTTGATCAAGTTATTTGTACAGTTTCCCCCAATTTCATCAGACGTAGAATTATATTTGTACTGTGTGCTGACAACTATCAGTCCTCTGTGGAGGGCCTGAGGTGTTTTGTTCAACCTCCTCTGTGGAAAATGCTGCAAACAGGAGGATAAAGGGCTGAAATACGTTTCTGAACGCATATAACCAAGCTGATTTAGATCTGAGGAGATTGAGGAGAAACTTCTTTTGGCAGTAGATATTCTATTTGGTCTATAAATAGTTCTTTAGTTTGCCAAATACTCTTCATAAGTTACACCCCTGATTTGGCCTAAGTGAGAAACAAAATGTAGTCTTCAGAATGGAAAAGAATAAAATAAAATGTTCCCTCAATGGAACTGACATGACCTTGGACCCAGATGGTGACTTGTGCTTTATGACCCACCAAACTAGTTTACCATGTGGTCAAAAATGCATTAAACATTTGTGCAGTCCTGATGTGTACAGTAAGATGCTCTTCTTCCCAGGAAAGTAGCTCATCCTTTGGAGATGTTTGTGTTGCTATCACCATGGCAACCAGAAAAGATGAAAGTCAGAATAGGAAGACAAAATCAAAACCACTGGCTGAAGTATGGATGGGCAGCGAGATTGTAAAACCAGGCATGGGCTTTTAAAGGAAATGACTGTTCTGTATCAAAGAGCAGGGCAGAATTACTCGTGCCATAGTCTAAAAATAGCACTCACAGCTTCATTAAGTGCAACGGCTCTTCTAAACCCCGTTAGAGCAGATGCCAGGAATGGGGGATTCTCCCTCTGACCAGAGTGATGTTGCTCCATCCAGCTTCACAGGGGAATGTGTCCCACAGCCCACACTGCTTCCAAGCAAAACCACTTGTGGTCCCACTTTTGACATGGGTTTTATGAAATAGAGCTATGAGCAGCTGTGGCACTTGCTCTGCCTGAGCCATGACTACTTAAATAAACCCTGAAATCTGGGCTCTTAACATGGTGCTGGAATCCTGCTCCAGTAGAGTTGGTTGAGACCCATTGTCTGATTCTGTTTGAAAACAACTCCTTGGTCAGCCAAGTCAGGATTTTGATGTCATTCCACATAGAGAGAGCCTTTGCCCTAATGCCTAATTTGGAAGAATGAACCCGCAGAATTCCACAAGGATTATTTTCAGGAGAAGGGATAAACCTTTTTTTTCCATAGAATAGAACAGAAGTCTGATAGTTGAAATGTAGCTAGAAAACCTACACATTTCCCACAGCTATATTCCATTTAGGCATGGCTTGGCCTTAGATTTGAACTATGAGACCCTGTCTAAAATTAAACTAAGTCTGGCTCAAAACAGTGGCTCCTCACTTGTTCCCCAGTTCCACCGCAGATGAGTCTGGCAGAAAAGATAATTTGAAGACAGTTCTCAAATCCATTTGTAAACCCCAAGACAGACAAATATTACCTCTTTCACCATCATGGTAGAGGGGAGAAGATTTGCCTTAATCAGTCTAAAATATTGCTTCATCTCCTAAAGGGAAGGCTATGTAGACTAGGCTGCTTTACTATGACACAGAAAATGCAGCAAGATTCTTCCAGGTCCTCCACTTTACTTATTTGTCATAGGCTAATAAAGAGAGGTTACTTTTTCTTGGCGAATTTAGGGATTAGATAAACAGAGCTCAATACCACTGAGTCAGATGAGGACGTGCTTGTTAAGCATTAACAAGCACCCAGCCTTTTCAAGTGTCTGCTTACAGATACCTCTGCCACAGGCTTCAGGGCTGGCTTTTGCAAGGTTTTTGCATGCTCTGTTAAGCAAGCCTGGCTGTATGCAATCACTAGGATTAGACTCCTTCGTCTCTCTTCTTCTGGTGCCTAATGGAAGGTAAGGTATCTAATTCATGGGAATAAAAAGTGTTTTTTTCTATTTTACTTTTCCTGAATGCATCCGCCACAATGGGCAGGGTCACCCAGGCTCCCACTTATCTTTATTGCCAGTTTATGTTATATGGGCCAGCAACACCTACTATGTAACCTGCTGGTGCCAGTGTCCTCTGCCGTGCCCAGCACACAGGACATGCAAACCTTCTGTACCTCCGAGGTGGGGGTGTCCTGATTTCAAATGCCAGGTGTTCACCAAAGGCCCCAATACACTCAAAATTCCCAGAGCCTTTCCTTTAGCCCTAACACTGAGGTCAGCCTCACCTACGTGCATGCACAGACCCAGTAACTGGTCTCAGACAAAAGGCCTTGTTTGGAACCCAAGAAGCAGCACTTTTGGGATTGCTCCCCAATGGGCTGTTTCTGTGTGTCCTCCTGCGGTGTGGAAGTTTTGGTCTCCATACACAACCCGTAAAAAGAGAGACGGTAAAAGAGAAACAAATTATGTCAGAATGGCTGAAGGCTTAATGGGAACGCAGTGAGGCAAAATGCTCTGTATTTGCATTTATTTTCATTAGTTCTCAGATTTACGGGAGATCCAGAGAAATGTAATTTGATAGTAAACCCAGTTGGTTACAGTATCCAAGCAGAGCGAAAATCCCCCCAAATTGGATGAAACTTGATGCTGCCAGCATACTCCTGAATCCCCTCCAGTGTATTTCCAAATCATATTCCTCCTTTACTCTGCTGAGTGTTGCCCAAAGAATCAGCACTAAATCAGCTAAACTGCAATGTACTTCTTTTTCTCTAATGCATCTATAAATTTCATGGAACTATGGACTTCTTCTTATGAAATTTAATTTGAGTCATTTTGGAAAACTTTTCCATATTGAAAGGAACTCCCGGCTTTCATTGTACTTATACTTTGCTCTTAGTTAACTGCAAATGCTTTGATTTAAAGGAACATAGCCAAGGTAAAGCCTGCCTGCACAAAAGCAATTGGGTCCATTTCCACTTGGCAGGAAAAAACAGGCAGCTGCTGAGCTGAGCAATCTCATCTCTGCCAGCCACTTGAGGATGGGCACAGAGAACATGGGCTTGTGAGTGATGCTGACTGTGCCTCTGAGATTGCCTCCGAGATTGCTGTGTCATGGGAAGGGCAAAGCAAGAGCCTGGCTGTCATTTCCAGTAGGCTGAGTCACAGAGAGAGCTGCTGCTGACCTCTCTCCATCCCAAGGAGCAGCAGTGCTGACCTCTGCATTCCCTTCCCTAGATTTCTGTGAATGGGACTTTTCGAAAACATGTGTGTCTGAGCGAAATGATGGGTGCACAGCATAAACTGGGTAACACCTTCACAGCACCAAAAGTGATCAGAAAAATCTTTTTTTCCTTCTGCCTTAGAAAAGAAAAAAAGACTGTTCAATATGATTACTGGGTTCCCCAGGTAATTTCTGACAACCTCTGCTCCTACTGTGTTTGGTAACACACACAATCCCAGGTGCAAATGAGTCAAGTCTTGCTGTTACTAGAACAGAGAGAAGATGATAAAACAGCAGGTTCCAGATTATGGCTCATAAATTAATACCACTCAGTCTGCAAAAGGTAATGGACTCCAGTTCATTATGCAGAAATGTAACTCAAAATGTTAAGAGGGAAAAAATCAGAAATTACTGAAAACATCAGAGTTGGAGATTGAAAAGAGAATAGAAGGGAGGAAGTGGGACCGAGGCTTATATTTAAAAGTCACTGAAAGAAAATAAATTCAGGAAAACCCCTCAGTTAGGCTTGGATATCAATCCAGTTTTCTATAAAGGAAGAAAAAGGCACTATTAAGTGCTTAAAGTAAATATAGACATAGATGGTTACTAAAATAACAAAAGAGGAAATAAGAGGTCTGTAAATGCAAGAACAGAATGAGGAAGACATAGTGGTTAGAAAAAAATACTATCTGGTTTGACTGACCAATCTGACCTCTTGCTGTGCCTGTCTTTACAGTGATTGACACTGTCCCTCCATGGACAGATATCACCTCTCACAGCTTTCTTAGACCAAAGGTGACATGCCAGGAGTTGCCTGAAGCACCCACTGAGGCCCGGGGTTGCTGCTGCTGTGGCACACCTATGACAAAGGTTTCATGGAGCTGTCTGATCCCTGCTCCACAAGCAGAACCACTGCACGGGACAGCAGGACGGAGCCATGATTCAGGCAGGACAGGAGACTTGTGTTTCTGTCACTGCACAGAGGCCAAACCACCTGCATTCAGTGGCTCACAGATGCATGAGCACAGCCAGGAAATTGATGCAATCCAGGAGGAGCTGGTAGAGGAAACTGTTTGAGTCCCCAGCCTCACATTTTTCTACATCAAACCCCGAGAAATAAGGCATCAGCAAGAAAGGCATTGGAAAGAAAATGACTAAAGCAATATAGCTGTCAGCTTCACTGAGTTTGTAAGAACTGGTTAGAGGCCAGTTCTTAGAAAAATCTCTCCTAAGAGATTTTTGGGTGAGTTTGCTGGTGTCACAATAGCGTCATGAGCAAGATAGTTGCCTCTGACCTTTTACCCTTCTCTTATTGCATGTACCCACCTAATAAAATTTGAGATCCCAGTGCCATTATTTCTGGTTTCTCACCACTTTTCCTACATTTCTGGTATCTCTCATATTGCCTACTGTTTCAGCATTGTCTACTGGGTTTTTTGCAACTGTCTACATGGATAGATTTATCTCAAGCCTATGAGCTGCCTTCATGAACATCCTAGAAATGGTTTTATATATCCTCAGTGAAAAATGTCACACTATCTAGGTACACTCAAACCAGAAAATGTCTTGAGATCTCTCCCAGTGCTCCATGTCCCCATTTCTGTGAAATAATGGCAGTCATCCACATACCTGAAAATGTCCGGCTACTTACACACTCTTTTTATGTTTCCAAGAGAGGCTTGAATATTTTTATTTATTCACATTTCCAGTATTTTATTATTACTTTATAAAAATCCAGTTTAAAAAGGAGAATTGTGGTTTCTATGAAGCAGATACAGAATTGCCAGTGCAACTTTGGTTTGATACAGTTTTGGATATCTGGAATTATTTGCTAAGTAAAAGTTTTACTGTTATATGATACATTAAATATTCCCTTAAATTTCCCTTTAATTGAGGAACTGCATTGTCTGAGGGCGGAATTGGTTTATGGGCTAAATCATCATACATGTTAACTAGGATTTAAAGTGTCAAAGATCTGAAACAAAAAGAACATCATTTATAACTAGTAAAACTGGCTTTCAGCTTTTTCTGGGTCATAAATTACCCATTTACCTACCTACCATCTGCACATCTTTTGCTTGCACACTGGTTAAATATTATTTGAAAGTACTTCAGCATAAATGAAATTAGCAATGGGTGAATTGGAATGATTTTAAATGCCCCATTTTCAGATCTTAACAGGAGCTCAAAAGGATTTTAGAAATATGGCTTGGTAAAACCTTATTTCTCAGTCTTCTGTAGAATGTTGTGTTTTCTCATAGGAGTGGGAATCCTCAAATGAAGGGAACCACTTAGCTAATCGGAGGCCCTTTCGCTCCTGACTTAGTATAAATATCATCAGCAGAAGAGATGATTGAAAAACCTCTCAGTGCCAAATGCAGTAACTAACATAACACAAATCTGGGTACCTGGGTGATGGCAGAGGAATCAGTCCTTTCTGCAAATCACTCCTAAAGTTCCTGGGAACCTGGACTTATGAGCAGGTCAGGATCAAACTGTAAGCTCCCCAGCAGTTTTCTTTATCTCACAGGAAGTCTGCTTCTAGACCATACGCAAGCAAGCCCTGGGGCTGTTTGTTTGTGTTCCTTTCCTTTCCAGGGCACAAGTGGTTTCAGTGCACATGTTCCTGTCTGCTTTGGACTCAGGGGCATTGTGAGTGTGTTTACAAGTGCACTTCTCGAGCACACATGCTGCAGCACCCAGTACAGCTCCCAGATTTTTGCATGGCAATCAAATCCACACATAGCTGACTTCAGAGAAGTCCTGTCTGCCTTTCCACCTTGCAGCTCTCCCAGATGTGCAACGCAGGCAGCTCTTAACTGTGTGTAAAGAACTGACAAGATCAAGGGGCTGGGAAAGATTTCCCTCAGGACTGCCACTACTGCCTTACCAAAAAGATTTTAGACAGCTGTACCTCTGCCTGCACTTTCTCTGTGCGATGATCCAGTGCACATTTTTGGTTAATGCTGGAGCACAGTTGCAGACAATTGGTGAAGTGGTCCCGTGGTCAGTGTCTCAGGGCTTCGTTGTCTGAGAGAACCACTCTGGTTGGGAGGAACCTCGAGACTGTCAAGGCAGGGTCAGCAGTGAATTCAAACCAGAAATTAAACAACTTGATTCTTCTGACAATCATCATGAGAGCAGATCTGTCTTGGCCTTCCTGCCATGGAAAGGAACGGCTGTGCAAATGCTTGTGAGAAAGAGGTGGTGGGAAGGAGATATGGTCCATTTTAGGAAGAGAGATAAGAAAAGTTTCAGGCAGTTGGGCCCAAAAGGCTGCAGGGGAGGAAGGAAGGGAACATAGAAATTAATCTTGGGCAATTGAGATAAGAGTCACGGTTTCAGAAAACATAATTTCTTTTATTTTTCAGAGCTTTAAGACTGGGAACAAAATGTGATATATGTCCTAACTCTTCTGACATTTAATTTCGTTCAGTCATTTACACTTAGAGCAGCTGACTGAAGAAAAGCTTTGCTGCTGCTTGGGTAATCTTGTACTTCTGCCCAGGATAGGTACAAAGGGACAGCACACCAGGTACAAGAAAGAAAGGGAGCCAGTGCACACTTACTCCACTCTTCATAGCACAAAATGGTCTTGAGGAAAATCACACACAGATTAAACCTGGATAAGGATCAAATTCAATTTAGCCACCACAAAAAAAAACCCCACAAAAAACCCACCAAAACAACACAACAACAACCCCCCCCCACCCCCACCCACAACACAAGAGATTCTGTCTTTCCATGGGCTCCTTTCTTCAAGCAGAACTGGCTAACTGCTTTGTTTGACCTCCAAAGCCACTAGACTTTATTCTACTCAGGCCTGATCTCGCAGGATGCAGCTGAGTTAATGTTCTCAGGATAATCACAAATTCAAAAAATGTATTATTTTGAAAGGTCTGAAGCACTTGCAGAAATACAACTTGCCACTTGCACCTGCCCAGATCCAGCTTAGGGACATCATTAAAATAATTGCATCCCCTTTAAGACAATTTTTATGCAAGTGTATGAGCACATAATATCTTCAAAGATCAAGAACATTTTATTGCCTGCTCCCTTTGAGTGATGCATCATTAGATCTGCCTGCCTTAGGTTTGGCCTTCAATGTTGAACTCACATAATGATTTGCAATTGATAGTGCCCCAGTTTTATGTCCCCATACCTTTTTGAGTTAGACAGAGAAAATGAGGAACTTACTCTTCATCACCTCACTAACCCTTGTTT
The DNA here is from genome assembly GCA_026261815.1 of Monarcha castaneiventris obscurior. Taxonomy (NCBI): domain Eukaryota; kingdom Metazoa; phylum Chordata; class Aves; order Passeriformes; family Monarchidae; genus Monarcha; species Monarcha castaneiventris. The sequence continues at coordinate 11,537,539 of JAMPIT010000510.1, read as the reverse complement.
AGTCCCATTTCAGTGAGAGTTATATGTGTCTACCAATCTGGGCCAAGGACCCTCAAGGTCAGGTCTTCAAAGCTCACTGGCACAGACATGCCTTGCTGGGATGCTCAAATGTTTCTACACTGGGAAGGAACTTCAAAGGGATTTAAAGTGAGATTCTGGTATCTTTGAGAATCCCCTCTGTTCCTTGCATCCCTATAAAATCTGCTGTAGGGCAGACTAGAAGGAACAAAGGACTTGAACTATACCTATTCCCATAATTTTTGTAATGAGAATACCCTTTTCTTTCCTTTTGTTCAAAGACCCATATGGTTTGCTGCAGTAGCTCTCCCCTTTGGTTAAATGGGTGATTAGCAGTACATACAAATGAAGATACATTTTGAAAATGCAGTGACTTTTGTTCCAGTGTAATAAAAATCCACAGTTTCTGTTACAATTGTTATCCCAAAAGTAAGTTGCTGGTGATTTTTTGCCATCTTCATAACCAGTAGACAGAGTTCCATCAGCAAATAACTACCCGTTCTGCACAAGTTTGGTTTTTTTTTTCTACTTTATAGATACTGACAAAGAGCTTTGTGAACAGCCAGAAAAATAACTCCTGGGAGAACGGAAGTAGGACCATGGAAATACCCGTACTGCATTTGAGAAGTCTCTAGCTGTGAGTTACTTTTGGGTGGATGGATGGGTAAATAAATCAATAGGCGCATAAACAACAACAGACAGAGAAGATACACAGTTCACTGGAGTTTACAGTTCTCTGGAAAAGTAAGTCTTGCATAACAGCTCTGGGTTTGCACACAGCAGCCCATTGCACTGTCATTTCCTATGCGCTGTGGTGGGTATATCAGTCCTGAGCACAGCAGGGCTTTGCAGCACATGAGCCACAAAATCAGAGTTCACCATCCTATCCAGCTTTCTCATCCTGTGGGGCAGCTGCTCAGCTGATTGCTGGCAACCATTCTCTGTTTGTCACAGCTAAAATGTTAACAATGACAAAGGCTTTCCAGATGAATTTGGGAGCGTTTTCTGTTTTGAGAGGTGCAGAATTTCTGTGCCAGGATTCCTCCGAGGCAGTGGCTTTTAGAGATAAAATATAACTTCTGAAGTCTCAATAGACCTATATCCTGTTCTTAGCTCCCCTGTGCTAAAGGGATTATACATTATCCCCACTGCACAGAAATATTTTGCAATTTAGTTTCCTCTTCTTTGGCAATTTCACTGCAAATGGACAGTCTCACGGGATGGCATGTTGGCTTGCAAGACCCCAAAGATTCCTCCTGTGCTCCTAGGTGCTTCCTTCTATTGGGGTATCCATCTGTAATTTCCAGTGTCTGTTCCATTCCAAATATGTTTGCTGAATAGATAAAAATTACCCACACTGATTTGCATAAGACAGACCATCCACAAAGGAATAAGCAACTCTACAAGGTCACTCAGATTTTACTCAGTCAGAAAGAAAACCTGGTCCTTGTTTAAATTGGCCAGTGGAATAGCATGGGGGATACTGTGGGATCATATTCCCTTGGAAGTGCAGATGAGAGACTTTTCAGACTGTCAGAGCTTTTGTCCAGCCCTCACACCCACTGGGGACACCAGAGCCTGGAGGGGGTGGGTGGCACATAGCTGGGTTTTATTTCAGCACAGGATGGGGGCACACACCTCAGAAATGCTCTCGGGTACCCCAGTATTGAAATAGGCTGAATTCCTTACCAACACCATTCCTTCTCCCTCACACTCATTTCTGTCAGGAACAACATCCCAGACTCAATAGGAATATATTTTTTTCTGGTTTGATTTTCTATTAAACAGAAGATACGCTGTGGTGCTTCTCTGATTCCTACAGCTACAGCTCATGGGTTAATGTATAAGCAGCATATTCCTGAAGTATTTAAGTTGCTATTTCCCTTCACTTTGCCAAGGTAATGAGGTGTTTGATGAAGGGAATTCAGCTGCAGAGCTGCAAACGTACACTCTGTAGGCTAGAGAGAAACCACAACAGGCTCTTGCATTTAATATTCTGATAAATCGGACATTTCTGCACCTTCCATCAGGCAGTGACAAATTGCAGCCTTGTTAATCCACATAGAAAGTGCTACTTCAGTAATGGACTCTAGGCCTGTTTCGGCAAAATTAGATTTGCATCTCTTTCTCAAAACACCAAAAAAATCCCATGGATGCTCTGGAAGTAGAAGTTGTCTGCTCGTCTGTTCAGATAAGCGAAGCATAAAGCTTCCACAATGTGAGGAGGTAATGGAACAAGTTGCTGCCAGCATGCTGCACTGGTTAGTTAGATTAAAAGAGCATGTCTGGTGATGATTGTCTTCTGTTTTTTGGTTGTTTTTTTTTCTAAGAAACATATCAAGAAGTGTATTAAAACAGTTCAAAATCACTGATGGGTTTTTTTTATCAGTTGGCTGGTGTCAAACTGCTGATAACTCCAAGACCTTCTTTCTTTTTCAAGACTTTGAACAATGTAATTAATGTTTCTTGGAAATAAATCAATACTTGATATCACCTCTGAATAGCATGTTGGCCAGACAATCTGCCTGCCTTATTGAGACATGGCTTAAAGTCACTGATGTCAGAGTTTAAGCTCTCACCTTTTTGCTTGTATATTTTCTTTGTAGGGAAGGTTTTCTTGTTGCAGTTAAAGCTTCAAACCTTCCCTTCACGGGGCACAGCTGCTGCATGGCAGAACACAGGCACTCCAGAGGCATGTTGCCATGTACTCTGATTTTGTTAACCCTTGCTGCAGCTCTGCGTGGGAGGTGGGCTGTGACAGATTGACTGCAGTTTTCCAGCCATTTTCAGAAGCAGTTCATTGCACAGTTTGCCTCTCCTTTGTCCTTTATCCCCCAGCAGCACACACAGAAAATGAGGATGCAGTTGACTTTCACATAGCATTAATCGACTGGGAGGGGAATGGGGCTCTAAGGGGTGTCGAGGGAGTACTACCCCAAGGCAATTATGGCTCTGCTTTTAGGTGGCCCTAGTAAACACCTCTCCAGGATGGGCAGTCATTTTAGTAGAGATTATTTACTTTTTTAATGTGATTTCAGAACCTGACAAGGCTTCAGTAAATTCTCTGGAGGCTGGAAACCTTTAGACTGAATTTTAAGGGAAACAAATTTGCATTTCTGAGCAGTTAGGTCATAGGTAAGCCGTAGGATTCTTACTCTTGCTTTGAAATTGTGCTGAAATAGGAGGACTTACTGAAGTCCAGTGGTTTAGTTTAAAAAACAAGAAGGCCTTGATACTGAGCCATCTACACGGCTTGGCCCTTTTTTTGTCTGCAGCAAGGCACAAAAAAGGTCCAAACTCTTGATGCTTTCTATTTGAAGCTTCCTTGGGAGGAGCCCCCAGTAAAGAAAGCGCCCAGCAGAGAGGAGAGATCATTGTGCCGTAAGTGCAGACAACCCCGCTTCAGGCCCCTCCAAGTCTAGCTCCATCCCACTCTACCATTAGGACATCTCAGTCTCCAGATGCACCCAAGAATGGTCTCCTGGGAACAAAAGGAGACTCTCTGCTCCTTCGCGCTGCTTTTGCGAAATCACATGGACATTTTCCCCACTATCAGCTGATGATGTTGTTGGAGAGAACTCTTTCTTCAGTGCTGTGGGGGTAGAGGAAGATGGTATTTAGGAGGTTGCATTATGTCTGAAGACGTAAAAAGAAAGAAAGAGTTCATTCAGATACTCAATATCAGAGTTAAACATCCAGTGCAATGAAATCTTCAGGCTGTTCTTTGCCAGACCAAACTGAGCTGTTTCAGCTGGGATAGATTGGAACTGAAATGTGTCTTCAGGCAGAATGGGGGAAAAATAATAATCCTGACAACATTATTGAGGAAAATCAGGGTCACAAGCCTGAATGGTGATCACTGCCAGACAGAGGTTACACACAATCTTTCTTGGCCACATCCACCAGAGTGCTGCAGGAAATCAGTTTCCTCCCCTTGGTGCACTCTGGGAAATATGCATTCAGGATTAAATGTGTTTAATCCTGTGCTGTCCTACACATGGTCCTAAGAAGACACTCTTCAAAGAAGCAAGTCTGATGAAATTTGTGTGATTTATGTGTGATTTATGGGGTGGGAATGCACCAGACTCCAACTGCTGTTCTTGTCCTTCCACGGTTTACCAGTTTAAACACCTAGTCCAATGGCCTGAATTTGGCATGTCATTTAAAACCACAATGGCTGTGGAGAGTAAGAGATCTCCAGAAGAGCAACCTCCACTGAAATCTCCCACTGCTGACCACAGCAGGGACTGTGCTCTTTCGCCTACCTCTTGTGTGCCACCCCAGGGCAGGGATTGGACAGAGAAATCTGCACCTGGGTCTTTCTTCATCTTCATCTTTTTCTGTGGCACATATGCAAGTAGAACCTGGCTGGTTTCAAGCCCTTATGGTGAAAAATGCAATGTACTCTTGTTGCTGTAGCACCTAATACTGAATTTAACAGTTCAGCAGAGAGATCTCAGCCTCCTGAAAAAAAAGCACATCTCTTCTCTCATGGCAAAGGAGATTTAAAAAGCCGGTGAGCATGAACTGGAATTTTTCTGTTAAATGCAGCATCAAAGCTTTTCATTAGGAGCTAAATGGATAAAAACAGTGCATGAAATTGAAGTTGATAATTAGCTAGTCAGTCTCAGTGAGGCGCTCATAACCGCTTTAACCTTCGAGCTTTGTGCAAGGGTCAAGAGGAGAAGCACATCTCTCCAGCTGTGCAGTGCAATGAAACTCACATGGTTTTACCTGAGGATATGGCAATGCAGTGAGCTAAGCCCTGGCAAAAAAAAAATTGCAGATCAAAGGTAATATATAGAAGAGATTGGTCTTAAGCTGCCTGCCAGAAAATTAATGTGAAGAGCTAATTCCCTCAGAGATGCTAAGAGCCTTGTCAGCAGTGCCCCAGCACGCCACCCAGGATCTGTAAGGGCTGTTCGGGTGAGGTTTTCTGAGTCTTTATGGGTGGAAAAGACAGCACTGGTCTGTCTGTCAAAATCTTAACTTCATTTCCATGGAAGCACCGATATTTCTTCAGCCACTGCTGTTACTTGATATTTCTCTAAAGAGAAAAACGTCACTGCTATGTTGTGGCATTGGCCTACAGCCCCCGAAGCCAGTGGAAAGCCTTCCAGAGGACTTTTGCTCTGTCCTCTGGTGAGGGATGGGAATCCTGAATTGAGAAAGGTGTTTGCTCTATGACTCAAAGATTCACAGAATTTAGGATTAAGAAGAGCCAATAGATTATCTAATTGGGCTACCTGTGCACCCTGTACACACAGCTCACTGTATGCTGGCAAGAGGGTCAGGAACCTACACTTCTCTCAAGTATCTCTTCCCATCTCATGTTGCAACTAGATAGAAGCATCTTTTACTGATTCTACATAATTGCATACTCTAGTACAGTCACTTCCCAGTCCTTTCTTTGATAAAATTTTACCCTCACATTTGCGGGCATTTTTCCCAGCCCATGAGTAATTTTTTATTACATTTCTTTATTGTCTCCTTCCGTATTAAATTGACGCTGAAGTTGTGACTACCAGCACCATATATGCTTTCACAGGGGTGAACCATGTTCCTTACTCATCACCTGCCTGTTTATACAAGCAAGAATTACTTTTTTAGCTCTCCTTGCCACGCACTTGCAATGAGAGCTCATCATTGCATCCTCTGTCCTCTGTTTCTCACGCAGGGCCTGTGTTTCTTGTAGCTTATTTTGCTGAGTTTTGCTCTTGACTTGTACTCTAATGCTTTTTTTTAAAAAGAAGCGTACCAGAAGAGCCTGCAGAGGAATCTTCTGAGATTTACATTTGCACCAAAACTTGTGCCAGCCATTAATTTTTATCTGTGGTGATTTCATAGCTATTTCTGGTCTGAGCTCAAGAGTCTCAATTTAAGGTTTAAAACCTGAAAACAACCTTTGTTTTTCACTTCTGTGAAATTACTCAGGAACAGCTAGCACAAATTCACACAATAACTTTGAGTAGCAAAGGTTTTAGGATGGTTTTATGACTATGTATCATCAAGTCAAACAGTCTGCATAGTCAAACAGCCAAAGCAGATGTTTTTTCCTGCAGTATCTGGATATGGTGGGTGAGCAAGAGAACAGCAGAAAGGCAAAAGCCTGAGTGGGAACCAGCCCAGCCCACTGCCATTACTGTGCCCCAGTATGCACTGAAATCTGCACTCCCCCCAAATGCCCTGCGTAGGAGAGGCGGGGATGCTTTTAAAACAACTTTTATGATATGATATGTTGCAGATATGATGTGTCAGTCCAGAGTTATGACTTACCATTTCCTAGATAAATCATGGTTGGTATCTGGGACAAAATCATGTAGAAAGCAGAGGTGGGACAAAGGTGGCAGGTTTTTGGCTGGCAGTGCTGGCAGGAGTTACTGGGATATGTGTGTGAAGGAGAGGCTCTGAGTCACATGAAGAAAACTGGAGTGAGAGAAACCACTGCTGGCTGAATAAATAAATCTAACATGCTGTAAAGCATCCTGGTCACCTCCTCTAACTAAGCTAAAAAAAACCCCAAAACTAAAAAGCCAAAACCAACAACAAAAAAAATCCTAGTTGTACCTAATTGGGATATTGCACCTAAAATTTCACCAATGCCTTCTAAAACGGCATACTTGCTTTCCTATTTTTGGTGGATGTAGTGATATGTTTAAGATTACATTTGTGTTTCTCATGCCTTGTTCACTGCAGTTGCCTTCCAGTCAGGTGGCCTTTCAGTCATTTGCTTCAGAAAAGCTCTCTGCTGACAGCAAAATCTTTTGTTGATTGAATCTTGAATCACATCCTATCTTATTCAGATGCTCTGATTTCTCTCTGCATTGGCTAGAAATTCTCAAATCACCAGCCACATCAGAGAAAATGCCTCCCTTATAATGCCTTGACTTTCAATACTAATGCCATTTATGACCCAAGTTTAGCTGCTTCTCTATAACTTTTTTTCTGTTAATCCCCTCTCCAGTTCACCTAACAATTGCCTATGTAGCCCCCTTTTAAATGCTTCACTTAGGTATAGACAGGCATGATTCACTTAATTTTCTTTGTCTCAGAAAATTAATTATCTTGTCAAGGAAAGGTCATTTAAGTCTAGTGTGCTACATTTCTTCATTTACCTGCTTCCAGGTAATTATTTTATTTCATTCAATCTGTGGTTGATTGAGATCAGAAGAACAAGCCTGTGTTTTTCCATCACATTTTTCGCATTTCTAAAACATAGGTATTACCCTTGCTGTTCTCTATTTCCATAATATCACCCCTAAAGTGCAGATTTTGTTTGAAAACTTTGCTACCAAACCTGGGGTTATTTGGCGATCCTTTCAAAATCCAGTGATGGAGGTTATCCATTCATGAATTCACAAACACCTGAGCTCCTTGTAGTTAACCTCATTTGTATTACCCACTGCCTTTCTGCCCAGGCTCTTGAAAACAGAGGCAACATGTTTACTTAGGTTTTGGAAGCAAAGTTACAATATCTTTAATGTTCACCCCATAATGCTCAGCTTTCTTACCTCTTCATTTTTTGTGTAACGAGTGAAGGTCTCATCCTTTTCTCACAACCTTTGAAGTCTAAAGTTCACTTGGCGTTTGCAAAATCTTGCTTTTACCTCTATAATTTTAAGAGAATTTCCTTGCTTTCATTTCCCTATTTTTCTCTCTGTTTCCTGTTTGTTTCTAGGATTCTTCACCTTGGATTATTCATCCAGTCATGTTAGCAATCTTCCTCTGCTAGTTTTTCTGTTTTTTCTTGGAAGAGAAGTTAAAGGTATTTTCTGAATTTGGTTGAAACTTGCACACACACATTCAAATTGTGAGATTAGCTGTCTTTGATAATTAACTCCTTTGGTCTATTAAGGCTCCTTCCTTTTAAATAAATCATAAAATAAAATCTTACTTGGCAGCTTTTCTTTGCCTATACTGCCTTTTAACTGAAAGGTAACTGACTCATGATCCACTCCTCCACAAATATTTGCCACGGGCACCTCTTTTATAACCCAAGATCCCATACAACACCTCCATTCCTAGTTTTTTCACCATCTTCCTCCTCTCCTCATTTGATCCTCCACAGAAATACCACCTCACTGGAACATCTGATCCCAAGAGCAGAAATTCCTCACCCAGTCAATGGAGCCCTGCAACCTAAGCTAAGCACATACACTGACACTCAGCCAAGGGACAAGGTATTTGCATGCATACCTGGGAACTGCATGTCAGAGCTCCTGCCACTGCCAACAGCTCCTGTTGCTCATTAACACTGGGCTCCACTGTCAGCAGAGCCTGCAGAGCTGTTTGGAAGACAGGTGCAGGTGACTTGAGTAGCTCTGTGCTCCTTGCTCTGACTCTGCCAGCGAAGCAGAGGCATCCAGACGTCCCTGAGGATCCCACCTATGTTTGAGATGCTTTTCCAGGAAGGTGTGATGCTCTTGTGTCATCTCTACAAGCGTAGTGAAGATGTCTTAGATGACCTCTGGTGTCATAAATAGTATCATACAGCTACACTAAGCAACTGAATCAAGCTCTAGCTTTCCAATAAATATGTGGGGTCCTTTGTCACCTTGTGCTCATGAACACACCTACATTCATACGCCCACATTTTTATGTCAGGAGTCTGGAGAAGACTGAAAATGGTTTAAGATATTCCTAAAAGTGTTTCCTGCATAAGAAAGTTTATTTTGCTCACCTTCAGATATTGTTCCTGATAAGAAGAAATTTAAACTAAGAGGTGAAAGGGGAAGACTGAAAGTGTCTCTCCTACACATCCCTTTGTGCAGACTGCAAGAGGAAAGCAAACCAAAGGAAGACATAGCAGTGGCAAGGAAAGAAAGGCAAAGAAAGATACAGCAATAGAGAAAGCAACATCAGTGGTAGGACAAATTCCCAGATGAGATGAAAAGTACAAGTATTTCTGAGAAAGTGGGTAAATTACTAAGTTATATGAGTTGGCTGAGTCATGCTACAGACCTGAGTGCAATGATGAGACATCTTTTTGTAAGAAGGGTCTAGAGGATTTTACCTAGTTCAGTGTGAAGTCTTGAAACTTCTCAAGTTATATCTGCTCTGTAACTGATGTTCATGTATTTTAAGCCAGTGAGGAGGAGGAGGGGCCAAACTCAAGAGAGAGAACAGAACTACTACAGTGAATCCTGGCATAAGAATAAGTAAGTCAATAAAATGCAGACTGGAAATTAAAGAGATGTCCTTGCTTATTACAGCTGTGAAGTTGAAAATGGTGGGCTCTGGAAAACCCTACTGATTTTGCAAAACAGAACATGACCAGCTCAGGGAAGGTAATGTAGGATGTGATGGCAGAAGGCTTTCCTTTAGCAACTATTAGGGTGCATTTTATAAGCCCCCATATCAGTCCCCACTCTAGGCAGCATGGAGGTGAAACAAGGCTTTTCATCTTGCCTGCTTTGCACAGAGATGCAGCCCAGAGTCTGACCAGGCTGGCAAGCAGTGGTGCTGCTGGCACCTTCGCTTTCATTGACAGAGGAAAAAAATCATGAACAGTATCACTGACAACACATCAGGCCATGGACTAATGTTTATTTGCTTTTTCCATTTAAGTTACTCAATAAGGAATGTTAATGGAAAGTTGTTTAAGCTTAACAGGAAAAAGTTAAACTCTTATTCATGGGGGTTTGGAACATATTTGTTTGAAACTTCCTTCTTGTTCCTCTCACCCCCTCTATCTCTCCCCTTCTTTCCTATTAAACTGAAGTCAATTTCCCTTATAAAGTCCGAGGCTTTTAAACCCAGCCTAACGTTCATGATTGCTATCTTTCACTGAATAAACATAATACTTTATACCTTCTGTCAGAGGCACAGACAGGGGAGAGGGTAAGCAATATTTTAAATCTGCTTTGTGCACAAAGGCCGATTAAAGCAGGAAGCTGTGAGAATGGGGCTGCTCAATCCTCATCCTTTATCAGGAATGGAGGACATAATGAAACCTGACATACCTGGCTTCTTTCCTTGATCAGCTCCTGATTTCAGGGCTGCACAAAGAGGAACCAAACAAAGGCAAAATGGACCTGTCCATAAACCCAGGGACTGATCCTGCAAAACCTCAGGTAGCTCCTAGGTGCTTCATATAGAATCAGGTCCTAAGTGCCACAGCCAATAACAAAGAGATAACCCATTCAGATAGGTATCCAGGAGCGCTGGGCAATGCAGAAAACTTGTCCTAAGAGTAGGTATGGGAATGTGACTCTGACAGATAGAATATCGACAAAGCACTGTTGAGAAAGACAGATATTCCTCATCAAGTATTTCCCTGAGATCAAATGCTCCCCTAGAGATGAACTCCCTTTTCACAGGTCACTTGGAAATGTCCTAAAGGGAGGGGATGCTACCCTGGGTTGCCATTTGGGGTGATTTAGCCAGAACAAAATACTCCCTTTGAACCTGTAAGCCCTGTGTTTGCTCTGACACTGATACGCATTCCTGAAGCCCATTGAAGAAAACAGAGAAATACAAGAGAGCCAGAGCTCCTTATTGAAATGTCTCCTTTGGCCTGTTAAATCAAAATAAAACAGAGCAGGAAAAATGCACACTAACTGACATGCAGGAGTTTAATATGCCCTTCTAGACACATATGTTTCCAATGTATTTTATAACAGCCACAACAAAATACAATTACTCGGTGTGGGCAGGCGGGACCCTGGATGGCCCAATAAAAGTCCAGACAGGCTGTGCAGACCAAGGCTGGGGCAGGGCCCTCTGTCTCCTTTTCCATTTGCATGGTTGCACCCTGTCCTTGTGTGTTGTGGCTGGTGCAGACAGGGGTATGAAGATGGAGAGATCTGGAGGTGATGGAGAACAGATCCAGCAGTTCTCTGCTTTCTCACCTGACACCTTCACCAGCTCACAGCTGCTGCCAGCAAACTTGCATTCTGCAGAGGCCAAGCAAAGAGTAAGGAGCATTTGTGTTTTAGGGGTGAGGCATGGGGGCTCACCTGCATTATTCGGTCAGCCTAATGAGCAGAGTCTGCTCTCTCTTCCCTACATTAGGGAATGACCATTCACAGCAGAAACAAAGACTGCACTTAAAGTCTCTTGGGCATCAAGCAATTGCTCTGACAATCTCACCTTTGTTTTCCGGTTAACTGAGCTTGTGAGTCTATACAGGTCCCAACAACAGCAGTAAAGTCATGTATTTGTCCAGAGGACTGGGAATGATGATGGGTTTGGAAAGGAATCTGAAGATAGCCTGTGAATTTCCCTGTCTGTGCCTGAAGAAAGTAAAGGATTTCCTTTTCCCTCCTCCTCACATAATGCTTACTTCTAAGCAAAGTGCAGATTTACTCAAATTAAGGGAGAACAGTAAGCAGCAGATTTTATGATAACTGCACACCATATTACAATGCACCTGCAATGTCACACTCTGATACAGTACAGAATCCTGCTTCCTAGAAAAATCAGATGCAATCCCAGGACACGCTGACTTTCCAAATGTTCACGAGTACAAAGAAATGATGATGTGCAGTCATGAATCACATCCTATTTACAGATGTCATAAAAGCCAAACCCCTCAACGATCTGAAGATTAAAAGCCCCTGTGCCCCAGGATAAAAGTTCTATTCAGCCAATATCCAATAAACTGATTTTCAAGGCTTGCTTGTTGAAATCAGGCTTGTGGGACAGGACTTGCCTAGGACATTGCTTACCTTCTTGGCTCTCCTTGAAGACTCGGGCACTGCCTTTTATTTCAATATTTAGGTGCTGCTTTTATAAACATGCCTCCTGAGAAATTTTTTAGTCAATAAAATCTCTTGTATTTTTCTGCTAACTAGGCACTAAAAATCCAGTTACAGTCAGATGTTCACCTCTTAACAAGAGCTGCGTTTTTGAGCAATACTTGGTGTTACATAGCCGCTGTGCACCTCTGCCTTTTTAAAAATTCATTTGGGTGCATCATTCAGCATCTCAATTCCAGTCAGTTCTGTGTAATAATAATCATTCATTTCATCGATCTCTGCTGCATTTCTACTCAGGGTAAATAATAAGACAGCACTGTGTCGTGGATTCTAACCGAGACTCCAGCTCTAACAATGATTGAAAGCCCCCACGGGGGTGTGGAGAAGTCAGAGACAGCAGCACATCAATTATGAAGCCCTGCACTTTATCTACTGCTGGCAAAAGGAAAGGTTAATTATCTAAAAATACAGCAACTGTATACCAGTGCAGGAGGGCGAACTGGGAGGAGGGCTCTGGAGCAAGCAAGATAAGGTTGTGATCTACCACATTTCAAAACTGAGGCTGAATAAGGAACTGTCCAGTATAACCTGTCACCCACAGTAAAATCAAATTGCATGGCTGAAAACTCTTGACTGAAAAAAATGGACTACATCCTGTCTTTTAATAAGCCTTTTCTGGTTCTGACAGTGAAACCAACAGGTGCCCAGGAGCCACAGACATTCTCATATCCACTTAGTTACTCCGGGGCTGCACGCGTTCAAATGACTCTTGCATCACAGCAAGCCAGAGACCTGATCAGTGAGTTCAGAGCTGAATTTCCTTAGTGTTTCTGCTGCCAGTTAATTTTTAGAGAGATGAGTTTAAAACCATATTTCCAAAGCGCTGTTATGTTTAGTGCTTTTGCTCTAATTTTTGCTCATTATGTTCTTCATATTTTTTGTCAGGGCAAATACACATGGGCATCGGTGGGTGCTTGAGAATTCCCATAGGGTCACAAGAACAGGTCTGCAGGAGGGGATGGCTCTCACTCAGGTCATTCCTCTGGCAGCCTTCTTAGCACAAGTGGCTACTCATCCTGTTGTCATGAGGAGAAAGAATCAGGGGCTAATACAATCCTATATAGACAGTCTTGCTCCACTGAACACTGGATGGGAGTACTCTCTCCCTCATGCATTTGTTTTAATTTTTAAAGAACCGTAAGTTGTCTTTCTAAACACAGACTTTTCCCAGTCAGTCATCTGGGAATATGACAAAAACCGCACTCAGTTATCTGGGACCAAATGTACCATAGCTGGTGTGGTGGGCTGACTTTGCCTGGATGCCAAATGCACACTCAGCTGGTCTCTCACTCCCCCCTCCTCAGCAGGACACAGGGAGAAAATAGGATGAAAAAACTCCTGGGTCAAGATAAAGGCAGTCAAATGAAAAAAAAAAAAAAGCAAACCAAGATGATATGCAGAAACAAAACAAAACCAAGGAAGACACACGCTCTACTTCCAAACAGCAGGCGATGTCCAGACACTTCCTGGGAAGTAGGGCTCCAGCATGCAGTGGCTGCTTCAGAAGACAAACACCTCAGTAATGAATCATTCCCCCTACCCATTTTCTATTACTTTTTATTGCTAAGCACAGTGTCACATGGTATGGAATATTCCTATGGAATATTCCTATGGAATGCCTACCGGCCCTTGGGGGTGTTGGAAAGACAGCTTGGGTGCTGTGTGGGTGCTGCTCAGCAGCAACCAACACGTGGTGTGTTACCAACACCCTCCTAGATACAAGTGCAAAGCACAGCACTTCCAGAGGGAATGTAACCCCTTCCCAGCCAGAGCCACTACCTGGGTGTCAGTGGTCACATCATATGTGACACCTTAATCTGATACGTGTTTGATGTGTCCCTGACAAAAGAGAAGGAAAGGAACTAGGATTAGTTTGAAGTTTTGGCTGGCCGGGGTCACTGTAATACAGCCCTGTGTGCATGGACAAACTCACAGTACAGGTAAGAATAGCTGTATTTTTTCAGAGGCATATGAGAGCTGTATGTACTGATTATGTCTGCAAATGAGAGCCCTTTTATTTAAAGACATCCTTATAGACTTAAGAAGTCATGCCAGTCAGAAATATGTAAAATTCCTGTAGAGAAAGAAAATCGTCTGATCTTAAACTTCTGCATGATTACTCATTTCATGGGAGTCTTGCTGCTTGAAATGCCGTTATTATTTGCTGACATGTGCCTGTAACTAAAACCCTGGAGGTGTGAACACTCTCCTACTGTTCTGCTGCAGAGTTATGTCCTTTCTCAGCTAACACAGGTCACTGGAAAGGTCCAGACAGATCCTCCTCCTTCTCGTTCCTAAATATGCAGCCCCCAGGCTTGTGTGGAGAACCCCTCTTTTTCCATCTAAATGCCCACAGAAATGAATTCAGCACAAAGCCGGGGCATGTAGGTTTTAAGGTTAGGGATCGCAACAGCCATGCAACAGGGACTGGCTTTGCTGCTTGCCAGGTGCTTTAAACACATTCTCCTCATCCTTAACATCAGTCTAACACATAACAGACACTTGTGCCTATTTACAGAGCCTAAATGCAAACAACACCCTGAAAGGACCTAGAGACAGGGGAAGAAGACAAAAGCACAAGCACTTATTTGCTTATCAGCAGCTCAGCTCCGAGAACTTCTTTCACTCTCACCTAATGAGCCGTATCTAAGGACCCACTTTTGACCTAAGATTCATATCTTTAATACTCTTTCCTGACAGAAAACCTCAGTTCATTTACTTCCCCTTCCTTGGGGACCCCGGGCCTCTCTTTAAGTCACTTCTCACTCCCGGGATTATTGGTAGTAATTTATTCGGGAAACATTTTCCACACTGCTGCCCCAAGGCTAGTGTCTGCCTTCAGCTGTCTAAGGACGCTGATGGCTTTTTTTGGTGGGCAGGGGCCATCCTTCCCAGCCTGGTAGCTAACAGATATCGCTGTTAATGACCTGGCTGAACTGCCGGCAAGTCATTAACCTTTGTGGGGGTAAAATGCTTTCCCACCTGGGGAAGTCATACTCCAATCTCATACTGCAATTTACTCAGCGAGTAAGTCATTTCCTGCAACACACACGCTGACAAGAATGTTTTATACAAAGAAATACAAACAGATTCAACAGATATATCTAATTACTAGTGCTAAACATGACAATAATTACTACTTTGGGGTCTTAACACTGATACCATTCTCAACCATGATGAGACTGGTCTCGTCTAGGTCAGGAAATTTCGGGGATTTTTGAGTTTGACCCTTCTCCCTAATGGAAGTCATTAGCATCTGCCTGTGTCCTGGCCAAGCATCTGCTGACAAGGGAGTTGTTTGTTCCAAAAAGAGTTTTTTTTTCTTTAGGGAAGCTGTTGATTTAGAAGCCACTGACAACCCAACAGGAACTTTCTGAGTGATGGCTAACCTTCACTTCAGAGGCACAGCTGCTGATTTAATACTCTAGCCAGAGGTGAGAGTAAATCCATGACATCTTGGGGCCACTTGACTACTTGTATGTAGTGATATTTGTGGTGTTTGCAATGGTGCTGGAGTGGGGTGGTGACATGAGGAAAAATATCCTTTTTTTAACTCTGTATATTTTAACTAGACTTGCCTTCTTTGGTGTAGACTGAGTATTAAACTTATAAACACAACAGTCCATATGCTTCAGCCATGTGAGCTAAATGTTTATGTACACAGGTGGGTGGGTTCATCTCACTGAAATGAAGTCATTTTAAATCAGGTGTTGGCTCTGCCATATTCCCACCTAAGACAGGGCCCTATAGAGAGTGGTTCACTCTGCTGCTCCCAAATACTATGACAAGGTGGGGTGCACTGCCCTTTTGGGGATCCCTGTGAGTTGTAAATGGGGTCTCACTTGACAAGGTTAGAGAGACAAATGCTCACAGAGGTGTGTGCCTTTTGCCTCCTTTGTGGGGTACCAGCAGGAATGATCACAACCCAACATTTCATGGCTGCTAAAATGGCCAGATTTTTTTTACAGAGGATTTCATCAGCCATATCCCTCCTTTTGTATTATTATTTTTTCATAATTACTATGACCAGTGGTCTGAATCACAGGTTTGCCAGGAAAATGGTGGGTCCCTGAAACAGCCTCTCTGCTGTGGGACAAAGCATTTACAAAGAGAATTGTCTCCCAGCTGTTCCAGTGCCCACTGTCAATGCCAGCTGCTCAGGGCTGCATGCTAAAGCTACTGAGGGCAGCTACTGAGAGAGAGGGATTTTCCAGAGAGCTACCAGGGAATTAAGTGTCTGGATTCCTTTCACATTCCACAGGTGCCAGTCCGATGAGTTGTGCCTCCAGGTTCACTTTCCAGTTCGGCTCTGGTACTGGGAAAAACTCTTCACTGAGAGGAATATACCCACTTGCCAGCTGGTCAGAGGGTGCCAAGAGCAACTTCAGCAGGGTTTATCAGACAGACGGCCAGGGCACTAGCACAGAACTATCTCAGGAATCTCAGCACTGTTACCACAAACCTATCTCGAGTTTTGATTTTGAAAATATGTTCTTCTTACACAGAAGAAACATCAGACAAACTATGCAGTCCTGCCTCTCCCAGGAGCGAGCCAACAGCCACAATAGCTGAAGGTACCTCTTGGCTAAGTTTTTCATATTTCAGCATGGTAGCAGCTGAACACTGAAATGCACAACTGAAAAGAGCTGGGGAATTAAAAGAAAATGCCTCCTGATGGTCTTTTGAGTTAGAAGCCCTGTCCTTACCATGGCTAAGGAAAACAATCAATGGCGCCAGGTGCTGTCCATACCATTTGGTAGCTAGAGGCACGACATTTTAGGAAGCTCCTAAGATGCCATGTGTATCCTTGCCTCTGAGAAGCCCTGCTAGCTGGTGGGGCAGCATCCAGCAGCAAACAGGATTCAGGGCACTTACAGGCTCTTGTCCTGCCTGATGCACGAGAGATGGAATCAGACAGCCTTTCAAACAAAAAGACTCCAAACAAAACAATTTCAGGAAGTAGCCAAGGCTCTGTAGCTGGGGCCATACAACCCATCTCCTCTGCATTGGAAGGAAGGTTCATGCAGCATCTGCCTTGCTGTGTTCTACATTTGTTATTCAGGTAACAAAATGTATCAAGAGCAAAGGAATGTAAATGCACGCAGGAGAGAATGAGCCAAAGCACTGCAGATGGACCTGTTTTTCTCTATTAACTCTAACAAAACTCACTGGTGGCCCCAGACACCAGAAATCAGGTGAGATAAGTCCCACTCCAGCTGTTCATGGGCAATGTGATACTTAAGCAAACCTCAGCTTGAAGCTGGCCATTGAAAACTGATGATTCAAAATTAGTGGGACACCAGGGATAAAGACAGGCTCTTCATAATTTTTGGCTCGGTCTCATAAAAGTATTATATAGTTAGATACACTGTAGATACAAAGTGTTTAAGTAGGTTTATATTAACTCTGTTTCCTCCTGAGGATGACTTGCATGTGCAATCCAAGACAGATGGGAAGGCCTCAGTACTAGGCTATGGTCATTTCAGATGGGATAGGGGAAATGAGCATAACCTTTGTGTGTTGGAATGCAAGGTGATACAGGGTTGCTAATCAACCAGAATTTTAAAAAATTCTATTTAATGGGTGGTGAATTTACCCTGCTTTCTAATGGAATGAGTCACAAAATGGTTTTGGTTGGAAGGGACTTTTTAAAGGTCATCTAGTCCAACCCTCCTGCAATGAGACCCTTCAAGTAGGCCAGGTTGCTCCGAGCTCCATCTGACCTGACCTTGAAAGTTTCCAGGGATGGGGAATAAATAGAGTCAGGTAAGTACATTAGCCAATTCCACTGAAATTTTGCTCAAATTTTATCAGGCCTGTAGTTAGGTCATTCTCATACTCTGTTCTGTTTGCCATTCCCATGCTCTTCTCTCTCCCAGAAGATAAAGGAAGAGAGCTAATTTAATTTTTTTTCATAGAGTTTAACTGAAAAAGCCAGGATAAAAACTGTCAAGGATCTTATGACATTATCTAAGCTGTATGGCTAATGGTAGCGACTGAATGGTAGGAAATTGGAAACGGCTGCTACGAGATACACTCACATAATTCATATGCATGCAGCTAACTCATATTCTAATTAAATAAGAACTTAAAACCCCTGCAGGTGTTGTGCTCAGAGCTCGTCTTTCCCTGAGCAATGCAAGAAATAATTTCTTTGCAAATCAATGAGAGACACTAGCTTCTAGAATATAAGGGGTTTTTTTCAGTCATAGTTTATTTACACACCAAGTATTTTATAATATTTTGACTACAGAATAATTTGTATTCTAAATAAGAATTAATTTTGCACAAAAAACTTCACAAAATTAGAATACGTAAAAAAAACCTAACGAAAGAATCTAAAATTAAGTAACAAGTGTTAAATTTAAATTCACTTCGGAATCCAGTCAATTGATTAGGGAATTTTTAAATGCATATTCAAAATTTTCTTATAGTACATACTTCTCCAATCAGGGGTATGTCTTTAATGGTCTGTTCTTTTGGGGTGTGTTTTTTTTTTTTTTGGTTGTTGTTGTTTTTGTTGTTGTTTGGTTTTGTTTGTTTTTGGGAGGGATATTTGTGGGGGTTGTTTTTGTGACATATTTACAAAAAAAGATTTGTTTTTCTGAATAAGAACAAAAAAAAGTTAAAACGTGCATCCCCCCTTGGACTGGAAATCTCAGCTGTGGAGAAGGAGAGAGATTGAAAAAAGACTTTTTGTGATAGTTACTATTGGATTTTTCAGTGTCTGTCTTTGGGGAGAGCTAGTGTCATACACTGATATTTGCCCTTGTTTTGCACTCTGTGTGTGGGGAACATTTGTTTACCCCCTGTATTTAGTCTACAGAAATGCAAACACAACTAAAGTCAATGCACTAGCTCTGTGGACTCTAGATCCTACTAGTAAAGAGTGTGTAACCCAAACCATTTTAAGTTTGGGGGTGGGGGTGGGAATCAGTCCAGAAGTTTGATTTGCCTCAGATCAGTCATAATGCATTAACAAGCACAAGCGTCTTAATTTATACTGTCTCAAAACTGCAGGCATTTCCAATATAATTTCTACCCTTTATTCAGTGGTGACAAGTCCTGCGGGGGTGAAGGAGCAGGATGAAGCAGTGACTCTTGGTGCACTCTCTGGCCTGATTATCACTTAATCAACCCTAGCAGTGTCAAAAAACAAACCTAGAAATGTCAATCCATTTTCAACTCTTGGCTCCCTTGTGCCTCAGAAGGCCCCTTTGTTTTAAGAATTTTAAAAACAATTCCTGTGACTCTGAGCCTTTTCTTATTACTATTTTTCATCTCTTTCTACTACTAGTAGTTTTTGTCCTTCAAAATTTTTTGTACACGTTCCCAGAGAACAACCTGTTAAAGCCCAGTGCTCCTCCTGAGTCACTTCCCAGACTGTTTGTCTCTTGACGGGGGCAAAATAGGAATATTAAGCATGATGAGCAATGAAGATAATTGAGCAGAGCAAACAAATCTTTATTTCTTTTGGGAGAAAGAGGAGAGAAAATGGACTTGGATTTACTGGATCGTAAGAGAGATGAAGAAAACAGAAAGCTATGCTTATCCCAGAGACAGAAGTCCATCACAGCCCCAAATCCTCTGGCTTTGCAGATGTTAGTACTTGCTGATGAACTTGCTTTTGTCCCAGACTACAACAGTAGCTTCTAGCCAACTCCCTGACTTCTCTGGGAAGCCTGTCCTGGTTTCTATTCCTCCCACTGGCAGTGCTGAGTGATCATTTTAAGAATGTGCAGCTAGCATGCTTCATGGCTTCCTTGCTGTGGCTCTGCACTTGGAAACAGCAGGGACTGTGATGTGCAAAGGACGCTACACCAGTGTTACATCTTCAATGGCACAGGCAGAAACAGAAGGGTGAGATGTTAACCACACTTCTCTTCGATGGTGCTGAGGGAAGAGGAGTGGAGGAAAGGAGTACTCACATTGATTTTGGCTAAAACATCTAAGAGGCACCTGGTAAAAAAGATCTGTATGCACAGGTTGTGAAAGGCAGGAGCCAGGCACTAACAGGATGTTTCTATAACGTGAAATTAAAGACTGCCCTGCCCCTTGCCAGCCTTTCAATGCCTGTACCATTGTTACTTTGCATACAACCTACATTCTACAGTGGATTAAAAATTTCACTGGGTGAATTGAATGTGGGCTAGTAAAGTGTTCACACTGCGATATGGAGACTACAAAGCTGTTGTGAACAGTGAACACAGGGAGTTACTTCACCCTCTCATCATCCTCCATCACTGCACTGGAGGTCTTTCAAAACCTCACACAAAGCCCTTGTACATACATGTACATCACTTCAATGTGAGTTGAAGGGTTAAAATGTTATCTAGCCTTCAAACAGACACTAAGAAAACCAAGATCTTGTTGATACTTGTTTGGATGAGGCCAACACTCCTGACTGCTGCTACCAGGAGACTTCTTGGCAGGATTACAAGGAGATAGTGCTGGATGTCATTCAGCACAGAGCAGTGAAGCTGGGGAAGTTGTGAAGCTCAGTGCCTGCTCTGAGCCTCCAGTATGAATTATTCTGCCATTGTAGGAGCCTATGAAGTGCTGAACTGCAGCTACGTACAGATTCAGGAGAGAAGCTGGAGCTCCAAGGCAGCTGCATAGATTTGACAACACTTCCAGGCTGTATTTGTCTCTGTGCTGAAGTCTGTTCTCCTCAGACATAAAGTGGAGCCTGAGAACCTCTGTCTTAACCATGAAGGGACAATGATTATGCAGCAAAAGCAATTTATTTTCAAACACTCAGCTGCAGCACTTCACCCCAGTACCCATGGCCATGGGCCTTGTGGTCAAAGGGACCCTGAAGAGCTTTCCAGACATATTTCCATCCAGATGCAGTTACAGAATGCGATCTACTAACAGGCCTGCCTGCAGTAAGGTTTGCACATCCTGCAAGAGGGGATCCAGTGCTACAGCATGCTTTTTGGAAGCTAATTTCAACTAGCACCTTCCAGAGCCTTGAAGTAGCAGGAAGTACCAGGTTCTTCCCACAGAAAGCCTCGTGTTTGTTGTCCAGATCTGTCACCTCCATGTTGGGAAGAGAGAATTCAGCTTCTTTTTAACAACATTATCTATGGCTGGGTAGCATTTGAGTCCCAGACTCTTTAGTAAAAGGCAGCAGAGTCTTGGGAGACTTGAATTTTGGTCTGCCTTCAACTTCTGGGATTTCTACAGGCTTGAGAATTTCAGATGAGATGGGTTTGCTGTGTTTGACTCTCAACACCTTCAAGTATTACCCATACAGGAGCCTCACATTTCCAGGAGGAGGGAGTTTTTCCCTGCATGGCTGTTGCTGAAGCTTAAATGTACAGTCATCACCTTAAATCACCAAATGAAACCTTTGTTTATTTCAGACTAACTCCATGCTTGGGAAGGGCTAGGATGAAGCACAATCCCTGGTCAGATGCTGGCTTCCTACCCTGAGACTTATAAACAGCTGGTCAGGTCTCCTGCCAGCATCAGAGTGGAAGATGGGACTGTCCTGCCATGCTTTAATCCCAGTGTTTCCCAAAGAAGTAACGCCATGGTGTGGCTGCTGACCCTCTCCATCCTCATTAGGCCCTGAAACAAGCACTCCTTAAACCTTAGTTCCTGTAAATTAATGATTACTATGGAATTAGAATTGCAGATCCTAATTACCAAAAAAGATAAGAATCCAGAGCTTTGGTGGGTTATTGACGATGTAGATAAATGGCCAAATAAGCCAGCAAAGCTTTAAAATGAGATGGCAAATAAAGCTGTAAGACTTACTTGGAAGAAAACCCTTTACAAAGTCTTTTCATTTGCTTTGTAGGTCTGTCTTATGGGTGTTTGGGTGATTGGAACAGCACCCACCAGATCCATTAATTGCATCAAATCCAGGTGCTTGCTTGAAGCCAACATTTAACTATGTAAATTAACATTTTTGTGTTCAAGGTAAATTCCAGAAGCTACTCATGGGTACCAGCAGCTGCAACTACTCTTTGTTTTCACCCAAACAAGTTTTTGCATGTGCATCCGTTGTGCCTTTTTATGAAAATGTTATTTATAAATATTTATTTTATATTTTAATAACTTCTATTTACACCCCTCAAGAAGACCAAATTACCACTGCAGTAACTGGCTCAACACTGACAAATACTTAGGCTGAGATACAACAGATATTTCTCTGCAGTGAATGCCAGCTTAAACAATTCCTACTCCCTCGCTTCTTCTAGAAGTATGTGTCAATGCTATCATTATTTCTTTTTCTTCTGTAGCCAAGTAAATATCTTTAATTAGATTCAATTAATGTGGATTGTGCCTTACATGGATGCCTGAATTTGGATCACATCTCTACAACTTCAATTTTCCTATCATTGTATCATAATTATCATTGGTGCCTGGATCTGTAAATTGGTGCTGCTAAAATTTAGATGATTTCTCAGATTCATGCAACAAGGATAAAAAAAGTAAAATAAAATTGCCATCTCAAGAACTTTAAAAAAAACCCCACCTTTCTGAAGTTATATCCAAGAGTAATGGCCTTAGCACTCCCACCATTGACCCAGAGGCTAACTTGTTTTGTTAGCCAAGACACCCTTACCTTATCAATTCATCTTTCCTGGTAGATCAGTGAAACACAGAGGGATCCACATTTTCCTAGGGTTTTCTTCAGAGTAACAAATAGCCAAGGCCAGCTCCACCTATGCCAGATGGTGCTGTACATGAACATCCCTCCCTTGCTGGTTACCTGCAGGGACCCTGCTGCCCTGCAGGGCCCTGCCACTGCTCAGGTCAGTCTGAAGCAACTACACATTGATATCCTGTTTGCTGAGACCTGCCACGGGCACAGTTTCACCCAGCAGGCTGCTGTACACATTTCCCTCAGCGTTCAGGTGGGAACCATTCAAAGGGCTCAGTGCTTTCTCTGTAGCCATGACTGCCCACACCTGATGGTCTCTGAGTTGTATGCAGGGTTTATGAAGGGAAATCAAGCTAAGATTTTGGTTGGGAGAGCAGCAGAGGTGGTAGATTTACACAAACCATGTAGGTTTTATTATACTGATACCAACCCCCATTTCCAAATCACATGGGCTTTTGTGGTGACTCATTTCAGCCAACTGCACAAAGCTACTTTTGGGAGCTTCTAGGACACAACCTGTTGCCATCTTCTCAGAAGCCAATTTTTCCACCACCTCATGGTGGGTGAAAGGCTTTCCAACTAGATTAATTTTTAGCCTGAAGATGCTGTATCTGCAAGCTCCCCTTAGAGAGAACTCTCCCATAGACAGAACTTTTACTGCTGGAAGTAACCAGAAGTTATTGGTCTTTGGGAGATTTTGTAAGGGTGGCTCTTCATTGAAACAGGCTAGTGTAAGAAACTGAAGGTTATTTGAAAGGCTTGAGTATTGCTGAGTTGTTGTGTTTCAGAGCTGATATCCCTAAGAGTCTTCTCCTGGTTTGGTTTGGTTGTTCTGCTATTTTAAATAGCCCCAGTGTCTCCCAGGGGAGGGGATGGACTTAGTTCTCCCTGTTAATCATTGCCACTAATAAATACCCAATTGCAAACAGCTGCTAGACTGGAGGGTACCCTGTAGTCCTGCAGACTGTGATATTCCCCAGAGATGACACCACTGCCCACTAAAGCAGAAATACCAGTCTTTGCTGGAAAGAGCAGATTCCAGCTGTCCTGGGCTTCCCCACATAAATGCAGAGCAGCTGGACCAAGAGCAGTGGGCTCCTAGCAGTGAGCCTGTGAAGAAGCTGTGGGATGGCTGCTGGAGCTATTGGGAGGTCAGCAAGGTCCAGTGGTTTCACAGCCAGAAGAGAGTGCAGGGCTGCGCACTGTACTGAGTAAACAGGAATAAGCTGGTCTGTAAGGAATGCAGGACAACACAGTGAGTCAAGTTAATTCCTAGAAAGAAAAATAGGGCAAAAATCTATTTTTTTATGACTCCTTAATTAGGCAGATTTTGCACTGCAGAAGGCAATGACGCCAGTGCCGGGAAAGGCTCTTCTGGTACCTCCACAAGAAATCAGAGTGAACAAAGGCAAGCTGCCCTCTCCCCTGCCTCTCTGTAGAGCCTCAGCATTGCTCCCCCGATGCTGGAAATAAAAACAACACCTGCGGGAGCTGAGCTGCCTGGAGACACCATCGGCTCTGCTTGATTTGTTTGCTGGCTCACAGGCAATCTGGCAGAGCCCTTCCACCTGCCAGACTGCGGGGCTCCTTGTGTCGTGCCAGCAGTGCCTTGAGACCTGCCAGCACCCCGCTGCTGCCGGCCCAGCAGAGCAGCTACTGGTGTGGATGTGCTGCAGCCTCCCACTGCCCATGCTGCTGAGGCTCTCCAGCATGGCCAGAAGTGTGACCGACCTCTAACTCCCCTCCGGTGAGTTCGAGGGTGGGCACCGCTTCTCTGGTGAATGTGGAAATTAAAAGAACAGAGGCAGGTCCCCTGCTTCATGCTTCCTACCTGCCCCCTCTGCACCTTCCCCATCTCCAGGAGATAACAACCCTCTGGAAGCTGCCACCCCTGCTGACAGGGAATGACCAGGGACGGGTGTGTTTGCCTCTGAGCACATGCCTGTGCACATGTGCTGGCTTTCTGCGCTCCAAACTCAAGTGCCAAATGTGACAGCTCCAGCTGGGTCTGTGGAAGTCCCTCAGGTAGCAAGTGGGAGCACCAAATAAATCAAGATCAAATTATTAATATAAATATTATTAATTTGCCTAGTTTATTAAATGCTCTCATCTCCACTGGTGAAGTTGAAGGAGCAGCCTCAGTTGATTTGCAGCTGCTGCTGCAGCCTGGTCCTTCAGCAGCCTCTTCACAGTGAGACAGCATCTTGAGTGGTGTGGCATTTCAGCTCACAGATGAGCAGCCATGAGTTGCTCTCCCACGGAGAAAAGGGATGAAGGATAGGGAGAACTCTGTGGTTTCATCAAATCAGATTGATATCTGCCTCAGCTCTTGGGTTCCTCTGCAGAAAACCATCACCTGGAAATCTCACATTGGGATTATCTGAGCAAAACCTTGCTTGATAAGGAATTTGAAATATTTCAGGGTCTCTGAAAAGCAGAATGGGAATTTTTGTTGCCTTCTGACATGCAAAATATTAGTAGTATTTGAAAGTGATATAAAAATCACCAAACTTCAGACACACTGGCAACACAAAAGCTTAATGTTTCTGACCAGTCTTTGGTCAGCCAACCAGTAGATGTTGGCTCCAAAAGCACAGATTCCTCCCCACTGCCTTGACACTAGACAGCTTTGGGAAACATGGCTCCCCTCTCTCTGCTTCCTCTTCCCCCAGGCACGCTTTGTCTCATCTCCATGTACTCTCCAAGTTCCCCAGGGTAGAGGTGCTCTCTTACCCATCTTAATACAGCCTCCAAAGGTGCACTGATTGCATTTTCCTAGTACTACTTATTGAAAATGAGTCAGAGAAAACAGGGTAGGAAGAGACCTTGGGAGGTCACCAGGTCCATTTGCCTGTTCCAGCAGAGTCAGATACTGATCTAATCTGTGCTGGACTTCTGCCACCTCCTGCTCTGGCAGCATGATGAAGGCTACACAATTTTCCTTAATAAACTCTTCCGTGGCTGCACTGTCATCTTTGCCATGAGAAAGCTTTCCCTAGTACCTAAGCAAAATTTCTCTACTGATAATTTAAGCCACTTCCATTTTGTCTTGTTCTCCAAGGACACAGAGAGCATGCCCTTTTCCTAGCTTGCACTATTTATCCTATTTGAAAACTGGTACTATATCCCCGCCACCACCACCCTTACGACCACCTTGGTCATTTCTTCTGTAGACTAAAAAATCCCGGAGACTTCCCTCACATGTATCAGTGCCAAAAGCAGCAAAGCTTTGACAATCATTTAGTCTCACTGAAGGGAACTTTTGAATACAAGCAGACAGTGAATTTTCCAACAGTGGAATATCCAACCTGGCAAGCAGAAGTCACAAGACATATCCATTCTACACACTTGCTGATGCCCACCACTGTCTGGCTCCACATGAGCCTGAAACCCAAAGTGAAACTCAGCCACTGAGACCTCACAGAAAGCTTGCCCAGATGTATGCAAATCTGCTGGCTTTGTGCTGCTTTGCTTAGCAGCAGTTGGATGTGGGCGTGATGGCTGGCTAGGAAAGGTGAGGGAACAGCAGCCACACTGCACCTGGACAGGGAGAGGCTGTCTGCCCCAAGCCTCTTGTGTGAGTTACCTGGGGCTGGTTGTCAAAAAAAGGGATGGGATGGGATGGGATGGGATGGGATGGGATGGGATGGGATGGGATGGGATAGAGGAAGGTCTCAAGGGCAAGGAAGTAGCAACGTGAGGAGAAACATTAAACTGGAAAGCCAAGATCTGCAAGATGTCTGTGCAGGCCATCAGATTGTGAAGGAAAGTGAGGACTGCTCTGGTGTCTAACTTAGTTGTGGTGCTCGGCTGGACAAAGGGCCCCGTTTCACTGTTTCCTCTGGTGTGCGTGGTGCTTGTGCTGCCCTTTTGCTCCTGCTCTGAAGTGGTGATGGAGTCAAGGTGCAACATGCCAAGGACTGTGACAGTTCTCAGTGATTTCCCTCTACTACCTTCCTTGACAACGCAGACTCAGTGTCTGGTAAAGGCCTGGGAGAAATCAGGAATAAAGCAAAACAATTCTGCTTCCAAGTCAGGGAAAATGAAGCCAAAGACTGTTGTAACATTCAATGATTACATAAATGACACCATTAAAAGCTGTTCTGTATCTTATCTGAAGATCCAGAAGCTGCAAGACATTGCATGGAATTTGAAGGGAACATTTTTAAGCAAGAGTGGCAGTGACTAATAGCATATTAATTCACAATTACAGATGGGTATCAGACCCAGTGAACAGCAAGCTTTGAAAGGGCCAGGTAATCTCCTGAACACCAACTGAATCCAAAAGGATCCTGGGTCTCAGGACACATGGCAAACAACCTACAGGAATGTTTCCCTGCCATTTAGATGCTTTCAGGACAGTGTTGTTAGGAACTGGCCAACAGCAAATAAAATACAAATGTTCTGAGTTGATGTGCAAGGCACGCTCCATTTTCCTGGCATTTACTCTCCTTTTTACCCTGAATACACCAGGGTAAGTCCTGACATGTCCTTTGTGTGTTCACCACAACTTCGAATAGAAAGTCCTTTTACTGTCTGTGTCTTGTAGTTCTTATCTAAGCATTTTATCTAACACAGCTGGAACAAAACTGCCCTGTGGAAATAATGTGCTAAGCAGAAGTCCTTGCCGATGAGCAGCTTATTCAGAGCCATAACCACTTTTGACCTTTTCTCCGTGTGACTTTAGGTTACTCTGGGTTCTCAGGTTAAAAACCCTGTACCAGCAGAGAAACTCCAGATGGGAAACTGTTTGTTTCCACCTTCCTCTGAATGTCCTGTCAAGCAATTTGCTGCTATTAAAAATCCAGACAAACAAGATAACTGCAGGCACAAATCCTGTTTGTGCTGTTGGGCTTCTTTGCTCTAAATATTGTTGGGTGGAGGAGCCCTGACCAATAACACAGTGGAGTCCTCTGCTTATCTGCACCACAGCCTTGGCATCTGCAGAGGCAATAAGCCATTTTCCTTGAGCTGTTCGACCAAACGCAGATTTTAGGGGTATAAAGCTGAGCAAACTGTCAAAAACATTACTTGTGCTTCTCTTGCAGTCAGTGTTAAGAGGGAGGGACTCCACAAAGCAGGCGCATCTTTCCTGGACACCTTTTTAAGGATGGTGGTGACTCCCATTTTAGTGACATTTTTAGACCTGGCTGCTCCTGCTGTGGCATCTCTCTTTGGCTGAAGGCTGATGGAGCCATGCTCTTTTGCTGCAAATTCTCATCTCACTCACTCCATTTTAAACCTGGAAGCTCTCCATGAAAATTAAAGGCTCAATTTCATAAGGCTCTTCCAGCTGCTCAACACAAGCCCTCTGTCAACTGGCTAGTGAAGATGGGTTTACAGCAGCCTGCTAAAGTGATGCATACTAATGTGGCTTTGACTGAGTGGACCAAATCATTTTTGTTTTCCATAATAACATAAAGTGTTCCCTTAGGAAGCTCATTCTCCTGGTGTCTCAAGAAATCTGGCTTCTTGTTGGCTTTGAAATCACTCAGTGACTGAACTCCTTGATAGAGACCAATAGTGATGGAGAGGTTTGGGTGGGTTTCTGTTGGGTGGAGTTCTTTTGTTTGGTTGGTTTGGGGTTTGTTTCAGTTTGTTTTTTGTTTCTCTGTTTTTCACTTGCATTCTATACTTTGACTCTATCCCAGCAAGGGGAAAGCCAACCAGAGGTTGCTGGATTTTCAAGTCTCTCTGTGTCTCCTCCAGAGAAGCTCAAATCCCAAAGCCACACAAACAGACCAACAGTGCAAGCAAGGCTCATTCTGTAATGTTCTCTCTACTAGATCTTAGAAGAGTTTGTCACAATTGCCAGATTTTTGTCTTTTAACAAACATGATGTATCTTGGCTCCATTTCCTCCCTTGCTTATCACTGTTTTGTTAGCTTGAAGATAACTTCCAGGAGATCTGCTCTCACCTTAAAGTCTGATCAAAGCAAATTCCCGGGGCTTTTAAAAAGAAGTTATAGGGGAAGAGGGTGGGTGTCTTTCTGTCTGGTAACAGTTTATTTTAATCTGTCTGTTTTCTCCTTTTGTAAGCTATAAGCACTCATGTTTTCAGAAGGCTTGCCAGTTACGATAGGTTTCCTTGACGTTACTGTAACAGGCAAGGCTAAACACAGCTGTTTGGTTCCTGGAATCCTTAGGAGTCCTGCAGGACCTGATTCGGAAAAAATAAACTGAACTTTAGACATACTCAAGCTAAAGGGCTTTTTCAGCCAACTCCTTTGTAAATAGTCAAAAATTCTAAGTAGATATGGTGGGACGAATTTGTGTCTGGGGTCACTTCAGTAGCTCTTCTGGCACTCTGCTCAGGATTCATTTGCTGCAGTTCATCTTCTACAAAAACCCTTGTGCTAGGAACAGGCAGTGCATAAATCAGAAACCAAGCCTCAACTTCACAACTTTTGTATTAGTGGAAATGAATAGAGAAGAACTACTAATAGAGAAGGAATGCATCTAAATGTCAATATAATACTGCATTTGACAAGTTTTCATTAACTGCCAGAGCTGAAACAAATATTTTGGGAAAATACCTGTCAAAACACTTCGAAATATTCAGAGAGCATATGAAGATGCATGCTGTGAGAAGGAGATAGATGCTATCCTGCATCATCTTTGATTTTCAGTCCAGATTTTGATTGTTCATCCAGTTTTTAGAGTAGACTGATAGGCTCCTGAGTCATGGCCTGGAAGGGCAAACCAGACATGGATTATTATCCCAGTGTAACACCAATGAAAAGTGTGTCCAAACCTCCAGCAAGCTAAAATGCCCTACTTCTCTGCATGGTTAGGTTGTGGTGGGTTGCTATGGTTTGTATCCAGCTTCTGGGCTTAATTTGCAGTGCAGAAGGAGAGACTTTCCTACAGACATAGGTTCAGAAGAGGAGCTGAATTCAGACACTGCAGCTGTACCTATCTTTCTGCACCTGGGCACACTTCCACGCTCCTCATCTGGAGGCACGCTCCAGACAGCTCCTAGTCCAGGTGCTCACCAAACTCTGAGCTTTTCTGTCACACAGCTTTCCATGGAGACACCCAAACCAGGTGGTGAGAATGGTCTGCTGTGAACAGATCCCCAGTGAGGAAGGTGGGTGGCTCAAATTGAATCCCATGCACATGTGGACAAGACTGGCCTCTGTGCTGGTCTCCGGAATAGCCTCTCCTCCTCCTCCCACAGGAAAGGGGATCCTGAGGACACTGTGCTCCTATGTGCTACTGGCAGGTGGTGCAAATACTCCCTCTGTGCATCCCCTTGGCACAAGTGTAATTGGCCATCTGAAACCCTGCAAGGGGCCTGGGATGCAATGTGTCACTTAAATCCTGCGTGAAGGCAGGGAAGACAGAATGCAGAAAAGCATTGCTACTCAATGACAAATCAGGGAATGAACTCAAAGGCACCTGAGAAGGGCGAATAATGAATGGCAAAAGCTTTCAGAATTCTTCCAAGCACCACACTTTTGTTTTATTTTCAAATGTACCACATCATAGGAAAGAGGAATGGTTCTCTAATATTCCTCCTGGAGAAACTGGGATTAAATGTTATTTTTAGGAACAGTATGTGCAGCTGTTCACCAGATATTAACACATGTTTAAGTATTAATTGCATGAGAGGTAGTTTCTATAGCAAACACTTCATCTTCTGATTCATACAGCACCTTTCCTGTTGCCTCTCTGCCTTTTAAAAAATGAGCATGTCAGTAATGCCAAAATCATACTATGCACAACTTTTAAAAATGAATATTCTTCCAAAATAGCAACACCTGTTGTACATGTGCTTTTCCCAGAAGCCCCTAGATGACTTGGGTGAGTCCTCAGCAGGGAGTAGATATGTAACCATGAGGTTTAGGTGATGACTACAGGTCTTAATTTGTAAATCAGTGAATACTCAATGCAATAATCACAGTAAAAACTAGGAGAATTCTGCAGGTTGGATTATGTTGCCATACACCAGCCAGTGAGTTACCCTGAACATCACAAAGAGGACTAGCTAAATTCATCAGAAATGAATGTAAAGCTTTCAGAAACCTCTCATAGTAAACAGCAGACCAGGCTGATGTCAGGCCTATAAATGCATGAACACACATGGACATTCCCCATTCACATATGCACTCCCTTCTCGCAAATGGAAGTCACATTCATAATATATATTGGGATTTTGGGAGGTTTTCTATCTACCTTAATTGCTACTGTGTTACCTTTTAGAGCCAGGTGAATTCAGCAGAAAATACCATGGCAATATTTTGAAGGGCCACACTGTGTTTCTGAAAAGCATTTCTTCATTAAAAATGCATTAAAAACCATTGAAATCTGAGGTACGTATCAATATTATAGTAGGCACTTGAGGTTTGCTTTCCTTAGACTGATCTTGCTCCTGTGTAAAGTCTGCCTCAGTAAATGCCAGCTGTTTGGTTTTGTTGTTTTCTTTGAAATTGCTGTGTCCACATTGAAAAAATCTGCTAAAGAATATCACAGAGCAAGCAGTACTCTGCTGTAGGAACTGATCTATTTCCTAGCATGGAGAAAAAAAAAAATCAAAGCTTGACATTATTCTTCCATGTTCAAAGACATGTCTTTAATCAATAAATTTGTCTGATTCACTTCTAGCTTGACACCACTGAAACAGTAGAGGAGTTGAACAATCTTGTACATGAGTTGAATTTGTTCCTAAACATAAATATGAATAAGCAGAGCATCTGCAGCTACTCTGGATGCACTGAAACGACAAGGACTATCAATCCTCATGCTTCAGGGTACATAATCTGATAACCAGCTGAGGTCAGGGAGAAATATCCCCCACTGGTATAATATTGACTAATTGGATTCATTATAAGCCTTTTATGTCTTTCTCTAAAAAATCTTACATTAGCCACTAGATGGACCAGTGGCCTGCTCTGGCATGGCAATTTCTGCATATTTAATCCACAAAACAGTTGGCAGTGGGTGCTGCTCCTGTAATCACTGAATCAGCAGTGCACCAGCTGGAAGGGACTCAGCCTCCATCCCCACAGTGGCACAGAGCACTCCAGATGAGGTCTTAATCAGGAGGTGGGAGAGAGGAGGAGGCTTTTTGCCACGGTGAGCACATTTATGGGATATCTGATTTACAGACACCTGATATATCTGATGTACAGCATCTGAAGTACACATCCCCTGACCTGGAATCCAGACAAGGGTGAGAAAATTAGAATAGAATAGAATAGAATAGAATAGAATAGAATAGAATAGAATAGAATAGAATAGAATAGAATAGAATAGAATAGAATAGAATAGAATAATGTAGTGTAGCATAGCAGAATGCAGCATAGCACAGCCTCATACACATCTGAAGGTTGTGTACAGGAACAAGAACCCTGGAACTGGAGGTAAGCCAGTGCTTCTCTGTGAAGCCCTAGCTAATCAGTTGCCAACCTACTTCTTTATTTCCACTGCAGAGAAGGAGAACAGATGGGTGGGCTGGAATGAAATACCAAAAAAAAGCAGGCACCCATGGTCAACTTTATACAAAGGATGATAAAACCCCTCATTATATAACAGAAAGCCCAAGTACATTAATACTTCTTTAACAGTGCTTCCCACAGAAACAAAATCTGCATCTGCTCGTTAGCCACAAGGTGCCTGGGTGATTATCAGTGAAAGGGAGCAGAAGGCTGTATGTGATGCAATTAGGAAGGTTGCTCAGAGAGCATTTTCACTGCTGAGATGAGGTCCATGCTATCAGAGATGGAGATTCCCCCAGACCGTAAAAATTAGAAGACAGAGCAAGAGGCTTCTGTTATCCAGCTAGCTGAATCATAGGTCAAGGTATATTTTCCATCCAAGGCCATTCTTTCTAATATGTCACACTTCAGTGACACTTGAGACTCAAAATGGAGCAATCTTTTTTGTCTGGCTGCTTGCCAGGGTAGCTGGAGACTTCTGGGCTGTGCACTGGCAATGCTTTACTTGACTAAAAGCAACTGTACTCTCTTCTGTCCTCAGGAGGAGAGAAGGTTACAAAACAGCATCTTCATGTCTCTTTATGTGAAAAACACACTACTCAAAAAGGAATAAGCATAGTGCACTTGGTTTCTCTTTACATTTATTCTCACCAGTGAATGCATCAGTTGGAATGAGTTTCCAGCTTCTCAAAGAAGCTCTCAGCAGATAAGTGTATCTATCATGAATCACATACACAGACTGCGCCATAACCACCAAAATAAACACTGCCACAGCTGTCTCCAAGGAACAACCCTGTTGACAGTTGTCTTGCCATTGCAATGCACAGCAATATTCAGGTAGCTGAGGTGGCCCCAGGAGGCTGGAGTTTTTTTAAAACTTTGTGTTTTCCTCATTTGACCTATTTACTCACATTTGGAAGAGTTTTGAGGAAATCCTTCTAGAAAAATGGGACCTTGGTCTTGTTTAGACTAAAGTCTATTTCTCATCTGCTAGAAGATGGTCAGCAGGTGAGGGTGGCTCACAGGCAGCTCAGACCTACCTCCTGAGCTGAGCATGCTGCCTATAAATACCTCCACGCTGTGATGGTATGAGGCTGCTGGGTCTTCTGCATCTCTCATGGTCAAGAAAAAGACCCAGAAAATGAAGCATCTCTTGTCTCTTACCTGCAAAACCCCAATGTATCAAAAAGCAAATGGGACATCTACATTTCCCTTCCTGTCGACTCTTCAGGAAAGTATGTGGTGATCTATGGCTTTTGAGCCCTTGGGAGAATTTTGGTGTTCCGATCATAGGAAGGTGAAGCATCCTCAACAAAATGATTGGGGTAAACTGGTCTTTGTATATCTGAGACTCAGGCCCTAAGCAGTACTTTCTTTTTTTTTTGGCTGGCATAGGCTGTGAACATCAGAGGAGAGTCAGGGGAAAAGGACCCAGCCTTTCACTCACAACACAACTTTTGAAACTGCCTTTGTAATCTGCCTTCCTTCAGGTCAGCCTTGAGATACACCTGAGCACTCGTGACCTCTGGGCAATGCTAACAGCATGTGGACAGAAGGGACAGCCACAGCATTCGTGCCCAGACAGACCTGGGAAGGTGGACTGGGAAACACCTACAATGGTTGCGACCATCAGCAGATGTGAAAGGGCCACACGGCCGGTCTCTGGCAGGAGATTCCCTGACCCGTGGCCTCGGGGTAAAGGAGGTGACACAGAGACAGTAGCAGGCATGTGGTTAACGCGTGCAGGGATGAGTAATTACTGACTCACCAGTTTTCATTGTTTTCAGTTTGGTTTTGGCAGGGTATTTGTCTGCCAGGTGGAGAGCATGGGAGATTCAAATCCCACTTTTCTGCACGGGGACTGGGAACTAAGGGGCTGGCATATTTGGTTTCACTCCTGAAGTCATCTACCCAAACTGAAAGGGACCACCAAGAGAGAAGTAGAGTTCACAGTTTCCAAGGTGTCAAAGCTGACACTACTGCATTTCGCCCCATTTCTGATTCAAGGGGGGATTCTGTTTCAAAAACACCTTTGTTCTCAGGCACAAGAAAGTGACATTTGAGGCTTTCTAAAAATAAATATGCAGTTAAAATGAATCTGGTACAATTCGTCTCTTAGCTTTGGAGAGGACATGGAAGAGGGGGACGAAAGGAGAGGACAATGAATTTATAATCTGGCTTTTAGCAAGGTGTAAATTTACCACCCAGACTCCCACCCATTACACCACAGACAGGAAACCAGCTGGTGGAGGGTGCAGTGAGTTTGTTGTTCCTCCTCACAAAATGACTACGTGTGTTATTGATTTCACAGGCCTAACCATGACTGGTATATTTTTTAAATCTTGCCTCTTGCCTTTTTATGTTTTCAGATCAGCTATGCATTTCATCAGCCTCCTGCCCACCAGCAATCATAAAATATGAGCCTTTGTGGGAAAGCAGAGACGTAGAAAGAGTTTCTTGTGAAACGGTGGCTGGGATTGTTCCAGACACCTCCAGCCAGCTGCTCTCCAGCTCTGTGATACAAGGGACAGTAAACACCAGCTTTGGAAAGTCAGATGGTTGGGCCCTTTGGCTGCAGGCCCACTGAACTAGTTCTCCTGACCACCGAGGCACGGCTCAGAAAATAAAAGGGCTCTTTAGTGCTGATATCTTTGGACATCGCTGTGCAATATAGCTGGAATCAGTCCAGGGTATTCCTACCTGCTTTGCATCTTAGGCTATAAAACAAATCCAAACACATCAGTCCTTTCCTGGTGCTCGGTTTTCATTAAAGTGTGTCCTGCTACTGGTCCTGCCTGGTCCAGCCTCGAGCAGTGCAATGTCACTGGGCTGCTTCATGGCCAACTAGGAGTAGATTATATCACTGGTGGAGTTGCATTATCTCTTTTCCAGCCCGCAATGCAGAAACTGTACTCATTTGCATAAATTTTGCCTACAGAATTTCTGCAGCCTGTGCTTTCCTCCTGACTGTCTGTAATGTCAGCAGTGTCAGGAGAAGGCAACACTGATGTGAAAGGCACTTTTTACAGACGAGACAGGACTCTCACATTCTTGAGGGCCTTACAGTCGAACTATAGGAAAGGCATAAATGGAGACCAAAGGGTGATCAGCTCCTGTATATGGGGAAAGTAAATAGGCTGTGATTCTCCAGCAGGGAAAAGAAAATTACATGGAATGTAAAATCCTGCAGCTTTCCAGATAGGTCAGAAAGTGTGTAATTGCTCACTGCAGGGGAGGAGCTGGGGACACTGAATTAAATGATCAAAGACTGAACAAACTAAAGGGAACACTCTTTCACACAAAACATAATTCAGGAAGGAGAGTCACTGCCATAAATTTTTCACCACCATAAACTTTTGGAATGCCAAACGTACAAACAGATGTATAAAGTGTGAGCTTTGGGCCTGAAAGGGTAAGGCAGAGAAAAACTCCAGAAGTCCCTAATGCACAGATTTTATTAGAGGTTAGGTAGGTCCCCTTCGTCTGTCATCTTTCTTTTATTCTTTTCCAGTAGCTGCTACCAATAACTGTTAAAGACATGATACTGTCTTGATGGGCTTTTGATTTGACTCAGTGCAGACATTCATAGGAGACTTAATGGACCGGCTCCTCTTTGGAACAATTCCAATGTCTTCAATGAATTTGAAGCAGAAATGATTTCCTACATGTCTGACAATTCCTGCTTTGTTTTCGTTGTAGCATTTCCTAAGGCTTAAAAGCAGCTATTAGCCTCTGAACTTTTCCTTTGAGTTCATGTCTTGGTTCTCTCAGTTATGTTCAGCATTACATTTAGACAAACATAAAAAAATCCCTGCAGTATTGTTTTATTAAATTGTCACAACAAATAGTGCCAAATGAGGGGCTGAAACTCTCAGATGTCCTGGTGATTGGATGAGGATATTACTCATTACTGCCACTACATACATTACACATACATTACTGCCACTCTGGACCTGAGCAAACTGAAGTACCTGTCAAGGTGAGGCAGATAAGCTGTAAAGGGCAAATCCCTGTAGCAGTTATGGGAACCCCCTGGAAGCACTGGTACAAGGGCTGGACATGGCTAAGTGACCATAGCCAGCTGGGCCAGGTCCCAGCCCCCTGAGGCAGCTCCCCCAGCCCCTGGCTTCTTCTGTAGAAGAGGGAGGACCTGGTAGGTCAGGCCAGGTGTGGCTGTGCACCACTTCCATATGGGGCACAAGCCCCCGCATCCTTCTCCCTCTCTTCTTTCCCCTATTGCAGTTTCCAATGAAAGGAAACCTTGAGTATGAGGGTCCCAGCAGATCTTTTTGCCTCTGGCTGCCAGCCTTTCTTTCACTCAGCCTCCAACCATCACATATACCATGAACACTTTGGGGCAGGTGCTGCCTTGTCACTTTGCATGGATACTGCCTATTGCGGCCTCGGATGTAATTTGGACCTCTTATCCAACCTAAAGAACAATAACCTCCTGTCGGTCTCAGAAGTGTCTCCACCCTCTATTATGATAAGAGATATAATCATCCTCTATAATCACAGGAAGAGACCATCTGGCTGAGGATGGGAGTGACAAGTGCACTGCTGATCCTCTCTGGCCCTGGTTGCAAGGACAAGACAAAGTGTTGCCCTGGGGCTTGCTTCAGCCCGGGGGAGCTGTGCAGTCCTTGGTGCCTGCCAAGTGGTGTCCACAGCAGTCACAGGAACCTCTTGGCCATCAGGATCATGCTGCCACCTCTCCTGGATTTCGGCCCCTCCTGAGGAAGTGATGTAGCAAAGCAAAGCAGGGATGCTAAGCGCTGCATTATCATCTGTTGGAAAGGAGCTATCCATTGGAAAGCGCTATCTGTCAAGGCTAATGCAGTCCTTGAGCCAAGCATTCAGCACTATCCTGTACAATTTTTCATGAACTACAGTATGACCCCAGCCCTCCATCTGTTTCCTGAAAACGAGCTGGAGAGTCCTTTCTCCTAGCTACTGTCCTGCTTTAAAAACAAGTCTCACAATTGTAAGGAGAGCCTTTGTAAGGCTGGAGCAGCAATTAAGCCAGGGCGTCTGATCTCACCTTGACTTGCTCTTTCACAATATCCCTTTCTTGTAATATTTGGCACTGGTAGAAGAGACTATTTATTGAGAGCCACCAAAGGCCTGACTCAAAAGCGACAGCAGCTTCCGTTTTCTTTTGCCAAAAGCAAGGCCAGCAAAAGGGCAAAGAAGATTGACCGAATAATCAACAATGAAGATGGGCTGAACTTTTAGCAGGAAGAAACTGGGACTGTCCTTCTCACATCTGCCCATCCTCAGTCTCATGGCAATGGAGCAGCTTGCTGCATGATCCCAAATCTAAAACGGAGCAGTACTGGGCCCTAGCAATCAGCAGAGCTGGTTCTCTGGGTTATTTCTTAGAGATCAGTTGCAATACTTTAATGAAGTTTTATCTTCCCTGGAAACTCATGAAACCTTATTGAAATGACCCCAGGGATTCTCTCTCCAAAGGATATTTGATGAAATGAAACTCATTTCTAATAGGAGACAGAAACCTTGCAAAGAATTGATGGTTCTTCAGATTTCCAGGATGTCTGATTATCTATTTACCCCAGGGTGGACAACTGTAGTATCTCTTCACTATTTGTGTAGGCTTGAAATTTAATTCTTGTCCATAGAATGTAATGATAAGCATGTTCTGAGCTCAATAATTGTGTCAATAATTTTCCACTGATATTAATTGATTTGATTTATGTTCAAGAGTTGGAGACTTTCACCTGGCTACTTTGCCTTTCTCTGGCTCTAGTTTTTTAAGTGTAATATTTAGCTTATCCTGCAGCCTATTTTGTCACAGGAAAAAAACCTCTTTTGTTGAATTATTATATCAACCAGATGCTCCTCCAAAAATGCGGATGTTCGTCCAGAATCTGAATGGAGTTGAGCCAAGCTGAATGATTCCAGGAGCAATTTTGCCCTTTTAGAAAAACTCCAGCTGAGAGATTAAATATTAGATGAGTATTTACAGTTGGGAGATTAATGGCAGTGCTTCAAAATGGGTGGCTCTTTTGCCCATCCTGTTCCCACTAGTGATGTCAGAAAATGCATCCCACACCAGCACTATCTGCCTATGAGAACTTCTGTCAAAATAGCCACCAAAGCTATTTTAAAATGAAAAATATTGCTAGTGTTATCTCCTTTAGCCAGGGCTTTTACTTGCACAGGGAGTTTGAGGGTGTGTAATCCTTTGATAGCTCCTGGTTGTATCTCTGCTGTTGCTGAATTTCCAGCCAAGCATTGAGACATAAAGCTAGTTGGTGTCATAGAGAACAATTACCCCAGTTCCTGAAATCCTGCAAACTCAAGTCTAAACCTTTGGCTGAATAGATTTTCTGAAACTCTAGTAATCCTGCTATCAGCTTCTGAGCCAGCTCTCTCCTGCACAATTGAGTAAATATGGCAAACATGTCTAATGAGTGTGAAGATGGGGCTCGGAGTCCTGGACCTCCTCACCCTGTGAAAGAGGAGACAATGCAGAGAAGGGCATTTTGAGCAGCAGTTGTGCCTTTGGAAGGGTGGGAAACCCTCCAGGCAAGACTAAACTTGTAATGCCACCCAGTGTGGCATTACTGAAGGAAGCAGCATTTATACTACATAGCTTTTGTTGTGCTCAGCTGTACAGACATGGTGGAGTAGAGCTATGTCTGTTCTGAGTTGCCATCAGTTGGTGGCACGTTGGACTGATTGGATGGTGTTTGCTGGATGTTTTGTTTTACAAAATTGGACACAGATTTAGTATTTAAGTGCATGACTAAGGTGGTATCTTTACCCGTTCAGTATCGCTTACGCAGGAATTTGGAGTTCTGCCTCCATAGATACAGCACCACGTTTGTCACAGGTTATCAGAGCTAGCATCAAGCTATTGGTCCCATTTCCAAGGGAAGGGGAGCCAACCTTTATCGTTTTAACTGACACTATCTTGGAAAGGGAACACAGAAATTTCCACAGGAAGCGTGGGAGGAGATATGCAACTAAAAATTTGGTTTTTCATATACCCACAAAAATTTATTTGGCTTGACTTAAGTACATAAAGATACATGTCAGGACATGTCTGAATGATGTACACTTGTAAACTTATGCACACACACACACATCCATTTTCATCCACGCACGCACATATGTGGGGGGTGTGTGCACTTACATGCACAATCTCCCAGTGAATACCCTGGTTCTGTTTCGTTATATTACAGGACACAGGCAGTGTTTCAAACCTTAAACAGTTGCAGACAAGTGGTATAGCCTGTTGTGGAACTAATTGATTCTAACAGTTTTGCTTTAGCTGTCGGATGGCTCCATTTTAAGATAG
The DNA here is from genome assembly GCA_026261815.1 of Monarcha castaneiventris obscurior. Lineage (NCBI taxonomy): Eukaryota > Metazoa > Chordata > Aves > Passeriformes > Monarchidae > Monarcha > Monarcha castaneiventris. Next base: position 11,498,380 of record JAMPIT010000510.1, on the reverse strand, counting down.
CACTGAAAAATTAAACATTTATACTATTTTTTTCTTTTTAATTTTATTTCTTTGCTCTTCTCTTAATTTCACGGCTTCAGAATATATTCACCACCTCCTGGGACCCTTTGTGGGATGTCAGTTCTGCAATTTGTCTAGGTTACAAATCAGTTTGCTTTGCAGGTTTGTAGCCTGAACCAGAACTGGGAGTGGGAAAAGCAAATGAATGAAATGAAAGAGACCCTCCAGGCACCACATGAATTTATAGCACAGATTGCCAGTGCCACCCAGAAAACAGAATGAGATCAAACACTGATTCCTCTATGTCTGCTGGATGCTCTAGAATCCAGCACTCCCAAAAATGGACACACTGGCCTTTTTTAAAATATGAGTTATAGTTCTCATAAATCAACAGAACAGCAGGATGCAGACTGGCCCTCTCAAGGCATTATGAGGCTTGTATATATGCTTGCATATATTTACTGCATATATGTGTTTCTGTAGGCAGGTTTTTTCCTCAATACAAATTACTTTAACATATTCTCAGCCTACATTTAATAGCGCATATTCCCGTGCAATGAAATTCTGAGTCTGAGACCCATTTGTGACCTTCCCTTGCAAACCAAGATACAACGAATGTGGTGAGAGCTGCACACTTTTCTATGATTCCAGTCAGTAGATTTATGATTTAATAATCAGAAAAAAAATCAGTTAAAGCAAACCCTCCAGCTCTGTCAACCTGCTAAGAGCACCTAATTGCTCCAGAGCTCAGTAAGAAGTCACAGTTTAATAAACTCCACCTGGTGTTGCCTCACCAATACTGCTTTGTACATCTCTATTGCCCTGGAAATCTGAGGTTGGTTTTATTGTTCTGAGCCTTTTGATTATGCTCAAGCTAAAATGAGGGATTGCACATTCCAATTTGTGGTGACCCTGTCTTGTGAACATGCCTTGCTATGAGCAAAAATAGAAATGAGGCTCATGACCCTATGTTTTAAATCATTTATTGTCACTACAATGTATAGTCTTAATTCTGCAAAGCTTCTTTATCTGCATACTAAAAAGTATGCTTAAGACAATTTGTTTTATCCAAATATAACATATACACATATACATATACACAATATGTATTTAAATCTATGTCTACACATAGGAGCTTGGCTCAATGGAGTTGTAAAGAAAAATGTGATAACTGAGGTTTCATAGCAGGCCAGAATGAAGCTGTGACACAGTCCTAAACAATATGCAAATGGTGACATACATTACAGCTAATGTCATGGGAGGAAATGAACATTTCTGGCACAGGGAAAAGGTTGACACTGACAGTGGGGGGAAAATACAAAAATCGTAAATCATACCAACAACACACACAAAAACTGAAGCTGTCACTATGCTAAGATCTCCTGAAAATAAAATACAAAACTCTCAGTCTGTCTAGCCAACATTAGAAAATGAGGCAAAAGCGTGAAACCAAAGAGGAGTATAAAGTCATTCCAATTGCTCCCAGATGCCCCAAGCAGGGAAGAGGGAGAGATTAAATCAGCTGTATTGAAAGAGAGGGAACCCAGTGCATCCAAGGTAGTGCAGGACAAAAGTAAATTGGATCCCACATTAGTGGTACTGAAAAATGGACAGTCTTTTTTTAAGGAGAACTTGATCTGAGTACAAGTAAAATGAGTTCTCTGTTAGATTTGATTTAAGAGAAAGAAAAAAATTCATGGACAGACCACAGGAACAAAAATCCTGATTTAATTTTAACAAACTACAGTGAATGATGCAGAGGGAACAGAGACAGGGTGAGCTAAGTGGATGAGAGGTTAGTGTAGATTCCAGAAAAAAGAGCCTTTTCAGTCATTTCATTACACCTAAAACAGCACCTGCCACTGCTCAAGCCATTTGTTTTGTCCTCTTTGTGAGCTTCATATTTATTCTTGGATGATATTAAGTTTTGTGTATACAGATGCTACAGGATCTGAAAAAAATAGGAGAAATATGTCAGAAGTCATCATTGGCTTCTTCAGCCAAAAGTGTCCAAAGAAGCGCTGGATATCCTATTTCTTCAAATGTTTACTACCCCAGACACAGAACACACAGCTGTGTATGAGCTTATCCTGGCAGAGGAGTGGAGAAGGTAACCTCATCTACCCTTTCAGTCTCTGAGCTTTGATGATTCATATTTTGCAAGAGCAGCTTTGCTTATAAATAAGAGCAGGTTTAGCAAGTGAAACCAGTTACCCTTTAAACAATTAGCGCATGTCTCCTAACAAAAGGCAGAGCTTGAACTCAAAGAGCAAACCCCCCTTGCTGTGAAATGCTTTCCAGAGTTTAATTTCACACGTAGGACCAGTAGCACTCACAGCAGGAAGGCAGAATGAGTCATGTGGGGATGCTGGGAACTGGGATGAGAAAGCATTGCAAAAGTACTCATAACATAAATTGCTTATCACTCCCTACTTTGTCTTTCAAACAGAGATGATTTTGACACTATCCAGTTTCAAGGAAAGGAAAACCAGGAGAGTGCTAGGCTGAAGGCTAATCCCACCAGCACTCTTACCATCCTGAAAGGCAGCACAGTTGTTTCTCATGCAATGCTGTAAGAAAAGATAAAGCCAAGAAAATAATAGTTTTAGAAAATGGGACTGCTGCTCTGGTGCCCTGTTTCTGTATGGACTGATTTATTTCAGAGAGTACGAAAGAGAAAAAAACGTTCTGGTTTGACAGAGCTCCTACCTGTTTCCAGAGTCCTTTACAATAGTTTACATGATAAAGTGCAGGCAAAGGGTGTTCACATATCCTGGCAATTACAGAAACTAAAGAAGCCTTCATCCAGTTTATCTCCAGCTTGGTTGGTAGTCCCTTGTCATTTATATCATTGCCAGTTCAACTGAGATAGAGGGAGCCTTCTTCTGAGGAAGAAGGGATTTTGTCCATCTTGGGGCAAGAGCATACATCCTCAAATCAGCTTCCACTTGCTGCCATTTCGCAGGGGCCTTTATTCCTGAAAACCTGCCCAAGTGACTCCATTTCACCAACCTTGTAGGGAAAAAAACCTTCCACAACGGTTCTCTGGATTGGATGGTTGAAATGATGCCTTTGGGAAACAGCAGAATAGTTATGCTTAGGAAATAGGTACAAGGATCAATTCCAGTTGCTTATATATTTTTCTGCATGTTCCTACTGATGAATGTTTTAATATACTTTTTTTTTCTTCCTCTTTTTTTTTTCTATTTGTGCATAGAAGAAAATGTATACAACAGTACATTTCTTAAAAAGGGCCTGTTTTAAACAAGGCACTAGGTACCAAATGCTGATTCACAAATCAGAGTCCAACATTCCTCTCTATCTGCTATCTCAGCACAGATCCTGATACACGTATACCATAGTATCAGATTGACTTCTTCAGGGAAAGTGATTTTCTTACTGATGTGGTGGGTAATTCATCCTGTTGTGAATCCGTGAAATCAGGGCAACCCCATCTATGCTAACAGAGTTTATCCCACTCCATTGATAAGGCGTTTTCCTTGTCTGTCATTGCTGCATCCTATGAAGCAATTATGCTTGGCAAAATCCTTCCTGATTCAGAGTAAACAGCATCTTGACAAACTTTGGGAAACATGGAGGTGTCTCATTGAGGTGGAGGTCAGTCATTTCACTTTGTATATATGAGCATAGTCCAGTGTTTTTTCTTCTGGCTGAGAGGAGACAACAGCAGGAGCAGTGCAAAAGCTCAAAGGGCTTCCTCCCCTCCCAACCCCTGTGGCAGTCATTCACCCCAGGACAAAACGGGGTAGAGACATTCCCCCCATGACCCAGTGACACTTAACACCAGTCTCTGCTGGGATGAGTGGATTGCCTCCATGGGGACATGAGAACTGAGGCCAACAGAAAACCCTCAGCAAATGTGTTCAAATAGACACTGTCCTGGCTCTGAAACGTACAAACAACCAAGATTTCTATGACATTTGGCTTTTTCATTTAGTTTGGGTATTCCAAAATGGGTGCCATGAACCTCTTTTCCTTGATGCCTTTTCCACTGTGGCAGTAGTAGCCCAGTGGCATTTCCCTTTGCTTTTGGCTGTGCACAGCAAGTTCCTGAGGAAATGAGCAAAACAAGATTCTGCCTGGCTGGCTTGGGGCTGGGCGAGTCACTTGCTTGGGGAATGTGACTGTCACATGTGGGGACTTTCTGCTTTCACAGATCAGAGACAAGGAAGAGCAGATCACTGGTACAGTGCTCCCTGACAGCCTGGGGAATCCAGAGATGGAGAAATAATGGGATATGGATCTCTAATTCAGAGCAGATTGAAAACACAGTGCTTGAAAACGGGTCTGTGTTTACAGACATGCTGCAGAACACCAGGATCACTTCATCCAGCAGCAGGAGACAGAGGAACACCCATATCCTAGATAAGGTTTGCTTATTGTGCTTTTAGTACAGGATTTAGCTTATTTAACTTCTGGCATACGTATGTGAGCCAAACAGACTCTGCTGCCTAAATTATAGTCAGTGGAAGGAAAGAGGCACTTCCAAGCCATTGTTCACCTTATCTATTGTAAAAGACTTCTGCAGGCTGAGACAAATTGAACTTGTAGTGTCTTTCACCTGCAGTGATTGTTCTTTAACCCTCACAAGGTAAAGCATATCACAGGCCCACAGTGAACCTCCAATAAATAGCATCTGCTAGAAAGTATCCCAGTAAAGACAGGTTTTTTTACTTAATTAGACAGCTTCTTTCACTAAGCAACACTTTTTACATTATCCCTTGAACATCACCTATCCTGCACCACAAATTAGCACTAAAGGAGCCGGCTGGCAGGGTCATGTGTCTATAAATGAGATCCGCACTCAGATATCCTGCCCAAACCCCCATCTGCATTGCCATCACTGTCCAGAAGCACTGCAGGGGCAGTGAGCTCTGCCTAAATGCTCACCCAAGTGCCTAAATGTGCTTGTCCATCAACCTGCCACCCCCTCGCACCCCGAAGTCTCACTTGTCACATATCTGAATTTCAGAAAGCTGAGATGGCATCACAGCCCATTCTCCTCCTGCTAGCACAGGATGATGAGAAGTTCCAAATGCTCCTGGTAGATCACATGCACCCTAGGAGGGCTCCTTTGAAGAGGGAATGATGGGGACACGGCACGGTGCCTGGACAACCTGCCTTTCCTACTCCAGCTGCCAGCAGATCAGAGGATCCTATGACCAGTGATACCAGCATGGCACATCCTGGGGTGGGAGAGATACCACCACTCTGCAGGGTAAATGTGTTAAACAAACATGGATAGTGAAGGAGCCAGGTGGGAGCTTCATGCTAAAACACACAGGACCTGGCAGGTCTGAGGACTGCAGCTGGTGGTTTCAGGGAGGAGCTGTGTTTAACAATTCTGAGCTGGAAGGACAGGTTAGTCATGCACATGGCCTAAAGCAAGGAAGGCAAAGAGATGAAAGCTGGGGAATCCCAGAGAGATGAGAGGTGCAGCTACACACACCTCAGTAAAGAAAACCCCAAACTTCACTTTGTGAAGGGCAGCTTGCTCTGGTGTAAGAAGAATCACACAAACTTGAATGCTTGTCCAAGTGAACATCCGCAATTGGCATATTTACATTCTTCCCCATATTAACAGCGGATACATGTTTTTGTCTTCTGCTTAACCAGGTAAGCAGCTGCCTACATCTGATGCAGCCTGATGCAAGGATGAGCTTGGCTGTGGCAAGCAGCCTTCCCTCTGTTATCCTCAATGCTCTTGTATTTATGCATGTGTGTACAAGGCACACCCCACAGACTTTTGTCCTGAGAGGTTAGGGGTAACAGCTCACAAACTGAGCAGATTGAAATAGTAACTATTATTAATTTTCTTATTGTATGGGGCACAGATCCATAGAAAAATTGAAGGTTACTGGAGATCTGCTGGTCCAAACCTTGGGAAACCACTCCTCTAGTAATCCTCTCTAGGTGATAATGGGAGAAGCTGTCATCTGTGGAAGAGAACAAGCAGGGCTATCACCACCCAAGCGACCTGAAATGAGGTGAGTTCAAAGCAGAGCTCTGGCTCTAACCCATGCCTAGTCGTGTAAGTTAACTTCCATTACATATGTACAAACGAGGGGGTGGCACTGTCACCTGTGGTACTCTTCTGGGTGCTTTCTCTTACCCATCACTGCACACAAGACTGCCTGAGATCAAGAAATTTTGCCTTGGAGTAACTGAGGTACAGGGTAGTAAGTACTGGGCAGCTCACACACAACAATATGTCGTTTAGGAAAAACTTACTTGTCAGCCTACATCACTGTATTGTAGCAATGCTTTGGTTTCTACATGTTAGGTAGACAGACAAAAAAGAACAGACTGAGAGTTTGGGCTGGCTCTATAGTAAAGATCTGTCCTACTCATGCAGAAACACTATCCAAATCACAGAGGATCAGGAAAACCTACTACAGGCTCCTTGAATTTCTGTATGAAGCAATCACAATTACACAACTCATAATTGAGTTTACTGCACTTAACTCTCTGTTCTTTATTACAGTGTTGACTAAAGAAGACTTACTTTAGAATAAAACTCCACTTCTGGTAACATTGTGGTGTCAACACAATCATTCATTGTCTGTGTGTTGTGTTTGTGCCAGTGCGGAAGAGCAGATGTTATGAGTGAAATCTGAAGAGTTTATTATAAGCAAAAATAATTAGCTTCCTGTTCTGTAGGAACAAGTCTGTTGTCCAGCAGACTAATTAGAAGAACTTCAGTCAGTCTTGTGTCGTGTTGCAACCAAATCTCTGAAATGTTATTTTTTTATGTTCAGAGACTTGACAGTGAGGAAACTTATCTGGATATCATATGAAAAGAGTGACTACTTTCATTTATCTCTGTATCACTTTATTCACTGAAGTGTCATTATATAGCTAAGATGCTTCTATAATTATTTTTGTCCTTGTTTCTCTTGCATGTTATAATTATAACAAGATTTCTGTTTATTTCTGTAGGGTCTACAAGCTGCTGTGTGTACAGGCAGAAAAAAAGTTTTGCAAAATCTAAGGAAACCTGAAAGTGAAGTCAAAAGCAACAAAAGCAGTTCGAGTTCACTTTAGGAAAGGTGTGAATCAATTCGAGAGCCATCAAGTAGACCAATGAGAATGATCAAACATCTGGAGGGACAGGGTAACCTTTTTCAAGCACATGAAAGATTGTTCCAAATAACAAAGGAATTAATCTTCCTTCCAAGTAGTCGTGTTAGATAGGACAGCAATTAACCTGCAGCAATGAAGGTTTCACCAAAACATGAGGAAAAAATTCTCTTATTGCAAGGACAGTGAAGCAGTGAAATAGACTTTCTAAAAAGACTGCAGATAATATTTTCTAGGAAGTTAGACATCTGCCATCACTATGCCTGCTGCTGTGGGATAAGATTAGACGACCCTTGAAGATTCCTTCTGCTTTGTGACTATATGGGATAGCTGGGCAGGCTGTCAAGGCAGAGGAGTAGACATGATCTGAGATGGGTGAGGGTCAGAACAACAGTAGAGCTGGCTAGGGTCACTACGACAGGCACTGCTGGCCGGAAGGTTAGCCATGACATGTCAGGAGAGGAGCTGCTTTAGGACCAGATTTGGGGCTTGTGGGGGTCTAAAAGGCAGTTTTAAAGAATCTATACTGTAAAAGAATTTGAGTCCATATGCTCTGCTTGAAAAGCATACCTGACTATAGTGTCGTGCAAACACAAAAAAGGAAGATAATCACTGTCAGTGATGGGTCCACATCCAAATTTGTCAGCACCAGGGTGCTGAGAGCCAATCAGCTTCATGCAAAGCTTTATTTGAAAGCAGAATGGTTAGTGGATAATGGTGACTTATTTTTCTAAACAGGTCCTTGCTCACACATTTCACAAGTAAAAACTCAGCCTAAAATCCTGAGAGTAGGATCTGTCACTGCAAAGTGTGCCATACTCAGTGTGAAGGAGGGGAGTGGGGACAGGCATCCAGATATTTTGAGATGCAGTCCTCTCTCCAGAGAGCTGACAGCTGCTAGACTGAGACATCACCAAACCTTTTACTATATCTGCTCAGAAAGCCAGGCCAAAAGCGCTGGGATCAGTTCATACAAATCTCTCCTCAGGTCTCTGTTGTGCAATGCTGGTTTCTGTTCCTCTTCTTGCAATAATAAGCTGCAACTGCTGCTTCAGGGATTCTACAAAGCGTGCAGCTTATGTAATATCCATTTAGAAATGACAAAGCTTTCTTTTTTGGGCCTTTCATGTAGTAGTCCACCCACATGCAGGCGGTGCACACAAATGACGTATCACCCGGGGCCTGAGACTTGCTGCAGAAATTGATAGTAAGCTGTTGTTATTCTAATTATGTGGCTGTCTTCCTTAATTAAAGCTATGCCACAGGTCATTTACCCTGGTGCAGAGTCCATGAACATTAATCCTGGCAGTGTTTTGGAATCAGAGAGTTCTCATTAGCATAGGATTGGCTGTGAGGGAAGTATAATAATCTGAAACCCTTTACAAAGGAATGTAAATTAGCATCCATGCCTCCCATGTACTATTGACATAGTAAATTATTTTACTGGCTAGAAATGAAAATGAGCACGGAGCAATGGCACTCATGAGTGCAGCTCAGGCTGTACTGTGTTTGCAGTGGGGATTTGTGTGTGTCTCTAGCCACAGCCAGAAACTCCAATTATCATCTCTGATGGCTCACAAGCTCTTGAAGCTCATGCTCCTCCCCATGCAAAGCACTGCAGCTCGTTTACACTGAAGTAATTACTATGAATGAAAAATAGACTTTAAAATGCCTTTTTAATCTTGGTGTTTTTCACTCAGAAGCATGGAGCCCCATATTAGGAGTGGATTGTGGTTTGGGAGTGGCTTACCCTGTTGTAATAACAGGAATAATTCTTCAACCTGTCTAATCAAGCAATATTCAGCCTTTTGTTTGGTCACAAATCGCACTTCAAGATAGATCTTTAGTTTGGCAAAGATTGAAACAGGCCCCAGGTGGAGAAAAACAAAAAGGCTGCTTTTTATCAAGCACTAATTCCACAGATCAGCAAGAACATCACCCACAGCTAATCGAAAACCATTCCGCCAAGGAGACAAGCAAACAGTGATCACCCATGCTAGAGCTGAAGAGAGGGACACCACACCCAGGGCGAAAAGCCAGATGTTCTGACTGCTGGTCCCCTACACCATCTATCCTACACCACTGCTTTTTCCTCATGTGATTATAGCAGTATAGAAATAATAAATGCAGCTCTACGATAGGAATTGTTCTTCTGCAGAGTCAAGTTCTTCTTTTGTTAGAATAATTACTTCACTGGCACACTTCCCATCCTGCTCAAAAGCCAAGCAATGGCCATGGCTAATAGCCAGCTATGGCCAACAGTACTGTAGCTATAATTTTGGAAATTAATTTTCAAAACAAAGAATTATGCTCCTGATAGTAAAATATAGCCAGGACATTGAGCTATAATATAAAGCAATACAATATTTCACTGGCGTGTGTTAAAATGCTGTATTATTCTACATGGGTATAGTCAAAGTAGTTCTTACAGTGAAGGAAAAAATAAGAAGTGGCAGGATAAGTCCTGTTTTCCTCAAAGTTAAAAGAGACCAGTTCCAAGGTGTGACACTTTTGGCAATGTTTACTGGAAGAAGAAAAAAAAAAACCTGCTAAAAAATAGGAAACAGTACATTAAAAATGGTTGAAAACACATATTGATCTTAAGGGTTGCATTTAGACTGTGGTAAAACAGTCTGGAGTAAAGCAATTCCATTTCTATTTAATTTATGTTATGATATTGATAGGATCACCAGTAGCACAGTATCCAAGTAGTTCACAACACAGAGGTGCTATTACCAACATCATAATTTTACAGATGAAGAAATTAAGGTCCAAATTCTCAAAGCTATTAAAGTATCCAGATAAGGTATCTTGACAAAGTGACTTGCACTATGGTCAGTCAGGAAATCAAATTCAGGTTTCTCACTCCCTCAGCAGCACTCACATAACTGGTTCAAGGTTTGCTTTCAGTGGAATGGTTTTGCTTTTGCTACAATATAAAATAATTTTAACCAAGACCATATGGTGTTACTGAGTTCTATTCTGTGAATTTAAGAACTGTTCAATATCACTTCCATTCTGAGGAAAGTAACATGTATTCTTTTGAATGTTCAAAGTGATCTTGTGTGTGTGTTTGTTAAGAACTCACAACTGATTTATTTTGTGAGGCATAGCTCTGCTTTTAGCAGCCATTTCCTCCTGGTCTCCAGTCATCATCACGTGGTAATTCGAAGCCAGCCTACTGTCATCAGAATTATTTGATCTTCAGGGTGAGAGAACAATGAAGGTTGTGGACACTTCCACAGAGTATCTGAATGTCATAACAGAAGGCAGGGAGCTGACAAAGAGGCTCCTTACTCAAACAGAGGTTCAGCGTTCTGAGGTATTTCATCTTTTATTGTATTTTGCTGGGGGTAAATAAAAAAGTTGGAACATCAGTCAACAAAAAATGAAGACAGGGCCATAGAGTAGTTTTGGGAAGGAAAAATCCGAACAAACAATCTCAGCTGCTGTCTACAATCAAACTTTTGCTCCTGATTAGATATCTAAAATGTCTGGGGTGGACAGGCAGCAGTTGCTGGTTTTATTCTACGGCTTTAATGAATGTGGCAAAGCTGGGGCAGCAGAGCCTTTGACAAAAGTGATCACCTACATCAATCAGACATGCGTAAGTCCATAGGACAAGATGCGATTAATAATATGGGGCTGAGAGAGGTGGTAAATGTCATTGCAAGTGGATTCCCTGTCATCCTTGAAAAGCCATGGTAATCAGGCAAGATTCCCAATGTTTGGAAAAAGGCAAAAGTCACAAATGTGCTCTTGAAGAAAGCCAAGAAGAAGGAGCCTTCTTGAGAGGTGAGACCTGCCCTACAAGGCAGTGCATCTCACCTTTCAGTCCCTGTAAAGGTTATAAAGAACATTTCCGTGCATGTGAAGGACAACAGGGTGGTTTGAATAGGCCAGCATGGCTTTTCTGAGGGCAGATCATGTCTCACTTACCTGGTTTTCCTCTATGATCAGATGATCAGCTCAGGGGACAACGGGAGAACAGATGATGTTAATTTTGAAAGATCTTGAACACAGTCTCCCAAAGTATCCTCACATCTAAATTGGTCAGGCATTGACTGCATAAGTGGACAATAAGTTGGACTAAAATTTGGCTGGATCTTTGGGTTCAAAGGTTTGTTATGAGCAGCATGAAGTCCAGGTGGCATCCAGGTCATGGAACAATGGTGCCTGTCTGTTCAATGACTTTATCCATGACCTGAATGACAGGACAGAACTTACTGTCAGCACATTCCTGGATGATAACAAATTAGAGAGAGTAGTTGATAAACTGGAGAGTCAAGGCATTATTTGGAAGGAAAACAGCAGGCTGGAGACATGAGCTGACAAGAACCACAAACTTCAAAAAAGGCAAAGTGCTGCATCTGGGACACAGTCACTCCATGCCCCAGTATGGCCTAGGTGTCAGCTGGATAGGAAGCAACTTTGCAGGGAAGGGTTGGGGTGATACCTTGGAGAGCAGGTTTAATAGGAGCCAACAGTGAGCCATTTCTACAAAGAGATATGGCCACATACTGGGATCTGTCAACAAAAGCACAGCCAGGAGGTCAGCAGCACTACCCTTTGCTCACAGCCTGGTGAGACCACATCTACAGCAATGTCTCCAGTTTGGGATATACAAGGCAGAGCCCAGAAGAGGGCAACCAAGGTAGTCAGGGGGCTGGAGCATTCAGCATATGAGAAAAGGCTGAGATTTGTTGAGGGGAAATTGCTGCTATAGTTGACTACAACTAATTGAAGAGCAAGGTATAGAGAAGATTTTCTTAGAGCCACAAAAACCCAGGAAACAGACATGCTGCAACATGCTAGTTCTGATTATGTGTCAGGAAAAAAAGATCGTTCCGAAGGTGGTAAAATAGTGGCATAGATGCCCCAGAGGTGCTGTCTCCAAAGGTATCACTTTTGGAGATACTCAGAACTTGATTGGACACAGCTCTGAGCAAACTGGTGTAGCTTGGTGCTGCTTTGAGCAGCAGGTAGGATTACATGACCTGGAGGTCAGTTTTAGCCAAAATTATCACATGATTTTGCAATTTCTGGTGAGCCCAATGACTTGCATTTTTATTTTGAGAAGATAGCTAGTCCTAACCTGAAAATTTAAGAAGACAGACAAGCCATTTCTACTATTACAGATGAGTTTCAGGCACAGTGATAGAAATGAGCTCATCCTCCCCTCTCAAACTGCCTTCTCAGTGATATATGAAAGAAACAATGACTGTACAGAAATCAGAGCTAACCGAGTTTTATTTACATAACACCCCTGCGAAAAAAGTAGTTGATCATTTCAGTGTGCTTTGTTAGCTGTGCTGTCTAGGCTCTCATCAATTTGTATCACTTGTCATTACTTCCTCGGAGGGTCCTGAGGACACATCCAGCTTATTATGAAGTGCTGGCACAGTCCCTAATATAGACTCAAATGGGCCTTCCAGTGATCATAGAAACACAAATGCAAAGATATCCTAAAAAAACACAGTACACGCAAAGGGCTTTTAGTCTCCCAAGTAATTTTGGACAGACAGCTAGGTCATTCCCTTGCCCTCTATTTTCATCTGGGAAGAAGCCCTTAAAATGACGACTACAAGGGCAGAAGGGACAAACATGAAATTCCCAGCAAGCTGCTTGGGTGTGGGAGGTGAGTCCTCAGTTTCCCTATGGAGAACTGGAACATGAGGAGGGCAGGGAGCCTTGGGGTGAACACAGTTGTCCCTCCCCAGCTTTTCCACTGGGTTCCAAGTTAAATGGAATTTTTGGAGCCAGTTGCTGTTTTTATACCTGCACAACAGCACGCAATTGTGTTGGTCCTTGCATTTATACTGCTCAGACCACACAGGAAAAAAGGCAGCTGCTCTCCTAAATGAAGTGTTGTGGGGCTGCATCTGTGTTGTTCAGCGTATCTTTTTGACCTTTCTTTCCCTGCCTTCGTTCTCCACCCAGCAATTCACAGCAGATGAGTGTTGTTGATAGGCACAGTGCTGTTTCAGAGGCAGTGTGATGCATCACAGCGGGATGACCCCACTCAGATGTCAAGCTCAAGGCTGGTCAAAAGTTAGACAAGGCTGCACTTGGCTTTTCTGAGAGTGGACTGCAGCTGGTGGGCTTGTTTCTGCCACAGACAGGGGAGGTAGGGGGTGGCTGCTCCTTCATACTCCATGGGGCATGAAGGGCAGTGGGATGAGAGGCTGCCTCATCTTCCAGGTGCAAACACAGCACTCATCGCCTCAGCCTCAGCCTTGGCTACCATGGGCCACCTGGCTCTGCAGCCTTGACAAAGTGGTGATGGGCCATTTTGCAGGTCTGCCAACCAACTCCCCTCAGCAGCTGCTTTGTTTACCTGTGCTTTGTTTACTGTGGAAGAAAACGCCTGGGACCCAGGCAAGCATCCAAACCCAAGCTGACACAGCTCATTTAGGCTTGGCAGGGAGTAGCCCTTCTGGATTCAAAGCCAGTGAAAGGATGGGACTTGCAAAAGGACTCTTTGCTGCCCGTATTTCTTTAGAAAAGCTTTGTTTGTTGTGCTACCAGTCTTGGGACAAGGGCCTTTGAGAGAAGAAAGGCAGAACTATAAGAATTTGACTCTGATCTTGAGAGGAGAGGGAAAGCAGGTCACATTCTATTTGTGTGGGTTTGTTTGGGTTTTTTCTTAAAGCACAAAAGACAGAGAGAACAATGGACATTGTTATACAGCGAGAATGTGCAGACATGGACTCCCCTACACGTCCATGGGGTGTCCTTTCAGCTCTTTATTGCTGGGGTCAGCCTGGCCCAGTGTACCTTGAACTTGCTGAAATAGAGAGCAAAGACAGTAAAAACATTGCAGTTGCACTTCATGCAAGGTCCACACGGATAACATAGGGATACTGACTTCCGTGGGATTCAGGTATCCTATATAACTTTGGGAAACTGGACTTGAGGGTCTCTCTCCCCAGACGCTGTAGTGCTGAGTCCCTCCTCCAGTCATGGTGTCTGACTTTAGGCTATTGATTACTGGCAGGGGGTGTATGTGTGTGTGTGCGTGTGTGACATATCAAGTCATCTGACAAAAAAACCCTGACATTCCTCAGGCTGTCATCCACAGAGCCATCTTCTTTAAATGTATGCAAGCTAAACCAATTTCATTACCAAAATGCTGGCAAACCCTCCATCCTGCTTGAAGCTCTTAGAGTCCTTTGTTTCCAAATGCACTAGTGGTGAGCCAATGCACCAGGCTGCAGGAGCAAGCCTGCATTCCAAAGTGGCAAAAAGTCATGCCCAAATGACTCCTCCAAAACACACTGAGAAATAAAGACAGAAATTTCAGTTCTGGCTGGGAAAGATGAAGGAGGGAAGTGGCTCTGCCAGGCAAAGCAGACAGACTGACCACACGGAAACTGGTAAATGTGGGAGACTCCCAGTTCCTGAAGTAGGACTCACATCATGACCAATTGGAGATGGTAGAGCACCCCTGAAGTCATCCCTGTTACCTCAGTCTTCTCCAGAAAGGAGATGTGGCATCCTGCATGTGTCCCTAGTCTGCATGATGTGGAGGCTGTGACTCTCGGCAGATCTTGCCACATAGCCCCAGGTAGCCCCACATCAGCCACAGCAGTGCTCAAATAAGGACTGGGAGAATTACTGGGATGATGTGTGGTCAAAAACTGAAGGAACTGAATTAATGGAAAGTGCAGAACTGATTTGTTTGACAGGATTTGAAATGTTTCTTTATTTGTCAGTTTATTTTTATATCCTTAGGACTTATTAAATTGGCTTAAAAACATAACTGCTAATCATTAAATATCCAGATTTCCAGGTTAAAAAAAATTCATTATTTTCAGAAAGTGAAAATAGACATGATTTAAATACTGACCTGTATAACGCCATTTGCCAGAAACATTGTTCATAGCATGGCAAACACAAACACTAGATTAATTAAAAGTTGAAAAATTTTCCTGCTAAGTTTCATTTAAAAAACAAAAAAAAAAAGAAAAACATTGGAATTTTCAAATATTGAATCATTTGAGCATCTGGAAGCAGGAATGTAATCTCAAAACCAAAAGCAAAACGGGAGGGGAAAACCAAACCAAACAAACACTTCCTACCAATCCAAATACTGCAAATGATGAACAACCCCTTGCTGCGCTTGGATGCAGCCCTGGATGGTTTAGCAGCGTTTTGAGTTACCAACTCACCCTTCACAGAAAGCTGTGATGCAAACACTCGTGTTTGAGAGACTTATGTGGGAAACCCCGAGACGCTGGGGGCTGAGATTACGCGGAAATGCTCTTTTTTGTCTGGGTGTGTGCCCTAGCCGAGTTAGGGGACACCTGCCTCCCGCTCAGAGCAGCCCTGCGACTGTTCCCTTAAGGTCGCAGGGTTTGGATCCCTGGGCGGGTGCGGTTTTGTTTGGATCCCCGGGGGTGTGCGGTTTGGATCCCCGAGGGGTGCGGTTCGGGTCCCCGGGCAGATGCGGTTCGGGTCCCCGGGCAGATGCGGTTCGGATCCCTGGGCAGATGCGGTTTGGATCCCCGAGGGATGCGGTTCGGGTCCCCGGGCAGATGCGGTTTGGATTCCCAGGCAGATGCGGTTTGGATCCCCGGGCGGATGCGGTGCCGTCCCCCGGGCGGTCGCGGTTCGGGTCTCCCGGCGGTCGCGGTTCGGGTCCCTGCGCGGGCGGTCGCGCCCCGCGTGTCCGGGCGGACGGTGCCGCTCCGTGGTGCCGCGCCGGCACTGCAGGCTCGGCGGGATGCAGCCGGCCCCGCAGCCCGTCCGGCTCCGGACAAAGGGAAGGGGAAAGGCTGGGGGGTGCAATGGCAGGTGTTATCTTGGGGCCGGGGTTCCAGCACGGCCGGGCTCCAAGGATGTTTCTGACCGCAGTCGCCCAAGCTGCCAAGGGCTGGCCAGCCTGGGGTGGGCTTCATTTCTAAAATACGGGCTCAGCGTGATGTGGCTTAAGCTCAGCCTGAAAGGGTTTGTTGTGGGAACCAGTGAGTCAACAAAAAAAAATACTTTCCTGGGCAGTGAGGACCCCATGTTACAGAGGATTCCTGTCGGCTAAGAACCAAATGAAATTTAATGAAAATTCCTTCTTTTTGTGTTTTTTTTTTTTTTTTTTTTTAATCTGTCCAGATCATACAAGGATTCAGGATGAGGATGTTTATAAGAAGTCCTGTTTTGAAAAAAAAAAGGGACTTGCAGGCCCTTGTGTTGTGCTGCAGCTGCTATTAACAGGGGCTACTTAAGGAAGTATTTCAGTAAGAGACCAAGAGGAGCCAGAGACAGGAAGACGTAGTTCAAGGCCCTGTTCCTAGCTTGCCAAGAGGATTGGGGCAGACAGCTCCTCTCCCGCACCTTGTGTCCCTTACGTGCCTCTGTTCTGTCCCTCTGCTGTTCCTGACACAGTGAAGCAGTGCCTAGCACAGAGGGACATCCATCTAGGAGCTGCCATCACGCAGATGACATCAGGAATAACGCTAACAGATGGCAGGTCTGAAGCGGAGACGCTGCCACCGATGCAGGCTGGCAGGCAAACATTCCTGCTCTGGCAGCTGGAACAACGGTAGCACAAATGAAACATGAACAATTTCCTCCCTGCCAGCAAAGAAAATAGCTCCAGGGAGAACCCAGGGAGAATAATTGTCAGTCTCCTCTAGGTATCATGGGAACACAGGCCATTCAGTAATTCCCTAGCAAACAACTGCTTCTTATTTTTAATACAGAAAAAACCCCAAGAATCTAAGAGCGGGTACTGCACAATTGCTGAATTAGCTGCACCAGTGCCCCCTTCCTTCTGACCTTTCTCTGAAAATCACTGAAGTGAGGCATGCAGGAGATCTACTGTAACCAAAATGGGCTCATAATCGAGGGTGAATCTCCTCTCACAGAACGATGCAGATAGGACAAATACTTAACATTCTTCTTGCTCCTGTCTTTGAAGAAGATGCTGATCATTAGACCAGTGAAATTCCTCCTTCTCTTGGGACTCAGGTCTCTCTGTCTTCAGATGCGTTTTTCCTTTTTTTTATCTTTCTTTAGTCATGGTTAAAATACACTGCAGCATTATAGCATGTACTGCAAGCTGGCTGGTGTGCCCCCAGAAACTTCCAGTAGCAGCAAACAGGGACAAGGTTGATGCTGGCATTCACAATGAACATGGGTTACCTTCTCTGATATTCAAAGAGCTACAACAATGCAGAAATCCTGTAAGCCTCAATAAATACTTGCTGGTAATTCATAATAATATACTCAAAACTGGTGCTATTTGGTTCAACTCCTCACAGAGGGAACTGTGTCAGACTACCAGAATATCTGCAATCAGGCTTTCCAGCAGCAGCTAGTTACGGACACAAAGGGAATAATAAAAGAATAAGGTAGACACACATCCCTGATGTGTTTTCCCAGTTTCCAGTAACTTCCTATGCCGCTGGCACACTACCTGACTTTTTGGCTCCTATTATAGGGAATGTTCTTTTACCTTCTGTGAAATTCAGCACACACATCTGCTGTCATCCCAGCAGGTACCAGGATTCCCTCCAAGCAGGGATCTCAACTATGATTATTTTATGCCATGGGCTCTACTTCACTTGCAGATTAGCCTCTCTAAGAGGTTTCTCTGAAGTAAAGGGCTTGTGTAAGGATGATGCAGTATATATGTGACTACCAGCTTTTCCTATCTGCAGGAACTCACTGAGCAACATGCCTCTGGCTCTGGTGTAAGAAAACTGATGAATACAAAACTGCCATGAGCACACACTGTAATGAGCACAGCTGCTGTATACAAAAATATAAAGGCAAGATATTTCTATATCCAGGGCTTGGATATATCCATAACTCTTCATACCCTGCAGCCTGGCACAGGCACAAACCAAGAAAAGATAACGAGAGGCCTGCTTAGTCCTTATCACAATTTTTCCTTTGCTTTTTTTTTCCTTGGTCCTCACTCTCCCTTGCCTTCACTAGTAATACCCTGCTCTCATTTCCTCAGACATGGATGCAGCAGAAATAAAACGGGTAGGAAGCATGTTTCCTCTGCTAGATTACTAGCACCCAGCAGCCCCACGCCAAAATTAATTCTCCAGCCAGTATATCTCATCCAGCCTCAGGAGTGGAAAAAGCCATGTAGATAGATATGAATTACAGGTGATGCCTCTAAACCTCTTTTTATCCTTCCTTCAATCTGATTCAAGGGGGTAGCAAAAAAACCCAGCTCATTCCTGTAATGGCAAATAATAACTAGAGAGCCTCTGGCATTTCTTAGAGAAAGACCTGAATATATTTTGCCAAGATGGTTGGTTGAACACTGCTGCAGCTCCATAACCCTTCATTTCTGTACACAAAGCCTCAAAACCATTCAGGTCTCAGGAGAGAGCAGAGGGGTAGGAAATGGGGGGGTCTGGCTTATGATGTGAGCAGCAGCCAGGCTGCCCAGGACTTTGGCACATCTCCTCCCCGTGATGGGGAGGATTTGGTTTCCATAGCAGCAACGGCGTGATTTCCTCCACTCTTCCTCTCCAGGAGTTGTATTCCACAAATGCACGGGAGTTATATTTCACCCCAAGGCTTTCATTTTCCTGCTGCACAGTTTTGTCGTGCTCCAGCAGGTCTGCCTTTTTCTGCCTTTTTCCAACACTGGTTTGGGGGGCGAGGGTGGGGGGCCATGGGGATGCCATGCAAGCATCACTCTCGCCTCCCTCTCCCTTTTAACACTGCTCCACAAAAGACGCAGTGTTCCCTGTCCCCAACTGACTCATCTTCGCTGAGGTCCCCCTTTTCCTTGCCTGTCTCCAGTGATCAGCTCACGCATGCCTGGCTTTCCATAACAGAGCAGAGCTGTGTGCAAGTGCCAGGCGCCCGCACAAAGCTGGAGTGCTGCCTGCAGAGGAAATGTCAATACAGGAACACCAGGGTATTTACAAAACCCCTCTTTATCTGTGACAGAGATGCATGTAGCTATAAAACAGTCGTACCTGCACATACTCCCCTTTTGATTTTACCCACACGAAGTGTACGGAGACTCTTGTTTCTTGTGATGAGGAGGACTTTTTTTTGTCAGTACAAAAGAGAGGAAAGCATGCTCAGAAATAGGATGGCATAACTGCAAACCACACCAACTATTGTGGGGACTCGTAGGAGGATCTGAAAAGCAAAGCCAATTCATTTTTTTGCAGTTGATCTGTCTTCAAAACAAGTGCTCCTTTAGCTGTACACATTTGACATTTGTCTGCTTCAGAACCAAGGAACTGAGCTGTGTTCTTATTAGTACCATAAAATGTCTTCTTTTTCAGCATGGAGTCAATACAGAGAAGAGGCCAAATTATCCCTGATTTTAGCAGGTTTCCCAAGATATGGGTACATGCTATGTTGTGCATATGTGCCAATGTTTCCTGTGCTTTGAAACATCCCAACCCACATATCCAGGGGAAATGCAGGCCAAGGAGCCCTACTGGCAGCTGGGATGGGGGAGCTGGGGCTCAGCACTGGGCAGAAGCAATGCCCAGCTTTAAGATCACAGCTGGCACTGGTCCTACCAACACAGAGGCTGCCAGGCTGAGCCCGCTTTTGGTGCAGGCTCACCATATAGGGAGAAAAGGTTACAGAGCCCGGCACAGCTTGGTGCCTTGGCCTCTCAAGGAGAGCTCAGCCCATCCACCAGTGGGAAATGCACGACTTGGCAAACACCCACACTCAAATATTAGTCAAGACTGTTCCCACTGCTCCTACCAGACTGTTCCCACACTTTGGGCAAGTTAATGTCTTTTCATCTAGGAGAAAGAGAGTTCACTTACTGGCATAAAGATATTTTTTCACCACCCAGTTATTATTTATAGTCACTAATGTTTCTAAGCACCTTGAGAGAAGTGGTTTCATCATTGCTTTATTGCTTTCAGTAATACCGTTGGACTTATGTGGTGGAAGAGCCCCAAAGACTGCACTCATGAATCAAGACCTCCTTGTGGAAAGCAATGCTGAGATAAATTTGACCACAAAAATCCCATTAATTTCCATATGTCACTGAATTCTCCAGTCATCTTGGAAGGGCCTTTTGCTGGAGAGTAACATCTGTTCTGGCTCAGAAAGATGGGAGTAAACATCACATCTTAATTAAAACTCTGTATACAGTTTTGGGAGACATACTGGTACCTCCTAGAAAAAAAAGAATCTTAATGGCTTTGCTCCCATGTGCTGACAAAAAACACCTGTTACTGTCCTTGTTTTGGCAAATGCCAAGTCCCCATTTGTCAGAGTCAGAACGGAGTTTGGAGGAAAGGCAGCAAAAGAACTCTGACTCCTCTTGGCAGAGTGTCCCTTGGCTGAGAAAATAGCTTTACTTTTGACAGCTACATTGGTAAGAAAGCCCCTCTAGATGCACTTTCAGAGCTTACAGATGTAGGTCACAGGTTTAGCATGGGATTTGTTAGGTATACTCTAACTTTTCTTCCACTGCACTTAAATATATCTCTAAATACAATGGCACAAAGACACAAAAGCACAAAGCAGGGTGATCCTGCTACATTACCTATTACTTTATCAGTCAGGTTCACAAATTGAATGTGATATGAATATTTTTTATTGTCAGCTTCCCTTTCTTGCAGACAGGACTAGTATAGTGATATTCTCATTCAAATATGAATAAAAGAGCTTCAAAAACCTGTTTTCAGCATTCCACCCTTATTTGGGCCCTGCAAGTTTCCAAGAAAAGCAAAAATTTCATGAGAACTCTGTTCTAAAACTTCTTTTGTTTAAGACTGGAATAAAACTGGAAATTCCCCAAAGGATGCACCAGCACACACAACTTAATAAAACATTCATTTTAGTTGAATTCATTCAATAAAAGGACTGTTGCAGAGCCCTTCAGAATCTATCATGATACAGAAATAAAAATATTCAGAATATATGTGAGAATATGGATTTCACCAAACACCTGCTGAAGGCTTCCATGGTTCCCACATCCCACCAAGTTCTTCTGCGGTCAAGCAGCCTGTGACTTCTGGATCCCCATTGCCCAAACATCTCCACAGAAGATAAAATGCTTGTTGGTCTTCTTATCTAAATGCTGTGTAGGTGCACAAACCTGAGCTAGGTAAACCTTTTGTAGTCCGTGTTGCAACCTGACAGACCTAAATAACATAGTATGAAAATGAACCACACCCAGCTTTTCTCTCCTGACTATCAAGGAGGTCTTGGTTGACCAAATCAAGTATAAATATCAGTAGTTCATCTGTCTGAAGTCAAAGAGTCACAGAATGATTTAAGGTAGTCAGGAGATCCAAGGCCCTACTCAGAGCAGGGCTAACTTCAAAGTTAGATCAGGTTGCTGAAGTCCTTGTCTAGCTGAGTTTTTAAATTTCCATGGCTGCAGATATCATTGCCTTGCTGAGTAATGCCCTCACTGGGAAGGAAAAAATCAATTTCCATGCAATAAGAATTTCCCTTGCCTTAACTGCTAGCTGCTCCTTTTTCCATCATTATGCAGCATGAGATCCTTTCACTCAGGGTTAGTCTGACTCTGACTTTCTCTAAATTCCATTAAAGAGGGCAATAAACGTGGGAGCAAATCCCCTCCTTGGTTCCCCAGTCATGGGGCTACAATCAGCTGTGTATTCTTTCAAATCACAGGAAACCCCAAAATGTTTCAGATTAAGCAGTGCATGCTCAAATGCTGGGATTTCCCAGAAAAGCTTTTTTGTCCATCAGAATTTATATCCAGCACTAGTGCTGAAGTGGGAAGATTTATGCTAGGCTACTAATTTATTTTCTATTTTGGGTTCATCCTTCCTTTGATAGCTGAGCTGGATTTACACCTCTTGGCATAATCTGATGTTGGTAAAAACATGCATTTTGCTCTTGGAGGCATAGCACAAAGGCTGTTCCACAATCAAGGATATAACTCTTTCCCTGTAGGTCTTTCAGTCTATATAAAGCACAGTGTAGCTGAGTACAAAGCAGACAGAAAGAGCACATAGGTCATGACTGCATGACTGTGACTGTGCAATGAATCCTGTGAGTGCACTTTGATTGTAAGTTGCAGTCTGTTTTGATTAGTTACATTTCTTTTCTCTTTTAGCAGTGACCTGCTTGTTGTCTCAAAGAAAATTAATAAACAAATCAAACCAATCCAATATCCATCCTAATCTATTTCTGTTAAGTAACTTGGTATGATAGCAAAGTAAGTCAGCTCTACAACTTAAATATAAAAAAGCTGATATTCATCATTTTTGTTTTATCATGGATGGTGTTGACATAAATGCTGACCATAATTAAGAGCTTATTCTGGAGCTGTTGTGCTTTTGCTGAAAGCAAATGAATGATGGCATAGTACTTTCACTTTCAGGAAAGTTTAGAATTGCAAAAATGAAGTGGATAGAGTTAATAAAAAATCAGAAGCTTAGTGATTTGTGTCCTTGTGAAAGCCTAGGCAGATCATTTCATAGTGTTTTATTTTACAAAGAAAACAGGAGCTGCATAAATATGTAAATGAGCTATCCAAGAATGAGCAAGCGGGAGAAATATTATTGCTATTTGGCTGACTGGCGTGATATATATATATATATATTAACAGAAACATGCTCGGAGTCATACATGGCTCTTGTGTGCATTTTTAAACACATATGCATAGCTGAAAGTGTGTGCCTATGCATGCAAATAAGTGATAAAAATATGGATGGAAGCATATGCATTCAAATGAGTTGGCACCTCTATTCAAATAGCAGAGAAATCTGTATGTGTCATGATTTCCTTTAAATTCCAAGAATCTTTCTTCCTGGACTTGTCCGTTTGTTCTCAAGCACAAAACAGTCTCTTCTGAGATACTGGAGACCTTCAACTTCATTTCTACATTTCATATTTTCTGCCAATAATTCTGTGCTTCCGGTCAAAATATTTTCCATGTAAGACTTTCATATATTGATCCTATCACCATATACTTCCACAAGAGTACTAATGCTTGCTTTCACTCAGCAGTAATTTCTTTGTTAATCAGTATGGCTTAGAGTTTGGCCTCTTTAAGATGTCACCCTACAGATTGATGAAACCATAGGTTTTCCAGGTCCAGCTTACACAGAACCCTTCAAAATCCAGGTCTAGTTAGCAGTGTGGTGGGCTTGAACGGTACTATCATCATCACCACTGGAAAACAGTATCATCTCAGTTTACATCCAATATGATGAAACAAATTAGAAGTTAATACAAGATAATGGAGAAAGAAGACTGCAATGCACATCATTAAATGACTAACAAGAGAGAGGCCATGGCAGATTGGCTTTTGGCTAACAATACTCCATCCTCCTCCTGTTTTCTATGGGAGATATTGTGCTCTCTACAAACAAAGTGAATTTTCCACTCCAAATTATCTGGGATTGTTCACTTCAGTGTTTAAACACACTCTCTTTGGTAATGATTTTACACTTCTTGTTCTTGTTTTCACAAGTTTTATTCATTTTTTGCTGGCACTTATTCTCCCATGAGGAGGACTTTGAACTTGTGTCCATGGGAACTTTCAGTTCCCAAGCAGCTATACCTGGGGGAAGGTAATTCACACTCCTCCAGTCAAAGGACTAATCAGATTAATCACAGCTGATCAGTAATTTAAAATACAAACCACAACACCCACAAACATTTGCTCATGGTAAATCCTCAAAGCTGAACATTTAAAATACCCTCCAATTCAAAACACAGCCGTGAAATCGGCAATCTGCAAACAAAAGAAAAAGTGCTGCAGCAATTTCAACTTGTTCCCTCTGTTCACTACAAAATAAGTAAGAATTAAAATGTTGCTTCCCACAATGGACAAGGCAGGAAGCAGGGAACAGTTCCAATTTTCCTGAGTTAGTCTGTAGAAACTGCATATTCAGAATTTGAGAATTCTGATATCCCTATCCCTTAAAAAAGCACACACTTTCAAACAGTGGGCCTTCTAACAGTATCCATAGTCAGTCTAAAAATGTGGAAGAGCATTATAGTGTCCAAAGGTAGACAGTTATGACTTTTGAGAGACATGAGAGTCACAAGCTTTTACAGCACAGCTCCAAAATCAGCTCTGTCTCCCAAAACTCATTCAAAGGTGCTTCTTTTTCATTGTAGATGCTGTGCTTTTGGGATGTTCTGTGACAAACGCAAACTCTGCTGCAGACGCCCCCTGAACACATAGCAGGCAAAGCCACGGGACTTCCATTCTTTGGGCATCTCCTGAAAATCTCCTCTTCTCCTTCCTCAGATTTGAGAGCCTCTGGTATGTGTCTCATGGTTCTGAAATTTTGGGATGGTGATCTCAGGGCCTGGAAGTGTGGCACTATCCTACATGCCTCTTGGTCTGTAGATCTTAAATATCTAGACTGTTCAGATCGTTGTGCATTTTCTGCAGAGTTGCCCATCTTGTGAGCTGTGCTATTGGCATTGCTGTCTCTGGTAGTGGCGTTGCCCACAAAGAAGAATAAAGACATCATAAATTCACAGATTACAAGTTTCTCTTCAATGTTTTCTTATGAGAAGTGTGAAATAAATCAGGGTATTTAACTGAACAGTCAAAATCTTGAAGAATCTGCTGCTACCAATATGGCTGAGATTCTCATCCTCTCTTCTAGAACAAGGTAAGATCAAGAATATCAGAAATGTCTATTGCTTCAAAAGCAGTAGTGCCCAAGATGCTTGGTAACTTCATACTGCACAAATTGGAGAAAATACACAGTATAAAGGGTGCAAAAAAAACCTGCTTTGCCCATTCCATGTGTTTCTATCAGAACCCAAGATAACTGATTTATTTATCTTCATGACCTACCTTTTCTCAGCACTGAAGCTTGCCCAGAGTCTTAGGTTGCTGTCATTTAAGTAAGGAGGAGTTTCACAATATTTATCCCCCTCGTCCTCTCTGCCATTCTAGGACTGATCAGGTTGATCTGCCTTGCCCACTGTGAAATAACTTCTGCCACAGTAATTAGTACAGCTGAGATTAGAAATGTTAGCAAGTATTCACACAGGAGAGTACTTGCCCCCTATACTCAAGAGGTTCAGATGGGGCCTCATAGCAGGGAGCCTGGACTTCTAAGCAAGGAGTTTGGGATTTGTGCCATAATAAACAAGAAAAGATTCTTCAAAATTTAGACTCTCATCTCTTGAGCCAAACATACATTATGCCATTTATTCTTGCAGCTAGCTTCAGAGAAATATTATGATGGAAAATCTTCCAAGTCTGCTGAATTGGGCTGTTAGCCAAGCTGAGTGAAATTTCAAAAAGCAGCTTCTCTTCCACATTTTCAGTCCAGAAATACAGCTGCAGTAGGCGAGGGCAGATTTGCCCTTCCTTGGGATTATTCTGGCCCCAGCAAGGTCCCAGAGGCCTGCATGCAGATAATACATACAGTTATCTTTATCTGCCTCCCACAATTAACCGTGGTTCTCTCCCAGCCTGCATAGATTGGAAGCTTGTGAGTGCATGGTATGTCTTTAGCCAGGTTTAAACCAGGGATGAAGAAAGAGGAGAACCGAGAAAAGTCCATAAGCATTCAATACTCCAACCCTCCCAGGTTCTGGGGAAGAATCCTGACCACACAAAGAAGCCTCGGTAGCTTTAGCACCTGTGGTAAATAGTTACACACAGGAAGATGCTTGGCAGAACCACTCTCTGCTCAGATAATAAGGTAGGAGGCCATGTTTCTGTATCAATGAACTCTTCTTGCACTAAATCTTTAATAGGCAGGCGTAGAAATGTCATCATCATGATGCTGTCTTTTTCTGCCTCCTGTATCCAAGATATATCTTGTATGGATATCTGTTTCAGGCCAGCTGCATCCCAAATGAGATTTTTGTTCCCTGCTTCTGTTTGTGTATAACAGGCTCCAAGACTGCTGCAGAGCCAAGGAATGACTGGCTGCCTTTTCAGTCTCAGATACTGGCTCCACAGAAAGTGGTTCATCATTAGCCTGTGCACTCTTTAACTCACTTGCTAAAAGGAATGCTGCTGTATCCCTCTTTTCTGATACCATTTATTATAGCGGGCAAACAACCTCATTCTTTCCTTCTAGCTTCTGCCCAGTTTGCTAAGGATAAATGAGTACGTACAAAGGCATCCAGTCCTGATGTGAATATAATTTAAGGAATGAATTTTCAGCGTCACACATACGAGTATTTTTTCTCCCTGCAAAAACTGTGAAATTATTTCCATATTTTAGTTTCCTAGTGTCAGTTTTCCAACCTCAGATACTTAAAAAGTTTTTTGCTTAAGTTATAAATGCTCTCCTTCCATAAATCCTATGTTAGCCTCCAAAATAACAACTATTTTTCACTTTCTGGGTTGAGCCTCCTTCATGAAGATTGTTTCTGGAACAGTGTGATGGATTATGAGTTATAGCTGGGAAGCCTAAAATAAATCCTAATTGAAGTGCAATAGGTTATTGTGGAAGGCTGTGAGCCCTTGACAGGTTATGACTCTTTTGGAAAATAGGGAAAAGAGGGAGACCAAGGTCATTCAATTAAGAGTGTTTCAAGCTTTTTTTTTTTTTTTTTATCAAAAAGCACCACTTTGCAAGCCTACCAGAAAAAAACAAGTCTCTGTACAAAGTTCAAATGTCACTCTCCTTATAAAAGAACATGTAAATGAAAACTGATTAACACCTAATTGACCTTAATAAGGCAGAATCTGGAGAATTAAGAGCTGAAGTGTCATCTTAGGAAAGACAAATGGAGCAAAATGTTGCATGTAAAACTTAGCAAAACATTTATTGAAGGGAGTAAAACAAGCTACAGTCTATGAAGCAAACATTTACTGAAGAAATACAAGCACTGGTTCACGCAGACAGATGTACATAAATAGTATGAGAGCTCTGTGGAAGACAGGCTCTTTTCAGCATAAATTGAGATTTTAATATTTGTTTTAATTTGCAGTGGTACTTCTTCAGTTTTAAAGTTTATTTCAGATTAGTCTTAATATTCAAAACAAGAAATGAAGAGCTGCTTCAGAAGTTGTTTTGAAATCTGTCATCCTGAAGATGTTGAAACTGCTTTGTCTAAATCTTTACCCTTTCTCCTACATGAGCATTTTAGCTTGAGCAGTCCAACTTTCCCATTTTGTGGTGCCTGTATTTTCTAATGGATTTTTATGTTAAATAGTAATGTAAACTAATGAAGAGGGGTCAGCTGAATTTTGCACTTCCTAGCCAATATACACACAGTCAGTCCCTTCTTAAGAAGCCATTATTAAAGGAAATGAGAGACATGTAATTGCACACAGAACAAGACTCTAAAACTATGCCACTCTGGTGAACACATCTACTCGATAAGCGAGTTCAGAATTATCTTTAACTTTCCCAGTCTCATGAAAAGAAAAAAATTGCTACCAACCTAGCCCCTAAAACCTTACATGAATGTCAGGAGATTTTTCTCAAAATATCTCACAATCATGGCACAATATTTTGTCACAATGTCATTTATGTCAGCATGATACAGTTTGAACAAAAGCTAAGACATAAACATCAGCGTCGACTCTGCATCTGTGTTTCTGCCATGTCTAGAATGGAGTCACATGAGCTGGGATGTTTCAGTGCTGGGGGAACTCATGGATCCAAGGTGCAGTGTAATTAAGGCAACTGCGGATGATCTAATTATCAAATACAGCAGTAAACATCCACAAGCCAAAAGGAGCCTCTCTAAGGAGTTTCTTGATTGACTCACCTTTCATGTCCAGCAGCTTTTTATGGGGATGATATAAAGAAGATAGCAGAGAGTCAAAATAAAACCATCTGCATGACCTAGTTTTTTTTAATGATAATTTTATGAAGCATTTACTAAAAGCACATATTAAAACCAACTGAAAATGTTTGAGTCACCTGTCACAATTTTAGATTTAGAGCTGAGTTTTTTATGATTCATTCTTGTGCAGGAAAATCAAACTCACATATTTCTAAGAAAGATAACCAAAGCAGAACAGAAATGTTTTCCTTTAGCTGCAACATATGCTTCAATATTGCTTTAGGATAGAGCTCAGTGCCTCAAAGAGAAATGCTAAGGTATTTATTTCAGACAGCTGTCATTGGAAAAATCACTTTCAATTGAAACATCTGACCAGAACTATGATTTGCTGCCTAAAAATACTGCATCACTTGAGAAAAAATGAAATTGTACATCTTGAAATATAAACACTTTCCAGGCTCCCTTATAAAATGCTTGTTCAGTTTTATGGTAGGCTCACTCCTCATTTTTATTTTGCAACCTATTTATTTCAGATGTTTAGGCCTTTGCTACATGTAGAAGGGGAAAGATCAGCAAAACAAATGCAGTAGTTAGTAGTTGTGAATTATATTTGCACAAGAAGAGAGAAAATGAACTCTTAGATAAAATTGTGAAAAGAGCTCTCTTAGTTTGTCACATACTGATTTTTCTCTCAGATCTCTTTTCAGTTGTGGGAATCAAATAGAAATCCATGCCATGTCCTTGCTCCCATGACTGTCAGAATTCAGGTTGCCCTGGAGACAAGATGCTGCATTTGTAGAAGGATAAGAGAGAGAACTCAGTCCTGTTGTCCTTTGGGGACCATGCTCCCAAAATTCTTCTGTGGGTCTCCTCTCAGCCCTGAGAGCTTGCAGACAAAGACAGCCAGCCAAATATTTGTAATGTGAGATGCGACTGTAAGCTAAACCCTTACTAATGAAAGATCAGAGGCATTCACTTAAAAAAGCTAGCTTCTTATTTCTCTGCGTGCCTTTGGGAAATACATAATCATGCTTTTTAGCGGCACAGCCACAGGCACTGTATATTTAAAGCAAGCACAACAGCAAACTGTGTCTTATAAAAGGTGTTACACTGGATAATGATTAGTAGCATCCTGTATAGAAGAATATACTCAGTTAGGACAGTTTTTAAATCCATTTACATATACCAAGTCATTCATCTGTAAGTGCTGGATAATATCTGCTGGAAATGGAAAGTAGAACAAGCCAGCCTCACAGGCGGAGACTGCTGTCAGTCTTTGGAGGTACGTAAATCCCTCAGCAAGTCAATACATTATTTCCTCTGTCACATACTACTCCTGTCAGTGCACTGTCCTGTTAATATCGTTGCACAAGAGGCTGGAGTTCAGGAAGGACTTTGGTACTCAGAGAACAAAGGCTTCGCACACATGACATCAAGGCAAGCGCACATGCACAGCCCTTCTGGGCCTCGGGACAAATGAGTGCAGCTCATCTCCCTCTTTGCATCGCCCAGCAGCAAATTGAGCACGGAGTGGAAATGAGGACAGCAGTGAGGGAATCTAGGAGTATTGACTTCTTTGCTATGTAAGCTGGAAAGTGGGAGCTCTTTTGGAAATCTGTAAAATGGGAATGGTTTGGAGGATAGTGATAAAGACCCTGTGCTGAGAAAAAGAATTTTCACACTGCTGCTAAAAGAAAAGAAGGCACATGCATACAAAAGAAAGCAGTATTGGTGCTGCTCTGAGCAGAATGGCATCCATGCCTTCCAACCCCCTGTGACCAGACTCACAGTCCTCATAGGGCAGTTGTGAGTGGTGCTGGACAGAAATACAGGGATGCACAAGAGATAAGCAGCAGGAAAACAACACAAGCAAAGATGACCACTTGGCAAAACCATCTTAATGCTGGGGAAAGGAGATGCTTTCCTGTAACTGAATGCTTGTAATTTGGGAGGGATTGCAGACTTTCTGTGAGTCAAGATGCACCCAAATGCTCTGCTGAACGTCCAGGCCCATGGCTTCTGAATTTGTAGCCAATCACAAACATAGCTGTCAAATGCAGAACTGCCTTGCCCCCATCCTGTCTCCTCAGGCTGTCAATAGAAAGAGACTAGCAGTCAGTGGTGGAACTAACCTCTACAAATGAATTTAAAACATTTTTCATCTTACTTCCTTAGTAGTTTTCACCTTTGCCATACCTGTGGCAATAAATTCCATGGTTTGGATAAACATTTCACTAATTATCTCAGGCTTTGATCTATGCCTCTGAAGTTTCACACTGCTTCCCCAAGCAGAAGGCTGTGCTAGAGCTGCCCTCTTCTACTGGAACAGTGAATAAAGCCTTTCTCAGACATGTTTTAGTACACTTCATTCAAGTATACAATGTGAATAAAGAGGCCCATATTAAGAATCTACAATAGTAACAAATGTTAATTGCACAGTAACAACAATCAAAAACAATATTCAATGTGGTCATGTCATGTGCTCTCCTCAGGGCACACCATTATCATAATTAATAACGTTATTTAATAATAATAATAGGGCAAATGCAGCTTATAAATTCAATGGATATTAGGTTAATAAATGGGAACTGATAATTAGTTAGGTACAGCTGAACAATTTATGAAGCATTTTAAGAGCTTCCCTAGAGGTGGTGAATCAAGGGTGATGTGCTTGCCTCCTTCAGTAAGCAACAGGAATGAAAAGTAAATAAATATAGGGATATGAAGCTGCCTAGTCTCCTTCCTATCATGCCCTTCCTCTAAACTTTTATTTTTTAATGCCAGAATTAAAATGCCTTTGTCCCAAGGACTTTTGAAAGAAGCTATGATTCAGAGCCTACCCTGATATGGGACTGAACCTTACAATATTTTCCTATAGGCCATGGAGTTCTCCACCTCAGTCATCCATGTGCAAAAGACTGTTTCTTGTCTTGAAAGGTTTACAGCCTAGGTAATTCATGTAAAAGAAAAAAAAGAACAATTGTGGTAATGATTTGTCTTCTAAAAGGTGAAGCCTTTAGAGTTTCTGCTCATTCTGATATTCTCTCCAGCTTGCACAGTCCTACCATGATCTGTAAATGGGATTTTTCTAAACATAAAATCTCTACTGTAATTCTTGAGCAGGTAAAAACAAGCCAGGGCTTACTATCAGTATCATGTTAATGTGACTTAATGTACTGTTGAGCCTTTGAACCGTGGTAAGTAGCATGGCTGCAAGGTCTTCCTACTTACTGCAAGGATAAATGCATTAGTTTAAAACCATCTTTGAGGTGAAATGGGATAACAGCAGGCACATGGGCCCCTATGATGCTTCAGCTGTCAAGTACCTTGCAAAACCAAGTAACTCAGCTGTTTTTGATGGCATCCCCTAAATCCACAAGGGAAGAGGGTTAAGTGAAGGGCACTAACAGACTGCTTGAGCTTTGGCTGAGCTTCAGGTGCAGGGACTGAAAGCTACGTAGTGCTACTGCCCCTATAGCTGCAGGAAGGATGCCTTGCTCACCTCACTGCTACGTCAATCAGTATCCATAAAGTGGTACAGATATCAGGGCAAAGGGACAGAACTAAAAGGTGAAGGTGGGCTGTTGGGTTGTTGTTTTTAACTAGTGCAGCAAGATAAGCCTGTCAGTGTCCATATGATTATGCTAACCTATATTTAGAACAAGTCAATAGTACACGTAACGCATACCATACACACCATTAGCTGGTGTGCAGCAATGTGTTTGGCAGCTCTAAATTAAGTAGTGTGAGTGTTGCCCTCGTTGGATCCTGAGCCTCCAGTTTGAAGCCAGCTGAATGTCACCACAGTGAAGTTACAAGGGAAACCGAGAATGGTGAAAGCAATGGAGTTTTTAAAAGGTAACTGAAAATCGTCAATGACTGCACTGCTACAGCAGCAGAAGAATATTTCTGAAGAAGTAAGATGGTTGGCAGAAGCATATTTTTTTCATAGATGGTTAAAGTCAGAGAACATACTCAGAGCCAGGCTCTTCTCTGAGAAATACCATTCACAGGTAAAAGGAAGTTTTTAAAAAATGTCTGTTCTTCCAGAAAACAAGGAAAGCTCTAATTCGATCAGCTCCGAATTGAAATGAAAACAGATTATTCTTCAAGCACAGATATTAGAATAACTTGGCAGATGACTGTAGAGGCAAAAGTAGCAGCGTGTGCTGTGCGGTGCTTTGCAAACCGCATGGTTTGGACCCCCACCCATCATCCATCCATCCATCCATGCATCCGTGCCTTCAGGATGGAAGCGCAGCGTGAGCGAGCACTGACCTCTAGTGGGCAGAACAGTTAGACCGGAGAAAGCTCGCCGAATCCAAAATTGAAAATACGGCGTGCGCGCCGCTGGCCTAAGGCTTGTGCTTGGCACCTCCGCAAGACGCAGTCAGCACAGCTCCACTGTTAGCGATCTCTCCGTGTCAGAAAACATCATGTCTATTGTAAAATCTAGAGGCATTTTTTTTTTTTTTATGGCCAAAAGAAAACAGTGCACCCTTAGAATTGCATAGTAAGACACATAAGTCCAACTACTGGTCAGTAAAATTACCTGAGGATAAATTCACAGAACTTTTTAGATATTTTTTAGATATTTTAATTTTTTTTAGATATTTATTGAGTAACTTGGCATTGTTGAGACTGTGTCAATGACATTATCAAAGCACTATTTAAAGAAAAAAAATTCTTAAGGAGACATGAACATACATATCATAAATTAAGAGTTTTAGTCCTACTTTTTCTGCAACCAAAAGTTACAGAATGGTGAGAGTTAATATATTTTCAATGTCTGCCCCAAAGGAGCCTGCTTGCTTCTCACTTTCAAGTTATTTTCCATAGGAAAAGTCCTTTAAATATTTTGGAGTTCTTTAAACTAATCCAAAGAAGAAAATTAATCCTATGCACAAAATTTTGTAAAGCTTCAGCTGAAACTATCAAAGTTGGGTGTCTCAAACAGGGTATGTGCAATACTGGCTCCCCTTCCTGTATTAGCAATGTCATACTTAACGCCATTCAGCAGGCTCAGCCAGAAGCTAATGAAGACTGGGTTTTTTTGTGCTTCCATCACCTTGAGATAGTGAGATTTCTGTAAAGTATTTGGTCAAGGAGGATCCATAAACTTGGAGCTTGTATCTGGGTCTTGTAGAAGAATTTTGCCACTGGTCTGGGTTGTCCTTGTTTCCTTTGCACCCTGTCTCACACAAGAACTGTTGTCCCCGCACCATTGGTACTTATTCTTGCCTCAGAACAGCAAGGAAGGGAAGAAGCAGGAGAATCTCACGACCCATGAATTCCCTACTGCAAGTCTGTGAAAGGAAATAGGAAGAACTTCTATGAGGAGACCAGGATGCCAGACAATGCAGCAGACTTACTATCTAAAAGCTGTTCTAGAGTAACTGATACTGTCTCAGTCTTTGATTGATATGAAGCCAATCTGTGTTCCAAAGTCAGTGCCATCACGAAAGTGAGAGTAAAATTTATCAGGGTGGCAGGCAGTACAGAAAGTGATATTTTGGTTCTGGTCCGTGATAGAATCATCTTGGATGTTCTCGGGAAGAATCCCACCTCTCTCAAGAAGAATCCTCAAAAAAAAAGAGAAAGAGAAAATAATAATTTTTGTACATCCTCACATTCCATAAGGCACTATCATTAAGGCAGAACCTCAAGTAGCAACTGAACAAACTGTACCAATATTGTGATTAGGGGTTTCATTTGCTCTTCTTGTTACTTTTTTTCTGTATTAGACTAAAATAATTGCTTTCCTGCAACCCGTAAAATCACATTAAATTTGAACTTTTGTCTATAATCCAACAATACAACAATAAAATAATAGTAGAAACCCAGCAAAAGTGAGCAAACACCATTCATTCAAAGGTATCCTTTTTTGCTCTGCAAAGAACTAGAGAGTAAGTACTTTGTTGAGAACCCTCACCACATTAGTGCTGAATAATACAGTATCAAAATAATTATTGGTAATGAATGTGGAATTAGTCTTTTGTTCTCTCAGGAGGCTTACCTTGTTGCTCTTCTGATATCAATATAAGGATTTGCAGAGTCAAACAGTCTCACACACGTTGGATCAATTCTGTGAAATTCTTTTGCTGATTCTTGAGGAAGTTTATAGCAGCAAGGTCCCACAGATGGACCCAGCACCACAAGGATATCTTTCATGTTACAGCCATATTCAGATACCATAGCATTTACCGTGGCCATAGACACTCCTAACAATGTGCCTTTCCATCCTGTGAGAGATGAGAGGTTGAAAAAAAATTGGTATAAATTTTCTTTTAAATTTTCTAGTAGCCAAATTTGTATGCAATTATTAAATGTATAAATTAGGAGGTGCATTTACACCTAAAATTAAATAATTATATCTAATAATAAATTATCTTAGACATCCTCCCCACCCCACTCCCATGCCCCCCAACATACACATTAACAACTATCAGTTTTCTGATGTAATCCTACAGAGATGGAAACTAAAGAGAAGTGTTTAGATTAGAATTCCAGAGTTCTTTTTCCCAAGCGTCCTGGTTTGGGCAGTTAGAGCATACCTCACAGCTCCTCTGTGCTTTAAACATTTAAGTGGGAATACAACAGACATACATCAGAAATTAATTTTTATAATATGGTCAAAGTGTTTTAATGTTTTAGGGAAAAGAAAAACCAAACCAGGCTCAGCCTAGAGACAGTCTATTTTTCGGAATAGACAGAAGCCAATTTTGCACTTGGGCATTGTTTGGAATAGAGAGAAGAAAGCCCAGCTTTGAGCTCTTGTATCTCAGTTTGAGTGCCAGGAAATCTTTGCATTGCACAGGCAGTACAATTCCTACCAGAATGAGCAGCACCGCAGGCTTTTCTGACAGGATCAGCAAACAGCACGGGTATGCAGTCAGCACCTGGAGCTGCCAGCGTGACACCCTTCTGATTCGTAACTATTCCATCATAGTTGTCAGGCTCTGTCTTTCCCATAATACACACAGCATTAGCGTGATCGATCTGTCAAAACAAAACCAGAATGTGGACAGTGATATGGCTGCAAAACAAACCAGCTCTGACTAGTGCAACGTTTTTTCTTTGACATGAAACACTCTTCTGTACTAACTGATTACTTATGAAAATCAAGTGCTCTCTTGTTGAAGTGCCATGCAGATGTATCAGTAGAAAGCCACTATAGAAGCGATGGTGTATTTTCCTTTTAGGAGAAAGTGCTCTGATGATTTATCTGATTATTCTACTCTGTGGTAAGTTAAATGTTAGAACAGATTTGGAAGAATCAGTGCTGCTTCTCCATATTGTGCCAAATGCCTGATAGTTTGGATGGCTATTCTCCCAGGTATGCTGCCAGCATAAATGTTTTAATTGTCCTGCTTATCACAAGTTCTTGCTGACAAAGATAAGTGTAATGCCTACAATGTAGCCAGTGATACATGAAGGAATATCTGAGCCATTTACTCGAATCCATTGTTTTATAAGATACCTTGACTCTGTGAAAAGCCTCTGGGTTAAATCCTGCAGCATTAGCTAGCCGGCGGAGATTTTCTTTAACAACAACTTGTGGGTCCCTCCTCTTGGAGCTGCTGAAGAGATTGCAGGAGCTTAGAGTTGGTATGTAGGAGATCCCACCTGTCCTTGTGGTGAACCCATGTAAGAAAATATCATCTGGCAAGGCAAGAAAACACAAAAAACAGTTGCTTTCAACACAAGACCAAGCCAGCTATTACATAGGTTTGTACTGAAGAGACCTGGAATCAGCCAATCAGGTAGAGTATTGCTTTACCTTGGATTTAGCTGTGGCATTTAAATTTAAGGATTCCTAATTTCCTTCCTGCTCATAATCATGCCACGGCAGGGACACTGAGACATCAGGCGTGTCCAGGGCTGCAGACAGGAGAAATTCTTATCCTGCTTTTCCAAATGAGGATGGTAACTCTCAAAATGCGTCATTCCCACACAGAGGGGAGAAAATTTTATGGTCTGCCCTCACTAAACCCAGGACCGTCTTTCCTCGGATCATGCCCTGGCCTTGCTAGCCTTTTGTTGTATTTCTATTGACACTTCTCCCTCTTATAGACATGATACACTATTACAACATCATACAGAGTTATTTGACGCCTGAAGGCATTTCCAAATCTTACCCATTTTGCAAATCCCTTGAAGGAGTATGCTTGGTAACAGTCCCTGCAAAAACTATTAGCTGGACCTCTCTTTACCTGGGATCAGGGAAGATCTGAGGATGGTGAGCTCCCCTTTCAGGCTTGGCAGGCTTTCCACGTACTTCTGAATCTCACTTTGGATGAGTGCCACGTCCTGTGAAGGAAGTGTTTGCCCTTCATGCTGAGGTTCAGATATCTGAAGGCTTTCACAGTCAGATACTACCTGTAAATCCTTGAATTCAAACTTGTAGACCGCTGTAAAGAGGTGGTCTATATATACTTTCATTAAGTCTTTTCTTATGGTAGGGAGAATAACTTTAATGATGCTCAGGTCTCTTTCATCTAGTCTCTGTTTGATGGTGTACAAAGCAGCAGCTGTAGTCTCAGCACATATCACCTCCAGACTTCTGTTCAGACTCTGAAAACCTCTCAGAGCTGGAAACAAGAACTCTTGTTCATCTTTCCTTTCACTCCCCTGCCTCTGGCAACACATGACATAAACACACGGAGCATGGATGGAAGAGCATTTCTCAATAGTTTCCAGTGTGTTGTGTAGTAATCCTTGGATGTTGTTCTGCAAGTTGGCTGGGAGGCTGAACAGATCTATCAGTACTGCGTCCACCATATTCCAGGATCTTTAAAGGCTTCTACAACTGCCAAGTAGTAACAAAACATGAAAAACAAACAAAAAGGCAAGAACTGCCCTGTTAATACAAACACAGAATCGAGTTAAGGCATTTAATTTAGTGATAACGCATAGAGAAGGTACCTAGCAGTTAATTACTGACTTAGGCTTTCCCAGCTGCATAAAAAGAAATTCCAACAAAAGAAAACTAGCGGAAATGGGAATAATTATGTATTTATTTAAGCATTTAGGTGTTTTCCTACCTCCCCACCTACCTCAGGTCTTTCCCAGGTCAGGAATGATGAAAGGTTGGTACATAAGATTAGATTTATTGAATCAATTAACCCTCATTAGCCTAATGGATCTTCTTAACATGATTGATGGGCCGTCCTCCAGCTTCCGTGATGCAAACAAATGCAGAGGTCCCTTAGCTTCCTGGGACTGGAGGAGTTTCTCTAACAATTTATCTGGAGGTGCTTAACATAATAATGACTGAGATGGAGCTCATGCCTGCTACCCCTCCTGGCAGTAGGGTGCTGAGCTGTGAGGGCAATGACATTTTTTCCCATAGGCCTTCACGAGACCCTCCGTACTTCTCCTTTTTGCACTTCCAAAACAATTGCTTATTTCTGACTTCTGTATGAAGGGGCACATGACCATGATAGTTCTTCTTTTCAGCACACACAAGAACACAGCAGAAGCTACTGAAATTTTACCTAATAATGAATGAAGTACTTAGAACTAAATTAAAGGAATAAAATACTGTGCACAACTCTCTGCCTCAGCTTTTACACTCTGCTAGCTGCACTCTGCTCTAAAATCCACATGTGTTAAGCTTATCCGATATCATCCTATCGTTCACAATTTGCCTTGTGGCCCATGGTGTAACTCCAGTTTTGGTGGTTTGTTTTTTCCCTTTTCTGATCTTGGTTGATCCAAGAAAGGAAACTTGTCAATCCATCTCTTCCTCTCTCTGTTGCTATGAGGGCCTGTTTTACACATCCTCTTAGAAGTGTCTTACTTTCTTTTTTCTCTCTTTCCAATAATCTTTCAGTTTCCAGTGCAGGCATCCAGAGGTCTGGAACAAAAGGCTAGATCCCTCTGCTTTGGGAACATCAAAGACACCTGTTTAGATTTCATGACTAAGCACTGTGCTTGACCTAGCAGAAACATATGCACCTTTACCACCTGTTGTAAGACCCCATAATAATTTATAGTATTTTAAAACACCATCAGGGGTTTTTTGGCACAACAACAAATTGTGCATGAATATTAATTTACTTGTGGGGAAATTAATATCTTTGCAGGAACAAAGAACTTGAGAATCTTTTAAGTCTTTTAAATCAGTGCTCAGCTACCAGAGCTAACCACACCAAATAATGCCCAGCATCATTTTCCTGCCCCAAGACCTCATTCTCCTGTAACCACATGAATGTTCTGGCTTCACATCACATCATTATCCAGCAAAAATACTATTTGTGTGTGCTTGAGGCCTATCATTATGGTAGATGTGATGTACTCCTGGGCATTTTATGGTTGACAGTGGATTCCCAGAGTTCCTACACTGAAATGAGAGGTCAAAGACCTTTGTGGTTTTAAAGGACAGCTTATTTAGAGAAGGTTTTACAGAAAACATTCTGTATTTTCTTCATTGTTCTTTCCCGCAGACTGGAAGAAAAATAATCCTGACTGAAAATGATGTTTTCATTTCTGCGAATTGAACACTTACAAAGATTAATTAGCAACTATCAAAACAGGTAAGCTGAAAGTATCAAAATGTGATAGCAGATAAAAGCAACTGCCAAGGAATTTATGACCCTTGGTTTTGTTCAGAGTATTATTTACACATAGCTGATGATGGATTTTAGAGGAAAGAGCTTGCTAAGAAAACAGGGCTGAAACAGACTCATGCCAAAGACCATGACTTGGGAAATCAGAGTATTTCCTTCCCTACCCTGACATTATGTGGGAGGCCTGTCTGAGTGAGACATGATCCCAATCAAGGTATAGCTAATAGTCCCAGGAAAGATAGTACAGCAGAGAGGTGTAGTGCAAAAACAGATTATTGCTTCACTTCAGATATGTCAGCAGTGGAAGGTAAGTAGAGTTCATTGCTGTCCTCGTACTTGCCCAGAAAGATACCACCAAAGAAAGGGTGGAAGGAAAGTGTTTGATGAGGGACAGGTAATTGCCTACATTGTTGTTAGCTTGTGTATGCACTGCAAAAACTCCACAGGGGCAATTATTGGGATGTACGCATAAGAACAATGGGGCTGATTCACCCTCATATCCTTCCAGCTTTGCATCACAGAGTCCTGGTGAGGACAGTGGCATCACAGTAAATTTGCTTACAATCATAGCCAAACTGACTCCTTTCTAAGTCATTCCAGAAAAGCCCTTCTCAAAATACAGACTTGCCAAACACAGCAGTGTTTTAGCTTATAGGAAATACATATTCAGGTTTTAATTAACATGTTCTGCAGCCCCAGTGTTCCATCGAAGCCTCATCCAAAAAAATAAGTACATTTATAAAGGAGTTGATCATTTCAGTACACAATTCAAGACAAATACTTGCACAAAATTGAAGCCAAGGCTACCCATTAGCTATTTTCTCACTCCCTGAAACTGTCAGTACAAACGTTTGGAGGTTAATGAGATTTTCTTGCATGGATATAAAGAAAAAATAGATCAAAGAAAATGATCAATAATGATATGAGAGGTGAGGAAGGTAACAAGTGCAAAAAGTAGAAAAGCAAAGTGAATATTGAAAAAGAACAATAAAGGAAATAAAACCAGGCTGCAGAAAAGAGACAGCCCTGGGTAGAAAAGAAATGCAAAAAAGCAATTTTCAAGCACCCCAGAAATCTAATTCTAAAAGCTCACTGTTGGCCAAGACAAGATTGCTGACAATTTCCTGCATCTTTGAATCCTGCTGGTCATCTTATATTAGTAGAGAAACTGAGAGAACAGACATAATTTTTTGAAAATTAAAATGGCAAGAGATATTTAACATCTGCCAGAGAGATGCCCTAAGAAAACAGGTCATTGAAGCAGCCCAAATGAACAGAGATAAGAGCACATGTGTAAAATTTCAACAAGAGCAAATACAAAAAAGAAAATCCAAAAAAACAGGGGGGGGAAAGAAATACATTTGAGCCTCTTAAACTGGATTAAAACAAAACATTCTTCCTCTTTTAACCTAGGTTTTTTTAGGCAAGGTTGAAGAAACAGAAATCGCCACATACAACGAAAATACTGAAGCACATGCAGTTTTCATAACACAGGAGTTTACTTACACAGGTGGACAATCCTTTTAAATTCTGAAAGGTACCATCTGATAAAGCACACAGACATTTCCAGCTTTATATATCTCACTTCTTTCAGTCTTGGCACCGATTCGCACAAGCTGGAAATTCCTACCCTGTGCAAGGCTGTAGTGGGAACCTGTATTTCTTCTTTTTGACGGGACCCTGCTCTGCTGCCGGCTCCACCGGAAAGAACAAACTGTACCACAAGGCACCGAGATGATGAACAAGTGCCTGGGGAGTGCTGAACCCGGAAGCGGCCTTGCCCCTGGCACGCAGCTCCCTGCCACCATCACACCTTCTGCCACACCAGCTTTGCACAACCACAAGCCACACAGAGAACTTAAAGGAAAACTTGTGCCGAGTGAAGGAGTTTCCTTTTCTGAGCTGTAGCTGCATGTTCCAGTGAGGAATTTGGCAGCCAGTCAAGAAAAAGTACATTCCGGACCTGGATAAAGAGGTTACACAATGTCACCTTTTGGGGTGGCAGGCCCCAAATGAGGGTGGCAGTTTCTCCTTGCAGCAGTCAGGAATTTCACAGTGTTTAGTGAAAAGGTCTTAATCCTTTGACAGGACAATGCAAAGGTTAAAAGGCAAGCAAGGAAATGAGGGATTTACATCAGGCTTTGTGCAAGATTCAAATGATAATAAATACATTTCCTCAGCTGTGTTAAAATCATAGTCATGACTGTTAAGTATATGACAACGGAAGGAAGGAGCAAGAAAAAAAGAACAGTAATTTTTTAATGGACAGAGGAATTAATAAAGTCTGATTTCCCATGGATCACCGTCTCCTGTTCCTCCTTTCCCTGCAACTACAGTAAACCTACATTTCTGCCAGGTCCAAAACACACATGGGGAGTTCTCTGCCATCTCCCCTCCTGCTATTCCTTTCGGCACGTGCTGGACAGAGGGATGAGAGCTGAATCCTGGTTCTCCCTCCCTAAGGGAACCGATGAGGCTATCTTGTCCTTCCCCACCCAGACATCTCTTCTCCTGAAGTTTGCAGAAATCAGTCATCTCTGAGGCTTTCCACCCCACTGCCAAATGTGACTGAGCTAGGTCATTAAAAATTAACAGGAGAACTACTTGGTGGAGAGAAACCAATGCAATCATTTTCTTTCCTTCAGCCAGACTAAGGAAGTAAAGCTAATTACTGGGGTTATTTTGGGTGCAGAATGCTGAGAAGGAAAAGGTCGGAAAATATTCAGGGTACAAAACAATATTGAAAAATGACAAATTGACATCTCTGGCTGAAATATTATATTCAG
Organism: Monarcha castaneiventris obscurior; assembly: GCA_026261815.1. Taxonomy (NCBI): domain Eukaryota; kingdom Metazoa; phylum Chordata; class Aves; order Passeriformes; family Monarchidae; genus Monarcha; species Monarcha castaneiventris. The sequence goes on along the minus strand of JAMPIT010000510.1, from coordinate 11,457,264 downwards.
CTTATGCCACTTCAAAAAAAAGGGGATGAAATAAACAGGTCATATGCAGAGATGAGCAATTAGGTTATAAAATAGTTATTACAAATATGTATGTAAGTATGTTTATATTTAAGTATATATATGGAAGTTGCTCAATGTGATATACATATCAGTTGCTTAATATAATATATAATATTTATATTTTTAAGTTAAATGTGTTATAAAAACAAAAAAACTAAAATTAGGTAAATTCTAAAATCAAATTATAAAAATAGTGCGATTTAGGGTTAAAATTCCCTAGAATTCCCTAGAGGAGTACAAGTGGACCAGAGGCAAATCCGTGGCTACAAAGCAGGGCACGGCATAGGCCAGGAGAAACCGGGTCACATCTCTTCTCCTTCGTAACCCGGTGGTACTCGGGAAAACTTAAATGTTCTCTGCACAACAAATGAGGGCAGCAAGCGCAGTTTAACACAGTGGATGGAGTAACTCGGGGAGCTGGGGAGCGAAGGGCGCTGAGCAGGACGGCCTCAGGCACGGCCGTGAGGGGCGGCACCACGGCCGCGGGGGATGAAGTAGCGGCCCGTTTCCTAAGGCGGGGCTGCCGCCGTGTTCCCTCCGGCTCCCGGCGCGATCTGCCCCTCTCCCGGCGGGATCAGCCCCGCTCCCCGTGCCCCTGGGCTCCCTCAGGCCCCGGGCCGGCCCTGCCCGGGCGGTGGCGGGGACCGGCGGCCCCCAGAGCGCTGCAGGTGCCGTGTGGCGGCCGCAGCACCTCGGGTATTCGGGCGAAAGGCGAGAGCACGGCCTCAGGCACTTAAGATGCTCTTAAGGTGCTTTTAAGAGTTACGACTGTGCTCGCAAACTGAGGATCTGCCCTGCAGAGAAGCCGGAAGAACATCGCAGTGGTTTATTTCATGAGATTCTTCAAGAAAGTGTTCTAATTCTCAGTGATTAGCTTTGAGTAACCTGTTCTTGCTGATTAAAAATGAACCAAATCAAATTAATGTGCCGATTTGCGACCCCACGGGAAAGCTCTTAATATTGTTTTATCAACAGGAACTAAACGGAATGAAGATAAAACAATTCACTTCTTTCTTGTCCCTCCAGTTCTTCTGCCTAAAATGGCCAAGCAAAATTCCCCATCACTAGCTGAAGTTGTGAAACGAGTTGCAGAGCAGCAGCAGTCACAGGTGTCAGACATAGAAAAAAGCAAAACAATTCTTTTCCAATTGCAGGTAATAAACCTTGTTTAGAGTATTTTAATCAATTATTTTTTCATTAGATGAGGAAGTATTTCCATGAACAGCAGAAGCTGATGGTACTTGATGGGTGAGTGCATTTAAGTGTAAGGCAGCTATTCTGTTCATGTGTGTGGCATTTAGGCTCACCCAACACTGCGGATGTATATTTCTGTTTGTAAGGCCACAACACAGCTAAATCTTCATTACAACAGGTGAAACATTTGTTTGTTACTTGGAAAAAACCAGAACAAAAATAGTGAGCTGGACCCACAAAGCAAACCCGCAACAACTAAATGCAAAGTTAGAGCTTTTTGAAATTTTTTTAATGGTCATTTCCTAAGAAATTGTGGGGGAAGGATTTTGAAACTTTTTTACTTTTGGCAGATTTTCACCAGACTATAGAATTTTTTTTCTTACCATATTTTTTGACACAAAATGCTTTTTTTTCCCCCTTATGTTTGAAGTGGGTATCCTGAATAGTCATTAAATACTGGTGTTATTCAGTGCTATTTTGTAGAACAGTGGATGTGTGTGGTTTTTGTGAAGACTCAGTAGTCATTTCTTTTCTCATTTGTTAAGCTTTCAATTATTATTTAACCTTCAAGATCAAATTTCTATTGAGAAACTTAACTTTTAAGTCTGAGAAAAGATGATACCAGTCAATATTTTTGAGCATGGAAGAATGGAAATGGAAATAATAGAGTTCCAATTATAATATCTGTGCATACCTCTGCAGCTGAAATAATTGATATTTGAAATGTTGCACAAAGATAACAATTCTGAAGTAGCAGCGGAAGCTTGTATTTCTTAGGAATGTCAGTGGACTGGCCACACATTACAAGAAGCATTGTCCTGTATCCCATAGTGTAGTCTGATGATGCTGCAATGATAATTTGTGATCAAACAATTTTAAAACATGTATCTTTTAAAAAAGACCCACGGAACTTTAAAGCCCTAGGTAATTACAAGTCCTTTCCAACCCTGATGAATCTGTGATTTCTTATGGTGGGTTGAAGTATTACTTCCTGGTTTTGTTCACTTCTCATCAGTAAGATGAGGTAGAGGCCTTTTTAGAACTAGATACATATTTCTTGTGGGGTTGAAAATAGCTGGGATTAATTCAGCTCTCAACTACTACTGTGATGAAGGCAGGATTAAAAACCTCAGTTGAACAGTCTAGTTAAGCTTCATCACCTGACACACCCCTCTATGTGTTTGTGTGGGTTTGCAAGGGATTTTTGGCATCTTGTTGGCATCTTGAGTTATTTTTAGTCTGATTTGGACTTCACCAAATTTCATCTCTAAGCAGACATTAGGATTGGGTTTGATTTGCCACGTCCTATATATCTTGCAAATTTGAGGAACTTAAAGTGAGTTCAAGAACATCTTATTTCATATTTTAGACTCAATCTAAGGGGAGAAGATGAAGCTAATATTCTTGCATTGTGCCTCTAAGGTGATGATATTAAGAATTGTGAGTCTTCCATTCAAACCACATTAGATAAGTGCAAAAGAAGACTATTGAATTACAGTGTTAACTAGACACTTCATATCTTCCCCCAAAAAATGTTCTTAATGGAGCGCTGAAATATTTTACAGGCAAAGTGCCAGGAACTAGAAAAAGAAATGAATTCTATTCTGTTAGAAACAAAGACAACAGAAAGGGAAATACATCTGCAAGATGATGCCATAGAAGTGACAAAATATCAGTGTGAAAATCTGGAGGCCCAAGTCAGAGCACTGTATTCTGAAAATTTAAAGTTGAGGTGTGATGCAGAAAGAGTACAAGAGGAGTTTGAGATGATACTTGCAAGAAACAATGAATATCGGGAAAAAATAAAGCATCATAAACATGTCTTTTGGGAGATGGAAAGTAAAATGCCAGTTATGATTGAACTTGCTAAAAAGAAAGCTGTTGTTGAAGAATTAAAGATAAAGAAAGAGGAGTTGATGTGTGATCTCCAGAATCCAGAAGGATCTGCTATAAAACAATTGCAGGTACTTTATTTCCTTTTTGATTATTTCCTTTTATGTGAAATAATTTTGACATAGTTTATATAATATGATTATTTTGTCTGATATCTTTATGGTTCATGAGGGACTGACTACAAGGAAATATAGGTAATTCATAATGCTGCATTAACTGGAGAAATTTTTACTTCAGTAGGCAGTGAAAAATATCATCAGCTATTGTTATCTGTGTAAAATTGTAAAAAACAGGTTTGTACTGTGTGATCTAATGAACTCAAATATAAAAATATTACAGAGCTGTAAATTAAGCTTTATCTTTGGATAAACTTACATGGACACTTTTCAGAATTCTGTGGAAGATTGCCATAATGTTAAATTTTTCGGGTAAAAATACAATATCCTTTAAACTTTGCTGTCAACAAAATAAATTTGAGCTGTTTGCCAGCAGGAGGTAGGTTTGATAAGATGGTGATAGAAATTAGAAGAGGGGAAAAATATGTTTGGTATTCTAATCTTACACTGTTGTTTTCACTTGACCCAATTGCAATTTTTACTAAAAACAACCACATAGGAATTTTTCACCACAAAATTTTGCCAACATATGGACAAACACAAGGATGAAGTTGACATGGGATCAAAGATTTCAACTTTGATGTAACTTCCATTACTGAAAATCAAATTAATGTAAATTGATGAAAATTTGTACTACAGATCTTTCAATATTGATTACTAAAAGCTAAATAACATTGTGCTTTTCTATGAGAAAAAAAAAAATCTCAAATATTACATTAAATAGTCTTCAATTTTTCAGTTAATTACTTTTTAAACAAAGACCACCAAAATGAGCTCAAAGTCCTGGATTGTTGTAGTTTTTGTATTTCATATCAAGAGTATATATTCTTACAGGTCTAAAACCATGTTATAAAACAATAATGAATTTTAATTATTCTTCCAAAATAAACATTTTAATTAGTAATAATAGGTTTATTGTGAATTTGTTTATTATAGATCTTTATCTCATCTCTCTTAATTGAGACTGTTAAAATGTGACATTTTTAATAAGTTTACTAGATGTACTGTTCAGCCTTTCAAGGAGTGGATTTCTGTATCTTGGCTTACATCTGCAGGAAGAAGTCACACTTTTGAAAAGTGAAATCACAACACTGAAAGATTACGTCAATAAAAAAACAGATTTGCTGGAAGAAGAGAAGAAAAAGCATGCTAAGATTAGAAAAGAAATTGAGGTGAGACATTTGAGTAAAATTTAATTGCAGTTCTCCTGACAGAATGTAGATAGTGCGAATGAAGTTTGAAGTACTTTATACCCCATTGCTAACTATACATTGTTCAAGTATGTGCAGTAATGATGCTGTCTTAAATTTTGGGTACTGATAGTCTTTCTAAAATTCAGAGCTTAATTGTTAAGAACGTTTCTTTCTGAAGTCTTTTAAGGATTTAATCTGTGAATTTTTGGAATTATTCCCTAAAAAGAAAGAGGTCACTGAATGGTAGTAAAGCAAAATGCAAAATGCACATTTTCAAATTTCTGTAATACTTCTGAAATATTTTACATTTCACTGCTGACTTTATTATTCATGACTTGATAACTCATCAGTGGAAGAATCAAATGCACCAAGAAAAGGGACTTCCCATGAATCTCCCTAATTTGAGCTGACATTGAATTAGGAATAACATAGCAGCTCCTAATTAGCTGACAAGATAAAATTCTGTTCAATAGTTAAAATCTTCTCTTTTAAATAATTGAACCATATTTTTTCGTTTTGTTCCTTACTAAAATACCCTGTATGATTAGATAATTTTTCATTTGGAAGTTTCATACCATTTATCTTGTCAGTTCAAACAAATGCCACAAAATTTAATGAGCAAAGCTTAAAAATATAAAGATTACCTGATCTAAGGTTATGTCTATTGCCCCTTGTAAAATGTGGGAGGAAGAAAGGATAATTTTTTTCGTGTGATAGAGAATAGAGGGAGTTTTTAACATGAGAAGCAAAATTCAGCTGCTTTGGAATAGGTCTGCTATTCAGCATTTGAGAAGATATTTTATTACCAAGGCAACATCATCCTAAGAACGTTTCTAAACCCAAATTTAAATTAGGTAGCCTAAAAATAATGTTCTGTTCTGTTATCAAAATCAATTTAATTAAATAGTGAAGGTTAACCTGTTCTTCAGTTGTTTGGATTATGTGAACTTTTTGTCTCAGAAGGAAGCAGGTTCAAACCCAAAACCTTTCAGGGTATTATGTTCTATTAAGAACTCTCCTGAAAACAGTCCAATTTTTAATATAAGAACTGACAGTGGATAGACAGGGACATTTATACCCAGCAGTCCTCAGCACAACTTGGGAAAGAATACTCAAATCAAGCACAGGAATAAAGAGAGATACTAGGCGCATGGATGAGGTTTTATTGAGCTGCAGTGGTGGAATTCAGCTACAGACTGCTGACACCTGATGTAATTGTTTGGAGCATCCAAAGGAGGGCAGCTAAGATGGTGAAGGGCCTTGAGGGGAAGCCGTATGAGGAGCAGCTGAGGTCACTTAGTCAGTTCAGCCTGGAGAAGAGGAGACAGGGGAGACCTCACTGCAGTTACAACTTCTTTGTGAGGGGAAGGAGGGGCAGGCACTGATCTCCTCTCTGTGGAGACCACTGACAGGACCCAAGGGAATGGCCTGAGGTTGTGTCAGGGGAGGTTTAGGTGGGATATCAGGAAAAGGTTCTTCACCAAGAGAGTGTTTGGGCACTGGATCAGGCTCCCCAGGGGAGTGGTCACAGCACCAGCCTGACAGAGACCAAGGAGCATTTCCACAATGCTCTCAGGCACATGACTCTTGGGGATGTCCTGTGTAGGTCCAGGAGTTGGATTTGATGATTGTGATGGGTTCCTTCCACCTCAGCAAATTTTGTGATTCTGACTCTTAAAGCAGCCCGTGGACCTTCTCTGTCTTGCCCAAGCACCAGCCCCATCACCCATTTCTTGAAAAGCAGATCCTGTTCTGAGCCTTGGACAGGGATGTCAGCAGTAAATCAGGGTGGTTATCTGTTTAGGGTCAAGGCTTCAGTCGTAAGGACTAATTCAAGATATCCACAAATAACTGAAAATTTTTTGTTATGTAAAAGCAATAAAAAAAAACCCAAAACAAACTCCAACCCAAAAGACAGTCTATTCCCTTGCTGACGTCTTTCCCCAATGTCAGTGTGTGACTATATTACTCTTGGCAGATGCTTGCCTATCCTGTCCTTAAACAACCCTGGTGGTGGAGATACCACGAGTGCCCAGACAATTTGTTTCCAGCGTTTGACATTCATGTGCACAAGACCCAATAAAAAGCACAATGTTGTCCCTCCCCAGTCTCCAGTAAGCATATTAGTGCTCCCTCCCTCAGCAGATGTGCCAGACTGTTCCCAATAACGCTGGTGGAGACTCATTTCTAAAAAAAGCAGATAATATTGATGTTTCAGATAATAGATGTTTCAGTGTCATACAACGCAGTCCTAGTGATGAAGATGCCCCAAGCACTCATTCAGACGAATGAATCTGACAGCATCCCTTGAAAAGTTGCAAACAGTTATAGTGGTGAGTGAGGTAACATGCACGAAGACAAGTCATCACCAATAAAAGAAGGTAGTGTAATTTATGGAATACCAGTGAGGAAGTTTCCTAGTTATTTGTGAAATTTAGGCAGCAAGATTTGCAGGAAGTCACTGGCAGTGCTGTGGTTCTAATGCAGCTGTACACCATCATGTGCGTGTGAAATACAGTGTAATAGTGCTTCAATAAGCAGACACAAGAGTAATTATACACTACCATTCATATGCCATTTACTAAGGTATGTAAGCCCAAATTTTGTTAAGGGAATGCCGGTTATTTCCACTTTTATTTTAGTTAATGTTTCATTCTTTTAACACTTCAGAATGCAAATTTTTGGAGTATTGTCTGCAGCAGCCATTCTTCTCCACCTAAGGCAGCAATGAGGGCAGAATTGACAGTCCTGCAGCATAGCCTGCCTAAGAAAAATGTACTATTTTAAATGCAGTGCAGCTACAAAGGTGCTGCTACAGCCATCGAGGTTACCTCATTTGTATTCTCGTTTATACCAAAACACACTTGTCAAAGAATGAAAATTTCTTCTTTCTCACCTCTCATTGTGGAGCCTGAAATCTTCCATGTGCAAAGCCTTGCCAGAGCTGTGACAGGTTGATTCCTTGGGTGGTAGTTACTTTGTTAAATTTTAGACATATACAGAGTAGATACCCACGCTGAACTCTGCACTTAAGGTCTTGGTAAGACAGAGCTTTTCTTTCCATAATGGGAAAGTGAGGCATGATTCATGCTGTCCTAAACCAGACATCTGAAATAAGTCAGATGAAAGGCTTCCTAGATGTCTCTTTCTCTTCTAAAAGTAAACGTGGAATGACTTGGTCAAATGTCAGAATATATACTTGGACAGAATTAGGTGAGCTGAACTCACCTCTGTAAATAGTTTTACTTGAATGAAAATTTGAAGTGTGTTTTTTTTGGGGTTTTTTTTTTTTTTTAGGTACAGAATAAGAGATATGATGCTATTTTGAAACGTTTGCATTGCCAACTGAACAAAGTCCATTCAAATAAAAGACAATGGCACTGGAACATTCAGCAGTTGGAGAAGAAGGCCGCAGAACTAAGAAAGTGTCTTGGAGTAGCAGAGTTACAAAAGATCATGTGACAAACTTAACAAAGCTGGAATGTGGGTAATCTTCTCCAGGCAGGGGAGCTTTTTTGTGGAAATGCTACAAATTTTAAATAGCCTGATAGTTGGGTCAGGTCTCAGTGATTTCTTCATTTTTAAAGTTTTTCTCTCATTTTGTGGCCTCAACTAAGAGCCACAATAATAAGTTAGCTGTTCAGAAATAACTTAGCTGTTCGAGAAAAAAGTTACTGACACTTCCAGGTGTTTTCAAAATATGTGTCAATTTTACCTAAAAAAGTTACTTGAATTCAACCAAACAAGATTTGGAAAGTTCCTTTATATTTCATTTGGTCTCTGAAGATTAGAATATATGATGCTTTTCCTACAGAGAAATAAATATTGGTGTATATTTGCACTCCTGAGAGACCAACATTCTTTTATCTTTTATCCACATCCCTTTTTATTGCAACTTGCTGTGGAGCTCTGAAAGCTTTGATGGCCTGTATTTTGTTGTGTGGGAAACTCAGACAGAAGATGTTACAGTCTGCCAGGATGTTCTGGCATAGGGGACAAAAGGGACAAAGGCTGTCCAGCTGTAAAAGGCTTTGGAACAATTGCACTCAGAACTGGGCTTCAAATAATCTGACTTCAACTGGTCTAATAGATGTTAGCAAAGAGGAGTGAGTAGGTAAAGGGAGTACCACATCTGGACAGCTTTTAAAATGGAACAACTCGCCCTCAAGGAATAGGCATGCAATATATATGGTTGATGATAGAGGAGTTTATTGTCTAGAGGATTTTAACTAATTCGGCCATCTAACATCTAAGTGCTTAATGGTCTAAGATGACTCAACATAAATGACAACCTATTAAAAATTCTTGTTAAAATAGTAGTGAACAGTAGCCATTTCCCTTTACCTTCTTTTATTATACGCTTGGCATTTGAAGAATTTACAGTACTTTCTCTACTCTTACACTTAAGGTAGTAGTTCTGCTTGGACATAACTTGCAATGTTTATCTGTTCTATGAAAGCAGCTTTTTATTTAAGGTGTTGTCTTGAATAATTTATATTTAGCTTTACTCATGAATATAAAATGAAGACTACTTACTGTGAAAAATGTTGAATTGCTTATATATTGTTATCTTAGGAAAGAAAAGCTTAAAATGCAGTACTGTTATTATCTTCATATATTCATGTATATTTACATTTCACTTAATATCAGGTTATTTTAAGCAACATCCTGATTCATTAAGGCTCTCTCTCAACATTTTTAGTTCCTCAAGTCTTTTTGGCTCAGTGTTTTTCCTTTGCAATAATATTAACCAGGCTGCTTTCATTAAAGCAATAAAGTAGAAATAAAAAACCTCAATATCCTATGATATAGTTACAGTATGTCCTGAATATTGAGTCTTATTGAGTATGTGGTGCATTACTGTAACATTACAACTGTTTATCCCTACACAGAGCAAAATAGCATCCATTTTAAGCATGTGTCTTCTAGAAAGGTTCCAGTCCTGAAAAGTTGGAGAATTTGCTGTGTTATTGTTAGTTCCAGCGATTAACTGCTCTTCTTTTATTTTGCATGATTCCTAATTTCAGTTTATTCATCCATCAAGTGAAATGAGTCTACTTTATCTCGAGTATGATGACATAAGTAAAAATACTGATGTGCTGTCTTCTTGAGGGGTTAAATAGTTCAGGCCTTCCACAGCTATTGATTGCCAGATCTGGCCAACAGCTTTAGCTTAGTGTATCCCCCAAAAAGCAGTACAACATCGAACATTTTTGGGATAGTAAGACTATGTACCCTTAAGTATGCCTTTTACCACTGATATTATCTTGTTTTCATTTTCAGTTTCTAATTATTTCTGCTCCAGAACAATTAATGCATCAAAATGTGTTTTGTATTAGCCACACAAACTACTTTAACTAAGTTCACTTTGACGTCTATTACCATGGTTCTAGTATCACAGTTTAGCCTTGGATTTATTACCAGTTGAAAACAGCTCTAGCAAACAATACAAACCTTCTAATGAAACAAAAATACCACACCTTTGTTTTTCTTTCTGACCAATGAAGATGTTCATTATTACTTCCCTGGGTATTAGGGCAGTTTCTGTGTATCAACATATGTACAGAATGACTCACTCATCTCAAATAAATACCTTGAACTTACATCTTCCTTGTTCCTTTTCATAAATCTCAGTAATTTTTGGTATCTCAAATTACTTCTATGCTTCTTTGTGCATGGTTTGAAGTTGTTTAATATAATTTAACTGAGGTGCATGCAAGGGCTGTGTATAGTACTTCTTTTACTGCTACACTTGGAGGAAATGCTCCCTTCTATAAAAACACCTTCCTATCATTCAAGGTCTAAGTTGTCTTATGCTCCTTTTTGCTCTTTGCAAGAGAGCCCATGTTTTTGCCTTCTGGGGCCCTTGACCCCTTTGTGGTATCTCAGCTACCAAAGGTGTATTCCTCCTTTTTCTTCAGTGTAAAACTTGCTTTTTCAGTATACATACTTGAACTATAGCTACATTTTGTGGCAGTAAGGCTGAGAAGCTGAGGTGTACTTTAATTTCCAAAGCTCCCTCCATATATATGGGAACACAGCTAAACCATGCAGCAGCTCCTTTCTGGCCCACAGAGATGAGTTTCTTGGTAAAACCAGGATGTGAATTGGAAGGAGTCACAAATGGCATAGGATCTTTTTGAGACAGAGCTCAGCTATTACCAGGGAACCTCCAGTAGTTACCAGAGTATTCGAGAAACAACTTAGTCCATTTAAATTTGTATATTGAAAAAGTAAGTTTTGGTACATACATACACTGAGTGTTGGTGTTGTCCCACATCACTGTCCTAGTTAAATGCCACAATTATAATCTCTCTCACCACAGAAACACATCATTTGTGTGTTTAACTCAACTGCCTTAAAATATGAGTTGATTCATTTTTAATCTTGGAAGCTTTGTCCTCAGTTTCCACCAACCTTCTACTTTAGCCACTGACTACACCTGAAATCTGTATTCAGTGCTAAACACCACATTTTGGGGGATCAAACACATTTTGCACACTTAAATTAAACAGAACTGTGTATTGCAAAGTACTTATAGATATTCCCAGGTGCAGGATTTCAAATTTAACATTCAGTGTTCAGCAGAAAATAAATATAAGAAAGGTATAAACATTTTACTAGGGATTTACAGTTAATTGGGAAAAAACCTCATCTGAGGAAAAAAGTCAGCTGAAACAAGGAAATATAAATTACTGCCTTTTCTAAACTATCAGCATTCTGTACAACAAATGGAAAAAAAGAGAAGTGTATGTAGCTTTTTATAACAATGTCTAGTTTCAACAAATCCTGGCAACCTGCTGAGGCATATTTTTCTTGGTACAGCATGGAACAGTAGCAGTTTGATTTCAGGGCATTTTTTTACCCCTTAGCAAGCAAGCACAGACAATAGGAGAAGGGTTTATTATTTCTGGGAAATAACTTAGTGAATGAACTTTGTATTCTTATAACATGAAGCTCTCCCAGCTCCTGTTGGGGGAACTGTGCTGCCAAACCCATCAGTCTTTTCTGAGGATGGGTGTGGAGCTAATGGAAGAATTTCTGGCTTCAGCGCTCTGCGGAGAATGGCAAGAGGAGTGACTGCCCACGCTGAACAGTAAATCAGCAATGAGCAGTGGGCATGTAAATAACTAAGTGTGGGAAAACTTACCAACCAAGGAGTCTTACCCACCACCTAGGAAAACTTTAAAGCCCAGGAAACTGGATTTATTCCAACACTGTCGTATCAATGAGGAGGAGAATACCGGGGGAATTCCACACTTGATAGGGAAAATTCACAGCTGTTGAATCACTCATAACAGGCAGCAAACGTACTGCTGCATGATAAAGGGAGGTGTTTCCCCACGCTGTAAGCTGATGCTCCACAGGAAACCCTTTCATGTGACTCAACAACCTCAGGTGCTGGAAGCAGAGGAAATGTGTCAGATAATGCAGACATGCCTGCTAAAATCACTGCTCTCATCGAGGCTGCATCAGATAAACAACATAACAACAGAGGGAGGGAAGGAGGGTTGGGGATAGACACCAGTGCTGTGCTGCTTTGCCTCTCTAACAGTTTGCTTTGTCCCTCAGGAGAGTCACTTGCAGAGCTGTGTGCATGAGTGTGACAGTAGTGCATGATATTCTACCATAGTTCTTACATGATGCTTCAGAGGAAGAGTAATCATGGCCACATCATGCATTGATGGTACATCATGCTGCTGAGGGTGGGAAAAACCAAATTTCAGAACTCTTACCTGATTTTCTGAAATGCATTAATACATCATTATCAAAGCAATTATTAGATCCTTTGTTAAAATCCTGCTGTAGCTCATAACACTGAGTTGTGTGGAGGCAGTGACTTTTTGAGGAACAGCCTTAGAAGTGTGGATTGAGCAAAACCAATTCACAACCTGTTTAAAATGCCATATACAGTCCTCTCATTTGGCTTTTCCTAGCATTTAGAGGAAGCAATATGTAATGACCTAACAAAATGAAGAAAAAATTTAACCACAAACTGCAAAGGGCAAACCAAGATAAACAAAAATCCCTACCCCTGAAAAGAAAGATAAATGTACCACACATGCCTCATCTGGATGAAAGGGCGCCATCCAGAAGGACCTGGACAAGCTCAAGCAGTCGGCCCATGGGAACCTCATGAGGTTCAAGACCAGGTGCAAAGTGCTGCACCTCAGTTGGGGCAACCCCTGGTATCAACGCAGGCTGGGGGATGAACAGATTGAGAGTAGCCCTGCTGAGAAGGACTTGGGAATGCTGCTGGCTGAGAGACTGACTATGACCAAGCAAAGTGCACTCACAGCCCAGAAAGCCAAACATGGCCTGGGCTGTATCAAAAGCAGCGAGGGCAGCAGGGCAAGGGAGGGGATTCTGCCCCTCTGTTCCTCTCTGGTGAGACCCCTCCTGGAGGGCTGTGTCCTGCTCTGGGGCCCCCAGCATAAGAAGGATGTGGACTTGCTGCAGCAGGTGCAGAGGAGGCCACAAAGATACTCAGTGTTGGAGCACTTCTTCTGAGGATAAGCTGAGAGAGTTGGGCTTGTTCATCCCAGAGAAGAGAAGACTCTGGGGAAACCTTGCAGCACCTTCCAGGTACCTAAAGGGAGCTACAGGAGAGCTGGAGAAGGAATTTTTACAAGGGCATATAGGAGAAAGGGGTAATGGCGTTAAACTAAAAAAGCATTAATTTGGATTAAATATAAGGAAGAAGCTTTTTACTATGAGGGTGGTGAGGCACTTGCACAGGTTGCCCATGGAGGTGGTGGGTGCCCCATCCCTGAAATCTTTCAAGGTCAGGTTGGATCTGATCTAGTTGAAGGTGTCCCTTCTCATTCCAGGGAATGTTGGATTAGATGTCTTTTAAAAATCCCTTCTAAGCCAAACCATTCTATGCTTCTGTGAAAGCAAACAGAAAAGACAGCTTTACCGTGTCACTAAATATAATTCTTGTTGAAAATGGTTGCTACAATAACGAGTAAAGGACAATGCTCTGTGTTGAATAGAGTTAGGAAATCACATGAGTTCTTTCTACCTTTTTTTAGTATCTTTTTAATTTGAAATAGTTCAATATTTGTACAGAATTCAGTAAAATGGTCTGTAAATCTTTCCAAGAGCAGCAAGCTTCTTAATCTCTTTTTATTATAAATATCGTATACCATATATTCAATACTTATTGACTGTGACATAAAAGCTTCGATGTTCTTCTGTCATCTATCTATAGGTTGTATTAGTTAACGCAATCCACCACTTGCAGTGATTTCAGCAACGTGGTGAAGGTTTTTTGGAGTGGAACAAGCACCGGCGTTTGAAACGCAGTTGCTGCTTCCCCCCACTGGCACTGAAGTCCAATAGCTCCCTCTCGTGGTGAAATGTCTTCTTACATGGTAAAAGCGCAGTTCATCTTTCGCTTTTGAAGGTCAATCCTTATCGTGAGAAGAGTTAACATTTCTACAGAACACGATGTATAATCCTAAATGCTATTTTATTTCTAAAAGTACAGGATGAAAAGGAGATGCTACGTATCCCAACTTTTACAACAACTGGAGGATTCAATGTATTTATTCTTAATTTTTGATCTGCTTTTTAAAGAGGATGAATTTGGCAAATTTTATCAGACCTTCTGTTTTAATTTCAGTTATAATGCAAAGTCCACTACAAACAGAAGGAATGAAAATTCTTTCTTATAAAATAATTAAAAATATTTGTTTTTGTCAGCTAAAAGCAGTCAGCTATGAATGTTTCCTTAGGTGACTATCTTCTTTGTAAGAATGATTCTGTTTAAGATCCCACTCTTTGATGAAGAATGTATTTCAGAATGATTAGATCAGACTCACAGCTGACTAAAACTAATGATATCTGCTAGTTACAGATTCACAACATATTATGTAAACCTGTGTTTTCAGACTTCTTAAATAACTGCGCCTGGGCTGAACCTTTTGGCCTCAAACTGCAGTTCTGTCTCAAGGTCAGTGTTCTGGAAAGCTGAAACATAAGGTACGAATGTCAGTGCTTGAGGCTCCCAATATACTTGACAAGAGAAAGACATCCTGCAGCTGATTCAGCTCCTGCATGCCTTATAGCAGAGTGGCTCTTCCCAGTCACTTCAAAGGGATCCTTGTGCAACTACCCTTAAATTAAAAGACTAAATTAAATACCTATTTTGTGTGATATAAGCCCAGAAACAGCACAGACAGTCTGTTGTTTATACATATTTAAAGGTTTATTTTATGGCTGCATGCTGTGGAGCAAATGACTCAGCTTTGGCAGGGGATTTTAAGGGGAGAGGCAGGACAGTTTCAGGATAACCATCATGTAATGACTGACTTTTAGAATTTTTCTCTTTTTGAGTATTGGCACATAATTCTAATCTGTTGAATCCTAACTTTAAAACAATCCTATAAAATTTACACCAGTAGACCAGTGGTCTTTTCAACCCCCTTGGATAAAAGCTATCTGAGGCTCGTGATTAAAATTTTATCCTCAGGCTTTGTCATATCTGTCATATTTACTAAAGGATTGGAATGCCCTGCCTCAGGTGCAGCACTAATACATTATCTACCTTCGTGTATCTCTACTAAAATTTTTACCATCTCTCAAATTATGAGTTCATATTGTTGCTAAGCTAAGACTCCTTTAATTGCTAATGCATTTTTTTTGGGTTAACTGATGCAGTTGGGAAAGCAAGCAAGTATTTTTGCAGAGGAGAGCTTGGGTATCTCAAGTTTTTTCCCAGTTTCCTCTGATGGTTCTTCCTTTATAGCCATGGAAGGAAAGAAACACTTTCAGGGGATGCTTCATCTGAACTGCTTTATATAGTCGCTTTAAGATGGCAGGAATTGTGCCCTAAAAAGTCCCATTTCTTTCAGTTGACTGTAAAGGGAGTGAAGTGTCACTAGTTCAGATGTATATAACTATATTCTGATGTTTAAAGTAAGGTAAGATGCATCCAAGCCCTAAATTCTTAAGCCACCACAGCCAGAAGATTACTATTAGTAAAGGCTCTCTACTGTCTTATTGCTGGCCACATATTTTCCTTTGCATTTTTCTAGCTTACCCAATTGATTTCCTGGGCTGCAATCTTCTCATTTATATGTTACATTAAATAATGTAACAATTCAATATTGTCGTGTTTTCCTGTATGTTACACTGGGGAGCAGTGGGAGGCTGCCTTAACAGGTATTTCCATTTGCAGTGAATCAGAGTAGGCTTTTAGCTAAAGATTTTAACTTTCAGGTGGAGTACTCTTCTTTTTAGCAACTTTATAGCTCCTTTCATAGAACTCCCTTATTCCTTTTGCTTTTTTCTATCTGCTTTTCCCCAGACTCACAGTTTTCATCAGCTAGGGAAAATTAGCCATTTTGCAGCATCAGCTAATGTTCAGGGGAATCACCTTGCCTTAGAATTTAGTAACTCACATCGTGGTGGTACCTTGTTCTTTGCATTGACTATGGAGGGGATCTGGATGGGAAGAAATCTACAGCTTGGATAACTAACATGGGGTAAAATAAAACTTCTTAGGGCTCTAAGATGGGTGGCATGTTAGCTTCTAGCACATTGCCTCTGTTGCCTGAAGAAGGACTCCAGGGCAAATAGTTCTAAACTCATGGTAGATGATTAAAATTACATGACATAAATCCCATCTATTATCTCCCGTTATCCCTGACTGACTCCGGGCCAGGAATTAATACAGCTCTATCCATCGTAGTGAGACCATAATTGAGTTACTCTGCACTGAGAGCAATAATACTTTCTGTGTTAAAGGATCGCAAGGAATAATTTTAGAAACTCTAATAACTTGTGTGACCTCCATGCTACATTTCTGAAATTGAATTCTCCCATGGCAAGACAATTGCTCCCCCGCAGTCTGCCTCTCGCTGCAGACAAGTCATAAGAAATAATTCAGCTATGGTTTCATGGTCTATAAAGAATTTCCCTCCTTCCCACTCTGCTGTATTTTCTTCTTGTCTTTTATGTTTTAGCACATTCACAATTATTTCTGAATTATCAGGATATACAGACTAGCTAGCAGTGTCTTTGTAGTACTACCACTGCCTCATTCACTACTTCACCTCTTGCCCTCAACAAATTTTATCTAATTAGCATTCCAGTCATGTGAACTGCCTCACCAGTTGTTAACAATTTTCGCATCAGTGAAAATTTTCAGAGTCTTCTTTGCCACTTAAACTTTTAAAATTAGTACCTGATGACCAGAAAAACTTTGAGCAGTTCCTTGAAAATGAAGATGAGGTTGGAAACAAAGTAATAAACTTTGACAAGTATAGCATGGAAATGTGACTGGGAGACAGACACAGGATGCAATGAGTAGAAGTGATAGAAACTGGGGAGAGGAATACAGTAGTACATAGGCCTGTGTCCATTTGATACTACAGAGCCTATAGTGGAACATGAGGTTCCTAAGTCTGAAAAATCCTCAATGGTCAGCAGGTAAGCTTGTCTTGCTCCAGCTGCTGGAGAACAGTAACAGTCTGCGTTACTGTCAGTGTCTCTTGACTCATGTGACAGGGACCTGTGTAAAAGATCTGAAGGACTGATCCTGTTGTTGTTTCCACGAGTGTCAGAAGAATCTCACAAGGTTACTCTTTTTTTAACTGGCTCTTTGAACTAAGCTATTTGTTTGATGCTCAGTTTTCCACAGAACTTCTTTCTTCTCTTCATGGCATCTCCAATGCTTCCCCACAGGGTGCAGTAGCTGCTTGAGTATTTTAAGGCAGCTGGAGAGGTAGCACCCAGATCCCACTGCAGCTCAACACTGCAGCTACTCCTTCACTTTGTGATCTAATGGCTCGAGTGTATTCAGCACCACGGGACCCCACATTTTGCTGTCTTCTGCACTAGAAAAGAAATGTCTTGAAAGTCCCAAGTGAAAGAGAGTTTTCTTATTAATGTTCTATATTATGCTGCAGGCTCTGTGTGGTATTGTTATTCTGCAGTGGTGTATGGCAGTTCCTACATCTCCAATACCCTTGAGATTGGTTTTACATGCGTTTGACAATTTGAGTTTTGGTGAGCTACCCATAATAACAGCACAATTCTATGGCTGAACTTGGAATCCTACCCAGATTAAGGTTTCTCACAGAAGCATGTGGAGAGGAAAGTCATCCCAGTGCAGTTGATGTAATTCCCTGGTCTGCTTCCGAGGGAAGCTGTGTGCAGGAAAGATTTTATTTTCTACATAAGAAAAAAACATTTTTCAACAAGTTGTTTGCATTACTGTACACAACCCCTCCCTGAATTGCTGGAAAATGTTATTTCTATAGCCATACCCATTTTAATGAACTTCTCCTTTATAATTATTCAATTATTCATTCTGCTGCTCAAGAAAACCAGCATAACAATGATTTAACACAGCACTTCAGCAATTAGCACTCACAAAACAACAAAGAAACACCTCACTACTCAAAAGGGGATCAAAGTGTGAAATCACAAGTAACTCATTAAAAAAGTAAATCATTACAATAACACCACTTCAGTTCTTAATAGCAATCACAGTCTTTTGGTGGATTTGACTCCTTTCGGTCATTACCCAAAAAGAAGCTATAGAGGATGCTTATTCCATTTTAAGAAATGCAGTAATTAAGAATTTCAAAGCTTTTTTTGTTTTCTGTTGAAAAGTAGGATCTAATAGATGAGTTGCTAAATCACTGCAGCTTTTGTGTAGCCTAAACCCTCTCACTTCAGTAAGTCTGGATTTGAAAAAGGAACCATACCTTGGCAGTTACACCTGTAGGGTGTTTATCTGTCACTTTGAAAACTTAATCTAACTCACTTTGCCTTCATAGCGCCTAGGTAGCTGCAGATGGCTTTCTTTCCATTTGAATGGCTTTGCAATGTTTGGCATCTTTCATAAGTACTTGCTTGCCTACTTTATTTTTTTTTTTTTTGTCTTGATGTTGCATTTTATTACTAGATGATATTACAAGGGATTTTGGCTACTTTTTAGGTTATTATCACCAGACACATTCCTAACCACGCTTTGTTTAGACCTTCCAGAGTGCTAATTTTCTTATACAAAGGGAGTGTTGAACTTTCATTAGTGTCCTTCCCAAATGCTTTTAATTTTCTGATACCATTTAGTATAATTTTGTTTGCTTTTAATACTTGGATGTGGAAAATAATGTGCATTGGGAAACAAACAACACAAAAGCTGTTATAAAAGCATAAAAGAGCAGCTGATCAGAGAAACAGCAATGAAACATTGTTTTTAGAAGCAATGGAACACAAGAAGAGCTGACGTATTGTTATGCTAACATTTTTAATTAATGATATATAGAAGGTCAAGTATAAATGAGAAAGAGAAGATCTGCTAAAAGAAAACATGTGCCAGTATACTAAAAATAGAAGTTTAGATATGTGCAATAGAAAAGCAGAGAATTCTGATTAAATGTTCAACTGGAGATACACTGGTTGAGGTTTTTTTCTCTCCTGAATGGAAAATGAGGCATACTTGTGAGGGATAACAAAAGGGAAACTTTGGCTATTGAGAGCAAATTACCAGTGTGAAATACGTGGCCACTTTATTTCTTCCTCATTGATTTACAGCAATTGTCTTTGGGGCGTAGCTGAGGACAAGTTTGTTTAAGCTGACTGTTACTTTGAATCGATAGCCAAGTGGGAGTACTCCTTCAGTGGGGATTTAGCAGTCATGAAAGCGAATGGTCTGTTTCACAGCCATTAAACCTCTTACTTTTGCAGATGTGCCTCGCAAACTCCAACTGGGAACGATGCTCCTTAGCAGATCCACTAGTGTAGTTCTTTAGTGCTGGGATTCCGAGTAATTTGTCTCCCTCCACAGCCTGTGCTGGATGTTGTGTCAGCCGAGCAGCCCCCTTGCCAGCATGGCAAAGAGACTTTCCCTACTGGAATGGGCAGCAAGGCAGGACACCACCTGCAGCAAAGGATTCACCCTTTCCTCAAGTAAGTGTCTTGGTGAAATTAATTGCTCTGAGAAAGCAGGACTGCCCTGCAGTGGTGTCCTTCACTAGAGTTTTTTGGCTGCGTTGGAGATGCCACAGCAAAGTCTTTCTTCCTGTGTTTTGGGACAGAGGTGGTGACATTCAGAAAAGTCAAGGCAGATAGTTGCTTTTGAATTTCAAATTACCTTTTCTGTTGAGGTACTCCACAGATGGTTCTGCCAGCACTTCCCTTGACAATCTCTTATATTTAGAAATATACAGCTCCATCAAAAATGAAAGAGGAGAACTTGGCCGGCTAAAGGGTGATTTTTTTCCATGTGAAATAATCAAGCAGATCCACATGGACAGTGAAGTTCCTTTTTAGGTACCTGTGGCATTATACTCTTTCCATTCAATAAACATTTTGCTTGTTTTACTGCATGTTAAGTGGCTGATCTGTAATGAGTAATTTTCTTTCATTTTAACGAAAACCAGGAAAAATTCTTAAAAAACACAGAGAATTTAGCAACTTTGCTCAAAAGTGAAATGCAGACAGAATCTCTGATATTGTACCTCCCCTAAAGCAGTATAATTGCTGTCATTTACTGTCCCAGAGCCTGTAAAATATAGCAGAGACATTACAGAAGACAAAGCCACAATTGTTACTGCAAAATTACTAAGATTTGTAGTCAGTAGTCTCTGGAGAAGAAGAAAATGTGAAAGTTGAAGTCTTACATAGTAGAAAGACTGTAATCTCGTGCCATTTTTTAAACTGGAACAGTTTGATGTAACAGCTCTCAAACTTTTCCACTGTTTCCAGCATGCTCCTGAATTCTCTTCCAGTTTCAGCTGCAATCTTATTCCTGCTTCTGGTTGCAAATCCTGCTTTTGCAATGAAACTTGTCGCACTCACAGCCTTTACTGACCTCTAATCCGGTGTTTATGAGCCACTGTAGTTTTCACCCAGCATATCATTTCTCACATATGGTAGCCTGTTCTGCTTTCCTTCGTTTGTAACTATCACCAAGCTTTTTAAGAAAGCTGAAAACATGCATTAGAAATGACAACACTCATGTAAAATCATTGTCACCTGACACTCTAAGAAGTACAAATCACATCTTTTGGTCTGCATGCCAAGTCCAAGCTGCCTCACAGCATTCTGCAGCAAATTTGGTCAGCAAAGTTGAGGAACAAGGATTGTCTGCACTGAAGTGATTGCTGTTTCCACTTCCTTTGTTATCATTCCCATATCTGTAGCTCTTTGACATGGCAAATCACTGCTGAGAGAGAAGTGTGAAGTGACTGTCAGCGGATGGCCCAGCATCAAAACAGACCAATTAGCAACGTCCCCATCTGCTGCTTAGGCTTATGCTTGTTCCCTGCCTGTTCCTGGAGCCAGGAATTGAGCTGGAAGCTGTGGCCTTCATGCACAGCAGCAAGTGGCCAATTTCTCCAGTACTACGCATTGTCCAAAGAACTTCTTACAGGAGCTAGAGTGGAAGTATTACCAGCACCTTTCTTACAGGAGCTAGGCCTTTTCTCTTACATCTTACTTGCACAAAAGGTCACCACAGACAAGCTGGAGGCCATTTAGGATGACGGGTTGGAGTTTGTGGCAAAAAGAGAGCTTCTACCCTTGCACATCCATGCAGAAACTGCCCTGTGTGATGGAAGGAATCAATGTGCTGAATATCCTCTTCATTAGGTTAAAATCTAACACTAATCTGGGGCTGATGAAAAATGGAAAGGGAGACTGATGAAAACCTTGTCCTATATCTAGCAGGATACCAAATCCTTAAAACTTTGGATTTGTGATACCAGGCCATCAACTACTGGGTAAACTAAACTGAGAAAATGTTTGCACACATTGACGTGAAAACGGAGTCTGCTGGACTGAGTATCCCTGCTAATCACAAAGTGTATACCACTTTTATTGCCATAAGCTTCTTTGTGGCCCCCAGTTACCCAGTTGTATAAGTCATGATTACGCATGTGGCAATAGGGTTCTTAACTTGTGTTTTGTGATTTTACATTTCAAAAGCCTCTCATCCTAAGGGCTGTCTGAAAGGCTTTGCACAGCAACTCCAGTGTTCCCAGTCCTTTCCAGTACAACTCCAGATGGAGTTGCATTGCCTGAAACTCCTGTATGTGTCTGTTGCCAAAACTCCTACTCCTGAGAACTATATCAAAATCCTACCTTGGGGTCCAGGAGTGGAGATGGGACTCTGCAGTGAGAGCTGTCTGACTGTCTTTGCACTTCTGATTCTCAGCTGTTTAGAGTACAGTGCTGAAGTGCCAAGGTTGTGGGTTTGATTCCCCTATGGGCCATTCACTTAGGAGTTGGACTTGATGGTCCTTGAGGGTCCCTTCCAACTCAGAATATTCTGTGAAAACTACGTCTGTGTCAAGATATGCTTTCCAACTTATATTTTTAAAATCCATGAGGCACAGGTAAACATGAACTTCATTGATAGGAGATAAAGCTGAAGCCCAAGGAGTTGTAACTTGGTCTGATGTGGGTTCCATTTGTAGCAATAAAAGCCCTGATAACCTGCATTCCCATCCTTTCCTGCTCATCTGTTTCTTACCAGGTAAAGATTATTATGACAAACATATTTTACAACTAGTCAAACTGAAGGAGAGCACCTTCATATGGATTTGCATCTGTTGGGGTTGTGTGATATCCAAGAAGAAATTTTGTTCATGCTTTTTCCTCCAAAGGAGCACTAACAGCCACTTTGCTTTTTTGTGAAGTACTTGACATAACTGTATATTTTTGCAACTGTTTCCCCTTTGCCAGATACTGTGATTGCATTAGTCTCTTTTTCTTAGGAAGTCAGACTAAAATATCTCTATAGCCAATTTTGCTTTTTCAAGGAAATTATCCAGATACATTAACAGCATCTATATAAATTATATCTGTGGCAGTTCCTTTGTGCAGTGAGTCCAGTTTGACCCCAGAGGAGATGCCAAGACTGCTAAGTGCACCTAATAGTAGAACACGTCGCAGTTCATGTGGTTTTCTGAGGCATAAGCCGGAGAGTCAAATCTTGCTCCTGGTGTCAATCAGGAAAAATACTGAACTGTAAGAAAGAAACTGACCCATAACATCTTTGTCTGTCTGTATACTTCTCCTGTCAGGGCTGTTTACATTTTCTACTTTGTTTAATAGTAGGAACTGGAGTGGGCGGAAGCGAAAAAAATATAATGATTGGCTGTTCTTCTTCTAAAAGAAAATTTATTGGGAGGGATTGGAGAAGCTCTCTTCTCTCTGAGAAGCCTCATCCCTGTTTTGTCCTCTGGGATGGCTACATCTGGCTCAGCTTAGCTTGTCTGCTGGAACCCTGCCTTTTCAGCCTTGCTTGCATCTTGCAATTTTTCTTTCTCCTACTACTCTTATTTCATTTTAGGCTTGTTTGTTTGCTTTATGGAAACTCCTGTAAATCATTCCAAGATCTAAGAAGTGTGCTAGCTGCAGTCATGTTGGCTTGATTTCTTTGGTGTTTTAATGCTACTTGCAGTAGCTATAGTGCAAAACCAAACTGTGACACTTGTCAAAAGCAAAAGAGAGCCAGTAGATGGCACCATTTATTACAGTATAGAAGATTCATAACCAAAGCCTGGAGGGTTTTCCCCCCTTAAACCTGGCTGTCAGTAAAACATAACCTTCCATTTTTAGAGATGTTGCTTACAAGCTTAGTGGAGACCTCACTTTATATCCTTTCCCAGAGCTTCCTGGGAAGGACTCGGTGGCAATGCCTTAAATGGAAAAACATTTTAGAAACAATAATGGAACTAGAGGTCAATAGAATACAGCCCAGGGGAGCTTTCTTCTGTTTTGCTCTTAAAACACACCCCGTTGCCGCTTTACTTCTTCATTCTATTAAATAACAGATTTACTTTGAGGCCTATCACCTAAACCAGTAACTTCAGAAAAGAATCAGGCAATGGTCAATTACAAACATGGTTTGGGTCTTCTGTAATAATGAATAGTTGTATTTTATTACAACATATAGCAGCTGTTATCTAGGGCTCTCAGAGTGCTTCAGAACATTAATGAAGAGTGCCTTACAACACCTCTGCCAGAGAGGGAATAGTAATTCCCCAGGAGTCCCATTGACCTCGGTAGCTGCTTGCATGGTCCTATGTCTCTTGGAAAGACATACTCATGTGAGTAAAGAATACAGAACCAGGAGTAAACAGTGCAATATATTTTATGCCATTTCAAGTATTCATTTTTCTGAAAAGAAAAAAAGAAAAGAAAGAGAAAAGGAAGTAGTTTCCCCTTTCAGGAGTTAGCCTCAGCAGCATTTTTGGTGGGGGATCAGACTGCCTGCTCAAAGGTTAACTCCAAGTTTTCAATTGATAGTGCATGCACTTTGTGTGCTTCAAAGACAGATTTAGTGACTTCAGCATCATTTACTATTAAAGGTTAAAAGCGGTTGCTCTTTCTAATCTCCTGCTGCACAGCCAATGTAATTTTAATACTGTGTGCTGTAGAAAAGGAAAGAAATGCATGCTGAAACATTTAAAAGGATATATTTTCCCATCCTTATTTTAAGTTATGAAAACTGGCTGTAAAAAGCTAGTAAGTGTTTCCAGTCAATGATAGTTTCCTGGCATCAAAAGATTCAGAAAATGAAATGAAATATCCAGCAGGAAAAAAAACCCCTACACACTAAGAGGAGAAGACAAAGAAAAAGAGAACAACTTGGATTTTCTATATTTATCCCTGTGTTATGTGTATCTGCTTCACTGGGTTGTCAATTTTAATTGGACTGCAACCTACTGTAGCTGGGTTCACACTGGTTCAATTAAAAAATCCTGTTGCTACTTTTTTTCCATATTACTCATAACTAGGAGTATTGTAGGAGTAATAATGTTAACCCCAGTGTTCTGGCAGAATGCCAGCTTAGGTAATTATATTCCGCCTATGGAAATCTCAGTTGCCGATTCAGCTGAATGCATTAGTCTCTATTTTTCATTCCTGATCATCACATTACATAGCACTGCTGTGTATTGCTGAAGAGTCACCCTACCTGTGGCTGCATTATAGTGATTGCTGAACAAGGGAAAAAAAAATCAGAATCTCTCCTCCTAGTAAAAATCTAGACTATTTACAACATCAAAGTGTTGGTGAGAGTTGCTTGAATTAAGGGTTATTTGATGGAAGTATGCACGGAAAGTGTGGATGGACTGTATAGATAGCTAATGTCTTGTAGAAACTTTGCACAGTGATGTGTTTATGAAAAAGAACAGTGGAAGGATTTTATAGTCTCACTTAGGGAGGTCTTCACAAACAAGGTAGGTCAGGCTGAGTCTTTGACTTGAAGAATGGTCTAGTTTGGGAAAAATAATCCTTTAACAGCCTATCTGATAGGTTTGCACAAGGACTACTTATCACCTAAGGCAAAAAGAAAAGGGACAGTTGTGGAAAAAATGGTGATAGTGCCCTCAGAGAAGAGTGTCTGGACATAGTAACTTTATACATTATTTTCTGCAAAGATGTCACTATGATATGAACAGTTAAAAAAAAAATGAAACAACAACAAACCTACCCCCTCCAGCCCCCCAAGAACAAAAATCAGGACTAGCCTACTGAAATTGATTCTTGAAGAATGCTTACTTTTGTCTGTTTTGAAAATTACCTGTGGTGTTGTTGAAAAAACAGGTATTTCTCTACAAAATAATCACTACCTACTTAACTCAGTATTTACTGACACTAACATGAGAAAAAATGAGCAAGTCTGTGCTTTGTGTACACCCCTTTCCCCCCCCGGCCCCAAGATGGGGCAGTAATATCTGGATAAGAATTAAGAACAAGAATTATGCCTGCTTTGGGTGATTTCTAAATAAAAATTACAAAATAAGCAGAATAGTGATAAAGCATATTAGGCATTCAGAAGATCAGCAGCAAAGAGACAGAATAAAGGTCAAAACACCACTCTTCTCATTTGAAAAATCTCTGAAGCCAGGGAGGCGTGTTCTGACTCAAAAGGCAGAGAGGTATCTTAATTCTCACCGACTTTTGATGATGATTTGGCACCTACTTGTGACTCGTGCCTTGGGGCCATCTCCAGCTTACAAATATTCTCGGTTTTTGCTTCATTAAAGTGGAAACTGAAACTGCATTTTTGAATTTGTCAGTCTGCTACTTAGCTTGTGTTATCCACACTGCCCCTCTACTGGAGTGTACTGAGCCTATGTAGTGTTGCCTTGTGAACTGTGTTTATATTTTTTCCTGCGGGATTATAAAGACCTCGTTCAGCAGACTTTTCCTTATCTAAGTCAGAGTGATTATTTTGAGAAGCCTCTTTGAGTTAACTGGAATTTCAGTGGAACTTGCCACAGGGTGGAAAATCACCTATGTGACCAATGATGTGAGCCCAAATATCCTGCTTCCCATATGTGGTGGTTTTGAATTCTCCTAGATTTAATTTTTCACACTTAGGAGAGGAACACAGTTGTTTTCATTTTCTGATAGTGATTGGAAGATGAAGAACCAAGCTTCAGGGCCAGTGGGAGGTCCCAGGCCAGGACTGGCAGCGTTGGCTCACGTACCCGGCCATACAGCAGCCATGCAATCCGTTAGCATACGGTACACGGGGAGCTGTCAGGTCTGTAGCAATCCAATTAAGTTACATGGTTTCTAAAGCTAGATGATTTGAGGAAGCTTAAAACAGAGTTAACACTGTGCTAGCTCGACGGCTGTGTCAATTATCTGGTTGGACGTGCTTGTACCTCTGCCTGCTGAAGCATGTAGAGGTTTTTTTCTCCCCTTCTTCTCTAAAGCAAGACCAGGGAGAACGCATTTAAGAGTTAATTACTTCCTAGCTTTATTATTATTTACTGAATGAGAATCCTTATGTATATTTGAAAGAGATAGCCATACCACATACGAAAAATCCCCAACAGAATAAATGGATTGCATAATGCATTTTTCAGGCTTTTGCTGAAACGGGAATGTTGAAGTTCCTTTATAATAGCTGAAGTGGCATTAATTTGCATGGAGGTCACTATTTGACCTTTGCTGTGGGAAGCCTACGTGGTTCTTGTCAAAATCTTTTCCTTCTAACCTTTAGTCTCAGATATCTGCCTTCATTTCTCTGCGCTGTTCCCATTATCCTTGTATCTGAAATGCGTGATACAGAAAAGGAAAGTGGCTTTGTGGCATAGCTCTCTATTTTTCACAGCCATCTCTCTTTGCGGCAAGTTAATCAAAAGCCCTGTGTGAAGCCCTCTCTGAGCTCAGCCCTCCATCCTTCCCAGGTATTCAAGGACTTGCAGTCAGGTAACCCTATCACACTCTCACTGCAGGTTCCCCACAGGTGTGTGTGCTTCACTTTTTGTCTGGTAATTTGTATGAGGAGCTGCCTTACCTTCTTTGTGGGAAACAGGCAAGATTACCGTACTTCTCAGAACTCTGCTTCTTTTTAGTCAGAGGGACTGTCCACCCACAGAAAAATTATCTAGCTCCCCCTTGGTGAAAAGCCTGAGGAAAGAAAAGAGTCACTCACTGAACACTAACAGCACCTGCCTTCTTCATCTTATTAGGAAATTAAAATCAATGCCCAGTCCTCCAAAAACAGTCTGCTGCCAGCCCTGAGAAGCAAAATCACAGTTGTGACAAAATACATGATGAAATTAATACTGGTTTTACTGGGAACACAATTTCAGCCCAGATACATTGATCTAAGGAATTATGAACCTGATCTCATCTCCAACCTCAAGGCAGGAAGCAGGAGATCTGGCTGCATCTGTACAGGAGTAAATACAGTGCACCTTGTTATGTTTCAGGAAAGGTGAATTGCAAGAACAAAGGAAAATTTACAAAAAGCCAAAGACAGAGGAGTAGAGTGGCTGCACACCTGCTTTGGAGACACCCAAGCCCAACCCTGTTCTGCAAAGGTTCCTCAGAATTTAACACTACCAGACTTGGTAGAATTATTTAATTTTTATTCCATGTAATGCAGAACACATCTTGCTCCTGTATGCTGTATTGGATGTTGATGGAAAATGATCTGTTTGTCTCGACAGTTTAGTTGGCACGAGCATTCCCATCAGCTCATGTCTTGCAGAACATTCTCCTACGTTCAGAGGTGAGCTAAGTCTGGCCTTCTGTGAAGAATAAACCGATATTGGTGGGGATATTGGTGGCTGGTTTTTGCAGTGGCTTTTGAAGTGTTGAACCATGGACTGCTTCTTGCTCAATTGCTCCATTCCATTTTTGGTATCAAGATATTTATCAATACATGTTGATACATTGCCTCCTTGTATGCTGTTTGCCAGCCAAGAAAGCTGACTCATGAAGACAGACACGTGCACGCCTTCCAGCACAGAAATTACGTTCTCAGAACAAATTCAAGTCTTCTGCTGTGAACTTAAGTACAACATCACAGGTAGAAAGCAAGGGTTGGAAAAAAAACAAAACAAAACAAAAATGGCCCATCTGCAGTCACTGGCAAAACTCCCGAGGGAAAGCTAGGAAGAAGAAAAGGAATCAGGAAAATTTTTAAATGCAGTTTTCTCTTTTACCGTGTTTCTAATCCCATTTTCTTGGCTTCTCTTTGTCTTGCTTTGTTGTTGTTTGTCGCTAGCCTGCATGTTCTTGAGGCTTTATAATGCTTCATCTTAAGGGGGAACCTGGAGAGCATATTTTCCCTGCTAATGAATAACTTGGATCTTTGTCATCACTGAAGCCAATCAGAGGCGGGAGATTACAGTTGGCAGAGGGCTGAGATTTGCATATTAACAGCGCAGTTATTGGGGAATAGCTGTCTCGCATTTAGACCAAACTGTGCCCTCCCATTCGCCAGCACCGGCTGCCAGCCAATGCAGATGAGGGATTCAAAGGTCAGATGGGTTCACTCTTTTTTTTTTTTTTTAAATTATTATTTTTAAAGAGGGAACTGTGCAGTACTAATGATATAAATCAGATAGTGAGCCCCGCATGCAGGAAGCCAAGAAAGCGGAGTGAACCTGCTTGGCTCTGGCTCCGTCGTGGCACGGCTGCTGTGCCCTCTTGTTGGCTCCGACGAGTCTCCCTGCCTAATGTATCATATTGTGTATATTAATGTTTCAGCTTTACAGTTCTATTTCCATTAGGGGAAGATTGCCCGTGAGCCTCTTAGTGGATAAATAGGAATTTACAGCTTTCAAAAAATCTCTTAAAGCTTCCAGGATCCACAGAAGAAGGAATTACACATGACTATTTTTGAAGCTTTAAAAGGTCCAGAGGGCCTAATTGTGCTCTCAGATATGTCTGTGCAGCTCCGATTGAAGTATTGGGATATAATGCATGCTTATGCGACAGCTAAATTAGTCCTTTTTTAAATTAAAAAAAAAAAAATCCTTCAGTTATTAAAAAATTAGACTGTAAAGTCTCCAGGGTCAAGCCAGCAACTTCCCAAGAGCTATTCAGGACATAACAAAGTGAGGTCTTGGCTGGGACTCATTTCTGCACCAACCTGCAAATAAAAAATAAATACTGAACGTGTTAGTGAAAAACAGTAAAGACAGTAACACCTTCTTCTGCAGATTTGTGCATCTGGATTTGTGTGCTTGTACTTGTCCAGGCAGTTCTGTGGCAAGGAAGGAGGGAACAACCCTAAATTGCAGTAATGAAATAACCTTATCATATGTTTTCCTGCTTGAAAACATGACTTGTTGTCAGTTACATTAAACTAGGCCAACACTGGCAGAAATATTTCCTTTTACCTCTGTTTTATATCAACCAAGGCTTGTGCAACAGTCAAGAAGAGTGTGGTTAAACCTTGTTGTGTTGTTATCTGTGAGTGTTTCTAAGTACAATTGCATTCAGTGTTAGGAGAAGGAGATGAAGAAGCAAATTTAACACAGCCAAAGGCAATACACTTCAGAAATATATTCAGACCCTGAAGTTTATGTGGGGTTTTCTAACTAGTCCTTGATTTTTCAAGCTAGTTTACACTACAGGTGAAATACAAGTTGTGCATGAATTTCCCCACAGGATTTCTGTGTGGTTTTCAAAAGGTGCTTGCTTAGGGGTGAACAGGCTTAGGGCCTGAGCTTTAAAAGACTGAAAAGGTGTGTTTTACTGTAAATAACTTAAAAGAGAATTCCCAAGCTATAATTACATCTTACTTTCATCAGGGCTACATTTAGCAGAAATTCTTCCAGCAACTTTTTCTTTATTCAGCCGCCTACCACTAAAAAG
This sequence comes from Monarcha castaneiventris obscurior, assembly GCA_026261815.1. Lineage (NCBI taxonomy): Eukaryota > Metazoa > Chordata > Aves > Passeriformes > Monarchidae > Monarcha > Monarcha castaneiventris. The sequence continues at coordinate 11,427,707 of JAMPIT010000510.1, read as the reverse complement.
CAAAGCAAGAACCAGTCAGGAAATAAGTAATCCACATCTGCATGGCTGGATCAAGAGTGGCTCGTGCTCCTTACCTAAATCAGTGCATTAATTTCTTTATTTTGTCCTCCGTGTGTGTCCTTGTGTTGCTCGGTATAATATGTGCCAGTATTATTTGTTGTCATTTCTCAAACTAAAGCTGTGACACTAACCCTGCCAGCCAAGGGAAAAAAAACTACACACAGAGGCAACACAAGCCAGTATTGTTTAAATCAGATGAGCCCAGTGGTGTGGAAATTGCTTCTGTTGCATAAGTGTGCTCGCTGGTAGACCCAAACTGATGGGCTGGTAAGCATACCTAATTAGCCCAACACCTGTGGATGTAATTCCATACTACTTTGGTGAAAGAAGTACCGTAGAAAATAACAGGGAGGAGATTTTTCTATCAGATTTTCTTCCTACCACTAGAAATCATAGCTGCCGTGTGCAATATTTAATACCTGATGTTAGTTGCCACCTTTCAGCCACAGCCACTTTTCACTTACCAACTAATCGTCACCTAGAAGTGTGCTGAAACACATTATAAATGGGCATACAAAGGCTTTCTCCAGCACTAAATCACAGCCATCTCTACAGAGGAAAGGGACTGCTTACAGCAGCCTTGCATGGTAATTCAGGCCAGGGAAGAAGCAGGTTCAGGTTTTTCCCTTTCAAATAGCAGGAAGAGTTCAGATTAGCCTGAACCCAGCACTGTCCTTGGGAGCAGACATGCAGCTGCAAAAGCCTTCCTTAACCCTCTGCTCAGACGAAGCTTTCGGCGGCTCCTCTGGGAGCAGCCCTTGGCTCTGGAGAAGCGCTTGTCGCTGCCAGCACCCCTGGGCCCAGCGCCTTGTCCTGGGAAGAGCTGTCCCCGGCCACCTGCCCCATGGCTTCCCGGATGAAAGGTGAGGTCAGGTGCTCTTGCCACACTTGAGAGTTGTCTCCTGCCCGGCAGATGAATAAGCAAAAAACCCAGACCCTCTAGCTAAGGGTGCTCTCTAAAAGGTGCTGGCTTGAAGCCACGGCTAAAGGGTAGGTGGAAGCCTCTGCACCTAAGACATACAACTACTCCTCACGGGAGGATTCCCAAAGAAAGCAGCGACCCGGTCGGATAGGGTGCCTATCCTCAAGCTGCGCAGGGTGCTGTGCGTAGCACAGGGGGCGTTTGAGGTGGGGGAGGCCTCGGGGAAAACTTGCGGCAAGATGCTCAGCTGGGGCGCCTGGAGCTCGCACCCCTCCCGCCGCCGGCCCCCGCGGCTCCGCAGGGCCCGCTCCCGTCCGCCCCCGGCCGCCGGCTCCGCGCCCCTCCGGCCGAGCGGGCTGCGCTGCCCGCGGCTGCGGCGGGGCTTCACCGCGCTCCGTGCGGCCCCAGCGCCCGCCCCGGGGCCGCGCCCGGCACCTCCTCGGTGGGGCCGCTGTCCCCGGGACGCCGTGACGGCTGTGCGCTCCCCGCCCTTCTCACCGCCCCTCTCCCCTTTCCTCCTCCTCCTCTTCCTCCTCCTCCTCCTCCTTCGGGAGCCTTGCCTCCCCTGCACACCTGCCTTGCCATTTGTCGGCGGCTTTGCTAGGAGGGGAGAATTTTCCCTCGGTCCCTTGCAGCATCCCTCCCCGGCACACACCACACACACACACGGGCACACGCTCACACAGCCGGGCGGACAGAGGCTCCGCGCCGCCCGTGCCTCGGTGGCCGCCGCCTCTCCGCACCCCGGCCCCGCGCTCCCCGCCGCCGCGGGGCGTCCTCCGCCTGCTGCAGCGCCGCCGGGCCCGGCAGCCGCCGAAGGGGGGCGGCGGCGGCGGCTCCCGCTGCTCCGCGGCCCCGCACCGGCAGCGGTAGGTACGGCGGTCCCGCGGCGGCAGCCCGCCCCGGGTGGCTCCCGGCGCTGCGGAGGGACGGGGACGGGGGCAGGAGGGAGGGAGGGCGGCGGGAGAGGGGCGAGACGCGCTGCCCCAGCCCCGCCGGCGGCGCCCGCCTCGCTCGGCTCCGGCTCCGGCTGCGCTCCCGCGGGGCCGCGCCGCCCCCGCCGCTGCCTGGCGCCCCCCGGGCACCGGCTCTTCCCAGCGAGTCAGAAAGTTTGCTCTCCTTGGCGCCCGGTGTTTGTTGTCATTTGGGGTCCGCCTGTTTAGGCTGGGCTTTTATTTTCCCATTCCCGCTAGCGGGCTATTTATTTATTTATTTTTCTTTTCTTCCTTTTTTTTTTTTTTTTTTTTTTTAATTGCAGTCGCTGCTGCAGCGCGGGTAGAACGGAGCTCCCGCGCCCGGCGCTGCCCCCGCCGCGCAGGGCAGCTTCCCCCGGGGCACACGCGTGGGCAGGCGGGCACCGCACCCGGAGCAGCCGTGGCCGGAGCCGGGCTCCCTCCCGCTCCCTCTCCTTCCCTCTAAGAGCTGGGTGGATGCGGCTACGAGGTCGCCGGTAGCCCCCCTGCAGTTGGCAGAACAGTTTTTGGTGGCAGCTCGGGTGGAGACTGTCCCATCCCTCTCCTGTTTCTCCCCGTTCCTTGAGCTAGTGTTTTAAAACAGGTTTCAGGGAAGCTGTAGGTGACAGGATCCCGGTGTTACCGAGACCAGGGCTCCGTTTTGTAACTAGCAGTGTTACTGTAGCAGGTTATCAGCTGGGGAACAGCCGTATTCGACCCTGGTGAGGAGAGGGATTGGCTGTGGGTCGTGTCCATCTTCCGCTGCTCTCATCTGATCTCTAGAAGTAGCTTGCCTGTTGTTTGGGGTAGAAGCAGCTCGCTTGCATGTTACTCTTTTGTTCTTTAATTCTAAATGTGGTTTGGTGGGGGCTCCTAGTGTCTGATAGGAAACTATCAGAAACTATGGATGTTGAATAAATCCATCTCTGGGCAGGAGAGACAAGAGGCTTTCAGGTCCTTTCCATGAAGTGTGTATTTTCTGTGTTGTGTGTTGCTACTTCTTTTTTTCTTATCACTGGTAGTTCTGCTGTAACGTGTCAAAAGCTTTGATGTTTTTTTGCAAAAAACCTCGTTAATTTTTTTTCTCAAATTTAAAATGGAGTGATAAAATGTGTAGGCATTAATAAGTAAGTTGAAAGGACTTTGAAATAGTGCACGTTGTGCATGGTGTGAAATTGTAGCTACGCATAAAAAAGTAATAACTATTCTGCAGGTTTTATTTAAAACCTTTTTCTTTGTGACTTTATGCTGAACTCTCTTCATCTGTCTCTCAGCTTTTAAGTATGATTGTTTTTTGCATTTGAGGTCTCCTGTCATGTTGTGGGAATGCATTGATAGGCACCCACATTTGCCTGGTTCTCATAATCTTCTCTCATTTTGCAAAGACTTGCCACGGTCAAAATTGTGTGAAATTTTCTATTTTGGCTTTCGATTTTAGATTGCTTTTCCTGGTGCTTTTATTTATTTTTCTATTTGATAATTTATTTATTTATGTTACAACCAAAGAGGGAGGGGGAGAGTGGGGAATTGTCTCTGACTCTTTTATCTGTCCAAATGTACAAGAAAAAAAATAAAAAGATTGTGTAAAGAAATTAAAGCACTGAAACAACCTAGATCTGAATTCCAAGAAAGAAATTACGCTGGCATGTGTGTTTGCCCGCACCAGGCGTTCTGCAGCATGTGGTATTTACAGAACTTGCAGTGTACAGTAGCTCTCCAGTAGTAAGAGAACACTTTGTATCCTTGGAAGTGAGAGAGTCTTTGACAAGTCAGCAAAACTATAGATACAGTCAAGGAACGCTGATACACGTGTGAGTGTGTGCATATATAAATATCACCAGATTGTTTGAGTTCATTTTTCCTCAGTATAGTTTGTCTTCTTCAGCCTGGAATATATACATACTTTCCCCGGAATTTTGAGGCATTTTTTACTGCTCTTCTCTGTGTGCATGTATTTTAATGTGAGTCTTAATCTTGCTGTAAAATACAAAATAATCCGGTAATAGATTTGGAAGACTTTATTGCCAGGCAAACCAGGCTGTAGATCATGAAATCAGACAATAGTATTTTGTTTCCTAGCAACCCCCTACTGCAAACAGAAAACAAAACGATGGTGGATGCTTCCACATCATGATAGCTATATCCCCAAGTAGTAGATACTGAAGTATTAATTGTGCAGGGAGATTCAGTCCTATTTGTTTGAGCTGCTTTGTTAATATTTTCCTTTTGTGAGAAAGAGATTTGCTGGGGTAAATGCACTTAAATGGTTAAAATTTCACTCTGCTCTCTTAATAGCAATGTCTGTTAGAATGAAGGGGACACAAAATTAAGTAGAATTTGTGCCAATAAGAATGATTTGGAGTTGTCTGTTCTTATTGCAGGACTGTTTCTAAATCGGTGCTATTACAGACTTGAAAATCAGATATATCATCTCCTGTATCCAATGTCCAATATTGTTTTGGATTCTGTGTTGTTAGTCATACTTTAGCTTTGTGTGCTAAAACTATGTTTATTAGACTATATTGGAAAAAATATCCTTTGTGGCTCCCAGGAATGGAAAGTAAAATCCTAAGTGCCTCTTTGCCATGTTTACGTTCTTGGCACCCCGTTCAGCCTTTCCAAGGAGTTAGTGCTATCACCGTGCAGCAGGATTGGGTCCTAAGCCATCATCCTTCTAAAAGTGCTTTTGATAGTGCAGTAATTCCCTTAGTTAAAGTGCCTGAGCACTGAAATGGCTTCTCGACCCTGGATCAATCTGGGATGCACTTTGTGCACTGCCATCTATCTGAAAAAATCCATTAGTGCAAGCTGGAGATGTGACCTGGGATGGGTGCAGGTGTTAGTGCTCTGGAAGCTGCTGGAGATGCTGAGCTGCCGTAGGAAAAGGAGGGTGAGCAGGCACACAGATGGGTAGTTATATGTACAATGCAGCAGAGAAGTTTCTATGCTTTCATCTCTCTTTTATAGGAGAAAATGGCAAAAAGTTGTTTGCAGAGTTTTACCTATAAGTGTTCACTATCCAGCAGTATTTACAGACATCACACAGTAAATTGAAACATAGGTAGTTTTCCTATTGGTTGCATCAGTGAGTCTGTGAAAGTGAAAATATTATTCCAGTCTGGGAAACTGTAAAATCACACGAAAAATTTGCTGTGGGGAAGACAGCAAACTTAGTCATGTATGCATTATTAAACAACAGTATTCGTGCTAGGCATGGGAGGGGTGTTCTCTGAATGACTTAGGGGCTCACAGCATTATTTAAGAGATCCCACATGCAGTCACAGAATTTATTTATATTGCCTATAGGTGTTTTCCTGGTTCATCTCAAGTACTGAGTTACAGAAGGGTTACAACACCTGCCACTTGAATAAAAAGGGTTGAAGGGAAATGGTCTGAGAATATTATAATTCTGATAAATATCTATGAGTAGCTACTTTCTTGTCTATATTTGAAATCACACATTTTAGTGGCGTAGCATGTGTGGATGGTTTAGTTTAGAACATGTTAATTGAATTTTGGAAGGCTTTATGGATTGAGAGGAAGTAGTCATTTTCCAATTTTTCCTCTCCGTTTCTTTCTCAGATGGCACTACTCCCAAAACTTGAATCTTACAATTAGATAGTCCACAGATGAAGCTTGATATGGCTGCCTAATTGCAGTCCCCACTTCGCCTCTGCCTGTGTTTGCCAGGCAGCAGAATGAGAGAAGGCAAAGAAAACAAAAAGTACAAACAAAAAACAAGGGGGAGAGAAAGGTCATGAAGTGTTCTGTGTATAAACAGTGGAAGTCATTTGGAAGTGAATTTAAATACTCTCCATGAAACTCCTTTTATGCCAACTGCATTTGTTGCTGGTGATGAGTGTAAAGCTTACATCTGCTGTAATGTGGGTTGACCACGGCTTGCGATAGCCAACCCATGGCTCAAACCAAAGACTGGTACTCTCTTCTCCCTTCTCCCCACTAAAGTTCATCTAAGTGGAACAGTGAGTTATGTCCATTCCATTTAAAGGTGTTTAGGAGATAGGAATTAAGAAATGGACAGCTTTGTTCTGTCTCTTTAACTGTGCAGTCATGGTTGTGGCTAGTGAGCTACCAGGGAATGGGCTGCATATCTTGCTGAGATACACAAGCCTTTCCAAATTTTTCACAAGGCTTTCCTTTATGGTTATTTTTCAAAGTGGGTACTGAAGAAATGGGAATATAGAGTTACTTACTGCATGTTTAAACCTATAGGCTTAATGATTATTGTAGTGAGGGGTATTTATTTCTTGTGCTTCTTTTAAGAAAGGAATGAAAGCATGATGCTGGTTTTGGACTCTCTTGAAGCTTTGTTTTTAAAATTCTGTTACCTTAAATCATTGAACTGTCAATTCTTGCCAAATACAGAAAGTAAAACATCCAAGTGATTACAGAAACTGAGGATTTGGTTCACCAGAGCACTGACTTGCATGCCCAGCTTTTTTTAGTGTGTGCTGAAGCTCATCTCTGCTTGCTGAGATCAACTGGATTTAAGAAAGTGGTGAAAGTTAGGTGTGTAATTAAATGCCTTGTTGAGTAGGGCAAAACCTATAACCTTTGAAACTAATGTCTTTGCTTTGGAGTAAACAGAACTTCAGGACAATTCCTCCAGGATAGTAGAGTGAAGGGAATAAGTAGGGGGAAAAGGCAAGTTCTTGGGGCAAGGGGTATCAAATCAGGAACTTACTGATGGGTGATAGTGATGCTGGAAGGGATTGAGAATTAATGCATGAGTCTGGAATGGGATTTGATTACAGAACAGCATGGTTTGTGCTTGAGCTGTCAAGAAAAAGGTACTATTTTAGTGAACAAAGAGCTGGGATTCCCTTTTTATAAAACTCTGTCATGAACACATGTGAAAACTCTGAATATCATCTTAACAGGAAAGGTATTGACAATTTGAGTGAAGCTCAAAGAGGACTGACAAAATACTCAGGGGTCTGGAGGAATTAGCTTGAAGGGAAATATTCAAAAATGGACATCTCTAGTCTGGGATTGAATATGGGGAGATGGGTTAACTGCATGTCTGCATTTGAAATGTATTTTAGTCAAAGCAGTCAGATTTTTTTCCTGCCTTATGTGAGAGAATACCTAGGACTAAATGGAGAAATTGAGGAAATAAAAGTTTAAGATGAATTCTGGGCCAAAACTCAGTAACAGAAAAATGTACTGTGGCCTATATTTGTCTGATATAGGCCCCATGACTCTTCAGATGTTTAAAATAAGAGCAGGTAGGTTGTTGGCAGATGTACTGGAGAAGGCAATCCTGCATTTTCAAGGAGTTGAAGTACAAGATCTAACAGCCCCTTTTCATGCTTCTGTTTTGTTGTAGTTTCAGCTGAAGGTTACAGGAGGTCAGGTCCTGGGCTAGCCAACCTTGACTTGGTTTCCAGTGCTGAGACAGTTGGGTTTTGTGCTTTTATAGTGCAGGATTCAGAACAGAGTCATCATATGGGCTCAGGCTGAGTCAGTGATGGCATGAGGGATGTACAAGGATTAGCTACAGTAGGTTTTTTAATAAACAGCTATGGGTTATTAATTTGTTTGTTTTCCCTTTTGAAAATGATGAGTATCTCAGGCAGTGTAGAGGGCACAGAGGTGACAACTTCCTCTTTCTTGACAGTTTCTGCAGCATTTTGTTTTACCATCTGAGGACACTTACTGCCATCAGGTTCAATGATGGATAGCAGGTACTACTCCTTCCTTCCTGTCCCCCCACCACGATCCCCTGATCTCAGCACAGCTGTCTCCTGTGATCTGGCTAGTCAGTGTGCACTGCAAGTCCTGATGGCCACTGCCACCCGTGGTGTGTTTTCTGGAAGAGACTGATAAAGGGGGAGAGACATAGAGATGATCTTTCCAAGGGTGCATTGCTTTAAAGTTCTCCATCGTCCGTGTAAACTGGGAGAAGACTTAGCCAGGGAATGTGCAGGTTCAAGGTGTAATGACAGCTTTCCTGGACCTTTTCCTGGAATGAGGTTAATACACTGGTTTATTGCAATTCATGTTACTCGAAGCAAGCATTCAGAAAGAAAAAAATGTTGTGCAGACTGATATCATCAGGGAATGTTTTCCAACAGCCATGCCAATTGCAGAGGAGGAGGTGGATTTCCCTCTGCTGTGCTTTATGGATACCTGACAGCCAACTGTTTAAACAAGACCTATTTTGGCAACCATAAGGTAAAAACAAGTGATTCAGGATAACCCTTCTTCGCATGTTAATGATTAAAACCCACAGGAGTACCACATGCAGGGGAAGGCTGATCTGGGGTAGATCTGGATGCTGAGACTGACCTTTGGTTTAAGTACTTGATGGTGCAAGAAAGGAGTGTTTTGAAGTAGTGGAAGACAGGTTCAGGTCTTCTGTGTGCAGTATAATGCGGAAAAAAATGTGTCGTAAAAACCAGTACACTCCCTTTACACTGCAGGTGTATTTGCCTATACACAAATCCTCTGAGAGGTAAGCCAGGTTCAGTCCTTGCTGGTGCTTGTCTCTGGGACTTGGATAGGTTGGTGATGGAGGTCTGAGAAGAGACTGAATGAAATTGAAGGAAGTTTTGGTTTTTAGGCAGAACATAAAGGTTAAGGCGGAGGTTGATTGCCAATGCATTGCTTCTGCAAGAGGGACAGTTTTTTGAGGGATGGATAATTTGTTGGTAGATGAATAAGTCAGATAAATGGAACCACAATTGAGTGGATCAAGCTTGGCAGGTGCTAGTAATCAAATTGTGTGGATTGGTTTACTTAGAATTACTTGTGTATGTTACTAACACTCTTCTGTGTAAGTGTCTCTAAGATCAGGTTTGTTAGATGGGATAGTTTAGACTGAAATATACTGTGTAAATGTAGGATTATTATCTCCCCTTTGCAGGGATAAGCTAGTTCAACAGTAATCTTAATTACAACTTGTTTCTGTTAATAGATCTTTATTTTTAGAGTTAAGTTAAATGAGGCTTTAAAGTGCTTTTATACAGGTACTTTTAACATAGTGTTACCATTTAGGATGTGGGGCTTCATATACTAGGTCTTAACAATACATGTGGAGGAACAGTTCGTCCATGTCCAGAGTGGATAATATACAACTATTCTGGTACAGCAGGTTGTCTCTGTGTAGGTTTTAAAGGGCCCTGTGCCCTACTCACAATGTAAAAATGCTTCAGGACATAACAGCTCTGCCTGGGGTAGAATACAGTGAGGATTTAATAGTATTTTTAACAATTCTGTTTAGATGTATTCATTCCTTTAAGGAAGCATTTTGTCAGGGAAGCAAAGAAGAAATGAAATAGAAGGAGCTGATAAAGGCGTGGGGTGAATTTAGGGAGGTGTATTGCAATAACCAGAATGAGAGCATGTTCTTAGAACGAGCACTGGTACTTCTGCCCTTAGAAGAAGTATTTCAGCAATGACAAATAAGTTTGTTTCATCTGAAAGCAGCAGATTGCTTCCTAATATTTTGCTGGTCTGACATTCTGTGAAATTGTGTTATATCCTAATTCAGTGGCTGCTCTGTATATAGAATAAGAGCTTGCTATTTTCTACCAAGTGAAGCATTCCCTTATTCTGCAGTGGTAGAGGTATTTTGGTGTTAGAGATCCATGGATTAATCTTTTCTGATGACTTCTGATAGATGTTGGCATGATTTAGAAGAGAGAGCTCTCATTTTCTGAATAAGTGATCTGCTTAGTTTAGAGTTTTTCTTGGAGGTGGGACCCTTGCTTAGCAGTGAAATCTGCTGAGATCACTGCACAGGGCAATACATGGTTACAGACACATCAGAGAGTGTGGCTGTGGTCCTCTGCTGGCAGATACAGATGTGAGCAGGCACTCTGTGGATTTACTGGCTCTGAATGGGTGGTCTATTCATGTGCCCTCATGCCTCCCATGCACGAGCCCATCTGGCTTCTACTGACTTCAGGCAGAGCACAAGTGAATGTAGTGGTGACACACTGTTCCATGAGACAGCTGAAGATTTATAGATCCTGGAAAGTGCATTTGATTTAGAATCTTGTATATGTTGTCCTTCCATTAGTTTGCCTAAAATGAGCATCTCTTCGATGCTTTGATTAATGAGCATTAATTTCATTTTGGCAAATGAAGGCACCCTTGGCCATTTTTTTGGTTCAAGTTTTTTCATATCTTCAGAGTAAGAGGAAATACCATTTGTTCTGATGAATAATTTTCTGCAGTGTAATCTCCCATTTCATATGAACCAGATAGCCACTACCATTTTATTTCATTGACAGCCTGTGAGAGAACATGCCATTTCAGTTCCTAGAGGGACCTGGGCGAAATTTGAGTAAGAGCCTCAGTGTGCTGTTGCCAATCTACTTAGCTACCCAGTTTCTTGCCAATTCTGTAAGCTTAACACTGTTATGTAATAACACGTGAAACCAGGTATGGTGTGTACGTCATTAGCTGGGTTTTTTTAGTTTTATTTTTCGTGGTATGTTTGCTTAATTTCTGTATCATTTTACAGAACATATGTAATGTGTAGTTTATATGGTTTTCTTTACAAAAGGGAAGAGAGCTGGAAATTCACCCTACGAAGGAAACTATTCACATTTTTTTAAGTAAAAGAAGATGGAAAATTGGAATTTCTTTTTCAGTTTCTTGGAAAATACTAAGGGAGATTATATAACTGCATAAAGTCTCTGGGGAAAAGGAAAAAGAAGGCTTGCTGATAATGAAAGAACCGAGTAGCTGCTTAATGTAATCCACTCGTCATGGAAAGTGATGAGAAGGGAGACCAGTGCAGTCAGACCAGGCTTCATTTGTTCAAATCTGGAAGAAAGCAGCACATCTGATGGGCAAGTCTGTATAAGGCCAGCTTGCTGGTGTGATACCTATGTTTACCTTTTCCACATTAACAAAGTCGATTCTGTTGGGTGCTATATACTACAAATAAAATAGAAATTATAAAAGTAATAATTTTCAGGCTCATCTTGCCCAAGAATTGAGGGAGTAGTTTGAAGTGAGTCAGCCAACTCACTGTAATCAAACAAGTCTTCTATACCTCCAGTGTAAATGCTGCATGAGTAGCTAGGCGGAAAGGGCTAGTGGTCATCTTGAAATGATGAAGAAAATAAGTTTCTTTTCATTCTCCAGTGTCAGACAGGCTACCTGATGAAACTGAATATAGAATTGAAAGAAGAAGGCTGAATTTGATAATCCTGAAGATGAGATCCCCTGCATCATTGAAGTACAGCTTCAACCCTGATAGCTTCAAGCTTGATACAATCATTGAAGTACAGCTGTGATGATCACTGAAGTCACTGTTCTAGGTTTCAGTGGCTCTTCAATGTCATTTTGTTGTAGAGGAATCATTTTGTTATCGGGGGGGACAAAGAGCAATAGCCACTCGTGTTAAACACTAGGAAAATGAAGACTTCAGAGTTGGTGAGAAACTTCATTTCATGCTAATACAAAATAAGCAATATAAAGTGAGATGTAAGCCTGTATGTACTGCCCTTTCAAAGGCATTTAAACTTACTAGTTCACTGTTAAACCAATGAAGGAAAAGGGCAATGCAAAACTAAAAACCCAAACCGAAATGAAGCAGCACTTCTGTTAATGCAAGGTGTTTAGTGAATGTGAAAAGTGTTCAGAGAGTGGCTCGAAGCATCCGTGCAAGGCAAAATGCAGAGCTTTGTAGCGCTCCCAGCCATGTCTCTGAGGGATGCCATGGGATGGCTGTACAACAAGGAGGCATTCTGTAAGTGCCTGAGGAGCAAGCGTAGTAGTGGCAGAAACAAATTGAAATGAGAACTTCTGAGGTAAGTTTGTCCTGATGCTGAGTTCACCTTGGTGAGAGAGAACTGTCTGTGTGATTAGCAGTTGGCTGGAAACAAAAAAAGAGTATTTATGCCTCCTTCCTTCAGTTACTCATGGACATCAACTGAGGAAGATCTTATTTTCACTTTTGCCTCTACTCTGTGGTCCTCAATAATGCAGCCTCATTTAAACAGAAGGCAAATGTGACTTCAGTAAAGAATTTTTATACTGCATTGTATAATTCTGTTATACTTTTATATAAATATAAAAATTCCCCAGAGACTCCCCAGAGAAGTGGAAATCTTAGGAAGGCAGGTAATGATAGTTTCAGAAGGATTTCCAGCAGAAACAGCCTGATGATGCTCCAGTTCAGATGGAAACTTTCTTCATCTATCTTGCAAATAACTGACATCAGATATTTGAGAAAAAATATTGAAGGAGGTCTCAGTAGCTATAAAAACTGAATTGCAAGATTAATGTTTTATGTGAAGATGGAGAACAGGAAGAAATCTGACCTGCAAGGGAAAAAGTCTACAATGCCCAGAGTGAGTAGAGTAAAAGTAATAGGCTGAATATGTTGCAAGAAATAAAAAGTTTAGAAAGTTTTTCTAGTGGTAAGGATGCAGAGGGATCCTAGCATGGGTTGTGTGAACAGTGTGAGGCTTTATCAGTTGGGGTCTTTTAAGTATTTGATAGATATAACTGTGTTGCCTTGAAAGGATGCAACTGATCCTGTTGCATGGTTGTTTCCAGCTTTGTCTGTGATTCTCACCAAGCCCTACAGTGAGTGGGATAACAGGATGTGAGACAATCAGAAGCAGCGTGGTTTCCTAACTTAAACTGAAATCCAGATGATCTCTCTGTTACCCCTGTTTGTGTCAGTGGAATATATAGCAGTTGAGTTGTAGGAGACACTGGCAGTTGAATATAGATGGCTCAGGCTTGAAATTTTTCTTCCCTGTCCAGCTAAGTGTGGGGCATTTTTCCATGTTGCACAGTTAGGCTTGAGACATTTTGATAAATTCACTTTGTCATGCATGATCCCATGCTAACACAACTTAAGGTTCAGACCTGGCTGGTGCAAAAACATCATGAAGCATAGGTAGAGAGAAAACTGATCTGTCTTCGAAAAGCTTATGGAGTTATATCCCAAGTTGTTAAGGCACCCCTGAAAATAAACTAAAAGAATGGTAGATCTTACTCTCTAGATGCTTACGACTCAGCTACTGTGTTTTTGTGTATTTTATTTAGAGTTGTGTGCTTTCAGTTTTGGACCATGTTGGAGGAATAATCATGTTACAAAATTAGTTGGGTAGTCTGCCGTTTGTGTTTTCAATAATAAATGCTTTATGGACTTCTTGCAGTGTTTCCAGTGGCTGTCTTCAATCAGAGGAAGAAAGTTGCCTGAGTTCTGGGAAGCAGACTAAGGGTCCATTAGACTCTAGTTTCTGCTTTTCTCCAGATGTTTACTCCATAACTAGTAGTAAAAGTAGCACATAGACCAATAAAAATAACGTAGTATGTTAGAAGTACCAGAATATGAGTTCTTTTGGCAGAGAATGTTGAACTCTCCTAGAAAACAAATTAGTTCCTGTGCATTATGTGTTCATGGAGGTTTACATGAGTAATGAGTCAAATGTTCTTTTAAGATGTATGGGACCAGATTCAGATCCCCAGTGATTAAAATTTTGAGCAATTCAAAAGATATTTATGAGTTACACTTCAATAACAGATTACAATCTGGTTCTTATTCCATAGGATTTTAATAAGATTATAAAAGAGAAATTCATCTTCATTTTCTAAATGTGTAGCAAGTTACCTAATTAATCCTATATTGTCTTCATTCTGGAGAAGGCTGTTTAACTTGAATTTCTTTGTCAAATACCATGCAGACAAGCTCATGTGGCGGTAACATTAACTAATGATAGAGTTATCCAGATACAGAGTTCTGCCATTAACTTGAATTGCTTTCAATAGAGAAAGAACACGTTGCTGAAGAGAAGAAAGCATGCTATTTTTGCAGTCACTATGCAATTAGCTCATATAACCCCTGTGCTCGTCATGCTTTATGTAAGATCCAGGGTGACCAACCGTAGGTCATTTGTGTGAGAACAAAGACCCTGGGGCTGAGAGACAGTTTATTAAGATAATACTGTGGTGTGAAGATCAGCTGTCACAGCAGTTGCCAATGGAAGCTTGTCTGTATTTACTGAGTGCTTCCACAAATAAGAGTTGCTAGATTTGGTATGTTTTGAATACTAAAGGATGGGGAAAACATCCAGATAAATGGTGGTGGTGTGAGCACAGAGCTGACTTCACCTTGTTTTCTGCAGGTTCCCTTTTAGTGGTGATGGCTCTGTGGATTTTCTGATGCAAGGTTGAGTGAATGCCATTTCAACCATGGGATGTTTATTATTTTTGTCCTTTAATCATCCACTTATTTTCATTAAAATAAAGGGACCGGTGACAGTTTTGGTCGCTCTTGACCAATGTCACCCAAAGTTAGCAAAGAAAACGGAGGAGAAACAGATGAAGTTGCAGACAGAGCATGATTTAAGATTCATTCTCAGGAAGTAGGGCTAAAAAGTATTTTTCCCAGATGTTTCTCTTTCCAGATAGGAGAAAGAAAAGTTGAATTGAATTCTTTCATCCATGTCAAAGAGTACAAAGTGTGTTGTCACTTGCTGGTGCCTCAGTGTATTTGTCACTGGGATGCCCACAGCAATGTGCTTTCTAAATGGTTTATGAAAAATGGACATACAATCTGTTTAAAACAAAATAAACTTGTTGCTTTTATCTGTTAAAGTAAAACAAAGCTGCTCTTGTTTGAAGACTGGTTGATGACCTTGGAGTTTGTGTAATGGCACGTCTGGTGCACTGTTACCATAGTAAGAGAAGCAAGTACTTTGTCACAGTGCCTCATAAAGCATTTTCTGTGTACATTTTTCTACTAAAAATCTTTGATAATCCGTCGTTAAATATGAAAGCTTCTTACTTCAGCTTTACAGGAACATCAGATTCTTCTCTCCGAAGCACAAAGAAAACTCCACGCTTAAGATTCGGTTCTGCAAACCCTTCCCCCTTCTTGAAACATTCATATGGAAATACACCATTAACTGTGAAATTCCATAGCAACCTTAACAGCCTAGAAGAAGAGATCCAAACCCCAGGAATACTCAGTTCTCAAGAGAATTTGTACTCTTTTTTTAATATTCATTATATTCTAATGAGTGATTTGATAAATCTTTCTGAGGGTCTCTCCTATTTTTTTTTCCTCTCCATTACAGTGGTTGTTCTGTTGGAACACTGCAGTATTCCCACTGGTGGGAAGTGGAACCCCAAGCTTCTTACCATCTCTCCTAGAAAGCCTTCAAAAATCCACTTTTACTTGATGGTGATTCCTTTGCTAATTTCTTCACCATCCTTTTTTTTTTTTTTTTTTTTAGTGATGAATTAGCCTTTGACAGCTGATAGAGGAATTATTAGTACTTTATAACATAATAAATTGCTTGCTAACTCAGCTTAGGGAGAAAAGTTATTCTCTCATGTATGTGGTGGCTGTAATATGTAGTACATTGATGGGTTTTCTACCTCTTAATTCTCTTACCTAGTAAAGACTAGTCATCCTTACAAATCCAGAGCTGACGCTATGATAGGCAGTATCTCAGGTGTCTCAGTGCAGCAAATCATTCAGGCATTGCTTCAGCTCGTCCTTAATCCCACACGCTGAGAAGTTCTGGCAAAAGAATCCCAGTGCTTGATGGAGTCAGGGCTGAACCATAAGATGTTAGCATCAAATGAAACTTCATTAGTCAATGAAATTAACTTCACTCACTTTTGTTCCAGCTCTGGTTTCTAGAGTAATTTTTGGGAAGGAATGTAGAGCTGTGGTTGTTTGTTGGGGTTCATTTGGTTTGATTTTTTGTTTGTATGGGATTTTTTTAGTGGGTTGGTTTTGGACTTTTTTTAAATCTCAAGTGGTCCCTTCTGTATGCCTCTCTCTCTATCACTTTTTGTCTTCTCTCCTTTCATTTTTATAATCCTCCTTTCTCCTTTTCTTTATGTCTATGATGCCTTGGGATTTTAGCTTTTATATTTTTCATATCCTGTAATGCTTTAGTGTGTAACTCTAAGACTCCATATAGCCTGTTAGCTAATGTACTCCCATTCTGGTCAGACAGAACAGATCCTCTCTAGGCCTGAACTTCAAGGACACCTTCCTGTCTCAGGCCCTGAAATATCTAAACAAAGTGGATTAAGGGGAAGCAAACTGGGAGTAAATGACTTCACTACCTGATATACCCCGGTATGCAAATGGCCCGAACTTATAAAAGTATGAAAACCCGTGACCCATTCATCCTTTTTGGGTGTAGCCCTAGGGCTCTGACTGCCCAAAGTGTACCTTAAAGGCCCTTCAATAAATATACCCGCTTTCATTCTCTTGATTTTGTCTAGCCTCTGTTTTCAGGTAGCCCCTTCAAGGCATCATCTGTCTGTCTCGTGTCTTTTTGCCACAACCTTCATTTACTTATATTTCAGGTGTGTTATTTTCTGTTTAATGCACTGTCTTCTCTACTGCTTTCCTTTTATTTGCTCTCTTCATCCTTTTCACTTGTTTTTCCCACTGCTTTATATTATGAGGCTCTGTCCTAAAGATTCAAATTAGTTTATTTCTACAGGGATTGTAGACTACGCTGGATTTCCATTCTTGTATCCTGTGCAAGTGACAGAAATGTGCCCATGTCATGTGAATCAAAAATGGGTAGTGGATGTAGACCAGCAGTGATGTATGGCCACACTTAAATTCTTTTCATTTTCTCAAGTTTCTCTCTTGAGTTCAGGGCTTGGGTTGGCTTTCCTGTCACTGTGCTCTCAAAAGTAATATTCTAATTGCTCCTTGCATAATATAAGATCAGTAGCATAAGAGGCTACCCACGCTTCTTTAAGTGTAATAGTTTTGTACAGTTTGTCAGAATGTTCACGTTTTTGCACTAAGAAAAGTTCTTGCTTTTATATAGGGATCCTAAATCTGAGGCAGTTGTTCCAAAGAAAGGGATATTTGTACCATACAGTGTATTTAATTGTTTTTAAGTGGGTAAGTCAATCTGAGAAATGTGCTTATGTATTGTTAAGGTCCATAATCTTAAATGTTCAAGAAACATACTCACATGCCTTTAGTATCAAAATTTGAGTGTGAAATAGGTAGTACTATTGGAAAGCGCAGTGAGTGGTGAGTCAAAGTAATTAAGGTAAAGTAAATAATCTCTGAGGTTCTCATTCCCCATGAAACTAATTTTGTATCTTCTCCTTCATGTATTTAAAAATAGTTCCCTGCTAATTCAAGATGCTTGTGTACTATGTCTGTGAAGAGCACTTCAGTCCTATTGAAGGGATGGCAGATTAAGGAGTTATTTGCAGCAGACTATTTTTTTTTTATTTTAGGAGAGACTTTCATTTGGGCAATATAAGTGAACAAATCTTGCTGGAAAAACAGCTTGATATACAGCAAGACAGCAGGTGATCAGCCAATCATTTTGTGAGAGCTTATGATGGGGAAACTTCTGGTTTTGTCTTTAAAGGGATACGAATGGCACTACTTTCTCGACAAAGATGAGTTTTTCTCCTGTCTAGTAAGGCCTTAAATGTTTTGCCATACATGCTTTCCTGTTTTACCTCTACTATTTGGAATATAGATTATTTTATTTTTTCCCCTCAACTAATAAAGTGTGCCTTGGGAGATGAATGGAATGTGTTAGAAGGGCTAGACTGCTCTGGAGCTGCAGTTCTGCTGTGCACGAGTCCGACAGTGGTCTGACGGGAGAGTGACAAGATTGCACTGTCAGCTCCATCAGTATCTTGAGTAGTCATCTTAAGAGGGCTAATACATCTCCGTGACATGTCTCCAGGTTTCTGTGCTGAAGAAAATAAATACAATTTCTTTATTTATTTCTGTGTACATTCTGCTCATGAACTCCTGAGGTTTCCTGTTGCCCAAAGAGGCATAATGCATATGTAGATTTATTTTTCTTACTCATGGAAGTGCAGGTAGTGAAATGAGGCGGCAAGGCTGAAATAGCAGAGGGGCTCCATTCATATGTACAGTGTGCATGAAGCGTGGTGCTGTGCTGAAATGTGGGGAGGGAGCGCACGGACTCGCTCTGGGCATGTAACACAACTGCAGGAATTAGCAGCTTATGCAGTATGTGTAGTGCAACCCCTTGGGCTCTGAATTGCCTGCTTCAGGTGTCGTGAGTATCTGCTCAGTGTACAGGAACCCTGCAATTGCAAGGTTCAGTCATAGCACAGTTACATGCCTAAAGCAGACAGTGTAGATGTATTCCCTCGCATCAGATGGGGATGCATGTGTAGCTTATTAAATAAGGATGCTAACCTGATAGTGATAGTGAATTTAGAGGAGCTGAAGATGGTCCCTTTTTTTCCAGATCTGCAGCCTTCCAAGATGAGCTGGTAAAGCTTTTTTTTTCTTTTAATGTACGTTAACAGAGACTTTCTGGTTAATTAACTGCAGATCCTTGTGCAAGCTTAGAAGGACTGGAACTTTGTGCACATGTCCTGCTGTCATCCTCATGCTCTCTGAAATCACTGAGGAGTTCAGTGCAGAAAAAGTTGATGCTTGGCCAGAGCCCTGCAGATTTGGTGAAAGGAAACAAAACTATCAGCTAGCATTCTTTAGAGCAGGTAAACCTATTCAATATAAAAGGAATTCTGTAACCTATTATCTAGAGCAGGAAAGCTGCTTTTTATTAATCAATCAAACAAAATGTTGACAATAATAGGAAAAATGACTTGAGGGAGGGAAAAGCAGAGTTAAGGAATATTAGTAGGCAGCTGGTACTGTTTGTGAAAACTGACTATTCTTGAAGCTTTCATATGCTCTGTGTAGTGTATAGGAAAAAAAAAACAACTTTCCTTTTTTCTTCCAGAGAGAAGCCATGATTTTATCTCAGTAATTGAAAATAATGTCTGAAGTTGTTCTTAACTAAATTTACATGGACCCCTTTTATAATCTGCTGTTATCTTTCAGGGCATTTCTCAATAAATGCTGCTGCCTGTGCTTGGATGGCATGATCCTATATAGAAAACAAGACCAAGCACATCCTATTCATGACTCAAAGAACAGCATTTCTAGCCTAATTATGGTGCCGTTTGGCAGTGATGCTGTAGTTAAAGGTGATTGTTGGTGTTTCTTTTATAAATTGTGTGTACTTGAATGCCTTCATTCATGCCAGGCAGAAGCCTGACTATTTACTTACTCATTTTTTTCCGTTCATTAAAAATCCCTACATGGAGAAAAGTGTTGTGAGTTCTGAATTTCTTTGATAATATCTGTTAATCTATCAGTCTATTGTTACAAAAATGCTATGCTTTTCCTCAATTTCAAAACTCTCTTCTGTTGTGCAACACATGTGGTAACGGGTTGGTGACTTGCATCACTCAGCACTGTGTGTTGCTCAAAGAAAGCCATGCCTGCGAAAGAGGGGAAGAGAAACACCAGAACATATGGAATTGTCTAAGTTGAGCAATCTGTGCACATGAATGTCTGCAAGCAGAGATGGTTTCAGTTGCCTCAGTTGCTGCAACTGGGCAATATTAATTTAAGGACTATTAGCTTTCTAGGGAACATTGCCAAGTTCCTAACAGTTCCATGAACACTGAGCCGTCCCTCTAGACATCACTCAGTAGTCATATCTGTCACACTTGCATTAATATACATTAACTATTCTGTCATTTCCTGCTGCATAATGACCAGTGCTAGATCCAGTTGTATTTCTACCTTTTTGGAAGAGATGGAAAAAACCACAACTAAACTCAACTAGCAAATGTTTTTAAGCAGTTCCATCAAAAAGAAAAAAAAAAAAAGCAGTGAGTTTTACAAAAATACTGATTAATGTGGGATTTTTTAAAAGCATCTCCTTTTTAGTTTAATTTTTTTTCTTTTTTAATTAGGCAAAGGGCCTCATCTGAAGTCTGTTGAACTTAGTGAGAGTTTTCTGAGTGACCTTCTAATGTCTGTTCAAGGCTGTAGAGGCCCCCAAACTAGTAATGCTGAGAGGTGTAATTGGTCCTATAAATCTCAGTGGGTCATTAATTCTAAATCTCAATAATGGTAAGATCAGGATGCATGTAAATGAAGCAGAGTGATGAGCATAGTAGGAAGATTTATGCAAGCATTTTCGTGCTTTGCTTTGCCCAGTAGTAGAAATTGTAGTTTTGGCATGGAAACTTGCTTTCTACCTTATCCTCAATTCACATATATCACCTATCTGTTTTTGGAAATTTATAAATGCATCTTTTTGGGGGAGACGGCTGAGCATTTTTTCCTTTGCCTATCAGAAGGTAATAGAACATGACTTGTAAATCTCTGTCAGATGAATACAAGGGCCTCTACTCTAATAATTTAACTGGATAAAACCAATTTTCAAAATGTTATTGTGCATAGAACATTTGCTCCTAATAATCATGGAATCATAGAATGCTTTGGGTTGGAAGGGACCTTAAAGATCATCTAGTTCCAAACCCCTGACATGGCAGGGATGCCACTCCCTGGACCAGGTTACTCAGAGCCCCATCCAGCCTGGCCTTGAACACTGCCAGAGATGGAACATCCACAATTTCTCTGGCCTGCCTGTTCCAATGTGTCACCACTGCCATAATGAAGAAGGGACAGCTCAATTTTTAAAGCCTGCATGTGAGTTTTGGTTTGGTCTGTGGCGACAGGATCCTGAAGTGTGCAGTGTCTGTAGCTGTCACACAGGTGCTCCCCAAATGGGGGTGCCCATATCGAGGTGAGCTATGAATTCACCATCTCTGCAGGTACTTTATGAGAATTGCTAATGAAAGCCTTGTTGTTATACAGTGTGACCAGAAAGGCTTTTCAGTGCATTCCTTGTGAAAAAAAAAAAGAAACAAAAGAAAAAGGCTTGACTTGGCTCAGTAAGAACCTTGATTTTTTTTCTCCCAATCAGAAATTATTTTAATATGTCCTTATCTCATGGTATGTGGTGGGGGTGGTTAATGCTATATTTGAGAATAAACAAGGAGTCAAAAAAGAAAATCAATCAATGCAGTGGTGTGGATTTTGCCACCTGTAATTTGATTGCCAGCTGTGTGTCTAATCAATTCTAAAGTCCCCTTTCCACTTTCCCCTGGTACAATTTACCCTCTTTTGTTTCAGTCCCCTGCTAGGGATTGTTCAGAGAGATAATCTTTGCATCATCCCCTCAAGGCCAAAAGACCCCCAATGTATCCCAGCATAAACAGAACACTGGGAGGAAACCGTTAAGATTAAAGAGAAAAATTAAAAATCAAGCTTTAAAAAATGAAACAGGCCATTTATGTGGGAAGTTGAGTATTGGTATTTTTATGTAATCTGAGGTGGAAAGGGAAATATTTGATATCCCATAATGTTCTGATGTAACAGCACATTCAAGCTTTCTGAAACCTATATTTGTCATCATATCTGTCTCCATTTATAATTGAAAAGAGAAATTATGAAAGCTTATTGCTTGGTCTCTTGCCTTTCTGTGCAAAGGCATATGTATTGCCTTACCAATTCTGAGAGACTTTGTCAGGGATTATCCCTACAAATGCTGCTTAGGCACTTTGCAGCAGTGGGGACTCAGGTGGGAGGAAAAGAAAAGGCAGGGTTTGCGTATGCATGTGCATGCACTTCCCTCCGTTCTTCAGGCAAGAGCTTCAGTTTCATCTGTAATTTTCTGGCAAAGCAAGGACTTTGACTGCAACTTTATTTGTTTGTGTACAGTGGATGCTATCAAAGCTTTTACTGTATCTGAAGTAGTTCCGTATTTTTTTTAGAAATCTGTTTGTAAACTTGTGTGCCCCTAACAAACATTAATGCTCATACACAAAATACTACATGGTATACTTAACCTGCCTGAGCTAGAGCCTGACCCCAGGGAAGTGTAAGAGGACCTGAAATAGATTAACTGATGAGAATTTCTATTGCAGGGAGCATTAGGCATGTTTTGGTTCTGTTTTGAAACCTGGAAAACTAGGTCAGGATCTGGGATAATGAGATGTAGCGAGAACTTCTGTGCTGTAGGTGAACCAGAATCTGATTCAGGCCAGTCAAACTGTTCTTTGCAAAGAGGGATCAAATTCAGAATAGCTGTGAAGCTGCTTTAAGCCAAACCTGTGCTTCTGGCAGAGGATGAGTCTGCTGTGGTTGCAGAAATCATTGATCTTCAAGGTCTGTCAGCCAGTCAGGTTATGCACCAGGTTTCACCAAATATTCCCAAATATAAAGTTCTAAATAAAAGGTTCATTCCATACATCTAACCAGAACAAATTTACAGGTTTTCAAGATAGGTAGTACTTAATTTTGTGTGATTCTTTCTTTCATTTTCAACATTTCTTTCTGCCATTCTTGTGTACTTCAGTCAGAATGCAGTCCCAGGTTCTAGAGTAGATAGCATTTCCCCTGCAAAGAAACTTGTCTGGGGAAAGAACAGCAAAACTCTTAGTTTTGCTATTTGGTTTATGAGACCTTGTTTGTTGTCTTTCTGCCTATGCCAACGATTCTTTTTTTTTTTTCTTTAAGTTAAAATCATGGTAGCATTAGAGTTAGTCTTAGAAGATGTTCTTCCTTTTTCTATGTTTGAGCTTCCATTTCAGAGATAAGAAGAAAAGGATAAGAATATTCACAAGAGCAACACACTCCTCTGGATTGTCATTACAGTCACAGAAAAGAGATGTATGGTAGAACTTCACTTCTGTGGGTTCTGTGTGGTGTCATTCCCTTAAATGATATGAATGGGAGAATTATCCTGGTGGTTGTTTGTTATGATCCTTTTCTTTGTAAAGGTCATTGCTAATTGCTGTTTATCATTATGGAGAAACTATGTTCAAATATATCTTTGATTATTCATCTTCCATAGATTCGTGCCTAGGGGACTTAAAAGTGACAACAAGAGTACATGATAAAAAAACCCATTTGCACATAAGCAGTTTTCAGCTCTTAAAAGTGAAGGAAGGAGAGAAGAGAGAAAGTCCTTTTCATGATCCTTTTCCTGACTTCAACTCTTTAATTCCTACCTCAAACCCTCAATTTCTGCTCCTCTACACCCCTAGTTTTGGTTAAGGAAAAGAGGTCCTTTCTCTTGGTGAAAGCCAAGGAAAGCTCGGTAGCATTCATAACAACTTTGTAGTCCAACTATTTTCCTCTGTGTGCAGTAAAGTACTTATTTTTCTTTATTCTATTTAAAAATTTTGTTGTCAGTTTTTAAGTGTTTTGACTGAATCTTCAATGTTTTCTACATCAAAAATGTTGGTGTTCCTTTTTCAAGCTCTTAGAAAAACACATCCAAGGGGAGGAAAATGTATAGTTTGTTTCTTCAGAATGCTGCTGTATTGTGATAAGAGTATCATTCTGACTAAGGTTTGATTTCTAATCTCATTTGTTTGGCTGTACAAACTTTTATGTCATAAATATCACGGAGGATTATTTGCCTCAGTGCAGGGAAATTTTTTTCTGAAAAAGCTTGGTTTTTTCAGAAACTCCTTTAGCAAGTTGGTTTGGAAAGTGTTGTATTTATGTAATCTCAGCATTCTGTTTATGAATTCTGGTTCAGTTGCTTTATCATGGAATGCCTCAAGCAATACACGGTTGGAGCCTGGAGCAGGAGTGATAGATGACCAGTAGCCTTGATGGTGCCCACTGAAGTGGGAACTACTGGCTCTGGAGTACTGGGAAAAGTCTTCAACCAAATTACTCTGCTGGGAAAGCAGTGGGAACATTCATTATTTTTCCAGAAGCAGAATAAAGTAGTTTATAAATAAGACCCTGGGGAACTTGCTGAACTCCAGGAAGCTAGGCTGACTTCTTCAGGAAAGCACTTTGCTTTGCATGACTGTCTGTCCTAGAAGGAAAGAAATGTCCTATATGGGTAATAGGGCAATATGGTGTGATTCAGTAGAGTCATTGGGGTGGAAAAATGATCCTGTATTCCTGTTAAGCTTCTTATTTCAGTGTAAACATACTTTAGGAAAGGGAAGCAGGGAAATACAATCTAAGTAAGGTAAAATTGACTTTGTTAGCTCTGAAATATAAATTCTCTGTGTCTGTAAGAACATAGTTGGGAAAGACTGTGATTTATCTAGCATGTTGTTTTTGGTATCTTTGCATTTCCAGATCACATTTCTATGAAGGAATAAACAATGGGAGGGCTATCCAAAATGCATGTGCCACAAGGTTCAGGTAAAGAGCAAGGACTGCCTAGTACAGGCTGTTTAGGGACACCCTGGCTGAATGAGTTGGGACCTGAATACAGGAATCTGGGAAACTCTATCCAAACGTTTTGAAAATGTGTGAAATTATACTGTCCAAGCCGTATCAGTTCCCTTAGAAAAAAGATGTGGAATTTTACTGCCAATTGTGTTTTGAATTATATAGATTGGGAATCTATGTTCTTATTAATCATAGAATAGCAGGGGAAGATAAGGATCATCTGGTCCAACCAACCTTTTATGGCAAAAGCACAGTCTAAACAAGATGGCCCAGCACCCTGTCCAGCCAAACCTTAGAAGTGTCTAATGTTGGGAAATCCACCACTTCCCTGAAGAAATTATTCCTGTGTCTGGTTGTTTTTGTTGTGAAAAACGTTCCTCTTGTGTGCGATTGTAATCTCCCCGGGAGTAACTTGTACTCATTATCCCTTGTCTTTTCCATGTGACTCATTGCAAAAGGGATCTCCATCACCTTTGTAACCACCCTTTAAATACTGGAGCTTGGTGAGAAGGTTTCCCCTAAGCCTTTTTTCCTCAAGGTTGAACAGAACCTCAAGAAAGGCTGAGAGAACAGCCTTTCTTCTTATGCCAGGCTTCCCAGTCCTTCCATCCCCTTTGTGACCCATCTCTGGGCCCTCTCCAGCCTGTCCTCATCTATTTTGAATAACAGTGACCGAAACCGAGCACAGTGTTCCAGGTGTGGCCTGACAAGCGCTGAGTAGAGTGGGACAATGCCTTCTTTATCTCTGCTGGGGATGCCCTTGATGATGCATCCTGTTGGCTTCTTTTGCCACAGCAGCTGCACACTGTCCACTCCTATTGAGCTGCTTGTCCACCAGGACCCCCAGCTCCCTTTCCACAGAGCTGCTCCCCTTCTGGGAAGATCCCAGCCTGTGCTGCACTGCTGGATTATACTTCCGTTGGTGCAAGTTTTTACATTTGTCTTTGGCGAAATTCATAAGGCTACTCTTTCAGGTCTTCCTGCAGGATGGCTCTCCCTTCCAAAGGGTCTACTTCCCTGCTGAGTTCAATATCATGGGAAACTTCATCCATGTGCACTTGATCCCATCATCCAGATCAATTATGAGGGTATTAAACAGCATTAGGTCCAGTGTTGATCCGTAGGAGACTCCACTTGTGACAGGTTGCCAGTTTGGAAAGGAGCTCTTTACCATCACCCTCTGAGTGCTGCTGGTCAGCTGGTTTCCCACCCACCACGCGTACCACTTGTCTAGACCTCAATGCATCAGTTCCTCAAGGAGGAAGCCGTGGGAAACTGTATTGATAGTCTTGAAGAAATCCAGGTAGACCATATCCATTGCTTAACCCACATCCGCTGAGCAGATTTACTTTGTCAGAGAATGCGTTTAGGTTTGTCAAAAACATATCTCTCTTGGTGAATACATGCTGACTTTTCCCAGCTACGTGCTTCATCTGACTTGTGATAGCCCTCAGGAGGATTTGTTCCATAAATTTGCAAGGGAATGAAATACAACCGATGAGCCTTTAATTTTCTGGATACTCCTTTAAGTCCTTCTCAAAGATGGGGGCAACATTAGACTTCTTCCAGTCTTCTGGGATGTCTCCTGATCTCCATGATTTCTCAAAAAATATGGAGAACAGCCTCACAATGACATCAGCCAGCTCTCCTAACACCCTCAGGGGAATATTGTCAGAGCCCATGGATTTGTTAGGTCAAGCTCCAGTTCACAAACCAACACTTCCATCACTGACTATGGCTCAGTGTTTGCATTAACCTGTCTTTTTGTTTCTAAGGCTTGGGGCCCAACACTATTGGTGAAGACAGAGGTGAAGAAAGAGTTGGGAACCTGTGCCTTGTCAGTGTTGTTAGCAACTACTTCATCTTTCCTGTTTAACAGCAGGTCAATATTTTTCTTTTGTACCTGCCTTTTGCTTATATATCTGAAGAACTCTTTCCTGTAGTTTTTTTGCATCTTGGCCTCATTTCCATTTGAGTTGGGCTGTTGCTTTTCTATTTGCATCTTTGCATACCCTGACACTGGCCCTGTAGTTCTCAACTGGTATTTGTGCGCTTGTCCATCTCTGGTATCCTCCTCTTGGTTTTGAGCAGACTCAGAAGCTCACAGTTAAGCCAAAGGTATCTCTTGCTCCATCTGCTTCCCTTATCTTTAAAGGGGATTGACTCTTTTTTGTGCTTCCAGGAGAGTGTTCTTGAAAAACTCCTAGCACTCACTAGCTCCTTTATATTCCATGAATGCTTTCAATGGAATCCCTCCCAAGCATTGCCTAGTTCTGAGTACCTACTTCACCAAGAATTAGTTTAAATACTTTCTGTTAACCAAAGCTGTTCTTGTAATCAAAAAGCAGATAAAAGGAGAGTTGCATTTGTCAGACACTAAATATAAATCTGAAAGAAATGGTTTTATAGACTCTGTTAGTTCCTGCTGTGGCTCAGAGATCTGGAATCCTTTTTCACGTGTACATTTGCCAGCAACCAGGGTTTCCATAGTGCAAACCCCATCAATCATCTGCTTGTATTTCTGCAGCGTACAGCACAGCCAACAGGGCATGAAAAGCTAGACTGCCATTTCTTGGAACTAGGAGAGGTAGCAAGAGAGGCAGTGTATTTATTGAGAGCCTCTGTGTGTGAGGATGTCATCACAGCCTTCTTGTTTTTCTCAGTTGTTTTGGTTTTCTTTTAACTGTCATATGCGTCAGTCTCCAAGATGTCTAGTAAACTACATGACCAAAACTGTTATGTGTCCTAGATACTCTTGATGGCTTTGATGTTGCTGAGAAAATGAGGAGTTAGTTTGCATCTTGAGAAAAAGAAGCCTGAATTCATCCTGGGTATCTTTAAAAATAAGTGTTTAACAAGGCCATCTATTCTAGAAACATACATCACCCAACTTTCCTTTGTGTGAAGAGAGGCAGATACCTTTATAGGTCTGTATCTCTAGGTGTCAACTTTGGTTTTAGCATGGCTGGCATCTTCTAAAGATACCTGTTTCTCTGCACTGACCAGACAAAGAGTCTAAGATGGTTGCACACTCAGTTCAGGTCCTTCAGCTTGGAAGAGCATGTAGGTGGAATCTCTGATACTGTGGGAGTGGTGAACAGCAGCTTTTCTACAGCTTCTCTTCAGCAGCTATGTACTGTTGTGCAATAATTTAAAAAAAACCAGGGACTACCTAAACAACTGAGATAGCTCATGATTGAACTTCAGCTGTGTTGACAAAGGAACAGGTGGAGGTTGAGAAGAAATGCTGATCATACAGCACACCTTGCAAGTAGAAGCAAGAAAGGAAAGGTGGTGGCTGCACCTAATTCATGCGCTCTGATGATCTCAGAAGGTAGAGCACCAAAGACAGTGGAGACCTGATCAGTGAAGTAACAACTTCCCCATAAGCTTGCTAGAAGACTTTGGAGTGTGCCTTTGAGGGCTGAAGGATGGTATGATTATGCTAATATGCTTTAGGCCTTCTCATTTCCATGGGAAGACATGACGATTCCATTTTGAGGAAGACTAAGGAAAGACAAGTTTCTGATACCTTTCAATCCAAAGAGGTCACATACCTTTTGAGTGCACTCAAAGGTACACTTTTGAGGGGAATATATGAAGTAAAAAGGGGTGCCTTTTCTGGGTGTACAGTTAAGAATTTTGGTGTAACTGTAATAAGTACGGTTCATATATTTAATATTGTGTTGAGTCGGGATTTTTTGAAAGAAGTTCATTAGCAACTTTATTATAAGTTAAGCAAATTACACTTTCTATCATTAAGTACTAATATTTTACTGAAGAACATTATTCACTGACTATAAATGCACTGGCAGTACTCATATATGATTAACAATTAATTCATATAATCATTGCATAAAACACAGAATAAGCATTGCTTTAGTCTGTGAAGTTCCCTGAGCATAATGCCATAGGCGTGTGATCAGAGCACATGCCTTCCAAGCTCTTGCCCATTTTTCTATTCCTCACAAATAATATCAGGTATGGAAAGAGGAAGTTGTGTAGATGCAAGTCAGTAGCATTTCTAGGGCCCCATGTCCCTTGGTGACCTCCCTGAGACAGATTCCAAGCTGCTTGTGTTCCCAGGTTCAGAGTTTGTATCTGAATTTTGAGAGAGCTTTTTCCAGTTTTCCCCTCCCATAAATCTTTTTGCAAAGAAGATACTCTTTTTTGATGTCTGGGGCTTTTAATTTTCTTATTATTCACAGATGAGAGAATGCTGCCTGGCTGTGGTAAGTCGCATCCCTGGATGCTGCGTTTCCCTGTTGTTTCAGCAACAAGGGGAGTTGAGTATGATCAAGGGGGCTGTGTTTTGTGGAGGGCGTTTTGTATTACAGGAATGGTATGAGTGAAACTAGCATCATGCTTTCTTATTTCCACAATGAGAGTAAAAGGACAGTGCCTTAGTGGTGTTCTAGCTAGCTCACTGTCTTTTGAATGTCTTTATTGGGTCAGAAACTTTAAAATGTACTTACATGCAGTCTGTGTTCTGAGCCCTCCACATCTATTATATGCCATGGAGACTTTTAAAGTTTAGCTTAGCTCCCAGCATCATTCCTCAAATTACAGTAACTTACTTCTTGGCTGAGAGCACTTCTGAGAACTAATCTGTGATGTGTTTACTTTGGCTGGAGGAATTGAAATGCTTTAAAAGGAAAAAAAAATTAAAAGCTCCCCAAATGTTCCCACAGCTTTGCTTTCTCCTCTTATTATGCTAATCTGATTGTTTTTAATGTGAGGACTTCTTTTGCCCTGGGTCTTATATACTCTGCAGTGTCATAAAAGGTATACCACTTTACAGCTAAGTAATGTTGACTTGTAAGTTAGAAAATCTGAGGTTTTAGTTTGGAATACTGCACTGTGTAGGAATATGTCGATTTTTTTCTCTCACTCTTCTGAAATGTAGGAAGTCACCACATTTAACATCTATGAGGTCTTACCAGGATGTCTAATAAAAGGCTGCCTAAGTGAGCTTAAGAAGAAAAACACACATCTACTTTAATATTCAGTTTTTTAATCTTTGGAAAAATAATTAATTGTATATCTTGTTGGTTATTTCCATGGTTTAGATAACATGTAAATTAATGTACCATTATAGCTACTTTTCCTGTCTAAAGAGATTCAGAAGTCATAGTGAGAGATTTGTCAGTATTTGGGAAGTTTTGTTTCTTTATTCTCTGATAGTCAAGTTCACACCTGTGTGTAGTGTAACCATGGAGACCATCCTTGCTTGTTTTGTGGACTCCTCTTAGAAAAGACTGGGCTAAAGTTCACACTAATTCAAGGGGTAAGCAGAACTCTCTTTAAATGTGCTTGTACATTCTTGTAAGGGTACCTGGAGTCTTGTATTTGTTTCTGCTCCCCAGTTCCTTCAGAAAAATCCCAGTGGGTAGTAATTTGCCTTCAGGCTTTGTAGTGAATGGTTCAGGCAAGTAGGCTCTTTTCCATGGCCACGTGCAGTTAATGTATAGACAAAAGTGGTGAAGGAGAGTGCAGCTTGGGACTCATTGATGCCGTGGTGCTGATGATATGCAGGCCTGCTGCCCTTGTGCTGGACCCAGCTGCTAATTTCCTAATGTTTGGCTGGAGCCTGGGCTTGGATAAAAGGGAGCTGGCTGTGGCTTGGGCCAGATTATTTGGAGATGCTAATGGCTCATTTGTTAAAACAAGTAGAGAGCTTGGCAAAGGGAGAGGGAGTTTCCTACTGCCTCACCTCACCCTTTCCATCTGCTTTCTGCCTCGAGGGTGTTTATTTTGTGGGTTCTCTTTGGAGTGCCCATGGACACTAGTGTCCTAGGTTTGCTCACAAGGGGAGCAGTTGCTGTTCTATACTATGCACATCATTGCTAGGGGAGCCTGGTTTCAGGAGAAAAATGAATGTACAGCAGAAGTGCACCATTTTTTTCTGTTTCTTTCTCGGGGAAGTTGCTGGGACCAGCACTGCGGACTCTGTTCCTCTCCTGCTGCCGCCCATCCCCTCCCATCCCTCAGGAAGAACACAGCTCCAAGCAGCGAACACAGCTGAGCCCACCAAAATGTGTGCACTGCAACGCCAGTGCCGGGAGCAGGTGTGGGGGACAAAGCAATGCAAACTGAGTCAAAAGGAGCTCAGCCCAAGCCAAGACCCAGCCAAATCCAACACAGCTGAGTGGGACTGTCCAGAATGAGTGGCACTGTGGAGTTTGACAGTGGAGTCAAACCAGTGGAGAGGTCTGGAAGAGGACAACACTGTGTAGTCAAACCAGAGGAGTGGAGCAGTCCAAAAGCAGGAGGCGTGGCGCAATGTGGGCAATCCGGCTTTTTGGGGGTTTGTGCCTCAGGGTTTGTCATTGACTCGAGCTTGGGGAAGGGGAACGCTAGCTACGGAGGATCCACCATCTTGTGTTTTTCCCAGTGGCCACGCAGAGCTGAGCTGAGGTGGTGAACACCTTTTCTGTGTAAAGCACCTTCTCTTTTGTATACTTTTGTTATTAATATTCCCGCTCTCACTGTGTGTTTCTTACTCCATTGCTGTTTGCTTTCAGTAACTTTTTATCTCAACCCATAGTCTCTGCCTTTGTCCCTCTCTCACCGGAGCAGGGCGGAGGGAAGGGGAGAGGCTTGGAGTTTAATTCCCATCTGGTTTTAAACCATCACAACTGGTTACAAATACACATTTCCATCTTCCTTCTTTGTGATTACAAGTGTTTCTTGTGAAGATGGATCTTCCTATCGTACATATTTCCATTTGGTACATTCTGGCTCATTCAGCGGCTTACCCATGAGTATATCTTTGCAAACCACTTGAGAGAGAGGAAGAAATGTCAGCTGTTGCAGGCCATTGGCTGCCAGTTACTGATCTGGGCTGGCTGGCATGAACACATTTATGTCTGCGGTTAAAAGCTCTGGATTTCTTTTCTCTGTTGGCTTGGATTCAAGGAGCTTTACGTAGAATAGTTTGGCTTTACTTGAGATTTATGGCTGGAGTTCAGATAGATCCTTATGTGCATCCATGGGAGGTGAAGACTATTGGTATGTGTGTCTTCGATATGTTAACCTAGAGGGTGTGTGCACAAGGCTCTCCTTTAGGGTCATGATCCCTGCTCCCTGTGAAGAAGCCATCACGCACTGCCCATGCTTCCTCACTGAGAGATCAGTTGCAGAAGGAAGCAAGCTTTCCACTTCGGAGACTGTGGCTTCTGTTATGGCAAATAAGTACCTCATGTTACTGCTTAAAGAAGGAAATCTTGCAAGATTTTCTGTCTTCAGTAGCAGTGCCCCAGCTCAACAGCTTGAGGTTAGGTATTTTAAGCTGTTGTATCAGTGTGATTAACACTGGGTTTAGTGACGTGTGGAGACAGTTTCTTATGGGACAGTCAGATCCAAATTCTCTACTAGTTACAGAAGAATTTTTCAGTGTGCAACACAAAGGTGGTTTATATATCTATATATATATAAAATTATATAATACGCATATTTTTACTCACTCCATATCCACTAGCTCAAATTTGAAGACATATGGCTGCATGCTTTACAAGCTGGAGCTTCCATTGTTAGCCATAAGTAGGAGACATTATGGAAGTGACAGCGGTCAGGTCTGCATTTGGGTGGAGCAGATGAAATTCTGCCAGGTAGTAATGAAAAAACCCTATCACTGGCCACTTTTTACAAATGAGATGTCAAAGTGTAGAGATGTGAATTTGAACATGCACCAGAAGGTGTGGGATCTAATTTAAAGTGCCACAGACTTAGTTAAAAGATGCCAGTTGACAGCTCTTGCCATCTTGGATTTGACCCAGACTGAACATTTCTGAGTACTAGAAGATAAACACGAACTGGACCTTGAAGTAGGCTTTTGGGTTTGTGTACACGGCATACTTACATAGGTTTTTATTGTTTCAGTAGAAGACTATTTGATACTCAATTTATATTTCAAAAGATTCTCTAGCTAACTGCAATTAGAATGTTTTAATTTTAAAGAAGCTTTTCTTTTAACAAAAACTGTGCTGTGAGATAAACGTGGTTTTGGTCACTTGGTAAAAATGCTTTGATATAACTTTCTTTAGCTGGCATTGTACAAGATATTTTTTTCATTTACACTGTATGTTCATCATAAAGGGATCAAAATGCACTGTAATTGAAATAGCTTTGTTTCCAGGGCAATTCTTTCCTCAATTATTTTTATGTGTTCTCTTCTTCATATACCCTCAATTGAACTGTTTTATTTTAAACATTTTTCTCACTTTAGAGTGGTGAATTTGTTCGTGTTGGAGTTTGGGCTTTGTCATTTCATTTAGCAGTTTTCCTGGAAAGTCAGAATGTTACATAAGTGCAGAAGATATGTGCTGTACATCAATTTTGATTATCTTGAAAACACTGCACAGTTTAGATCTATAAACACATGTGCAGATATTTGAAGCACAGTAGCAATTCTGCTGAAATTGATGAGTCTGTTTTCAAAGTTAGAGGAATGCATAGGAATTTCTGAGCAGTAAGTGCACAGACCTTCACTTGCCTCTGAAATTCATTCTTTCCAGAGTGTGGCTTACTAATAGTAGGGGTGTATTTTATTTTTAGATGAACAAATAGGAACAATGTTAGAGGGAAGCAAGGTCTTCTGGTGGCATGAAGGTGACGGCTTGAAAGATGCTGCGTGGGGTCCATTTTTCAGCTAATGCCCCTTTTATTCGCAGCCAACAGCAGCAGCAGAGCAACAAAATCTTGCTGCTTAAACTTCATGGTTCGTCTGTGGAGATCTGCTTTTTTTTTGGTTAGTAAATCACACTACCTAATAAGATGTTTTAATATATGATAATATATTTTAATAGCTAACTGGTGTAACTATTAAATTATAATATTGCCTGTTAAACTCGGTTAGTAATTACTGAGAATTTTCTTCCAAAAAGGTGATTCCCCACCCCCATCTCCTTTTACCCCTAGGGAAGCTTTATTAATTTCAACAGAGACTTGCTAATAATGTTTTTTTCCCTTTTACAAATAGTTTGGAAGTTGGAGTGCTTTTTTAGTACGATCTCTAGGTGTTTCTGGAAGCAAAACATTAAAAAATAAAGATGAATAGGATTGTTCAGGAAGAAAGGAGAAGAAACGAAATAGGAACATTGGAAATAAAGGTGAAGACTGAATAGAGCTCAAGGAATAAAAATGCCTATATGGGAGATGGGGGAGAGGGGAAGGCCACGATGAAGAACGAAGCAAAAGGAACAACAATAAAAAGCAAACTGCTGTGCTTTGCCCAGGATATACAAAGAGCCCTAGGTACCTTCTGCAGAAGCAACACTTTCTACATATTGTGATGGGAATGTGGGCATTTTTTCCTCTTTCAGATGAACTTTTCTCACAATTGAAAAAGTTTACCAAGGACTTTTTTCTTTGCTACAGTTCTTCTGCTCAGGAATTCCATGTTCACGCAGGGAAAGATGTATTTCTTGCAAAAAGTGTCTTTCACCAGAGAAATGAAAATGGTGGACTTGGAATTGCATAGTTTTGGAATCATATTAGCCACCTTGAGAAGAGCAGAGGCTTTGTACTCTCCAATAATTTGCTTTCTTTGAGAAACTGGCAAGAACTTAAATATTCATCTAAAGTGTCACTAGTAGAGATGAGCATGTTCCTAAGACTGTAAAAGCACTGAAGATACAATGGTCCCTAAGCACCATCAAACAAAGGGCAAGATCTTAGTGTTATGGAAAAAGCAAGTGCTCCTCTGGCTCCACTTTGAGGAGGTTTGACCCTGATACCAAACAAGAACACAACAGAGCAGAAGCGAAGGGCTTTACTTTATGCAAGTAAAGCCCTTATACATGATAATGTAGTAGGACTTTATGGAGAGACTGAAAAATTTTGTTCTAAATACCCAGTGGCAGATGACTTCTTGTACAGAAAGAACAAGATTTTTCGTTTGTTTTCTTCCAGAAAAGCCCTTCTGCTTTTCCCACCCTCTGTGTCCTCTAAGTGACACATTTGTGTCAGGGAATTTCGGCTTAGTGACAAATGTTTCCTTTCAAATTTCAGATCCTCTACAGGGAAGAACCACTGCGACTTCCTCTTTTAATTTTGCATCCCAGCCATCTTCCTGCTGAGACACCTGTCTGTGCTGTTTCACAAGGTCAGACTGGTGATAGCACAGCTGCCTATTATTTCTTTAAAAAGGAGCATGATTATGTTCATCAAATAAGTTATTTTATCAAGAACCATCAAGTAA
Organism: Monarcha castaneiventris obscurior; assembly: GCA_026261815.1. Classification (NCBI taxonomy): domain Eukaryota; kingdom Metazoa; phylum Chordata; class Aves; order Passeriformes; family Monarchidae; genus Monarcha; species Monarcha castaneiventris. The sequence goes on along the minus strand of JAMPIT010000510.1, from coordinate 11,393,514 downwards.
GGGGTAAAAGCAGAACAAATTTGATCATCTAGCAATATTTTGTGGGGGAAATTTTCTGGAATCAGATGGTTTAAAAAAAAATACTGAGATAGTAAGGCCTGTTATTCACAAGCAGTAGTTAAACTCCTGGCCTAAATCTAGCATGATTGTTGGTGCAAGGTGCAGAAGCTTTCTCCAAGCAACCTGTATTCAGCCACTGAAACTTCTACAGTCTCTGACAAAGTAAATCAGTGGATACTTGTATCTGGTCTGTTTGGTAAATTGTTTGAATTGACTGTAAATTGTTGGTAGTTCCTTGTTTCTTGGTTGCATGTACTCCCTGAGGACTGCCATAAAAATACACAAGATGCTAGCCTGTCTGCCTATCACTAACAGGGTTAAAATGGGTTGAAAAGAAAAGTAAAGTTAGGCCATGTCTTGGGATGATTTCTGAGTCTATGCAGCGTGGAGGACAAAGCAATGAGTTTTCAGCACTTCTTAGGAAAGCAATGCCTTATCAGTGCTGCCACGAAAACTTGTATCAGTACAGTAGCTGTTTACCCTTTTCCTCAGCCTTTACATTTAACATCCAGAGCACACAAGGGACAGAACCTTACCAACTGCAAAATGTGTGACATATCCCTGTGACAAGTGGAGAAGCTCCAATGATTAACTGTTTGGTGGTCTCTGGGTGGTATTATAGGAGGAGCCTTCCCAGTCTGTACACTCCAATATAAAGACAGAGGAAAGGGAAATTTTGGCACCCAGATGCCCGCCCAGCTGGTTTCTCACTCCCCCTCTTCAGCAGAACAGGTGGAGAAAATGAGATGAAGTATAGGTTGAGTTCAAGACAGCCTAATGAGGAAAAGAGAAGGCTGCCTATGGAAGCAAAGCAAAATTATTTGGTCACTACTTCCATCTGCAGGGGATGTCCAGCCACTCAGAGGGAAGCAGAAACCCCATTACACACAACAGCTGCTTCAGAAGACAAATGTTTTAATAATGAATGCACTCCTTCTTCACCTTTCTCCTAGCTTTATTGCTGAGTATTACACTGTACAGTATGGCATATCCCTTTGGTCAGCTGGGGTCAGCTGTCCTGGCTGCGTCCCCTCCCAACCTCTTGCCCACTCCTAGCCTCCTGGCCCATGGGGGTTTTGGAGAGACACCCACACAGTTGGTGCTGCTCAGCAGCAGCCAACCTGTGGGTGTGTCACCAACACTCTCCTAGACGCAAGTGCAAAGCACAGCACTATGAGGTCAGCTATGTCGAGTGTTAGCTGCAAACCAGGTAGGCCCACTACAGCAAGGAAAGTAATCTTTCCCTGAAGGGGCAAAAGGACAGAGAAGCTGTCCTTGCAGAGACAGGAAGTAGAAGGAATGGTACCAAATAGGCACCTGTGTGCAGAAACCCCTGGTGGAGTCGTGCAGAGAAAGAGAAAGACAGTGGTGGGTATGCAGGTGCAATCCAGCATTTGTGTAGCCACATCCTGCAGTCTCTACAAAGCAACTTCCAGAAGATGCCAATTGCTGTTCAGGGGTTTCAGCAGATGTGCAATATTTTCAACACTTGCTGCTCAGGGCTAGTAATGATTGTCAATTCAAAGACTTAAACTTGTGTAGTTAGTAATGATGGTGCCATCATTACTGTTCGCCATCCTAAGGAAAAGAGAGCAAGCAAAAATCCCACACTTACAGATACTTGTTATCAAACAGCATAATCATAAACAATGTCTGAAAATACTCTATAGATGTGGAATAAACTTTAGGCTACTCTGTGGTGTGGTTAGTTACTACAGGAAAAATCTGCACATATTTATTTGTGTGGTAAATGGCACTATTACTCATGCTGTTTCTTCAGTGAATTATTTTGACTAAAGTGCCACAGTTTCACAAAATGACCCATCAACTTATAATAAAATGCCCTTTTAGTAAGTTACTGCTGAAGGGATGTACTCAGCAAGTAATGAAAATCTACCAGGCTTCATAACACAAGTTTTCATTTCCGTTTTTTCAGTCTGTTGCAAAGTTTCTAGACAGGCCATCCATAATAGGGCCTAGATAATTTGCTTAGGAAGCTGCCTTTGCTGTATTTAACCTTTTTTTTGGTCAGTATCTTGTATTTCTATATCCTACTTCATTAATGAGGTTGAAAAATACTGCCATTACAAATTAGTTATGGGTCAGCAGCTGCTAATTTTACAGTGCTGCACTGTCTTCTTCTCAGCTTTGCAGACGTGCTCATATCTCATTTTATGGCTGCCTGGGGATAGATGTGAATATCAAGCAGAATCCAAAGCTTTTTTTTTTCCTGTATCCAAATGCCTAGCCAATGGTTCCACTAAAATTTGGAAGCATGACTAAAGTATTCTGAAAGTGAAGGGCTGTAAATACAGGTGTCATGATAAAAGGATAAGAGTTGTGTAAACACGAGAACCTGGTGTGATTTTGTCCAGAGAAGCTGTGAATCCCTCATATGTGGAAGTATTCAAGGCCAGGTTGGAGAGGGTTTTGAGGACTTGTCTAGTGGAAGGTGTCCCAGCCCATGGCAGGGAGTTGGAACTAGATGGTATTTAAGGTCCCTTCCAACACAAGGAGTGATTTATGATTCACGCTGTTGAGAAACGTCTGTTGTTTAAGAACAATGATTCAAAGTGATGATCACAAGAACCATCTCATGGCATGTCAGTCATCCCAGGAGAATCAGAAACCCAGAAACCCAGAACCCTCTCCCTGTCCTCTCACCAGCAATTCTGTAAGAATTTTACATTTTTGGGCAATTTTGTGACATTTTCCTTACTGCAAATCATCAGTTTGGGTGAACAGTTTCAGCACCAAGCTGGGTAGCCACTGACCCAACATGACTGCTGGAGAGTAGAATAGAAAGCTTTTAAATGAACACATTTCTCCCTGTTGAAAGACAATCTCCTCCCTCCCACCACAGTTTTGAGATTAGACCTTCACAGATATCTGGGCGCAGTTGTTCTGAGGCGTGTCACTCATCTCTGTTGTTTGCCTCTCAGCATTCCAGATCAGTTTTGGCCTCACTATACAGCTGCCAAGGGGAAAGTGTAATGCAAACTCTGTTGTTTTGCAGTGGTCATCTTTGGTTTCCTCAACCTGGAAGTAGCAGCTTCCTGAAAAGGCTGTGCCAGGTAGACTTCATCTTACCCTCTTCATGTGCTTCTTTGTCTAGATGAGATAAAAAATCTTGTTTCTCCACAGCTGAGTGGCTTTAGCAAATGTAATGTGTTACTGTCTGCCAGGGAAGGTGAATGTAGTATTTCTTCTATTAGTTGGTGCAAGTTTGAAAATACTGCTATGATTCATAAAGAGAAAGAAAAACTTGTCAATGAAATGTTGGGGAGGAATCTGGGAAACGGCCTGGTTAGACCTATGTGTTTCATAATTGCAAGTTCAGTGGGAATCTGCTGAAAGCCATATGTATGGATCCAGTTATTTCAAAATATTTCTTCTACCATAGCTAGAGTATAAGAAAGAGGGAAAGAAGATGAGGGAAGAGCAAGCCCAGCAGACCCCACTTGCAGACAAACCCAGGACCAAACCCAGTTTCTTGCTTCTGGCCTCCTGACCCAGAGATTCTTGGGGCTTGTATACATATTTCTTTACAAAAGATACCCTTGCTAGGGTCTTTGTAGTAAAGTGTCAGGAGGAAATGTATCTGTATAAACAGAAGATTGGGATTTTTAGATTGTTTTTTTTGGTTGTCTCTGGGAAGACGAAAGCTGAAACCTGCTTTTGTCAGGTTTCAAAAGATTAGTGACGTCACGTTTCTTCTTTCATTTATGGGCTTGATATGCCTTGGAGCTCAGTTCAGCAAACATGTAGGTATATGACTTACATACTTCAGGTTGCAAACTACGTCCAGGGTATTTGATAAGGTCCTGTTAGAGACTTTAAGCTGTCTTTTGGCCTGAATGAACTTCACATGAAGTTGCACTCTAGAAGGTTTTTCAGCCAGCAGCTGATTATTTGCATGAGGCCTCAGATGTGGGTTTATCAAAGACCTTGAATAGAGCACCCTGATGCTTCTGAAGTCCAGGTGGCAGGAGTGTGGGCAAGAGAATAGGCAGAGGCAGTTCCAGTCTCTGCCACAAACATTTCTTCCGGCTTAGGATGGTGATTTCCTCACTCCTCATTGATAGGCTTTCAGTCCCTTTTTATAGCAAATGATACTCTGCACAGAAAATTCTGTGCTTTAAGTGGAGAATAAGGAGTTATGAGGATTTCAAAATGAAATTGGTGGGTCCCAGATGTCTACTAAGTCAATTTGCATGTCTTTCAGAAATTTACTCCAAAATACATCCACCTTTTGATGTTGTTTTCTATTCTGTACACCTATATATTGTGAATATGCTCAGTATTAGTTACAAGTCCCTAAACCCAAATTTTATTCCAACAGAACACTTACATTTTTCTTTTTTTTTTCTTACATACAGAGGGTTTTTGCTCTTTATTTTCTTTTATTCTGGTCTCTAACAGAAAAAGTGGTCATTACCAACATTGCGGCTTTGACTAAACTTGGAAATGGAAAGCAGGAGTTAAAGTTGAAAACGGGTCTTAAAATAAACTATTCAACTAATTTTGTTGTTGATGATTACATTAGTGTCCAAGAAAATGTGTGATCTTATATATTACGCATGCTATAGTCCTTAGGCACAATAGGGTTAGATGAGGACAGAGTGTCAGATGTAGCATTTGTCATTACCTTTCAATTGCCTAATTTCATGCTGTTTTGGATTTGTGTAGATCTATTAATATTTGAATGTGGATTTTTCTCTGACCTCGTGAGGTTTTTTTACAAAAATTCTTCTTGGCATGCTTTATTTCTCTGTCACTGTCAACAGCAGAAATGTTTCTTGTTAAATGCAGTTTGTCTCCAGGTTTGATTCTTCTTTAAAGAAAATAGTGTGTCTCAGTAAATTCCACTATTTGCTTCTCTTTTGTAAGTGCTGATAATATGTGTTATTAATTACCTTGCCATTCTATGGTTAAAAATATATATATTATTTTTTTCTGTTCAGTAACTCTACCTTCTGTTGTGTAACTGTTCCATAAAGGTCATATTTTTACCAGACAATAATCTTAAATGTCATGCTTTCCATTATGTTTAACTACTTCATATCTAGATGTATACCTGGTGGAGTCGAGTACTCTTTGCTAAATGAGTTTTGGAGATTGGCAAAGTAATTTAATTCAAAATAAAAGGAATGTCATTATTCTTCCTGTGCCTGTATGTTGCTACTTTGATATCATCAGACAATTTTGAGAATACATGTAGTCGATCTCTGTTTGCTGTTTATAAATGTGGCTGATGTACTTTATACAAAAAAACCAGTGCTTAACACATGGCAATGATTTAACAAAAAGAAACACTTTGTGCCTGAAAGCCGTTTGCCTTCTGGCATTCTCTTGGGATTCCAATAAAGCACAGGGAAGTGAGACAACTACCTGCATGTTTGAGTAGGTCTGTAAGTGCTGAGGATGCAAGTGTCTTACCAGAGGTACTTATATGTGGTGGTTATGTATTTTTGGAGCAGTGTTTAAATATTTCATAGTGGTTTATTTGGGCATACATGTATTATATGTGGGCATGCAGTGCACACCATGGCAGAAGGTGACCCGTAACCTCTGCAACATTAAAGGCTTTTAGAGCAGGATTTAGCCTAGTATTTGAAATACTCTTGGTCTTTGCTGCATGTTCTCCAGGGAGGACACAAACCTGCCAGCATTTTGTTCCTATTCTCAGTCTTTTATTTCCATTATTGTTCCAGACTGTTCACATTTCCCTTAAAAGCTTTCCTCTTTGCCTTCTTCTTCCTCCTTCTCGTATATGTAGAATAGTGGTTTAGAAGGAACGAACAAGGGAAGATGGGAAGGCTTCCTGGCAGTACCTCACAGAGGGAGAATTTACTTCATGAAGCAAAGAGTTAAACTGTCTTACACAGCCAATTAAGTGTATGCTCTCTTTTACTATGCATGCATGCCCTCATGGAGGTAATGGTAATTTATGTTGGTAGCTTCTGTCGTTCTCTCTTAGCAGCCTGGACTCAGACTGTGACATGTTCAGTGCAGCTTGACAGTGAGGGAAGAAGACCTACAGATATACACAGGTGTAAGACAGGATTGTTAAAACTGAGGTAGTAAGGTGAAGTTAAAAATCATATTGTTTGCTTGTCATTTGCAAGCAGGTAAAAATCAGGTCTGGTAACTCTTGCAAGGTCCTTGACCAGTCATTAAATTACTTGCCTTAAGAAAGACCTGCCAAGTTGGCAATTAATGGGTTGTAGTCCAGCCAAGAATGTTTTAAAATTAATCATTTAGGAAATTGTGGTATAAATTTCTTTTGCTTCCCTACATTTTCTGCTGGTTCATAAGTGGCAAATCACTGCTGGTCAGTTATTGAACTGGAACTGGGCTTATCTGAAATGATACTAAATGTAGAGGTGATTTTGCACTTTCTGGTATTGGAAGATGTGTTGCCATCTTTAAGAGATACAGACTGAAATATAAAGCAAGAGTATCTATTAGGTTTTGTTTTTCTGAGACTACATATGTATATTTCGCCACAAAAAATGTGTATAAATGTGGGTGTATGTGTACAGTATATGTATTTTATAAAATTGCTTGCATCTGAAGTATAGCTATTATGTACCTTCTTTGCTCTGGCCTGCTTGGAGGCTTGTGTTTCTTTTGAAGACAGCTATTTCCTTGACTCTGAGAAGAGCCTTGGCTTTTGACTCCTGATTGCTTCTCTGTATCTCAAACATAGCAACCCTCATCTCCATATTTCCACGTATGAGCTCTCATAGACTACCAATAGCATTTACAGGCCTTATTATCTAGGAATCTGAACCACGAGCAAGGGCTCTCCATTTGTGAGGGCACAAGACAGAGATGTATGTAAGCCGTTTAGGAAAGCAGCCAAAGGGCAGTGAGGTGAGAGGGAACAGAAGGCTGCGGGCAGGTTGGAGAAGTACAAGGAAATGTTGACACAGTATTGACCAGCATGGTAAGTGGTGGGTTTAACACATTAAAAAAAAAAAAAAAAAATTGGAGGCATCTCAACAAAGCATATTTTAGTAGATTCTGAGATTCTGCTTGGAAATATTTAGCTAGCACAGTGGAAACTGACATCACCATGAAAAGTGGGAAAATACATCAGGTGTGAGGTTACAGTAAGGAATCTCTAAAAGTGAGAACAAGTCGTGTTGGATGCACAAAGGCAAAGAGGAGTGATGTGGTCAAAGTGAATGACAAAGAAAAATAACCTTTGCAACAGACAAAATTTTTTGTGTCAGGTATAGAGAAGAGGATGCCTGTAATGATGGATCTGATAAGATTTTCGAGCAGGAACGTGAGCTGTGTGAATGGATAGGAAAAGCTATATAATAGAGAGGTTATGTAGAACAAATCCACTGAACTGACACATAATTGGGATTTGAGAGACTATCTGAGTTGAAAATGTCATGCATTTTGTGGTTTGCATAACAGATAAGACAGTGATGTTGTCCAGAGTGATTAGAGGAGGGTATGGAGAGCTGAGACAGGGGAGGATGTTACCTGCTTTATTTTACTCATTCTGGTCTTAGGCAAGACTTCTTATGGGGAGGGAAGAGGGAGAAGGATTACAAGGGGGATTTTAGTGTTGGAGGAGGAGGGTTTAATGGGAACAGTAGAAGGGAAGCCAATCCAAGAGCAGAAATGGTAGATTTATGGCTCATCCACTGGGAAGTTTTGTTTGCTGATGATGTGCAGAGATAAGGCATGGATGAAAGGAAATTAAGGATAGAGCTGCTTTGAGTACCCCATAGGAAGCTGGCAGAGGAAGAAGCCACTTGAAATTTGGCATTCCTTTGATTAATAAGGACTTTCAGGATAAAATATCTATGGAAGTTTCATGTATATTTTATCATGTATCTACAACTCAAGACCGTAGGATGTAATATATTTCTAGATAATTTTTGAAGATGGCTGATTTTATTGCCAGAAACATTTAGATCTAGGGAAACATTTAAAAGATGGATGAAAACTGATTTGGAGTAGTGGTTATGTGCTTTAGGGAACAGTGATAGCTATCAGAAGATTACACACTTGTTGGGGTGCCATACTTGAGATGAGAATAAGCTCTTTTTGAAGACAATCATGAGAACCAGAAAAAAAAAAAAGTCTCTCTGGATTATCCTGTACTGCAAATAACCATAGATCAGAATTTCTACATAAATCATATTCGTAGCTAAGTAAATATATGTATTTAGAGGTGATGAGCACTTATTCTTTCCTCTTTTGAACAATCGTTCCTATGATGCAGACTTCAAAGAACAGGAAAGAGAGCACAACCTCCCCTGGGATTTTATCTGTATTCAGGAAAACAAGGAGTACTTTAAAATTCACTTTATTTTTTTAGATTTCACTAATTTCTGGGATCTAGATTGTCATTTCATGTAAACCAGCACGAAGCTGTTGAAGTGAATAGTTCAGAAGCACTGACAATGCACATTAAAATGCATTTTGAGCAGAATTTATGTTAAAACCCACCCAATTATTGTTTCAGTTACTTAGAGAATTTCTTTTGTTGTATGAGATTTTAAGAGATTTTTCTCTGTGTATGTGTGTAGAAGGTCCCAAGTGACATCTGCAAACCAATACATGGAAGAATAACTTGGGGCAGGAGATTAGCCAGTTGTTTTAGTCCCAGACTTGATTATGGCTAGACTAAGAAAATGAATTCTGTTCTGTACTCTAATTTGTAAAATGGCAGCGAAGAAAATGGACAAAATCCTAAGCGATGTTTCAAAATGCATTTTAAAGAATGTTTGCCAATAAAGAGAATCAAAGTATGAAACTTCTGAAAAACAATCCCAAACTCAAAACAGACTTTATGTCAAATCTCAGTAATTTGTGGAAGTAACTTTTTTGAGTTAGTGAATAGAAATAAACTCTATGTCTTCGATAAAGAACATAAGATTCTGCATTCTTTATGCAGCTATTATTTTGTTTATTTTCATAAGTTCTGCTCTAATAGTATACTGATGAATGTAGTATAATTTTTACTTTAAGAAGTTGAATATTGAGAGTCTTTGACTCCGTACGTAGACATTTATTTTATATGTATTTGCCATGTGTATCATTTTTCTATCAGAGATTTTGAGTTTTTTCTAATAGGGATTTTTGAATTTTTTCTATCAGGGATTTTAAATGCCATGAAGGGCCAGACCCTTGTCAATATTGCAAAACAGTATGATAGGCCCTTTGAATATGGTATGAAAGGAAAGCTGGAAGCTTACCATCTGGAAGATACCATCAGTGGGCTGAAGCTGGCATTTCTGGCTTTCTGCCAGGCCATTCCCGCTGTCTGACTAATCTCAGGGTTGGACAAGGAGGGATCTCCAGGCGGCTTAGTGTCCTGTTTCTCCTTCTCTCTGCCCCATTAAGTGACATAGCGTGCAGTACAGTCAGAATGGTGCAGTCCTGCTTTCAGAGGTTAGACAATATATAAAAGTAAGGAGACAAAGATGAAAAAAATTAGAAACCAAAAAATCCAGAAAAGCTGTAGAAGAAAGCTTAAAATCCATGTATTTTACTGGTGAAATCAACAGGTTGAGTTTTCCCATAGCTTCATAGAAATGTTAGCTGTAGGGGACCTCTGGATGTTTTTACTCAAATTTCCTGCTCAAAGCAGGACTATTACTAACACCACTTCAGATCAGCCAGGCATTTCATGCACATTGGTAAGATGGTTCCATCTGCATTGTGCAGGCAAGGAGCTGTTCTTTACAGAAAACACAGCTCCTTTTTTTGTCTCTGCCTTTCCTTTCCAAAAAGCCTGCATCCACGACCATATTCTGGTCATGGGTGCTACCTCAGATCTGGGATTCTGATTATGCCACAGCTTTGCTATCATACACAGGCTTCCATTTCTACCTGTTCATTGCTGACGCTCTGGGCAGTGTGTACCTACTGTTGTTTGAGAAGTCTGAATGCAGTCTGTTTCATGGCCTTCTCCAACATGATCTTCCCCTTTATCTGCACTGCTTTCTCATTTCCTTCTGCATTTAGATACCATTCCCTCATGAACCTAGCTTAAAGCTTTCTCCACTGGGTAGCAAGCCTAAAAAGATGTGCTTTTGGAGGCCCTTTATCTGAGATCATCCAGCGTCTTGTGTCTGAAGGCATGGGATTGGGAAGGAAGAAGAAACTACACTGCATAGTTGATTGAGACTGAAATGCTTCTTCAGATTTTTACAGCCAAGGACCATTATGATAAGGTAGTGAAATTCATCTGGACACAGTGATCTCCTGCTGTGTCCTTAGTGCGTGAGATTCATCAAACCGGCTAAGCAAGGACTTAATGCGCCTTGCAGGAGCTTGTGTGAGGTGTTCAGAAGTTAATGAACTGAATTAATTCTAAGAAAACTGAAAATAAAAACTCAACTATATATAGATAGAGAGATATGTATAGGTACATATATAGCTGCTGGAGAGAATGTTCCTGAGGAGGAAAAGAGTTTATGAGGCATTTTGATGTCTTTATATGAAGCTGTACAAATTTCAGCCACTTAACTTTAGCAGGAATGTCCTGGAGCATTTGAAGTGGGTGAATAATTTAAAATAAATAAGGTCAATGAAGAAGACCCTGTTTGCCAGTCTGAAGTGTAAATTCTGAAGACCTTTTGGAGTTTTTACTCATACAGAAAAAAGAGAGTAAACTATTACATCCTGCATTTTATAAACTGTTGGGATGAAGAAAGTTCAGTTGTCTCAGCACTCTGTTTGGTCAAGATCCTTCAGCATGTGGTCATCTGTCTTTGTTGTGTGAAAATCTAACTGATTTTTTTTTTAAGCATTCTTGAAAGTGCATCTGAGAGGGTTCATGAAGACCCGATGAGATTTGTTTGGATGTTTTTCTCAGATGCAGTCTGTGAACAATATGCCATGTTTAAAAAACATTATTAAAGATGTTATTTCCTGTTCCAGAATTGCCCTTGGCTACAAGAATAGGTAAAATTTTTATGGTGACATTTGCATTCTCTACTATTAAATAGGTGGGTTTGTTCTACTGTTTTACTTCAGGGCAGGCATTTGGCAAATATAGCAACTCTGGCTAGTTGGACTGGATTCCTTTTTGAAAATTTTATTGCCCATGGAAGCATAATGTGAACACACAGAGTAAAATTTGAAATACATATAGTGAATACCACAAAAAAGTATAGGTCAATTATTTTTCAAGTTTATTAGTAATCATGAAAACACTCAGAGTTTGTTTTTTGACAGCTTTTGAGGTCAATAAATGTGTTTATTTTGAGAACTCTGTAAAGGTTTTCTCACCTCTCACCCATCTAATGTATATCATGTGACTACAACAGAGCATGATATTGATGAAGATCATGGTAAAATGTAATGTAGGTTGGTGTAATACTTGAATTAGATTTGATGCTTCAGTCTTTCCTTTGCTTCCCTCTAATAAAAGAGATCTGAGAGGTAACTGTTACCACTGAATTAATAACATCTGCTGTAAAATAAGGGGAGCTGGATTATTCAATCATGGTAGCTTTGGTGAAGGAAGTATACTGCATCAGCAGGATGTATAGTCCAAGATCTCACTGCTCACTTGTTGGGTTCTCACTTCAGAGTTACTTGTGAGTAAGACAAAAGGCTATGGTTCTGAGCAGTACCCATTCCTTCTCTGTCTTTGCAAGAAGGCAGAAGGGAGCTCAGTGGAGCTTCTTTGCTGCTACTAATGGTTCCAGAGGTCTGTGTAGGGATACTGAAAGGAAATACTGTGTGAAGACGTAGTGATCAGTGCATGTCTGCCACAAGTTCTAACCCCTAAGAAGTGCCAGGGGGAAAAAAAAAATCAATCTGACAGCTGTTCCTCTGTGAACTGGCCCTGGGAATTGCTGAACATCATTGGCACACATGATTGTGCATCTGACCTAGGGTTGAGTAGCTCTGAATTTTGTTAACCCCTGAGAGCACTCATGGAAAAGAAATTCAGAAGTCTTTTAGGCTATCCTGGTATCCCAAGGCAGGATCAATTATATTCTGTCAGATCTCTGGTTTGGTCTTAAAAATGTTCTATTCCAGTGTGGCACTGTTCCTACTGTTACAAAACAAAAATCTTTCTTGCTGCAGTTTGAACATATTGCTTATCACTGTGTCTTTCATGGATGTTTCTTATTTTCAGCAGCCAGTTTGGTATAACAACTTACAGAGCTCCTTCTTGTCCTTCATGTCTTTTTTCATACATTAAACAATCCTCATTCTGTCCATGCTTCCTCACAGATGATGTTTTCTAGAAATCTGTCTGTGCAATTGTTCTGCGTCTTTCTTGGAGTGTGATGCCCCAAACTGAATGTAAGACAGCTCTGTTCAGAGAGGATTACTTCACTAATGCCATAACTTTTTAATGGTATTTTATATTTATGCAAAAATAAGAGAGATATTCTTTACTTGAGAACCTCTCCTACAGAAATGCCACTGAAAAAGTGGTTCCTCGTACATTTATACAGTTAATTGTTTATGCAATTAATTGTACTGTTAATTATCAAGATACCCAAGAACCTTGCATATGTTCCTACTAACTGACTCCTATGCCACCCTTAAATTGTAGATTGGAGCCAGCATCAGGTAATAAACATTTGAAGGTAGGTGCCTAAATGTACATCATATGTTAGCTGTGTCACTAAATTCCCAATCTAGGCAGTGGAGCCTGGCCAATTGGACATGCCTTACTGAGGGTCAGATGAAGAATCTCATTTAGGTCCCCAAACACCAATAACTGTATTGACTTATTCTCCATTAACTGTAAAAATAATTAGTTTACAATCTGGACCAGGATCTCATTCCCTCTGTCCAATTTACCCATGTCATTCTGAATTCTGATCCTGCCTTCAAGGGTACTTGCAGTCTCTTGGAGCTCAGTATTGTCTGAGAATTTCATAAACATAACTTCTATTCCACTGTTGAAGCCGTAGATATAAATATTGAATGGCATTGGACCAGAAACACAACCCTGTGCAGCCCTACACAATATGCTGCTCCGTTGTGATTTCAGCAATTGTTTTCTGAGGGTTTCTTCAAGTAGACAGCACCCATGTTAGTACTTTAATAATTCACTTAAGCCTGCTGTTGAAAAATGCTTTGCTGTTTTGTGGTTTTGCATCCTCAGGATTGTGAACTCTCTTACTTTATAGTGACATTAGAAGAACCATCCTATTCTCCTCCTCCCTTTACTAAAGTGCTCTCTTTACCTTCTGTGTCAAAAGCTGACTTCAGTTTATTCTGAATTTTTGCAGAACAAAATGTCCTGATGTGTTTCTTTCTCAACTACTCCCAGATGTGAGACTAGTTAAAATACACACTATTCCAGTCCTGTGCTCTGGATGGTTCTGGCAGTGTTTTGAAAAATCTTTCCTCCCTGATCTCCCTGGTTTGGTGGTTTGCAACAGATCCCCATCATGGGAGTGTTCCTGGTTTTTTCATCTCTAACTTTGCAGTCATTACATGGAAGTTTCCCCAAGGTCTGAATCTCCTGTGGCCCGAAACTACATCAACTCTATGTGTTCTTGATGTACAATGCAGCACCAATTCTTTTGAAAGAGCAGTACCTCTTTATACCCCCACAAGGGCTATCCGAGTCTCTGTTACTCCAATTAAATAATAGTTTCTTCAGATATCTGGCTTCTCCAGTTTCTTTCCAATTGTGTAGTGTGGGCACTTAGAACTTCAGTGGACTCATTCACCATTCTTTCTTTAGCTTCTTAATTACTTTATTCCAAGTAGCTTTCAGACCCTTCAGACCCCAACAGAATTCCTTTTCAGAGATCCCCACAGGATTTTGGGTTTTTTTCCACACCAATCCTGACTTAAAAGTATTTTTCAGTTAATGTAATAAATCAGGGTGTAAAGATGCTATCTTCATTTTCATCATATGAGCTCCATTCCTGTCCATTTGCTTACGCAGTGCTGCCCACTTGCTCTGGAAGCCAAATTCCTCAGCATCTTCAAAGTCTAAAATAGAAAAATGTTTCATCAGGAATAGGATCAGTTAAAAGTCTTTTTGTTTCTAGGTCTAGCAAATTCTTTCCTGTTGCTGCAGTGGTGTCACTGCTTGTGGTTGTTGAAACAGTAAGTTAGCACCATCCACTGTTTCTGCTCCTTAGTGCTCTTAAGTTGGAGCTTGTTTGTGTTGAAGATGCAACTTTGCCAGCCACTTTGTGTCTTGCACAGGACTGGAATGCTGTCTTTCAGTTTTCACTGTGAAGCTTACTTCTTTGATCTTGTAGTTTCATTTCAGCACATATAATTTCAGTCAGGACTTGTGACAGCGAAAATAAGAGCCTTGTAACTCTAACCCAGGCTTCTTGTGCTCACACTGGTTTCCTCGTCAAGGGTTTAGAAAGCAGTCATGCTTTTGATGTGGCAGATTGAGAATTGTGTCTCATTTTAGAATTTTATCATACCAGGGGTTTCTTAAATAGAAGATGTGGAGTTACAGCTAGGATACTTGATCTCCGAGTATTTATTTTGCATTTGAATAAATTGATTTTGCATTGTTCTGATGAGGTCAGGGTGCCAGACTTTAGGTTTACTTGATCTTAGGAGAAGCGAGTGTTGTGCTAAAGAAATTCCGCTGCACTGGGAAGCTTTGAACCTTGTGGTTTTGGCAACAGTGTCTTTTGACTTGGCAGCAGACATATGTGAAATCCCACAGTATCTGTCTTGAACAGCAGTGAAATAGTTAACAACGTTAACATTTAGAACAGCTGTAGTTACTTCTCTGGTGTTGCCATCTAAAGAGGGGAGTGGGGCCTTGAGCTTGGACCTCCATGAAAGGTGGGAGCACAGCCAGACTCTGCAGCATTCAGGCCCTTTGTCCAGGGCCAGGAGACTTCAGGTGAAGTACATTTCTTGAAAGCTGGGTAAGTGAAATTGTAAACTATGGGCAAATATATATTCCATGTTCTTCTCTGGACCTAATGCCCAAGTAACTTTAAACCTCTTTCATCTTCTTTCTTTTATGTATGAAGTCATGTCCTTTAGCTCATTTGTAACACACCAGCTTTTAGCTCCAAAGGCTCTATCTCAGTCTTGGGTGCTGGCCACCATTTGGGAGTCTCAAGTTGTGACATGGTGTCACTTTTCTCTTTGAAGTGCTTAATTCACCAGGGCTAGGAAGAGTTGTCAGAGTGGGGTCCTTTCCCTTTTCACGGCTCAAAGGGCCTGCTTATGACATGTCTAATCAAATGGAATTAGGGGGAGGATGCACACTGTGGCTTTGATTCCTATTAGTGAGAGCCTGAAGGATGACTTTCCTGTGTGATCTCTGATGTTATTTAAAGACCTAATGTTCTGTCATGTATGGTTTATGCAACAGAGGTACATTTCTATTATATTAGATGCAGAAAGATACTAGCTGCAGTAAACTGATGTAATTTTACATGAATTTTTTTGAGATACCACAAAAGATTAGGCTCTTTGAACAGCCTTTTTCCTGCACATTTCTTTTATTCTGCTCAAAAAATCATGGAATTAGAACTATTTTAGGCTTGAATGGGTCTCTGAAGTCCATCTGGTCCAACTGCTTCTTAAAGTGGGACCATCTAGATCAAATTGCTTAGAGCATTAGCTGGATTTTGAGCATCTCCAAGGAGAGCTATCTCTACTTTTGCAGGTACAGAAGGCATTTCTGTTTCGGTATGACCCTTCTTTTGGCAATTTTTCCACCCTCTTATATTCAGTGAGAATGTCCTTTATCACAAAGTGTGTTTGTTGCCCTTTGTGTTGCCACTTTGTGTCTTTGGGAGGAGTTTGGCTTTATCGTCTCTATGCTTTCCTGTTAGGTATCTATAGACAGCAATAAAACCTCTGCTTAGCATCCTTTTCTAAAGGCTGAAAAACCCCTGAATTTCACAGCTTCATTTTGTATGTAATTTTCTCCAGAATTTAATTTGTTTCTGAGACAAAAGTATATTATAATGCAACCTTTAATATTTATTTTATTTTTGAAAATGAAAAAGATACCTTCAAATGTAACATATATGTATTTTGAGGATATATCCTTTATGAAGCAGTTTTGTTGGGAATTGTAGGTTGCCATTTTATGCATTTGGGTCTTTGTATAGAGCACATACATTAATGTATATTTTTGAAGTTTCTCTAGATAATGTGTAGAATGTTATGATTAATGCTACTGGAATTTTAAATCTTTCTTTCTGTAAATAAACATTAAAATAATACAAAATGGATATCTACAGCACTGTTTTTTGTCTATCTGTCCATATATCTACAACAGCATGACAGAAAGGAAAAGCAGTCCTGTCCTTCAGGTTTTATTTCACCAGAAGTACATTATGCATCACCTGTTGATGATTTCTTCTGTTCAGCTTGGAGGAAATGATTTTCAACTGGATTCCCCTGAGATCCAATCAGACTCAGTGCTACTGTTGGGACTAACAATGAGAAATTGCTGAGCTCTCCTTGGCAACTCTTACCCAGCTCTGGAGCATTTGTTGTCAACAGAAAGACTGAATTCTGCCAGACCTGATGGTGGGCAGGAGACGGTTCCACTACAGCATTAGGCAGCTCTGCTGGAAAGGTGAGGAAGCTGCTGGCTAAGGTGCATATCCAAGGAGTCTGAAGAGTCTGGTGATCAAACTAAGCTCCTTTGGCATTCAGGTTTGCAAATTTAAATTAAAGATAATTGAGAATTTAAATTTCACCTTAAACATAGAAGCTATTGTTTTGTAGGTAATGAAGTTGCAAGTACTGAGAACCTTTAGGCTGCTTTCTGTAAAGCCTTGCAAACTAATGCCTTGTCAGTGAAGACAATAATTGATACTGTCCTTGAACCTCTTGCAAGCCCTTGGTTTCTGGCACAGACTTTATTACTCAGATATGAAAAAGCCAGGAGTTAACACACAAACTTGCAATTCCCTGATCTTAGCAGATGGATCATAGCCATTTCAGAGATCAATGACTGGTAACTGAATTATTCACTCTCTTAGCAAGGAAATATCTTGGTATCTGATCTGCAGTTTTCTTCAGGAAGCCCTAGTCATTTACAGATAAGTTTTTTTCCCACTTGGAAGGAATTTTATGTATACCAGATACTCTTTGTCTTCTAGCTCTCGTTTAAAAGAAAAAAAAAAAGGTCTGTCTAATCCCTAATCCTCTCCTGAGGTTCTTAAATTTTGCTGGAGAGTATAACCTGTCATAGTATCAAAATGTGCATCCTTTCAATGTGAAGATTTTGGTTCCTCTTACATAAAAATTTAAATATGCGTCTGGCAATATATCTGCTTCCTACATGTTTCAAACTAGTTTCAAACAAATATTTTCACTTTTACAGCGAACATTATCTTCTTAGTAATATGTAATGAGCTGTTAACTGTAACTAGTATGTTCAGAGACCTGATAGCCAAATATGCAGGGATATATTAAAAACTATGTGTTTTACCATCTTTCTGGGCTCATTCTTTCCTGCTTTGCTTGCTGAAAGCCAGTAAATTTGTTATTTGGTTTCGTGTTTCTATCCTAGAGTGCTGCAAAGCTCACATTTTTGATGAAGACCCCTATAAATGCCTGTCTCCCAGAACCTTTGCTATTTTCCTTTTTCTCAACAATGAACCGACTTTCTCAACATCTCCTTTACGAATTGCCACTGTTATAATGTTTCCTAGTTTTACCAGTTGTGCATTGCCTCATGCTTTGGTAGCAGCGGCAGTGAAGCATCTCAGCAGCTGACTTGGTGGGACCCCCTCTCTGCCTTGTGCCATGAAGGATAGGAACGCTGGGAATCGAGCACGGGGCGTGCAGCAAAGAGCAGAGCAAAGAGACGAGCTATTGCAGGAGAGGGACTTCTGAAGTGGCCTCTTTGCTTGCTGAAGAGCCCTGTCGTGGTGCCCGGCCTGAGAGCAGATGAGGAGTAGGGAGGAGACAGGCTGAAACCGTGGTTTCTTATCTCCACGCTCTTCTCAGTTGCTCTGTTTTTCATGCCTCCAGCTCAGCTGTAAAGCAATAATTAACCTGAGCCTTTTAATTTCTCCCAGTTGGCTTTAAATTAACTCTGTTGTCATGTTGCATGGAGTAATCCTTCAGGCATCAAACATTTACATTTTTTATGGCTGTATGGGTATTTACTGTTTGGTCAGTTTTTATTTTGTTATTATAATGATAGTCATTATTTTTGGAATTTTCATGTTTGTGGATAAGAGTGTTTTAGATACTGCACACATAGAGAAGAGAAAAGGAAAAATCCCTGCTTTCAGTGCTTCAGGGAAGTCCAAAGCTCTTTAAAAATACTCATGGCCAAACTTTGTAATGTGAAATATAATGTGGCAAATTAGTTTGGGAAAATTTAGTGTAAAAATCCTGTTGTTAACCTCTGTTTGTTTCTTGAATAGACTGTTGTTTGTTTAGATGTACTAGTAGTGGTATTGTTTGCAGTTGTTTTAGGTACAGACAGCTCTTTTCAAGGCAGGAAAATTTTGAATTTATTGTAAATGGTATTCTTTAAACTGTTTGCAATAGGAAAGAGCCCAGAAAAAGACAGGATCTTTATTTCAGCACAGGCTCTCCTATATTTCATATTAGTATCAAAAAAGTGGGACTAGTGATTTTTTTTTTTAATCATAGCTTTAATTGTGCTCTAGTTCTTGGAGAGTCTAAACCTGCTATTTTATTAGTGTTGTTCAGTAATATGGTCCATAACTATAAAGCTTATTAAACACTTCATAAAGCCTTCAAGGAAACTTCTTACAAATGTTACACTGTGTTTTCATAACTTATAACCCTCTGAAAATTGGCTTATTATCAGTTTTCCATCAAAGTGAAGTGTTCAGAAGAGTGGAGGATGACCGAATGTAATCTAGATCGAAAGCATCAGTGAAACTTGATGTTTATCCTTGCTTTGATATTGTATATGTTAACACTGTATTCTTGTCAAAACACATCTAGATAGATGCAAGGCTAGTGAGAAAGACGTACCCAGAAATTTAGGGTGCTGCTTGCATCACTGTAGTAATAATAATTTTTAAAGTGAAGCTGTAGCCCTCCTATTTATTTGTGAAATGAGTGGCAGAAACTCCAGCACAGGACAAGATAATATGGATAGGGTGGACTTTAAATATTCAGAACATGAACTCGCTTCTTCGCATTTGTTAAATGATGGTATGGAAATCTAGTAACGTACAAAAACTAATCTAGCAGTGTGCCAAAGTAATTAAAGCAAAGTAAATAATCTCCAGTGTTCTTATTCCCCACAGAAAATGTTTAATATCTTATCTTTCCAAAGTAGTTTTCTGCTAATTCATGATGTCTTTGTAGACGCTCCTTATTCAGCCAGTGCTGTTGTTTTCCACGGTGCAGAAATATCTCCCCTCCTGTCCTGAGGGGGAAAAATGTATTGGGTACTGTCTGCATTCCAAAAAATTATGTTTCTTCCATGCAGTGGAAATGATGAAGCCAACAGCTGTAATCCTCTCTGGTCATTTACTGTTTACAAAGGGCTTTGTTTACCTCAAGTGTATGTGGTATATGACACTTTATAACATTGTCTTGGTGCTGTGGGACATTTTGTTGCTGGAATCCAGGGACCTGATGCTGATCTTGTTTTGGTACAAATTAGAAGTATCTCTGTTGAAGTAGGTGAAGCGTAAGGCTGTTGTGAGGCAGATCAGATTATCTGTCATTGAGTCATCCCTAAATATTAGACTCTGATGACCTGTCGCTCTTGAAGTTCCCTGTTATTGCAGACAGGAGAAATAGAATAGGTCATAAATTGCCTTAAAATTGTCCATTATCCTTACATAGGAGAGAATGTTTCCTTATCTATTAGTATATGCTGAAACTTAGTTTTAAATGAGCAAATAAGTGAAGTTCAAGTTGGTGCTGTGGTGCAGTGGTCTGACCTGAAACCTCTCCTTTACTTTTTGTTTTGCTGCTGATTACAAGAACGTGCTGCTGTGTGTAGGGACGGAAATGACAGAAGACAGCAAGAGCAGATGTTAGGCTATTAATGAGCTTTTTGACCAAAAAAAAAAAAAAAAATTGCTGTTTCTAAAGAAAAGATCCTTTGGAAACTGCCACTATCATCTTTCAGTCTGGACTTTCTGTCTTATGTCACAGCTACTGTGAGAGGATCGTGACTGCATCGATTGTTGAAAAATTGCCAGTTCTGTTACATCCCTTTATTTCCAAATAAATGTTAGTTTTTGCATGATGGATAGCGCCTCTATTGGGAACTTCCAAGTGTTATGGGGAGGCTGAATCCAGCAGTCCAGTTAAGATGAGGCTGCCAGAGCTGCATGTTCCTGGGCGCAAGCAGCAGCAAGGCCAGGCTATATTCCTACAGCAGTGTGCTGGTAGGCACACACACAGGCAATGTATGTTATATACATTATATACATGGCCAGCTGCACAGATCCACAGGCACACTTTATACTCATGCAAGCATGAACAGCAGCAATGGCCACATCCTGCTCCTCTCGCTGGCTGCTCAGGACTAATACCTATTAGTAGGGAATATATAATATGTATGTGTGTACGCTGTGGACAGTCACTGTTCCCTAAATATCCTGTCGCGTCTTGTGCTGGCACCTGGGCATATGAGCTGCCAAAGCCTCTGTTTTGGTCCAGCTTCCAGAACAAACCCCCTGACACACAGACATGGGCACAAATGCACACTACAGACCCCCTGGCAGCTGGTCTTCCACATGCCGTTCATCCAGTAGCTGGTTCTGGATCCTCTTTCTCCACACAGATGTCCCAGTGTAGACCCAGGCCCTCCAATATCTCCAGCAGCTGGATGGGACTCCCCAGTCCCTGTGATAGCCACCTTGTCTGGTGGCCTTGCCCATGGGGACAGACTATGGGGTGACCCAAATAGCCTCTCCCATGGAATTCTGGTATTGGGTGACTCCTCTGGTCCCCAGGGCAAAAGCTGCTTTTGTGGGGCTGGGTCAGGGCTGATGTCTCCCAGGGGTTATTGGGACTCCCTGAGCTGCCACGGTGCCTCCAGGATCACTGTGTGCTGCAGATGGGAGGACTCCAGTGATGGGATGGGGAAATGGGGCAGGAGAAGATTTGAGTCCTCCTTACAAATTGATGATCCCTGTGCTCCTTTGGGTGCGTGCAAAGCAGTTTTTTGTCACAACAATTTAGCACCAGGTAGCCAGACAGAGCAGGTTCAGTGGAGCAGCTTCTCCTTAATGTTTCTTGACATTAACAGCTCCATTTCTCAATTAGATTGGAAAATAAAGTTGATTATGCGTGTCTGCAGGGTGACACTGTACTTTTGACAAGTAACTGTAAAGTAAATGGGAAAGGTCACAATAAATAGTGTTTTAGTTTAGTTATACCACCTAAAAGGCCACAGTGACTTACTGCAAGGCTGTTGTTGTTGTTCCTAAAGCTAGCAAACAATGTTTAAAAGACTCACTTTATATTTTTATAGAGGGACAGATTTGGACGACATGGCTCTATTTTTTTCGAGAACATTTCCTGTAAATACAGTTAAGTTCTTGTGTGTGTTTCTTTAGGAGCATTTCTGTGTACTTGTTTTGGTTCCAGTAAATATTGCAAGCTTCAGCCTGCCTGTAAAACAACTTCTGTCTTCGCACTCAATCTCTGACAGAAACAGCATTCTGAGATGAGATGTACAGATGAAGATATTTGAAGAAAATAGTGGATTTGCTTAGATAATATTGATGCTTTTATAGGATCATTAATAAAGATCTGTCAGAGCTAACAAAAACTGTTTAGAGGGTACAAAGCAAAAGTGTTTAGTGTTAGCTTTAGTTTAATTTTCCCTAGTTAGGCCATACTCATTTCCTCCAAGGAAAACAGGACTGCTTATTTTTGCTAATTAGAAGTACATCACTGGTCTGAATCACAACTGTAATTAGTAGCAAGATTTTAAGTAGATGTCAGAGGTTTTTTTGGTATAAGATTTGCATTGTTAATCTACTATACATGCCTGAGTATGTCTAAATACAGATTTAATGAATAAAAGGAACAACTGGTTGTTTTTAAAAGCAATCAGGTGCTTCCTAGGCTGACATTGCTGTTCCTTCTTCTCAGGGCTGAATTTGTTGCATCTGAACAGCTCGATTTCATCACTGGAAAGTAAGTGGGGTTGGGAAACCAGAAAATAAGCCTGTGCTTTGCTTCTGTCATCCTCTCAGTCTAGTAATGCACTCCACAGAAGTGTTGGTGTAAATAGCACTCCTTAGGTTTGTTTGGCTGATTTCTGAGACAGAGGGAAGAAAATGCTCAAGGGAAGGAAAGATTTTGAGGGAAGGCTTGCAGCAAAGCAGGCGTGGGAGATGGAAGAGCTGGTTTGGAGCATGGTTCATGTCCCTGCTGCGTCCAAATTGAACCACTGAATAGGTGCAAATGTAGATGGCAGGATAAAAATGGAAACTATTCAAACCAAAAGCAATTAACTTGTATACAGATGGCTTTCTGGCATTCACAGCTGCATAGATTTTGGTTGTGTACTTTTTTAGATGTGCTGCAGAAGGTTAAAGCCTCTATACGTCCATCTCCAGCTGTTCATGCACATGAAATAGATAAGGAAATGAAGCCAAGTGAGCATTGTGTGTAGCGCCAGACTTGCTTGCCGAGATAGGCATCTCAGACAGTAGTGCAACATCCTGTCCTGTCAAATGGCTCCTGTATTGGCCTTTTATGAGAAGAAATTACATATTTTGTATCAAAGGGGTCACTTCAATTTCATAAGAATGAAATATGGAGAAGTGCTACATATATGTCATATCTCTAGGATAAAACCTGGGGCTAAGAACCCTGAACAGAAGTGGAGGATTGCTGAAAGTATGAAATGTAAGTTCTTCAAGCAGCTTCAGTATATCCTGGAAACTGTGTCTCTGGAAACTTTGTGATTTAAACTGTTTGACATACAACCAGGTGTGCTCTTCATGTGCTCTTTATACTGAAATGCAAGCAATTAAATTTTAAAAAAACTTGTTAAGCCATACTTTAAAAAAAACAAAACCATTTTGGGTTAACATGAAATATACCTCGATTTGCATTTTCATATAGAACATAATAAATACTAGTTGGGGTCAGTGGAAACCTGCATTTTTGTCTTGCATTTCTTCACCTTTTAATTTTTTTTTTTTTAAACACTTGAAATATGTGGTTGAAATGGTCAAAACGTTTAGATCAGGCTTTCCAAAACTGTGGTGTAAGTGCTTCTGCAGGTATTTCAAGCTAGTACAGGACCACCATTGCAATGCAATTACCATTCCATGTGCATATATTGGCCGTGAGTTGTCACCACTACTCAAGTGGAACCGTTGCAGCCCTGGCATAAACTTATTTGAATTTTGTTTCTCAGGTTTTTTTGTGGTGACATTGTTAACTGGAATGAACTGTCTGTAGCTTCAGGTTTTGGGGTTTGCCTTGGTGGGTTTTTTGGGAGGGGTGGATTGGTCAAAATCTCAATTATCCCTGTTACTTTTGGTCTGACTTCCTACTGAAAAGCACCATAGCCACCACCTAGTGAAGCCCAGTTGACTTGCAGACCGTCAGAGTGCCTCCCAGAGGGCCCCAGTCTTTCCTTATCAGACTGTGTACAGCATGGATCTGTGCATGGATTGCTCTTAATCTCTGCACGCTCCTGCTGCGTCGGCACAGTGGTGAGTCTGCAGTTGTAGGAGCCATGTAGTTTATCTTCCTGCTTATTTCTTACAGAGCTCCCTTTTGGTGAGTAGGTACCTGGGAAGGGATGTCAAGAGTCCAGCTTGTTCTATGTTGTGAAATGTGGGACCTAGTCTTTCAGAGAGGAAATCTCTGTGGGAAATGAGGGGGTCCATCCTGTCAAATCTAGAGGGATACTGCACCTGTTTACTCATCACTAATAAGACTTCTCTATTTAATGTTCTCTGGGGTATGTGTTTCTCCCTTGATCTACTTGAAGCTCTTTCTCATGGTTAATGATCTGAATTTGCCAAGCACACTGACTCATTTTGATGCTGTTTTCCATTATGTAAGCTATTAATGGGTCACTGCTCGGATGCTGGAAAATCTGTTTCAGGCTAATAGCGAGGTGCACAAGTGCCTCTCCATGGTATATTTGCTACCTGGGCACACGTGTTCTGGCTTGATAGTTGGTAGCAAATCCCACAGCAATATGGGATGCTGCATCTATTCTATTAGCAGTCAATTCCTAATAAGCCTTTCATTAACACGTACAACACTTCACCTTTTCTAGGATTTTTTTTACTATGTGACTGGAGGAGGGTGAGAGGAAACACACTGACGTGCAGAGGAAGGTGTTGATAAGTAAGGAAATCAAATTCTTCCCAGGAGAAGCAGTGTTCTTGCAGTAGAGGAGGTAATAATGCAGGGTAAGGAAGTGTCTTGGAGCTGCATATTAAATCTGTCTCTCTGGCATTTTCCCTCAAAGTCGGTAACAAGGCTGTTGAGGAATTTGAATTTATGAAGGCAATTCAGAAGAGAAGTAGTGGGACACAGAAAAGCATTGAAGAAAACTTGGTTGGGGTTATTTTAGGTGCCAAATTTTGACAACTGAAAATGACACTGTAACAGCAGACAGCAATTACTACAGGAGCAGATCCTTCTGTTGCCTTTTCTTCCTTATATTCAGATAATGTCCTTTTGCTTACAGATGGTTGCCTTCATATGCACACAGAGTTTTTAGTGTTTCCTTCACTGTACAGACAAATTGAGAATTGATGAATGAAAATCAGAGATGGGTCCAAGCTTGGATTTTATTTCTGAAATTCACCCATTTTCCATGAGGAAAAGGTTTTCTGGCTGTGGCAACATTAGAAGAAAAGAGTTCAAGATTATTTTCTTTTTATACACTGTTTCTATGGCTGAAAGCCCCTCATAGTGTGAGCTTTCATTTGTTGATTTTTTTTCTCTTTAGATGATATCTGAAAATCTTTCAGGGGACCGAACAGGAGAGCAAAGAAACAAAAACCTCCCCCCCTCAAAAGAATCTCATGCCTCATTCATTTTGGAGGAAGGTCTCTAAGTTAGGCTTCTTATAACTAGGACAATCCCAGGAGGAGCTTTCATCCATGCAGTCCTTCACAGGCCGATGGCTAAAGCCAATGATCTTTGATGGCAATACCTTTCCTTACCAGGGAGAAAATGAAAAAGACAATCTTTGGATGTGCTTGCACAGGAAGGAAATGACATGGTTAATGCCTGTGCTGAGGTCTGAAAAACCTTTTCAGCATAAAGCAGTGCAGAGAGAGTTTCCCTAGAAGGAAAAGGGACACTGAAGGATTTATTGTGTTGCAGTATTTATTATGTAAGAGGAATTTGCATGGTAAAGAGAGAAAGCAGATTTTATTCAGAATATAGAGGACGGGATGAATGGTGTTAATGAAAAGCTGATTGATGGAAGCAGAAGTTTGTCTACTATGCCACTCATATTTTCTGAACCCCAGCAATCATTTTATGGATGTCTGAGTTAAATGATGGGTGTATTAATCCTTTGGCATGCTAAATTCTTATAGAGAGTCTTCTGTGCCAAGATGGTGGTGGGATGAATCCAGATGTGATCCTACAGATGTTAGTTAGTGGCCTGTTCTCCCCAGCTAAGAGGACAGCTTCAGAGAGTGATTTAGCCCAGATATGTTTGGCATTGCATTTTGGCATTACTGATCTCTCCCCACAATGAGTGGAAATGTAATACAGCCACAGCTTGGATGTAGTCCATCCTCTTCTAGGTGCTTCGCCAGCCATTTCGGTCAGGAGTCCAGTTGCCATAAACTCCTTGCTTTGTCCCACTGAAACTGGGGGGGGGGCCTAGACAAGTGGTGGGTGGTTGTTTAGATGCCTCTGTTTTTCTTCAAACACAGGAACCCTGGTGATTAATGGGTGGTACTCCGACAGTTGGGATTGTTCTGTTATTTTAGTTCTTGTTCTAAGAATAAAACTGCTTGAATCGCTGTGTTAATAAATGCAATCCCAAGCAGAAGCATGTGTTTTGCAGACTATTTTTGTAATCTGATTGGGCTTCTTCACATCCTCCTTTTGTGACTAAGTTGAACCCACGGTCTGCCGTGTGTCTGCCAGGATAAGAACCCGCCTGCCAGACTGAATGCCACTAATCATTTCCCTATTTTGTTTATTTCAGCTAACATTCCTAAACATCAGCTAGCAGGTCCTGACAAGAGCTTGTTTGGTGGATGGAAATCAGTGTCCTGATTTCTCTTTGACAATTACTAGTGTTGTACTGGTGGCCATAATTGGTAGGACATCACATCCCAAGAAGCCCTCTATGGCACTGCCACAGCTTGAGATTACTTTCAGCCCCCTTTGCAGCAGATACAAATTTCCTATAAGAAATTAACTCTGCAGTGATGAAGGGCTTGTGAACCAAGTGTTCAGAGTGACACCTTAAACTGAGGCACTGTGAAAAGCCAAGATTATGTGCCCTCACTTGAAGCCTAGCAATCAATCTTAAAGTGTAGGGATTGCCTTGTGATACACTATTATCAATTAACCACCTGTCAGGGATTTTCTGTGACTCAAAGAGGTAATGGTTGGCTGGCTGCTGCTTCCTAGGTAGTCCCTCATAATATGGTCGTATTTCCTCTGTCTTAGGAAAAATCTAATCCTTGACATTGCAAACGATTTGTGTTTGTTCTCATTATGTCATGCATGTCTGTGAGATGAGTCAGATGCACAACTCATCATGACCAAGACAGCTGAAATTACACAGAAGATACTGATTTAGTTGCTATTATTGTTTTCTCTAATATATGGGAAGTCAACCATATGTTAATTATTTTTCTTCAGAACAGCTCCATTAAAATTTAAACTGGTGTTATTAGTGGCAAGAAAATCTCTTTCAGTCATGCGAAAACACTGTGTAGCCAGCAGACCTTGTGAACCTATGCCTGGGTTGTAAATCTTTCAAAAGCTGGTGTGACAGAGTGTGCCTTTCTTCCCTAAGTGAAAGATGGGACTCTTTACTCTTTGGTATTTATTATTAATCTTGATTAATTACATGTATCTTAAAATTCACAGTTTGTGGACAACTGTTCTCCCTTTACCTGGACCCATAGAGGGATCTAATGTAGGAGTACTGTAAGATGATATTTTAAGATTGCATGGGGGATGGTGGTTAAAGAACCTGTGGTGGTTAAAGAACCTGGGCCTTCACTGTTGATGAAGCTGTGAGACGTGCTTCTAAACTCCCATTTTCTGAATTACAAGATTTGTACAGTGCTTTCAATATTTAGTCCTCTATGTCTTAGGAAGGCTTAAGCTGAGAAAATCCAACCCACCCTGTGATCTAAAGAAAAACTGGAAAGATTTTTTTCTTAAACTGTTGAATGGCTCCATGTACAGATAGGGAGCGTTATCTAACTGATTGGAACAATTTTAAAATATGATATGCCTGCACTGCATGAATAAATTTTACAATTTGGGCCTTAATTGGGTAATGCAATTGCACTCACAGACACTTCAACATTGTGGCAACAATCAATGCATATAAACTCACTGGATTTCTCTATGTAGTTATCTAAGAATCTCATTTGTAGTGAAATAGTCTTCTTTTCTTGTAATTCAGAACGCCAAGCCAATTTTGGTAGTCTTTTGTAAATGTTTCTAGTTTGAAAATTGCCTGTAAGCGTTACACTTGCTCAGTGTTACAAAGTGGAGGGGGAGCTAAGGAGTGTTTTGGCTTTACAAGGATCTGAATGTGTCACCCACTACACTCACAGAGCCAAAGAGCTGTAATCCCCAACAATTCCTGGGACACACTGCAGAGATATTTGTGAATACTTTGTGAAGATGATTATCCCCTTGTGCTCACTTTTGTCTCCTTTATCCCCCAAACTCAAAACCTTCCAAACAAAAGAGTCCTTGAAAGAGTCCTCAGGACAGTAGGTTAAAATGTGCATCTCAAAACAAAACAAAACAAGAGAGGTGCTATTGATTGCAATTTAATCCTAAAATTCAGAACTCAGACTCCCAAATTAGAAGATTTTAAGAAAAAGGAAAACTTTCCCCCTTCAATCTTCATGCATTTTAATTTTCCATGACTTCTCTCACTGTGGGTGTGAGGGGGTGGGAAGTAATTTGGAGTTGAAAAGTACACCTTTGATTTGGAGCCTTCCCTGCTTTCTCCAGTTGAGATGATTTCCTTTTGCTTACCCTAAAACAAGGACAACTGTTCCGTGCTTTTTATTTCTGTCCCGCTTCTTCCTTCCTACTTCACCACCTGGTCCTATAGATTTCTTGATGAAGTAGGACTATTAAATGCTATCATATATAATCCCAAGCCTCAAAATACTTTTTCTAGCCTTCAAGTTAGTCTTTTCAGTTGAATAAAAGTGAATAAAATTGTTTGATGTGGCAGGTATTTGGTTGGTTGGTTGATTGGTAGGGTGGGTTTTTTTGTGGCTTTTCTTTTTGTTTGTGGGGTTGTTTGGGTTTGTTTTTAGGTTTTTATTTTTGGAGGGGGGATTGTTGTGGGGTTTTTTTTACCATCCAGTTTATGAGTTTTCCATTATCTTTTACATAATAATCTGAGCTTGTGGCAGGACTTCATATCAGTTTTGGTTTTCCAAAAAGTGAGTACACTGAATCAATGATCTCAAAAATTTCTGGTACCTAATTCTGAGTGCTACAGTAAGTGCATAATGGTAAACTAGAGTAATTCCACTTCTTCCTTCACCTGTTCCTCTGTGTGGCATTTGGAAAATGCTTTAATCAGCTTTTCCATTCCTCTGTCTCATTGTATTCAGGTCTTGCTATTTGTTTTTTGTTTTTGCTTTGCTTAGACATCACTCAGAACAAAAGCCCGAGGGCAGCAGCACAGACTTTGTTGCTGGGTTTACATACAGAGCTCTGCCCAGGTTGCCCAGAAAGCTGCAGGATAAAATGAGTTCACCACATTCTCAGGGTATTGTGGTAGGAGGTATCTTCTGCCTTGTGGTCATTTGGAGATGATAAAATGCTGCTTCATATAGAGCCATTCCCTGTCCTCTCCTTTTCCCATCCCTGCCCGCACCCGTGCAGTCCACAGACCTGTCCTTGGGCCCCAGCGCCTCCCCATTGATTGTCTTCCATCATTTACACATCCCAGGCTGCTCTTTGAACCCCATCCCACAGCCCTGTGTGTCCAACCCCTTTGAACTTTAAGGCAGCAGCCAGTTCTTCCTCAGCATGGGTTCAGACACATTAAAAGCAGTGAGTTCCTTCCACTGAGGCAAGGTGCAGGTAGACTGCAGGGACACAGCTACCACCTTATTGCCATAGTTCTGTCTCCAGGAGTAGGAATTAGCAGCTGCATTTGTTAAAGGGTGGTTCATGCTTTATACTGAGTATTATCTTAAGATGAGAGAAGAAAAAATCTCAAATGTAGAAGCATTTAGAAGGATTGTGTGTGATAAAATTCTAATATTCCTAACTCTTAACTCCTAATTTTTCCTAACTCCTTTGACAAAGGAAAGAAAGTAGGAAAATATTAATTTGGGTTCTCCTTTGGAAAGTTCATTGGAAAAGGGAAAGAAATCAAGGAGAAATAACGTGAATAATTCAGAATGAGTGGTGTAAGCTGTGAGCTGTTGATCACTGCTTTGTTATGCAGACATAGATTTCCATTAATATTCCTTCTTTTGAAAAACAGAAATCCTGTCTTTGCTGTTGTATGCTTAATTGAGCACTTGAGGCAAAAAAACCCTCATGACAAAAAATAAAACAAAACATAACAGAAGACCCTATGGTATGCAGACTTATTCTTCAGATGATGTTCATACAATTTTTTTTTAGAAAAGTTTTTTCCTGCTATACATCCTTACTAGATTCTCTGAAGTCTCAGACCTATCCATGAAGTGGGTAAAGGTGTTTGGTCAGCATCACAGAGTGTGACTGCTGTGGGAAAACTGGAGTTGCAATTGGTCGTGGAAACTTGAAAGCACTTTCTTCAGAAAATATATTTTTGTGTACATATACATACTGTTAAGACCATGTAATATTCTCTGGAGAGGGAAATCAAATCCACAGTTAAATTGAATAGCCATTCTTTAAGAAGGATTCTGTTCCTTGTGGCTTAACTGTAAAAGAAAACAGACTGCGTGTTAGCACAGACTCTCACAAGATATTTTAGCTATAAAATGTCAAAGCCTCTTCAAAATTAATCACTATAATACAGCCTGGCTTTAAAAACGAGTATCACAACTTTAAGAAAACATTGTTGCCCCTCTCCTTGTAGATCAACATGTGGCAAGATTATTTCAGTGGAAATATGTGCCCACGGGCTATGGATTTTTTGTGTTTTGTTTAACACTGGTTGGCATCTGAGATCAAGAAAGCTTAAACCAATTATGAGTAGCTGGTGCAGCAAAAATCATGATTGATACATTTACAACACAGGGTCGATTCTTCTGGTAATGTTATTTTATTAAGAGGGGGGAAAGGGGACATCAGGCATGCAACTTGTAGCCCTGAATTAACCCAGTGCTCTGACCACATACAGATGTTTCCTCCCTCAGTGCAATCAGTGTGTCTTGCACTGATTGCAACCTGCAGACCTCGAAAAAGAAACAGCTGTGCAATTGTTGCTAAGCCTATTTCCCTCTTCCCTTTGACTTATTGGATTATTTAATACAGTGGAATGATAGGAATTTAAAAATGAAAAAGCATTGTTGAGTCATCTAGTCCATCTTGCAGCAGGATTGTCCTCTCCAGATCTTTGTCCAGTTATGGATAGGCTTTGTCCAGGCTTTAGATGTGATTGGACTTCAGCCAATTTCCTTTGGAAGATTAGTGTACAATAGAATACACTTCATTATTAGGATTTTTTCCCTGTCAGCCTAAATTTTACTTTGCTTGCTATAATCGCATTATTCTTAGATATATTTTCCTAAAAAACCCTATTAAAAAAATCCTTAGTGTGTGTTTCCTTCCAGAGCTTGTAGATAATTATCATATTTCCCTTTCAATAGTGGCTTTAGTCAAGCTATACATATTTAGTTATTTTAATATTTTCTTATAAATCAGTCTTCCTGGTGACTTCTATTGCTATCATTGAGCCAAATCTCAAATTTTTCTATTTAGTATTCAAATAGAAAAGGCAGGACTGAATAAAGACTTACAGATTAGATCATGATGTCATTGAAAACCCATCCTTTGAACCACTGTTTGTGCCTTCAGATCTGTCTGAATGCCAGCTCTCCTGAGGCAGACTTCAGTCAGAAGATTTGTCTCAACTTCCCTATCTACAGCATAAGTGCCTACATCAAAGCTGCTCTCCCTAGATTCCTTTTATGATCATTGGCCCCTATAGCTGCATGCAATTCATGTAAGCTGTTTTAGGTATCCACATTTAGGATGAGAGGAATTGAGCCCTAGAGGTATGTATTTCTCTCTGTCTGAGGTCTCTGTCCTGGACCTGACTTCCTTGAGTATTTAAATACAGGGGGTGTGGCTGTTTGGACTTTGTGGTTCAAGAAGTGAGAGGACTCAGTGCTGGCCAGCTTCAAAACAACAGCAGAGTGGTTTGATGCATTGTGTGTCCTGAGACCGTTCCTAGCACAGTTGAATGGCATTGAATTCAACACACAGGTGTGATGGTTACATTGAATAATGGGGTGGATGAAATTGCCTTTTGCATAGGCATTGAATCACAGAACATCTCCAGCTGAAAGGCACCCCTAAGGATCATAGAGCCCAACTCCCTGCATTTTGCAGGACAACCTAAAATTAAGCCACATGACCAAGAGCATCATCCAGACACTCCTTGAGCTCTGACAGGCTCAGTGTTGTAACCACTTCCCTGGGGAGCCTGTTCCAGAGACCAATCACCCTCCCAGTGAACCTTTTCCCTGTGTCCAATCTGAACTGAAGCAGGTACAGTATGAGAGTAGGAGTCTAGATACCAGATACATTGGTTTTCAAGTCTCTTTGGACTTCACAGAAGGAAATCTGTGATCACTGCCTTTCATTTTCAAAGGCCTCTAAAAAATGGCTCTTACATGACAGATGCCAACTGCTCTTCCCTTCTCTGTTAGGTATTTCTTCTCTGCTGACAGCTTAGTGCTCACAATCCTCACTGCAGCTCTGGGCAGATGCCTGCTCAGATGCAGTTCTTACTTCTAGCCATAGGTGTAACCATTCCAGATTTATACTGGAGTAACTAGGAAAAGAAATCAGCCTCTGCCTTTTGTTCATTAGTAAAAAAAAAAGTTAAACACATTTCCCCTATGGTTGGTTACTGTCTGTCAGACTTTCTGACAAAATATGATAAGCCTCCATTCCTTATAACTTGTATGAAATGTCCAGGAAATAAAACCTTTGTACTAAATTCCTATGGAGGGCAAACACCAGAGAAGGAGGAGAGCCGTTATAATCAAAGGATAACAACTGCTCAAGATAATATGTTGGTTAATTAGTCTTGAATGAATTTAGACTGAGCATTAACAGAATTTTTTCAAACATCCCAAGAGGATGAAGTTCTGGAATAAACTTGAAATGCACTAGTTGAGTAGAAAAGCAAAATAACTTGAAGAGAGAATTGGTAAATTTAGGGAAGTTTTTATGAGAATGTGTAGAAGCATTTACATGTATTGAAAAAAACAGCCAGGCATGCAATATGAAGTCACAGTGTTACCAAAAGGGCTAAACAGGAGACTGGCCACTGCTCATGTGTATACACTGTCACCTATTTCATGTTTAATGCAGTGGTTAGTGGCTTCTGCTGGTTATTAACAGATGCCAGAAGGTCGGTGTGAGAATTTCCTTGTTGCCAGAGCCTTGGAGCTCGGGATTTCAGCTCCCTTCCTGAAGAACATGTGGGACCCTGGTCTTGGTCTTTTGTTGATGATGCTAGGAAGGGTTTGTGTGGTGTGCATGTATCTCTATGGAAAAGACACTGTGTCACCTGTCCCTGTGGGCAAAGCAGGAACAGAAGCCTGGACAAGACCCAGTTCATCCTTCTGAGTAGTGTATTCCTTCAATACTGCAGCCCAAGCACTGTAGCCAGACTTGTCCCGGCTGAAGTCTGTGCTGCAGGCTTGCTAGTCAATGGGGTGCTGCTCCTAATTCACGGTAACTGGAACAAAATGCAGCTATCCTCATCATTCACAGAGACACGCAGTCCTCAGAGACTGCAAGCCTACCACAGCATGCTATAAGTCATGGTGACACTGGCAGACAGAGTGCAGGGCTGTCTGTTGGGACAGCTAACTTTGAAGCATCAGCACACTGGAGATGAGAAGGACTTGGAGCGGTGTGTTAGGCAGGTATTTTTAGCTGCCTTTTCTTAAAATCGCCCTGTTTTCCTAACACTGTTTTATCATCACCGTGGTGAACTAATTCTGCCACTAGCCTGTCTGCTAATAATCCTTATCTTGATAAGCTATTCCTGTTGGATCTGACTTTTCAGAAAATGACATCTTGGTGCCTGGCCTCCTTTTCTAAGAGCAGTCATGACTGACTGCTTAGGAGGACTTCCTAGACTCCTCTCAAGCTGTTTGATCTTGCTCCTCTTCACAGATTCATCTTCTGTGTTTGTTTCTGTGACAGAAGGGAATGTTACTCTTTCCTTTCTTTCAAGTAATGAAAGCAAACACTTGTAAATTGCCTCTGGCCCCCATTATAATAGGTGTATATTTCAAGGAGGGCTTGGTGGTCCTCTTGTTTCCCCTATGGACTTTCTGACTTACCTGTGGTTTCTGAGATGGGATGTTACTGGTGGATATTTCTGAGTGATTCCTCCTTTTATGCAGGAATGGGGTATCATAATCTTCAGACGTTATGGTGCTAGCATTTAAGGACTTTTCAGGACAAATGAATGTCATGGTAATGCTGAACTTACCCATGTTGTTCTCATAAGTCTTGTAAAAAATATTATCTGTATTGAACTTACTGGAACCCCTTTTTTACATTCATTATGATGATTTGAACAGGGATTTCCAAGAGTTGTCACTTTAACTAGAAAAGGTAAAGGATTGGAGATTTGTTGCATCTATTGCATTCAGCTGTTTACACAGTCTTTCACTGGGATGAAATAGTGCAGTGCTTCTGCCTTGCTTTGAAAACAAGAAAACCCAAAGATATGTATTTCCTCATGAAACTTCCATTCCAGCCTCTAGACTGCAGTGATAGCAGCACATTTCTTTGTATTTCAGACACTCTGTAGAGGTGCAGGAAGGTGGCTTTTGGTGTCAAACCAAAAGCAGTGTCTGTGTTGTGTGCCTTTGTCAGGGCAGGTGGGACCCTTCCCTGCAGAAGTGTCTGCTACAGTAGTGTCGCTCAATTCTTCCACAGAAGTATTTCAGGTTGGGAGTCTTTGCACCTCGCATGCTACTTTTGAGACAGACTTCAGAGCAATGAGTCTTTTCTTGCATTTCCCCACAGGTCAGGGAAAGAGGGCATTTTCAGCCACTGGAAATTCACTTTCTTTGAGTAGAAGAAGGTCTGCAATCTTACGAACTTCCTCATTTTTCTTTTCTAACAGGGAACATAGGTTTGTACTAGCTTGCCAAGGAGCTTATCAAAGCAAGGATTTCACTTTCTCATCTACTTCACTGTCAGTTCAGGACTGTCCCAGAACCATTTGCTGTTACTGATTATGCTGCTGTCCAGCATAGGTGATTTGTCTGTAACAGCGATGGGTTAATATCCTCACTGCAGTGCATGGCAGGAATCTGTCAGTGGGTAGGGATGTGGGACTGGGTGGACTGGCTCTGCTTCCCGCCTATTTTGTTAAAGCAGTACATCCTGATTTTAAATGCTGCTCTTCCTGAAGAACCTGAAGAAAAACTTCAACAAACCACCCCAAAGTGACTGGTTAAAAAAATGTTTTCTTGCATTATCATGCAGCACACTCCACTGCCCACAGTGTGACTGTAATTTTATCAATGACGTTCTATGGGTTAATATACTTTATTGAAGCTGTTTTATTATACTGAATCTGGAATTGTATAAGAGGCTCCTTTTTTACCCTAAAATCTATCAGATGTTACATCTTAAGGGACCTATAAGAAGACTGGCTCCCAAGAATAATAATTTTCTCTCTCTTTCAGCGAAAAGTTAGGACGTTTAATTTTACTTATGATAATAGTATAATTTTATATGGGTTCAGGACATAAGAGGGGAGGTGTGACATGGAGCTTCCTTAATTTGCCTTTATTGCCTATATCAGCTGTGAATCTGTTGGCCTTGATGCACAGTCAAAAGGGGAAAGATTTTTCTGTACTTGAAGATTTATGTTAAAAAGAACAAATTTAAAATAGGGATGTTAATGATGGAACCTGAAAGAGATATTTTGAGAAATGAGGTATAATAAAGGAGGGCTTGTCATGTTCATTTATTCCCTGATTTTAGTCTTCGACTGAACGCAAAGCTGGAAGACCAAATCTGAATACAAAAACAAAAGACATAAAAATGAGAACAGCCAGCTTTGTTAAATATTGCTAACTGGCATCTAGAAGTGATACTGGCATCTAGAAGTGATACATAGTGTTAAAGATATCACCGTTTAATTGTCAGTTATATAAACCCAAATCTAGAAAAATGCTATAAACACTCACTCTAATGTATATTCATTTGCACAGAAATAAAAGCTTTTTCCACAGTGCCTAGCACATACTGAATATTTAGTGTAACAGAATGGAAAGGATTTTACAAGTTGGTGCCTTTAAAATGAGGAGATCACAATACATTTCTGACATGGTATTCCAACTTGGACTCTTATTTTACAATTTAGTTAATTCTCAGTGCAGAAACAGTGGCCCCATGATTAGAGAGATTTGTGAATCCTGCACCAAGTACTGCTCATCTTGGTCATTTTGCCTAAGGCACTGAGCAAAAGTTGTGTCTGGCTTTGACAGTGATAGCAATTTCTTCTGTTTTAACCAGAAACATCTAAGGCATGAAGGACCCAAGGCACAAGCCTTGTGAGGAGCAGCTGAGGAAACTGAAGTTGTTTAGCCTCAACCCAAGGAGGCTCAGGGGGACCTTATCCTTCTCTACTTGAAAGGAAGTTGCAGACTGGTGGAGGTCAGTCTCCTCTCCCTGGTTACAAGCAATAGAACAAGAGGAAATGGCCTCAAGTTGTGCCAGGGAAAGTTTAGATTGGACACGAGGAAAAATTTCTCCAGCGAAAGGACGGTCAGGCATTGGAACAGGCTGCCCAGGGAAGTGGTTGGGCCACCAACCCTGGGAGTATTTGAAAGTCATGTAGATGTGGTGCTTAGGCACATGAGTTAGTGGTGGCCTTGACAGTGCTGGGTTAATGGTCGGACTCGATGATATCAGAGGTCTTTTACAACTTAAGTGATTCTGTCATACTATGACATAAAATAAGAGTTGAAATTTTTTATCTATTAGACTACTACAGTGGGAATTCTTATAACATAAGAATTACATAACATAAACATAATATAACATAACATATAACATAACATATAACAACATAACGCAAAACATAACATAACACAATACATAACAACACAAAACGTAACACAACATAACACAACATAACAACACAACACAACACAACACAAAACATAACACAACACATAACACAACACAAACACAACACAACACAACATAACATAACATAACATAACATAACATAACATAACATAACATAACATAACATAACATAACATAACATAACATAACATAACATAACATAACATAACACCACCCAAGAAAGTGTTACCTAGTGCTTGTTTTATTTTTGTGGTCCCAGCATGACAGACAAAGAGATAATCATGGTACTCCACAGTCCTCTTTCTCTTTCACACCTGCTTGGCTTAAGTGGTAAAGTCAAGATCCAGAGACTTTTCATCTTCTAGTTTCTGATGCACATACTGTGCTGTGTTCTTTTTCATGTGTTTTTTTCCAAAGTAAAAAAATTAGAGAAGTTCTGTTTATTTTTCCACAAAGTTCTTAAAGGGTGATGGTGGGTTTTAGCTTCTTTGACAAACACTCAAAATACATTTTTATTTTTTTTATTTCAAGTTGGTGAAAAGCACTTTCAGTTCTCAGGAGGGATAAAGCTCTAGAAAATGTTGATTTTTTTCCATTGAAAATCATTTTAGCTCATAAGCTATTCTTTCCTTATCTTGATGGAAAAAAAAAGATCAAATTTCTAGATCAATAATGTTGAAAACAGCAACAGCAGTGATCATCCTGGATGCATGTTGTTTTCTGATGCGCTTTCATATCTGAGAATTTCCTCATGCTGTAAATATCAGCCTGACTTGCACTCACATCAACCTCACATCAAGCAACAGCAGGAAAAAATAGGGGCTGTTTAAATGCAACAAGGCTTGGAAAAAACAATTTTTTAAAAGTGCCAGCATGTCAAAACATTGAAGGAAAATATTGAAGAGTACCAGTGTGCTTCCAGTTTGTCTGTTGCTGCATGCTTTTTCTATTGAATAATCACATCTTCCAGTGCCTAAAGCAGTCGTTCATTGTATGTAATGTGTGCTTCAAGGCATTAAAGAAAAAAAAGATTGAAATTATCTGGAGGAAACCAAATCACTTTATTTCAAAGACAAATTAGATTGATCTGTCTTACCATTCTCCATAGATTTCATAAGCACATTACTTGTTGAAGTGGTATCAGGCATTTTATATATTATAGCAATTTGCATACGTTCATTAAGCTGCGCTTTGTAAAGCTCTCTGACAGGGGCATTTGATGAATCCTTTCGTGGACTGCATAGCTGCTTTATGTGGAGCAATCTGTTAAATCATGCCTTTGTCCTTCAGTTTGTCAGAATCAGTAAGCGAAGCAGATGTTAATAACTGTGTGAGAGTTTGGGGTTTTTTGGTGTTTGCAGAATATGGGATAACTGTGAAGGGCATAATGTGTTTGTAAAAGTGACAGCTGGTGTTATTAAAGATAGAAAGTCTGCTACAAGTGAAAACTTTCTCTGGCATCTTTTAGCAGCTCCAGGAGGTTTTTTGGAACAGTCAGGTGGGTGGTCAATTCTAAAATAAACACTGCTAATATTACGCACGGCGAATCGTGTGCTTGTACTTAACACACAATTGTTCTTATCTTCGGCTGCAAACATTCTGTCACAGAGCTACCTCAGCCATGCAATAATTCATATCATTGCTCCGTAAATATGTCCTAAGAAATTCTCAGGTCAACAATCCCCTGAAATGTGTCTTCCAGCAGTATAATTTCATGCGTTATCGAATTAGTGAAGTTTAACACCTGGTCAATTTGAAGGTTACCTTTATGACGCAAGTTTTGTGGGACCTGACAGTTCAGTCCCTGGAATCTCTACCTATTGTCAAGGTCACTTGGCTGAAGATGTTTCAGCCAGGGAGCAGCATGCATTTGGGTGGTTAACAGGCTACATCTGATGGGTGGTAATTCCTGTCAAGGTGTGGTAAGATGAGTGCTTGTAGCCAACTGCAGAGGCCTTGCAAGTGAAGGTAAAATGGGCAGTCATAAATTGGGTAAGAAATGAAGGAGATAAGCAAGAGGGAAATGAAGGAGATAAGTAAGAGGGAAATGAAGGAGATAAGTAAGAGGAGTAAGCTTAGGGGGTGCCTCAAGAGAGGCCAGCAGAGGTGGAGGTGCTGATCTCCTTCCTCTGGGGACCAGTGACAGGACACAAGGACATGGAATGGAGTTGCAGGGAGGTTCAAACTGGGCATTAAGGAAAGGTGCTTCACTGAGTGGGTGGTCAGTCACTGGAGCAGGCTCCCCAGGGAAATAGTCATGGCACCAAGCCTGTCAGAATCCAAAGAGTGTCTGGACAATGCTCTTAGTCATTTGGCCTAGGTTTAGATAGTCCTGCAAGGAGCAGAGAGCTGGACTCAATGATTCTTGGGTGCCTTTCAACTGGAGATTTTCTATGATTCTATGTGGAAAAAGTTATAATGAGGCTAACTGATGAAGAAGTAGAAAAAAGGAAGGACATTACTGTAGAAAATAAAGGGTAAACTTTGGCCACTTTCTGACCTTGCAGATTTTCATTGGTATTATCTAGTAAATAGCTCCCACTCATTTTAGAGGTGGTATTTGGCTGATACTCACTTTAATGACATTATCTTTGTGATTATGCATAATCGTGGAAGTCTCTTTTGGGGAATTGAGTAGAAGATGCAAAGGGTGGAGATGCAGTGATGTTACTCATGCCTGTGTGATTGAATCTGAGCTTCTGAGCCTGGCTTGTCTGCAGTTGACATCAACAGCAGGAATGGTTACATAGTGCATAGAATAAATAATTCTAGAAGTTGTCATGTTTGTAGTGATTGCCTGAAAATATGTAGAGAAGACTAGTGAGGGATTTCTGTTGTTCTTGCACATGAAAGTAGGCAGCAGCTACAAATCAACGAACTGTTGCTTTTGTAAGAAGAATTGGCAGAATCTTTCATTCTGTTGCTGGATAAAAATTTCTACTGCTTCTGTTCCTCAGAGTTAGTCTTATCTTTCTGTCTGATTATCTTGCAAAAAATGAGCAGTGAAATAATTATCCATGCTGATATTTACATTTCATTTCTCTGCTTGAAAATTACCAGCTTACAGAAGGGAACAGAGGGAGTCTAGGACTCCTTGGGTGGGCTGAGCCTTTGGAGAAGAAAATGCCTGCTCTTCAGCTGGGACACATAGGTGATCCCAGCCAGGTGACCATTGATGCGTAGTGGGCATAGACAATTCTATAGCTGATTCTCTTTGCCTTCACTGGGAGTCCTGTGGTGGGTGCCAGTAGCACAGCTGCTGTGGAAAGCTCAGGAAAAACTCTATGGAAAGAAAAGAGACAAGACTTTTTCTAATATAGACTCTTAGTTGTCTCTAAGAGCTGTGGCTGTGTGGCAGTCCTGTGTGAAATGGTGTTTCTTGTTGCAGAATGCAAAATTGCCAATAGTGCCACAGAAATACTCAATAGAGCATGATGGTGATTATCCGGAACAGAGGTCAGACCAAGTGCATTTGGACACATGAACTTTCTTCCCTTTTTTCGTTTTTCTTTTTTTTTTGTTTTCTCCTTCGTGTCTTTTCTTAGTCTGCTGAGCCTGTTTCTTTCTACTGCTGCATCTTCTTCCTTTTTGCTTTGTTAAGCACATCAGATTTAACAAATGCGTTGTGCTCAGGGTCACTGTGTGAATCACCAGGAAAATTTACAGAGACTCTGGGACTAATT
This sequence comes from Monarcha castaneiventris obscurior, assembly GCA_026261815.1. Classification (NCBI taxonomy): domain Eukaryota; kingdom Metazoa; phylum Chordata; class Aves; order Passeriformes; family Monarchidae; genus Monarcha; species Monarcha castaneiventris. The sequence continues at coordinate 11,353,372 of JAMPIT010000510.1, read as the reverse complement.
GTGATTAGGTGTTATATGTATCCTTACAAGAATGTACATCCAGAATTTCACACCTGTAACAGAACTGCCATGTTCAGCATTTTTGGGCGTTAAAGAAATGATGCTCTTAAGAATGCCCTTGATTTTTCATGTGGTTTCTCTATTCACCTCACTGTTTTGCTGCAAGCTAATGGCAGAATACTGCTTAAATGTACATAAGGATGCGTGTGGTTTCCTAAATAATTTATATTTTCTGATATGCCCCTGGTAGTTTTTCATACTCAATATGTTGGTTTTGATTTTTCATTGCAAATAGCAAAATTGCTATTTGAAAATTTTGGGATTTTTTCAGACTTTTCTGTTAATTTTGAACTCGTGTAGAAGTTGCTTAAGAATCTATACAATATTATATATCTTAAGTGTAATGTGCTATAAATTACCATGCCATCATTGTAACCCCCCTCAACATTTCTCAGGTGATGCACAGCTTCAGAAGCCGGGGCTCACAGACTCATTTCTAAGTAGTAATTTTGCACAACATTTTTTTTCATTTTATATGCTCAAGTCATATACTTTTAATGACTTCAAATATATATCTAATCTTTCTTATCAGATCTTGGATTCTGAACTTGAAGCAATTCTTCAAGATTACATGCTTCCTGAAGCTTGGAAAGTATCTGCAATAAATAGGTATGTGTAATGGATACATTCATGCTTTGTGTTGGATGGTCTGGAGCATGTGAGTTTTGTTGACAGTTTAAAGCTGAGCTTCTTACAGCTCCTGATAATCTCAGTTGCTGTGAATGGGACAGTGTGATGGATCTTTGCAGGCTGAATTTTTAATAACACGTGGTTCTTGTAGGGCAGAAATTGGGAAGGGTGTGATGTTCACAGTTGCTCAGAGATAAAAGTTTAGCCAAACCCACAAACTTAACTTCAGAGTGAACAAAAAGCTGAGTCTCCACAAACAAGTAAGAAGTTTTGAAGGTAAAATCAGTGAGAGGAAGTGGCTCTACTCTTGATCCCTCCATGTTTGAAGCTGTGCTTCATCTGGCTTTACATCTGTGTTCCCTTTGGGGTTTTTTTTGTAACTGTTGAAGGTAGTAAAGGTATGAATATAACTAGATACGGGAAGAAAATGGCCATAAAGGTTGAAAATTTGGGTACATTGAAGTTCCTGGAAATTTTCTTCTTAGGTGTTTCAGTGAAGCTCACATGTCACTTCAATCACTTACAGAAAATATTCAGGCAATTTCAGAAATATATTCTTGCATATAACAAAGCAATTTTCAGGTGATTTCTTTTTTAAAAGTCAGGTCACATTTTATGGTTCTTGAAGCTCTGCTGAACTCCTAGCAAGGGAGAAAGATAAATGAGAGAAGATTTAGAAGTTTTTATTCTTTCCAAAGAGTTCATAGACCTAGATTATTTTTTTGAGACTCAGTTTGAAGGAGTGAAAGGTTTCTTGAATACATGGATGTAACAGTTGGACTTACCTTGATCTGTATGAGAAACTTTGAAGAGATTTACAAATGGGGAGAGGTTAAATGCTTATGCATGAAATTTCCAAAAGTGGATTTTTGCACTAAGTTGCTTATTCTGTAAGAATTGGAATGCAACATATCTTCGTAGTGTGCTTCACCTGTAGGTCCCAAGATATTGAACAAAAGCTGGAGAAGAACCATTGTCTCCAGTTTATGTATCCAGGTACCTGCCTGGATCACCTAATGTCCTAGTACTAGATCTCCTGGATGTTCTGACCTGTATCCAGGCCTGTCAGAGCATCCTGTCAAATCATCCTTTCAGAATGTGTGCCAGAGATCAATGTTTCCAATGTTTACATTTTCCTAATATTATTCATATCTATTGGTATGCCCTTACTGCTCCCCTTTGTGCTACATTTCTTTGCTCTCATTTGTTCTGCTTTGTTTTCTACTTTGCTTTCTTATTTTGCTTTCCCATGTTTTCTCCTCTTAATTCATTTGCAGTCTCTGGAGACTGGCTGCAGTGGGGCCTTACACAAGGAGGAGTTTCAGGAAAAAATCATAGCAGAATGAGCTTCCCTTTTACTGCCTCTCTAGAGAGCCTGCTGTAAAAGGCAACTTGCTGTCATTCCTGTAAATTTTCTTTTGCAGCCAGCTCTGCTGGGTGTCCCCTTTGTGCCCTGTGAACATCTGTGTTGCAGCTTATGTCTGAACCCAACTGGAGAACAAATGTGTGAACCTGCTTCTTATTTTGAGCAGAAGGCTGCTGCTATTAGTAGGGCACGTGGCCTTGGTTCACCTGCGACTTCTTAATCCCCAGCTGGGAGCGAACCAGCCGTCTGGCTTCTCCCCTCCTGCCAGCCGTGCCCTTGTCCGTGGGGTAGCAAGTTTACCTGCTTTCCTCCCGACTCTGCTGAGTGCCTGTCGCTTTTCAGCATTCCTCTTCTGCCTGAATTTTCCCCAAGGTGTCATGCAGAAAGGACTGAGCACTGCAGGACTTTGGTGACATAGCTTACTTTCTGCTGCTCCTGGAAGCTTCTCCTTGCATGCACACAGTCATTCAGGCACCACCCTTCTGCATAAGGAAGACATCTTTAAGCCCTGATGTATTCAGGCTCCAGGGATGCTGGAGCAGAAGAGAAAGCTTCATTTGGTAGGTTGTGCAAAGGAGTTCCAGGAAAAGTCGACAATGTTTCTGTGCCAGTTTTGGACACAGCACAAGACAGCTCATTGAGCATAAATTAGGAACTTAACATCAAACAGACTCGCTTTAAGCAGCTTTTTACTTTAAAAGGGAAAAAAAGGGTGAAGAAAAGGAAGCAGCAGCACTGCCCAGTTTGCAAAAGTGCTATCCCACTTGGGCGGGCTCAGGAGGGTTTGAAGTGCGTAGGTGATGAACTGCAGTCTTTGTGGCATATGCATGTCTCCAAGAGAAAAAGGAAATCTGTTGTGTCAAGTTGGCTTCAGCTTATGCTCGAAGGGCTGTTGTGACAAGCCTGGAAGGTGCTGAAACTTTTGTGAAAGATCAGGTGTGATAGCAGAGAGCAACTGTAACAGCCGGGGGGAGGAAGCTGGAGTATTTGAGGTCAGTCTAAGTTGGCAGCCATCAGCAGGCAAGGGAGAACAGCTGATTTAGCAAGAGCATGCACCAATTCAGCAGCTTCCCTCAGATATTTGGGTTGGAACAACTCAGAATTAGCAAACCTTCCTGGCTGACATTATCTGAAAATGCTACTGAACAACTTTGTTTTCCTTTTGAGTAAATGAGCTCCCTGTGGTAGAAGGATATGTGAGTTTCAGAGCTTTTCAAGCCAGGTTAGAAAAAGTTGGCCCCTTTCTTTCCAAAACTAACCATCAAGGCAGTCCCAATGCACCCCAGACATCTCTGGGTGTGTGAATCCTGTGCAGGCATTGGTGTCCCCTGTTCATTTTGTGAATGTACTTGTTACGTAAGGCAGGGCTGGTCTGGCTGATTGTATGGCTGGAAGTGCTGAACAGCAAAAATTTCTAAACAAAAAAATCTGGTCCTCTTTAAACGTTGGCGGACAGATATCTGTCTTCCATCTGTGGCAGCCTGTGCCAAACAGCAGAAGAACTGCAAAGTTTGTATTCTGAAACCTCAGAGGAATAACTGGCACACTCCAACTTTTCCTTTTTTTTTCTAAACTACACACAAATCTGAAACATTAAACACAGAAAGTAACATTAAATGTGACAAGCAGGCAGAAACTGGGAAGTTCAGCTGGAAGGGTTGTGCATGGAACAAAGCCCTGGCACAGGGCATGCAGACCCTCAGCACTGCTGCGTGGGTGTGGCTGTCGAGTGACAGGAGGCTGCGGTCACCCACTGCGGACACAGTCCCTCGGCTGTCCCCTGATGTAGGGGCCAGGGAGGTGGCTGGTAGTCTTGAAGGCATGTATGGCTCACAAGACCCCTCCAGTGGTGCAGAGTGACTTACACTGTGTTGAGATGTGACACCTGGAAGGAGGACACTGCATACATACTATATACCAACTAAGCAAATTAGTCTTCTTTATGAAAAAAGAAGGCATTCTGACAGGACAAAGAACTTACAGATACCAACTGTCAGGAAATAGTCTGGATTCTGCATTGAGTTTTCTTGAAAAACACAAATATTTTACCTCTTCGGTTACACTTTCAAATTGACTTTTTGCTTTGTAGTTTTACCAGGAAAAAGTAATGCATGAAACTTCTATTCTCCCTTATCCTACCATGATTTGGTAGAAGAGTTTCTCTCGACACATTGCTGGCTTATGTTCAGCTGGCTGTCAACCAGCACCCCCAGGTCCTTTTACACCAGGCAGCTTTCCAAACCATTTTTCCCAAAGCCTGTAGCATGGGGTTGTTTGTGACAGAAGAGCAGGACCCAGGACTTGGCCTTATTGAACCTCATACAATCGTTCTTGGCCCATCAATCCAGCCTGTCCAGCTCCCTCTGCAGAGCCTTCCTACCCTCCAGCAGATCAACACTCCTGCCCAACTTGGTGTCCTCTGCAAACAGACTGAGGGTACACTTGATCCCCCTACCCAGACCATTGATAATGATATTAAGCAGAACTGTTTAATCAATTAAACTGAGTTGTTTTGTCTGTTCTTGTTCTTACTTGAGACTGCACCCAAAAAGAATTGTGTTGTTTTCTGTGAGCTTGAGTCAGCCTCATGGAGCAGCTGGCAAATAAAGCAGGACTGTGCATCAGCCATTATGAACTGGGCAGTAACAATTTGGTTTGGTTAGGGAAAGTGTCAGCTTTTAGCAGTTCCCTGCTCATTTTTAATTTGCTTCCCCATCTAGACGCTCTGTGTTTTTAGTAATATGCACCTCTGCTGTGTTGTCCCTTTTATTAATCCAAGTTATTTTGTTTTTCTGACTTGGCATGGTGTTGCAGCTGTTTGTCTTCTTTGGCAGAGCTAGGGAAATGTGCGTTTATGATAGGTGATTACAAGGACACCACTTTGGTACCTGGGAGCGACTTTTCCTAATTCACTGGAATGGTCGTGGCCGAGTCCTGCTGCTAAACGCGCCAGATGCTACCCAGTAACACGTGGTTTTAAAAATTGAGGATGTCAATAATGTGTGACACAACTGTGAGACTTAAAAAATAAAGCACTAATAAGGAGCTTTGAAATAGTCTTGTTTAAGATTGTTTATTGTTTATAACACCATGAATTCTGAACAGGAGTTTAATTCCAAGTGCAAGGAAATGAAGGAAAATGAAGGCACTTTTTCTGCTTAAGTGGATTAATGAATTTGAGTATGGAAGAAAGCAGCAGTCCTTTATGTGAGTGTGTTTTGTCCATGTTACATGACTCACCTATCTGGCTGTCACCTGCAGGGATCATTTCAGTAGACCTCCCAAACCTCCACTGCAGAGTCACTGCCTGTCACTCCATCCCATGCATGCATGGGGCGTAGATGGTAAATGTCCAAGTGGGACTTTCAGCTTGAACACTCAAGAAACCAATGCCAACAGTGAAGAAAATGGATACAATCTGCTGTTGATTCTGTTGTGCTTTTGCTTGAGGAAAATGTTTCCAAATTGGATAGGTAGGTGCACACTCGTGTGGTGCTTTTTGTGTAGATACTAATGCTGCCTCCCGTGTATCCTGATGTGTATCCCTGCTCACTGTGCAAGGGTTGGGTCTGGAATCCTACCTGCACAGAAAGTGTGTGGTAGCCAAGTGGAGCTACACACAAACAAAGTACCCTTATTTTGTCAAGAAAAAATACCCAGCACAGAGTATCATAAATTGATCCCAGGAGGACAGACCTAGAATATAAACTGTAGTACTTTGAATATATGCGTGTTATAATTGTATTGAACGCTTTACAGCAATTTGTATTGTATTACAGCTGACAAAGTATTTTGCCTCCTAATAACTAACTGGTGTAAATAGTGTTGATATTTCCCCCATATTTATAATTACATTAATTGCTCTGTGTATTAATAACAGTTAAGTGTCAGAGCCCAAGCTGTAGCTGCCAGTAATCCACAAGCAACTTGTTTGCATATTCAAAATACAAAACTGAACAGTAATTGCCCTTTTTGCTAGTGTATATCACAGCTTAAATTTTGCATAGAAAAGCCCACTGTTACCTAAATATTGTCATGTTCAATATCAAATCTAGTGCTAATAGAATGTCTTTCAGAAATGAAGAGAAAATATGCTAACAGACCAGAAGACATCCGATGAAAAGTAAATTAATAGCTCACATTAGCTAGGAATTGTTGCTTACTTCCAAATGAAGCTAAGTTTTGAAAAAAAGATGTTTCCTGCTGTTGAAAGTAGTATTTTTCAGAGCCAAAGCTGGAACATCCATATGCAGTGCAATTTTTTGTTTTGTAATGTGAGATAATTGGCTAACAGAGTGTCACAAAGAAGCATTTGAGGATTGACTAAATTTTTCAAACAGAAGCTATTTTTTTGGAAAGTTTCCAGAGAAAATAATTGTTCTGCATTGCTATCTTGTGGACTTTACCATTTTTATTCTTAGAGAGAAAGCAAATTGAGTTTTCAGCATAAATCTAGCTAAAATTTCAGTTGAAGAAAGTAACTTCTTCAGCTTCTTGGGGTTTTTTTTGTTTTGTGTTTTTTTGGTTGTGTTTCTTTTGTTTTTTCTTCATTTTTGAATTTTTGTTTTCTTTGTGTTTATGGTGCTTTATTTGTGTTGAACTCCTTGTTGGAGGCTAGCGTTTGATGCAGATGATGGTTTTGAAATTTTGCAAACCAATACAATTTGTGAGGGCCACAGAGTGAAGACTCAGTTCCAACTTAATATTGCAGATGTAAACTGAATTATCCAGGGAAGAGCAAAGGTTGATTAAATTCACAAAATAAGGTGATTCATAGTTTTCTAAATATGTCACTCAGCCTAAAATTAACTCAATTATTTACCAGTCACACACATGCTAATGAATCCTGACAATCTCAATTGACCTGCTGTGATGAACTTTGCTGTCACCTAATATTTCCTCTGTATTTTCACTGAAAAGAGTGATTGTAGCATTTATCTCATGGAAAGCAAAAATGCTTGAGGATTTTATTATTTTTTTTAATCCTTGCAATTCCAGAACACCAGTAAATTAATTACATTTAATTAGAGGCACTTCTTTTTTGTGAAAGTGTTCCTAAAGTTTAAATCCCCCAGAGATTTTACATGTGATAGTGATGAAAGTGGCTGCTTCTAAGGCAGCATCAATGATACAATTTGAGAAATAAAGTAGAGCTTATCTATTCATGAAAAATGTGACAAAATTATAAAACTTTAGGATTAATATGGTAAATAAGATTTATTATTATTTCTAAAATTAGAATCACCTTGGATTGCCATTTTTAGCTGTGTGTTACCAGTACCTATAAGAAATTTGTAAGTTAACCAAAATAGTAAATAAGTTTATCTACTTTCCTACTAAATACAGAAATATATTATTTAAATAAAAATGTGGTTATTCTGGATTTGTACTTGAGTTCTGGGTAAATCTCTAAAAGGCTGCCCTGGATTATGAAATGGCATCTCTCTTTCCCTTTCCAAGGTTTTTGCCTCAAAGCTTTACAGAATCCTGGATGAAAATCAACATTGATCCATAAAACAGACATCACTGTATCATCCACATGGGTAGGCCACAACAGCTGAAAAGACTTCTGGCCTGCAGTTATTTCTGTCAGGAAAATGGAGATAGATATAGATATAGATATATAATATTTAAAGCTGCTGGGCAATGGTAGGCAGTTTGCAGACAGCTGCATGTTCAGCCTCTTTTGCTAGAATGGTTAAGTGGCTAATTAAGTGGACAAGTCAGGTCTCAGCATACCCTCAGGGAGAAGGCTGCTGTGTCTCAGCTTCCTGTGAAAATTTTGGGAGAGATGGGTTTGAAGCTGCAGCAATCTCATTGTGAGATGTGGTGCTGGCTATGAGATGGGCCTGCTAGGCCCATTTTACTGGATTTTTTACTCATTGGCTGCCATGAACAGAGAAACATAAAAAGTTTAAAAAACCCTGAAAATTTCTGAAAACCTAAACAAAGGCATCACATTTAATTGAATTTCTTTCTTTGTAGTTCCAAATTGTTACTGAATTTGTTTAGAAAGCTGTTTGCTTGATGTTTTTGTGGGTTTTTTAAAAAAATAATTTCCATGATTTTCTCACTTGATTCATTCAGTGACATCAGCTATGGTGACTGAACAGTTGTTTCCGTGGTGACAAATTGCAGTGTTACAAGCATGCTTATATGAATCAGGTAAGAAAAACAGATCAACTATAAATGGAGAAAATTTCCCTGCAAAAATAAACCAGAATATTTGGTAAAAGTTTGCTGGAGAATGGCTTGGAAATCTGAAAATGATTTTAACATAGGTGAGTCGTCAGTACATCCAAAAATTCCAGCATGGCTGGTTGAAGCACAAAGGGATCTGTCCACATCTGGCAATGGCAGCCACCTGGAGAATGCTTAAAATAGATGAGTAACTCCATAAAAAGTGTGAATTAATTTAACCGCATTAAAAAAATATATATAGCTTCTTGCTTGTCCTCTAAAATATGACAGCCAGCATCACAGCTCATTGTGATTAAGGTCTATCTCTCTAATAAATTGCATCTTTAAGGAATCTTGAGTGCTTCTGTTATGTCACAGGTACAGTTCTGGTTCCACAGGGGTGCAAGCGAGGAGCTCGACCACTGAAGATGATGGAGCTGCATCAGGCTTATGTAAATAGAGAGAAATGGGACTTGCAGTCTCTATATGTAAAAAAGGAATGTATGTCCAAATTTAGGATGCCCCAAATTATATGTTATATGGTATACTCTATTGTCATGGATTTAAATATATTTTGGGGTACATGGTAATAGTGCCAAAAAGACCCTGGATACGTCCAGTGGCAATATGAATTAATTCCATTCCCGTCATGACAACTCTCAGTGGGAATATTGTGCCTTGGCTGGGCTCAGACGTTATTTCCAATAAGTATGGAAATAATGGCTCACAGTGCTGCAAAGTGCTAGGAGATCTCCAGGGAAATCTCATCAGATTATGTGATAGGTTTGAAATTAATTCATGTCCCAACTGTATTTACACAATATACAGTTGTCTCTCTGATGGCTTATAAGGAAAGGTAAATGCCATCCTAAATCAGTGAGGGGACTTGCTGCAATATGCTCTCTTGGTAGAGTAGAGGTATTTTTGAGAGTTGTACAGAAAGTACTGGCAACTAAGAAAATGGTTATATAACTGCACTGCAGACTTATTGTCTTGTTTGTAACCTCATTATGCCACATCATCATCTTTCTTGCATTTCTCCTTGCCTCCGTTTCGCTAGACATGAATTTTCACATTATCCTTTCAAAAATCTGAAAGGGAAAAGAAATGTTGAGAAATGCTTGCTTCTGGTGTGGGTATGACTCAGCTATAGATTCATCCATTGATACATACATACACCTGTTGTTCTGAGGTTGCTCTTTGGTGAAGGCTTATTTACAGTTCTGGCCTCTTTGCAGGCTGGTTTGGGATTGTGCCAGGCTTTGCCTGGTCAGGTGTGCAGAACTGTGTCATGTTAGGCCAAAATCTGTCCCCTCACTGTCTTTTCCAAAGGAGCAAGGGATTATCATCCATGGAAGAACGTACATGGCTTCACCATACTTGTAAGTGGTGAATATCTCAAGATGCATGTGACAAATTTGCAAGCCCATCAGTTGAGTTTCTTGAATCAGGCCTGTTCTGGAAGGCATAAGCTAAAAGCTTAAATATGAATCCTTATAAGATTTGAAGTGTGCAGAAAATAAGTTCTCGGATCAAGAAGTCTTAAAAGGACTAGGAGAGGAATGGTCTTCTTCAGAGATCTACTCTCATTTTTGAATACCAGGGCTGAGTGTTTTTGGAGGCCCAGGGAAAAAAGGAAATTAGCACCATGTGAGATGTGTAAGGGCTGTGAGCCTGGACTACATCTTTACTTTTTTTAAAACAAAGTGGCTTTTGACATTGTTTTTGAAAACATGGAAATAAAATGGACAAAATACTGTGCATATTGCAGCTTCTCTCTCCTCTCACTGATTTAACCTTATTTGTATCTGACTTCCACATTTAGCTTCCAATCCTTCCTTCCTTCCTTCCTTCCTTCCTTCCTTCCTTCCTTCCTTCCTTCCTTCCTTCCTTCCTTCCTTCCTTCCTTCCTTCCTTCCTTCCTTCCTTCCTTCCTTCCTTCCTTCCTTCCCATTGTAAAAAGGTATTTTCTTCCCCAATGGAATGTCTACAGACTGTCTTCTAGTTCTGTTTTCCTTATTTTATGTGCTTGCTTTTACTCTTAAGGGGACTCATCTCTCCTTTTCTTTCCAATAGCCATCAGCTGTGGCAGGCAAGGGATTGATTGGGCAACCTACTTTCTGTCTCTTTGCAGATTTGTTACATTGATGTAAACATTTGGTACAGTTGTTTTGGTTTTCTATAAACTCTAATTCTACTTAAAGCTTCATTTACCCGCTCCATTTTGGTAGGATCAGTGTATCAGCAGTCACATCTGGCACTAGAGTGTAAATGCAATAGATACTTAGTTACCTTTATTTAGTCACATAGAAGAGAAAAAAATAGAAAATCAAAATAATAATTTATTTCCTCTAATACTAATTCTTCCAGATTCCAGTTGTCTTTATCACTTATAAAACCCATCTGATAGGTACAAATACAACCACCTTTATTTCTACTTCTTATTATTCATGGTATCTATGTTTTGTATTTAATTTGGAACTGTATTTTTCTCTCATAAGCTTTTGGGGAGGAGAAAGGACTTTATTCTTCTTTTTTCTTATCTGTCTTTATTCTTCTTTAATTAGCTGAGCCACCATAATTGGGACAGGACATGCACCAACCAAAGAGCCATTCACATCCAAATTCCAATTGATCAGTCACTGAGATGACCAAAAGTGAAACAGATTGGTGATATGCCTGCTGCTGACAGCAGAAATACAAGATAGTGATGTTGCAGCAAGAGGATCTGTGGAATCATTATGACTGGTATTGACGTATGAGATGGAAAGAAATCAGGGTGTTTCAATGTTGGGTATCTAAGTGGCAGTCTAGAGAAAAACAGTTGTTATTATCTATCAACTAAACTGGTTTTCAATTGAATTGTTTGGGCCTTTTTTAACTTTATAAGCCAAGAAATTAATAATTTAAGTACTTTTCTTCGTGCTTTCTGAAGCATTGAAAATATGAACCTGAATATTGTATGGTGCTTTAAAATTGTGTTTAGCATAGAGGTATTTATCTATTTGTCATGCAGAAGGAAAATTAATAATCTTCTTTGTGCACCAAAACTTTTATACTGAATGTTTTCTGAAATTTCATTATGTAGAAGCCCTATGGAAGCTGTGCTGTCCAAAACATTTTTCTTTTCGTGTACTGTAATGTGTGTTTGTTCAAACAAAGAAATGCTTATCTGTTGAAAAGATAGCAGTGATAAATTACTTCAGCTTTCATGCTTACCTACTGTTTTCCATTTGGCATTAAATTTGTAGTTGAATCCCAGAGGCAGATATATCTGAATTCAAAAAGTTGCCTTGATGCCTTTTTTTTAGCCAGCCCCTGTGTCCTGATGATAAAAAAAGGAAATTTAGTCATCTAAAGAACCATCCTTCTTGTATAGTTTAAATCCCACTAGATATGAAAAGGATTGCAATTTTTACAATTTTCTCTGAACTATATTAATTTTCAGAGGCTGTACAGGACCTCTACCTTTACTGTCACAACAACAGCACTTTAGATATCAACAGTTTAAATATCAGTTGAATCCAAATAACGTGCAAATTGAGCTTCCTATACTTACCCTATGTCATTATGGATAATGGTGCATATGCTCTGTTAATCCTTTTGAAAAATTATTGACTCCTGAATAATTTTCTTTTACTACTGTAAATCATATCTTCACGGTATTTTTTTTTCTGTCATTGACTTTTAAGTTCAAGGGTCTGTTTTATTTTCATCAGAAAACAAATTTCTCTCTATGCTTAACATGAAATATTCTGGACTTGGGTTTTCCAATTTAATGGAGGTTCATCACTCTCCCTTGCCTTCTCCTCACTGAGTAAGTGATACTTATGCAATGTACAAGTGGAGCATACAAAAATAAGAGTAACAAAACAGTTCAAAAAGCTAAAAGGCAACATGACGTAAGTTAGCTGTATTAACATATCTGAATGTATAAGAAAAAGTAATTGTGAGCTCTTGCCTCATTTGTCAATATTTACCACACATCAGTTGATAGAATAATTGTGATTTCCAAAATACCAACACTGGCTTTTAAGCAGGAGATGCTGTTATGTCCTAGCTGACTCTCCAGGTGTGTATCTTCATCTACATTTTCACTGATCCGTATTGGTTTCCCTCTGAAGGACTGTAGGCATCTGCTTGTGAAATTGCTGAAGTTTCTCACACTGCTTTAGCAGGAGAATTTCCTGCCCTGGGATGAACAAACATGCACTTGACCAAACACTTAACATCCATGTGTGACTGTTTCTATCTGATGTTACATGTACCAAAATAGAATGTTTGGTGAGAAGGCACCAACAACAGCCAAACTGTGTGACCTCTTCAGGGTTGAAAAGTTGATACTGTGCTACAAAAACCAAGTTATGGAACATCTTTTGTAAGGTAAAATTCTGCTAGGCTCAATAAACTACCCATTATTAGAATTATTATTAACATCACTACTATTATTATTTTTGGATTCCAGATGCATTCCTAAAGGGATTATTTTTAGTGTAAAATCCTACCAGGAAAGGTGCACTTTTAAATAATGAAAGTCAAGGACATTTAGTATCTTGCAGAGCTGGCTCTACAGCAAAGGCAGTATTGCTGTTACTTCAGGGCCATCAAAATTCAAGCCCTTCACGTGTGGAAGAGCTGTCTGACAAAATGATTTTGAAAATGCTACTTCACATTAAAAGTAACTGGAAAAAATTGTCCCCAGGATGGTATTATCTGCATGTAGCCAGTAGTTTAACAAGGAGCTCTTCCAGATATATTCCTGCTCTTTGAAAACAAAATCTGTTTTCTGGAGTACATTAGCCTGCAGAGGAGAAGAAACAGGGAAGCTATTAATATGTTTTCCCATTTAACCACAAATGCTCCTAACTCTCACTGAGAATATAGATAGTTCTCTTTTGGCAAGCAGGTGCCTGTTAAGGGCACTTTGCTGGATGCATTTGTGCTATTCTGTAATCTTGGTGGTCTGCACAAATGGGCACAATCCCCAGAAAAATGACAGCAGGTGTACGTTAATTAAACAGAAGAACCCCTCTGGTTGGTTGGTAGAAGGGGAGAGCATGCAGCTCACCTCCTGCTAATGTCATGGTTGACTTTCTTTGTAAATTATTCCATCCCTGCAGTCCTTCGCTTTGGTGAGGGCAGGATTTTGGTGGTGGGAGTTATAATTAGTGGGATTTGTCCAGGGAATACCCTCTAAATTAGCAGAGCCAGAGTACTGCAATTCTTTCTTCCCAAAGGAAATATATATGCTTGTATATATGTATTTCATTTCGTCAATAGTATTTAGAATGGGTAATTTGAAATGTGAGTGAAGCAGGTAGATGTATTTTGTGGAGTCTGAGATCATCCTTCTTGTGGAAAATCTTTCTGAAATTATCACATGGTGAGTAGAATTCGCTCCATTCTATACATAAAAGAGGCTGCTGTTTAAAAATATTTTGATGAAGCATAGACACTTTCATGCCTACGTGGTATGGTGGATTTCTTTATACTTAGAAAGTAAACCAAGCCTGTTAACGACAAGTAGATAACCTCAAATTTTTTCCCCTCCCCTGTCCCTTCCCCTGTCCCTTCCCCCCTCTCTCTTTTTTTTTGCTATTGCCTGTATTTTAAAAATGCAAAAGTCTTTGATGACCCTCCGTGTGTAGCACTACTCAGTGTGAAAGTTTTGTGGTGATGAAATCATCAAGAGAAAACAAGAAACCAATCTAGCTATATAGTTATTACCATGTTTTGAAAAGGGTAACCTTTGGAGAGGAGAGTTTCAGTGGACTGAGAATGTATCACAGCAGTGAAGAAAGTGCTTCTCTGAGATGGTCATGGGGAAACAAAATACTCTGCCATCAGGCTCTTGCCCCCCTCCTCCCCCATCCCTAGCAGCAGCACAATGTTTACTGTTGTTAGTAGCCACCTGCTTCCCTTCAAATCCTCCTCGTGCCAAACACAGTCGTTTCAGAACCGTCATTATACATTTGGAAACAGCAAAACAACTCTCCAAATCCCACTGATTGTGTTGTATAGCCACCCCACTGTATGCCATTTCTGCTGCTTGGAAGGCTGGTAGCTGCTTGGCAAGCTAAAGAAGAAGCTTCTTCCCAACAACAGTGTTTTTCCTTTTATCCCTGAGTGTGGTATTATTTTTCTAGTGGTATGATTAGAAAAGAAAATATATATAAAGCTTAAGAAATATTCCAATGTATTTATAACACAATATTATGATGGGAATTAAATAAAGTCATTAAAGTGCTTGAGTTCATTCAAGTATTTTGGGGGCTTTTAAAGGGAAATAATTGTTGCACAGAAAGTCTAGCCTGAATAGCAATTATTTGATTAAAAGAATACTGGCCCAGGTCTTGTGCTTGGCTTTCTATGAGCTTAACCATGCAATCATTTTTTATTGCCATTGTTGAACGTAGATGGATTTAAACAGAGTTTCTCCCACGTAGGTTCTTTAATGATACTTTTAAGGAAGAGGGCACAAGTAAATCGAAATGAAATCCTAAACCCACATCCCAAGGAAAAGGGTGGGACAGAGTGTTAAAGGAACCCTGGAGCTGTCAGAAACAGCAGGAGTAGCATTATGCAGCAAGGAGACCAGAGAGCTGGAGTCTTTCTGAGGATGGAAAAACAACATTCTTTCTCCTGAGAGTCCTTTGCTTTGACTGGATGCAGATGACATTCTCTCTGAACCTACTGCTGCCTGCAACAATACCTCCAAATGCAACTGGCACTCGTTCCCACTGCCTGCAAGCAGTTACAGAAAGCAAGCTGGGTTTCTAGGTTTTCTTAGACCCACCCTACCAAAGAAATACGATTTCTTAACTGTGAATAAGGAGAATAAAAACAAAATAAATTGAAAAGTCATGCTAAAATCTTTGTAACAGACTTGAAAAAACTTGTATTCTGTCAACTGAAATCTGAAGTGCTGAGCAGGAATGACATTGCATCATGGCAGATCTCAACAAGGACTGAGAAAGGATGAGTCTGTAACATTCTGGGCAAAGCTTCATGCTCCTGGAAGCATTCTTGTTTTGCAGAGTGAATAGCAGCTGATTGTTAAAGCATGGTTGCTGCTGATGGTAGGAAAAATGGCTAAAGCTCTAAAATTAAATAGAGTAGAAAGTAAGTTTTTAGAAGGATCCTGTCTACAGAAGCCTTGTGCTTTAATACTCCTCTTGCCAAGAATGGAACAAGCAGGAACTTGACAGATAAAGAAATAGCAACAAACAAGCACAGCTTTTCCATAGTTGAAGGAAATGTGCTCTGAGCAATGATACAAACCCTCAGTGATGATGGGTGTGTTGCCCACATCTTTCCCTTCCAAAGAAGTCCAGAAATACTTGGTGCATCCTTAATAGTCTGGAGAGACTTGGCAAGAATGGTAACTGAGTATTTATTTGAAATGTAGTTGCAGGGAAGTATGAAGCAGATATTCATTTAATCTCAAGACTACAGGAAGATGTGAAAAAAAACCCCACCCCAAACAACTCAGAGGTGCAATTATTTACCTCAAGGCATCTGATTCTCACAGGTTCAAAGAAAACAGATCTGTTTCTTGTCTACTGCTGTTGGAAATTTTGCAGGGCTTATATAGAAAATATTCTTTAAGTAAATACCTTTAAAAATTTTCATTAAATAAATATCTTTAAACAACTTATAACAGAATTCTGGAGGATTGCCACAGTAGTCTATTCCAGTTGACATTAAGGTATAGTGTCTGAGAAGCTGCCACCATAACTCTCTGTTATTAGTGTTCTGTCATGTGTTTGTATTGGGTCACTCCTGTACTTGGCATATCCTGAAAAGGTGGCAAGATTCTTGGTCTGAAAAGAAAATATGTGAAATTACTGGCTTTTTTCAGCAGTGGTTGGGAGGAAGAAATCATTGTTTTAATTTCCTTTCTGGTGTTCAAGAAGAAGTGGATTGAAAAGACGCAAAGAAACTCAGTTCTTCAGGAGGATCTCTGAAGATACTAGAGAAGGGCCTGTTGTTCTTTTAGTTTCACATCCACTTTTCAAAACAGCTGGATAAATTCAGAAGTAAGGGATTTTTTTTTTCCCAATAAATATATAGTTCAAAAAAAAAAATCCCTAAAGTAAAAATTTAATGGATTATTCCTGCCCATTGTCAGTAGATGGTTCCATAAACAGGAAAAGGTATTAAAGGAAAAAATAGTATGGTAGTACTATAACTTCTATTGGAATTTCACCACCACAGGTCTGCATAAAATCAATATGTTTAAGCCATTCAGCTTCAGCTGTTAAGGGTTTTAATGAGTCCATTCACTTTGTAGATCTTCTGAGTTAGTATAAACTATTTCATTTACTTCCCTTTCATGAGCCCAAGAGATTTGACATCCCTGGAGAAGATGTTGAACAAAGACAGGGTTTGTAGCAGAGAGTCCTTGCCTCATTTCTTTGGACATCAGGCAATAAGGTCTGATGGTTGTTATTAGATTACCCCTGTTCAGAGTATTAAACACGGTTAAAACTCAAGTTATTTTTCATCCAGACACTGTGACTCAGTGGGAAATGGGTATAGCTATTTTGGGATAGGATTTGACCTAAATTTGTTTCCTGGCTAGATTTGCATACTGACCTCTTATTTTTGAGATCTCTGAACTATCTCTACTGTGGTCTGAAGAAATTGCTGACTTGATTAGTGCTAGTCATTTAAATTGCAATATCTGACATTTCTTTGCTGATCTGTTCTGTTTGTATATGGCTCTGAGTGGGTTCCCCAGTCAATACCAGTGTCTTGGTGATTTCAGACTGTGTCTGGGAGAACTAAAAGGAGAAGAACAAGCATTTGGAGTGGCTGGAAGTGGCTGGAATTGGACTTTAGGCTTGTCAATAGAGTGAAGGAGGGAATGAGTTTGAATGATGTTCAGATGCAGCAGTTCTTTCATCTTCGTCATCATTATTCTGTGTGTGAAAAGTGGCAGAAGGGTTAGAGAGACAGGTCACTCAAAAGGAAAAAGAAACCAAGGGAAGAAGTAGAAAAGCATAGCATGAAGCAAAGCTGGGAGAATAGGTGGGACAAGTCTGTCAAGAGCTGGATAAAAACACTGGAGGAAATGTGGTAAAGCCCCTTTCAAGAACTCTGAAACTCTGCTCGACACTTAAAGGTACCTTTCTCCACGCTAGTAATTACATCTGGCTGGTTTGAGGAGCTCCAGGTAGCAATGAAGGTGCAATGGCAAAGACTTTAGCTTGGCTGTTCAGGGATCCAAGGAGATACTTTGGATGCTGTCATGCTGCTGTGTTTACTTTGTTGTAACAACGCATGCCAATCAGGAAAGACAGGCTAAAGCAATGCAGTAATGTCTCAGTGCTGCAAATGCACCTTTGTTCTCTCCTTCTTTCCACCATTTCCTCCCCATTGCCCAAAGGCTTCTTATCCTCTGCTTCTCCTACCAGATAAAGGTCCCTGATGAAATATGTAGCAAGGCAGACTTACTGAAGCAGATTCTTGATCTGACATCAATCCAGCTTCAAATTTGCATATGAAAATGTATTAGGGTAATTTATGACCCTTATTCAGGTAAAGAGATAAAATTGCAGGCAGCTAACAACCTTCATTTGTATGTTGAAAGTTAGAAGGAAGTTAGGCAGTTAGGTAGCAGCACCTTTCCTTTTCTGATGTGGATTAGCCAGAGGGAGTAATCATCATTCACAGTTTTCCACTGGCAAATTTACCTGATACTGGGAGGTAAATTACAGAGCAGAGCATGGTGCTGTCCTCTGGCTTTGATACTTTCAATTGTGTCAGGTCTTCAGCAAACATCCAGTATAACCCATGCAGGACTTTCAGCATAGCTTTTAAAAATAACTAAGGAATTTGGAAAGACTGTGCTCTATATGATAGCAAACAATAAAGCAAGTGTGGAGGAGGCTTCATTAAGATTGTTTGACCTATGAGCAAAATAAAGAGGAGGACAAGACAGGCTTTCCTGGTGATTTACTTTCTATGCCTATGAATCATATTTTTTTTCCTCTGTTATTGTGATTGCATTTTTTCTCTCAGCACTGCTCACCCTGTCATTATGGGTAGAAAATGTAAAGGGATTGTGATATTTTCTCAGCGGTGATGAAAGGAACAGGACACTTCAAGGACATGCTACAAAAGTTGTTAGGACTGCAAGATGCTGTAGCTTCTTCATCTGAAAGCACCTGTATTGGATTAATGTGAGTCATGCTGAAGGATGCTGCCTATACCGTAAGCAATATTGATCTCGCATATTTACTTTTTAACTTACCCATTACATTAATTTCCCTTTTTTTCTCCAGCATTTCTGGGTGAGTACACTTTTGAGGCTGTAAACCCCATGGGAAGGAGCCAGGCAGTTCATGTTGGCAAAGAATCCAGCAAAATACGTTGCTTAAATATTTGCCAACAGCAACAGAGGCTTGTTTAAAAAATAACTGTATATTTCAGCTGTTGTCTTGGGGGTCTTATTGGAAAAGAACAAGTAAAGGCACAAAATATTAAAATTTTTATAAAGCTTTCAAAATATTAAGGAGTATTTGCAAGATAGTACAAGTTAAATGTATTTTAGTATGGTTTGATGGGGGTTGGCTTTTTCCCTAATCTGGTCGAGAGGAAGGCAAGAGAAAAGCAGGAGGGGCTGTGTGCTGTGCAGTCAGCGAGAAACCTTGGAACTGGAAACTACAAAATGAAAAATAGCAGATGTGAAACAGTGGTTTCTGACTTCCTTCTTATGAGCAAAAATGTATCAACTTAATAACATAATTTAAAACCCTTCTTTTGGGGCCATGGAAGTAAAGAACATGGAAATAATTAGCAGTAGTCGAAACAAATCCACAACAAGTCATTTGTTCTTGGTAAAATGTTTCTCCATGTTGCTTCATGGTTTCTGTCTGTCCAGACAAAGTATTCCCCAGACATAAGGGAGCACTTTTGACAGTGTGTAAGTTTTCTGTGCAAGACTATAATGTGGACATGGCTTTGTCACAGAAGACACATGGTCCTCGTGATGTGTGGCAGAGCTCTTTGCTGACTCAAGAGAAAGATGAAAGCCTCAGTGATACACCACACTGCAGGCATAGTTCCCTTCAAACACAATAATTTTAATCCAATTATACTAGCAGGTTGGAGAATTGGTGAGCTTTCATACTGGTGGTATTGTGTAAAATATTATTCAAGCTATGCAGCTGAGTAACTAGAGAGGATTTATTTATGACAGTTACTGGTGTTTTTCAGAACATTAAAGACCTAGCCAGCAGATTATGCAGCAGATGTATTACATGAAGTAGAATTGATCATGATTTCCTGGATATTTGGGGGTTTTGTAAAAAGGGAGAGCAGAATTATTGAATGACTTCTACTACAGTTCTCACAGGCTTTTTTCTTCTGTTTTGTTCCTCCCTCCCACACTAGTTACCTTGATCTGGTAGAATATGAATTTTCCCTTAATAGAAGCTGTGGAGTGTCTAATTAGCTCAGCACACTTAACATTGTGCTACCAAATACGTCGTCTGTCTAAAGGTACATTGGCTTATCTTAAGGTTCATGTGTTTGAGCTCATGTAACCCGAGTAGTATTTTTCTTCAAGAGCTTAGGCAGTAAGAGTGGTACAAATCTTCTCAAGCTGTGCAAGAGTGGCAGGAAACATGGGGCATTATCAACAGAATAAATGTGGGTCACTCACAGGTGGGTTGAAGGATATTCTTTTCCATTTTGTTAAAGTATCTGCAGGCAGCCAGAAGCATTCTAATTTTTGCGGTGCTGTTTTTTTAACTGGAAAAACCTAATGAAATTTTTACATGTGAGCTGCATCATGAGCTCTCAGCTCTTTTGAAGACAGCAGCTGCAGTGGATGGAGTTTGTGAGAGGTTGAGGTAGACATTATAGCACACTTAACCCATCATGGTTGTTGCTTTTCCATGGTGTGCTGAGACAACACTGTAACACCAACTGCCTCCAAAGAGGATAAGCTTCTGTGCTGAAGTGTGAGGGTGGACATGACAGGTGAAGAAAATAAAGGCAGAAAATAAATGCTGTTGTTTGATGTCCCCACCACATGCCAGCACCACTGACATCGATAGGATTGTTGCCTTTTGCAACTAAGAAATGAAACTTGAGATAATTTTGGTAAGGAGGTAATATAAAAGTGGATCTTTATTTGGAGGTCTCCAGGGGCAGTTATGGAGAAGGTCCGCAAAAGCCCACCCCTACAGGGGGTGCATACTAGTTTCATAGGTTTAGTAAATTAGCATAATTGACAAAAAAGCACAAGTGAGAAGCACAAGTGGTGAGGCAATTCTCTCCTGGGTGAAGCCCCTTCTAAGTCTTCCCCCTCTCAGCACTAGCTGTACTTTGTCCATGAAATGTATCTCAAAGAGTTGTTCTCAACCTTGATAGCTAGGAAGAACCAAGATAGCATAGGCGCCTTGTACCCCCTGAGGCTTGGAGCCCCAGAATTTGTTTTGTCTTTCTGCCTAGGGAAAGGGCATAGGAAAGTACTGGGAAAACTAGCTAGAATGCAGTAATAAGTTACAGAGCTCCAAATATATGTGCAAAGATTACAGAGAATATGTAAACTAAAATAGGTAAAAACCAATAAGCATCAGGATCACTCCCCTTTTTACCAGCAGCAGTATTAGTTTTGTGGCATCCGAGTACTACAAGACTTCAGGAGACCTGTGGCAGATTTCTGAGAAAGTCTCCAACTGAGAGTAGTTTTGTTTAGGTCTTCCATAAAAATCCACTTAACCAAAAGGCACCATTGTGATGTTCAGAGTGGTGAGCTCCCTACTGATCGCACTGAGTGTGGTAACAGATATTCCTCTGTTATCTGACACATTTAGTTCAGATTAAAGCATTACACAAGTGTGAAAACATCCATTTTTACTGTAGAAATGTCTGAAGAATTTCTTCTGGGAAGAGCATTGAACTGGTAGGTCATTTTCGAGGTCCTTTTAGCCTAACAGGCCTTTTCCAACTCTGTGAGGCTTATGACAGTCAAGGGAAAAGTTGAACAGCCTTTGCTGGGATGCTGCAACAGTTTCATGAGAAATGGAAGTGGGTCATTCTGGATGAAAAATTAAATTGAAACATGTTTTGTCAGCATTGAGACATTTGAAGGTCCATCTGCAGAGGGTGTGTCCACTTCTTCTGCCATGACATCTGTTTGGAAGGAAGTGTAAAATTTCCTTTGCGATTCAGGCCAGAGCTACAGAGTTGGGAAATTCCCTCTCCTCTCATTATGTTTGGTGTCTCACCCTTGAGTGGAAAGGACTATGGTTTGCTAAAGGTCTAGTGAAAACGAACTTTTAGAAAAACCTGTGAGGAATCAAATGGTAATTTGTCTTGTTATAGATGCTGGGAAATTTGGCTCTCATTGTGGCACTATTAAAATGTCTGAAAATGGTTTATTTATTAAAATACCATAGAAAGGATTGTTGTGAGGCATCCTTTCCAAAGTGGGATAATGAGTAAGAAAACAGAAGGCAAAATGCAGGAATTTGTTTCAGAATCATGGCTATTGTGTGTTAAATATTACTGTTTATAGTGGAAAAACCTGTAATTTTAAACTACTCTTCAAAATCTCCTGGTTTGGACTAGTTAATTTTGTTTCCTGCTTGGGTTTGAACATTTCATGTCCCTCGGAAATTAGATGTTGTAACTAGTGTTCCCAGTAGTAGTGCATTAAGCTGCAAAGTGCTGGATTTCAAGCTTATTAAGCAGTAAGTACTCTTGAGTTTTTATTGTTGCCACATACCTTCTGATAGCCAGTCCCATAATCATATAATATGATGCCTCAAACTGATATGTTTATTGTTCTAAAAAGATTAATAGGCAGATGTTGACCCTGGCAGCCAGATAGAAGGGAAGATTTCCAAAGCATTAAATGTGATATTGAATTTGCTGCATTAAATGATCTATCTTCATTTCAGCTAGGTTGCTTATCTGCTAATTGTGATCTGTAAAGCTAGTTACAAATGTTTTTTTAAAATACTGTCAGAAAGTCAAATCCTGTATTTACAGTCCTAGTGGGCAGAGGATAAGGTCAATCTCTTGTCTTATTGTGATACCCTGAACACTTCAAAATGCTTCTACATCTATGCATTTTGAAGTGAATACTGCTGTAAAATCCAGGTCATTTCAGTTACTTTGAAACAGTCTCAGAGGGTTTTTGGTAATGTTGAGTACTGTATCCACCTCTGGAGCTCCCAGCATAAGAAGGAAATGGACCTGTTGTAGTGGTTCTAGAGGAGGGCCACAAAGGTGATGGGAAGGCTGGAGCAACTCTCTGATGAAGGCTGAAAGAGTTGGGGTTCTTCAGCCTGGAGAAAAGAAGGCTCTGGAGAGACTTTATAGCACCTTCCAGCAACTAAAGGGGTCCTACAAGAGAGATGGAGAGGGAATTTTCACACGGACATGTGAACAAGACAAGGAATAATGACCTTGTTGCAGTGTCGGACACGAACACGCAGATTCAAACAGCAGGTAGCAGCAGGTCAGCCACCGAGCAGAGCGAAAAGGGCTCTGCCCACCTTTATTATCACACTTTTATACTTCTTTTAAAACAATCATACATTGGTAGATGAGGTTAACACCTCTAGCATTTTACAGGATAGGAACACAGTCTATCACCTTTCTCCGCCTTGGAGAAAGGAATGATTAACAATGTAAAAGTTCAGTAAACATTCTTAGCCGGTTAGAAAAACAAGAGCTATGTTTATAGGAAATGCATGAGAACTTTTACTACAAAAGTAAAAACATAGAACACTGTGAAAACCAGGGCGACATGACCTTAATCTGAAAGAGGTCAGATTAAATACTAGGGAAATTCTTTACTGTGAGGGTGGTGAGACAATGGAACAAGTTACCCAGGGAAGTAATGGAAGCCCCATCCCTGGAAATGTTCCAGGCCAGGTTGGATGGGACTTTAAGCAACCTGGCCAAGTGGAAGGTGTCTCTGCTCATGTCAGGGAAGTTGGAACTAGATGATCTGTAAGGTCCCTTCGCACCCAAACTGTTCTTTGATGCCCACTGAGTTAGAAAAATTGGTTCTCTAGAGGCAGAGTTCCTTAGCATGGGCACAGTCTTACAGCAAAGCATCAGACCAGTCTTTTTTATCCGTGGAGCAGCCTCTGTCTCATACTTTGCAGCTCAGATAATGGGCAGATGAAGCACAGGACAACTGCTGAGCACATAAACATATCTTTAAAGGGATCTATTTTGAGGAATTACAGAAAATAGAATCTGTTTGGAATAATCTAACCAAAGCACCAAATACTCAAGTTTATTTTCCATTGTCTGTGAAAGCAAGGAGATCAGTGTTTGCCCACAGAGGAATCACATTGGATCTGCCTTTTGAGTTGTTACAGGATACAGGTTGGGTAGGCATATCTGTAGGGCTGAAACGAGAGAACTGTCTCTCGTTTGTTTTCTCCATTCAAGCATAAATCTCTAATTTTAAGGGCATTCTACCCTTGGTTTAGATTTGTTTATTTTAGTTTTTCTGTCTCCATTTAAAATCCATTTTAATGAGCTGTTTATGCAATGATAGTGTTTTTAATATATGTTTAGGTTTTGTGCAACTCTAAGTTGGGCAATGATGTGTGAAGAGGGCATGAATTAATAAAATGGCAAAGGCAACTGAAATACCTCCAACGTACCATCCAGACAAGATTTTGAAGTGGGTGCCTGTCTGCCTGTTTGCTTGTCTCTGCCTCAGATCTGGGTTCAAGCTGCTGTTTCTCTCCTCAGGGGTGACTTTTCTGGCCGTGTTGCATCCTGAAGCTAGTTAGGACATCCAGCCTGGTGCATAAGTAGTGTCAACGATGGTATGGGTTTGAGTGTGGGATGAAAATCAGGGAATGGAAGAATGCCAGGAAACCAGAATTTCTTCCTGTATGCCATCGTTCTGCACTTAATTCACGTGGTAGGGGTGAAGTAGAGCGGTACCAAGACTCAAGTCAGCTTCTCGAACCAGCTCAGTAGTCATCTTTACCCAAGGCCATTGCTGGCCACCGTGAGAACCTCTGCCAGTATTTGAAAAGTGTTGCAAGCAAGCCCAAATCCCAGAAGCATCTCCAGCAGGGAGCATGGTGCAGAATGTTAGCTGGGCAAAGACTTTTCAAATGCTGTCTTTGCCTGTGGCTTTTCTAATCATGGCAGATCTGCATGGGACAGTCTGGTGACCTGAGCTTTGCCACAGTGCAAGGTATGACAGGGCCTTTTGATGCTCTTTATGTGTGCCTACCTCCTGACCACTCATAAGGAGCTTCATAATTTGTCTCCAGACATATCTTGAATATAATAACAAGAATAATTAAAACTCAAATAGCAATTTGGTGCTCTGACCATCTGGGATCCAGGCTGAGAGATGAGATGTAGCACAGACCCTAAAGCTGTTAGTAAGGTAAGCTTTCTTACTTTTTTTTTTTTTTTGTAATTAATTTAAATGGTTCTTAAATGACTTTTAAATGAGTTCATACTCACAACAGCTTTGAAAATTTGTGCCTTGCCGGTGGGATCTGACTGCTGCTTCTACTGCTGTGCCTCAGTCTGATTCCCAGCTGGAAAAACTGAACCTCCATATCAGCTGGGTGCAACCTCAGCACAAAGGAAAGCGAATAAATAGTTGGAAGCTTTTCTAAACATCATTTAGAGAATCCTTTTTTTTAATATATGAACCCCAGGGAGAAAAGAAAACAGGGAGGAAGAGGATATTACATTTGCTTTATTAGCATAAGTGTGTGATGGCTCTGTTACTTGCTTGAAAAGAGGATGCTGAGAAGTATTGAGTGAATGAAGTTAAAGCCGATGGAAGTGTTTTTTGGAATATCACTTTATATTCTCCTTGTAGAGGTTTTCTCTTCTCTTTTTCAGCCTGGAAAGGCTGGATTGGATTTTATTCTACTAAGGAAACAGACTACACATTGAGGGTTAAGGGAGAAACTGGAAGAATGGCAGAACCAGAGCAGTTAATTCTGGCCTCACCTTCAGGCTTCTACATCCCGAGTATAGCAGCAGAGTAAAGAGGAGTCACAACTACACTGATTATTTTCCAATCAGAAATAGTGTCTTTGTGGCAGGGTGTGACACTCCAGTGCTGCCATTTCTAGCCTCATTGAGCTTGTTATTAAGAGACAGATCTAACGCTATCAGGTGCAGTGGTACACTGATGCGAACAGGCAGCTTTCAGGGCCCAAGTTAAGCCAATATGACGCTGTACCCTGTCACTGTGGCAGCTCATTTGGAGTTAGAAGGGCTTATGCTGAGGCTCTGTAACAAACACTGAGGTGGTTGATGTATGTCATGCCTCCTCATCTGGGGCAAGCTTCCTGTGAGTATGGTGGAGTTACACTTCCAAAAGCCTGTACAGGAGGACAAAGGAGAATGAATTCCAACCAGCATCAAAGGGGAGAGGGAATCCTTTCAGACGCCGCATGCTAGCTTTGGCAGAGGGAAGGGAAAAGGGGTGGTTGTTTCCTTGAAGAGCTTCTTTTAAGTTACAGGTGAAGCTGGGGCAAAAGAGAAGCTCCTTCTCTTATCTAAATGTGGACATAGTTTTTAGCCAGATGAGTAGTCTAATACTGACTACACCATTTTTGCTTCATTAAAAAGTCTGTTTTTAATGCAGGAGAAGTGACAGAAAAACATCCTGAGATTTTTCATTTTGTAGTCAACACCACAAAGCAAAAAATCAGGTCTTGGCAATGCAGCTCTTAGCAGCATTGTCCCATGCTTTGGTGCAGTAGTGGCTGCAGAAGCAGTAGTTTGAAGAGATAATGGTGCCACATGTTGCCAGCTGAGCCCTGATACTGGCTTCAGCATCTTCAGGGCTGCTGGCCAGACAGCTTATACTTTCTGGTCTCAATATCCTTGATCAATATCTGGTCACCAGCAAGGTTTTGGGGTTAAAGCAGCCAAAAGACACATTTTCAGGGCCAACTAAAAGGTGCATTTTATCTCAGGGGCTCCCCCTTTTTTTTTTTTTTTTTCTTTTTACTTGTTGCTCTGTGCCTGACAGACACTTGCAATCCTCACTTGAAGATATGCATCATGGTGGGCAGCCTGGGATTAACCTGAGCAATTGTGCCAGCTGTCTTTCAGACCTGGCTTTACCAGACTGATCTCATCTGTCAGCATTTACAGTCCTTGCTGCCGAGAACTATCAGGCCCAAGAACAAGTAATGTCACCAAAAAGGCACTTCAGCAGCTTGTATTTCAGTCTGTCTTTAGCAACTCTCTTTGAAATTTCCTGTGGATCTTATAGTAGCCATGTGAGATACCCTGGGAAGCTCTGTCAGAGGAGGGATACCAAGATGCCAGTGGGAATTGCCACTGAGGGTTATGGTGACATCTTCTCAGCCCTTTTCAGCTCATTCCCAAGCTGTGAGCCAATAAAGTTCCTGGTTGTTCAAGCCTGAAAGAGTGTGGCTCCTAGATATGTTAGCTGTATCTGGGGGATGCCTTGTGGGAAGAGTACAACCGTATGACTAAGTACAGCTCAGGAAAGTGCAGGGAGAGGGGAAGGGTGGGAACTGACAGAACTAGACAGTTTAATTGTGAGACACTGAGGTCCTCCCCTTCTCCCTCACCTGGGCAGCCAGGCAGTGCCTTCAGCTTGCTTCTGAGGAGCTTCTCTTCAGCACTTCATTTGCACCTCTTCAGTGTCCCACCAGATCCAGGGTAAATAAATAAATAATAAATAAATACATATATACATGAAAAACCCCTAGCACATGAAACAGATAAAAATCACTACTAGAAAAACAGAATCAGTGGTAGGAAGGAGGAAAACATGGTTGTGAGGAGGTCACATATAGGAGAGACTGCAAATTTCTTGTTGCATACAGATTATTTCTAGCCCTGGGTGCTGTTCACCCTGTAGAGGAATTCCACTGATTTGGTCCTCAAACAAGGTCCTGAAACAGTTTTCCACCACTTTTGAAGGACTGGGACATTCTCTCCACTCAGAATTTCAGAAAAACTTGTTCTGCTGCATGGGGCCAATAAGCTTGAAGCCCTTGGCGAGGCAAGAAATAGGACTGGTTTAGTCCAAGTTGTCTTTTAGCTTTATTAGGAGGAGTCCAGCACATTTGTGCATTGCTGTCTGGACATGTACAAACAGACTGACAATTTCTGTGTGTCCTTCAGAAAATAAAAACTGACCCTCCAGGAGTCTGTCTGTGTAAGCACGCTTCCATCTTTGCCTGAGGCTGGAAGTGTTTTAGAAAAGTTAGGGACTAAATGAGTGTGGCACTTCCTGTAACTTCACAAATGAGGATATCCTTTTGGAAGCAGAGGAAGGGGGAAATTAGCTACCCAAGAATACCAGTTTATTGTAGCAGTGGTGTATACATGCTGCCCTCCAGCCAGTGAGGTAGGGCAGGATAGAGACAAATGCTGCTGGGGGAGAGCCTACCTACACCTCAGTGCTGCTCTGTGACCGCTCATTCCTGTACTCCTGCCCTTGCATATAATTTCTAACTTTTTTTTTACACTCTCTGCCTCACTCTGTTGGTTATTTACTCAGAACATGATTTTCAGCTCCATCAAAACCCTTCAACCCTCATTCTCATCTCTTTGGTCCTGCTTTCCTTAGTCCATTCTTGCTCCTCAGCTTTACCATATGCTGCTAAAAGCTAAAAGAGACCCACCCATCCCAAAATAAAATTAAAAAGTACTACTGAGTTGTGAATGCAGTGACTGTCTGATCTGGCAGTTGTCCTCTCTTCCCCTTCTTTCTCCCACAGACTTTCCTCTTCACTTCCCCTCTTTCAGTTCTGTAGCAGGGCTGAATTCCTTGCAACAGAAGAGTGTCCTTTGCTTGTCCATTTTAATCACAACCTTAATGGTAATTCAAATGGTATAAGGCACAAGTTGGACTCTGTACCCAAACTGTACAGGACTGAGACCCTATAGTGTGCTACTGGAAAAGTCTGTCTTATTCCTGCAGGTGAAACAACAGATCGTGTTAATGGGAAGTGAAATGACGAATAACAACTGGCCCGCGCTGTTCCTCTGACAAGCCATCTTGTTGAGAGTGGCTTGGTGACTGATAAGATAAGGGAGTGGAAAAGAGACCTTGAGAGGCTGTTTCATTGAAACTTAAACAGATCTTACACACTGTAGATTGGCTGATGTCCTACCCTAATACTTCACTTTTGTTATTACCCGGAAAAACAAAACCAAATCAAAGTTCCCAAGGCAAAATGAAACTAAGTGAAAGTTCCCAAGGCACAGCAAACCAAAACAGGCTAAATAAAAATATGCTGAAAGACATGCATAATATATTAACTGTATTTTGCTTCATTTGTAAAGAGCAAAAGAGAACAAATAACCAGTGTTTTTGCCCCTTATGGGCCTTTGTCAGGAACATACTTCTCTGAGCTGTTCAGTGGAGAAAAGGATTTTTAAAAACATTTTTTCATAAAATTTTCCAATCTGCCCTGTAAATATATATTAACTGTTAATTTGTTCTTGGGGTTTTTTTGAAGCAGGACTTTTCCAGCTCTCTGACTAAGTGGAGTAAATTTATGCCACCAATAATGGAACCAGTTCAAGCCTGCACACCTTTCTCTGTCTAGCAAGTGGGTGCTACTGAGCTGTACAGAACAATTTACATGCATGTGAGCTGCCAGGATTAAACCTTTAAACATAATTTCTCTGATATCCTCCTCAAAATTGCAGCTAATAATTTAGAAGCCTTTTTTTTCCCTTCCCATCTTAGTCATAAATCCTCTTAAAACGTAACTCTAAGTAATCTAAAGACTGTAAT
The DNA here is from genome assembly GCA_026261815.1 of Monarcha castaneiventris obscurior. Classification (NCBI taxonomy): domain Eukaryota; kingdom Metazoa; phylum Chordata; class Aves; order Passeriformes; family Monarchidae; genus Monarcha; species Monarcha castaneiventris. The sequence continues at coordinate 11,324,375 of JAMPIT010000510.1, read as the reverse complement.
TTAAAATCAAGTGTTTCTTTTTTGGTTTCTATTTTTTTTTTTTTCCAAGAGGGGGTGTATCCTGCAAATGCTTTAGAAATTAGAGCCCTATTTCCAGTACAGATACAACCGTTCTGGCTCCAGTGCTGTCCTCAGCCTGACTCCTGTCCACATGCTGTCTAGTCCACACCCAGCTGGCTGCTGTTCTGTGCCAGAGCTTGCTGACACAGCCATCACTTGGAAACTTGTAGGAAATATCATCAAAATATGTCCTAAACAGAACAGCATGGGGTTTCTGAGGGACTTGATATCCTCTTCTGCACTTAAAGCACTATATATATATATATATATATATATATACACACTGTGGTGCTGCTGGCAGATGGAAACTAGTGTTTTTAAGAAGTTGATTTAAAAGGTGACAGATTCCAGGCAGACAAAACAAAACAGATTTTCTTGCTATTCTAATTCCTGCTGGATATACACCCAGATATCTAAAGAAACAGTGTGCTTTTCAAACCTTTACCTGAAATGACCTTGCAGAAATCTGGAGAATTGTCTTTGCAGACTTGTAGTCAAAGTATGTGTAAGGACTTCTTTTGTGAACTGAAAATCCCTTTCTAATTCTTTATCAGGTTCTGTGTTGAAAGCTTAAAAAACTGAATGGAATATTTCAGTCTAACTGAAGAGCATTTACAGAGGTAGAAACTTGTATTTCAGGGAAGAGCCCCACTTGTGTTTGTAGGGTGCAGAATACATTGCATGCTGCCGTACATGCAGACTGTCCCTGGTCTTGGAAATGCTTTATGAGAGATTTCATCCCTCACAGATTTCTTGCTTTTATGATTTTGAATATGCACACGTACTTGCAAACACAGAAGTTCAGCTGCGCAAAGAGCTGCTGTTCTTTTGAGAGTATGGCTCTTAGGATTAGACTACTGGAGGCCCTATCTCCATCCTTTCCAGAGGTGACCTCTGTTTGTACTTAGTTTTCAGTGCAAGAGCTGCCTGTTCATGCAGCTTTTCCATTTTTCTGTTAGTATTTCCTTTACCAGCTCATGACACAGATAATTCAGCAATGGGCATATTGCAGAAGCACATGCAAGTCACTTGCAGGCACAGGAGGAACCTGTTTTGTTCAAAACAACAATTTATGTAGCTATAGTGCAATTTATGTAGTTGGAGTGCAGACACTTTGCGATTTTAATGTTGATTCAAGAACAAGTGCTTGAAGAATTTATTCCAATGCAGAGTTCTTCTGCTCGTCAGTGTTTAGCGGTCACAGGCTAGTTTTGCAGAATCTTTCCTTGTGCAGGGCTATAGGGATGTGAAAGGATGCCATTAAGATTCTCCCTTGGATGACACACCCTGATACATGATTGCTGTTTTTTGGAGGAGCTGTTTATTTTTATTTCATTCAGATTTTTCTTTGCTGAAAGCTTTCTGCCAGTAATTGCAGGCTCCAAAGTCAGCAGTAACATGGCAAAGACACATCCCAAATATAACAGATCCTAATTATACTTTTGTTTCTTAAAGTCTCTGTCAGGCTGATTTCTGCTTAGAGAGCAGCTTGCCAAACTGGAAGTGAGCTGGCTGGTGATGTGGATAGGAAAACTATGCAGAAAATTAATGACCTTTCCCTCTGTCAAGGGCATCTGCCTGCTCATTACTGCAGTGACGTGGTGTCACAGAATCCCTCAGGTGTCCTCACTGATTCCTGCTGATAGAAAGCCAGAAAGCCTCCACTCTGCTCAAGCGGACTCTTGTTGTATGTTCCTGTGGGCAGGATGAGACACATGTATATCCCCTCCAGGCTTAATTATGTGACACACAACTGTGAGTGAAAGTGGAGGCCAGCAAGAAGCTCCAGCAAATCTCCGTCCTAGCAGTTTTCCTAGCCAGAAATAGTCTTGTGGAACCCCCACAAGCACTGCTCATTCCTCCAGTCTGTAGTCCAAAAAAGAATGTATTTCCATATTGTGGCTTTGCTCTGAGTAGTTTAAAACAGCAGTTTTCAACCTCAGTTGTGCTGCTAACCTCTCCCAACCACAAAAAAATCACTGTGTGGCCCCAGCCCCATCACATTACTTAAAATAAATACAAACACGGCAAGTGCTTCTACCCTTACTAGAAGTGTTTGTGTCTAGTCAAGGACTCTGGTTTTAGAGGAGGCAGTTCAGTCTGAAATACCACTTTCTGCTTTGCATAAAACTATTTGATACCATCACTGCATAAATTTTACTGGGTCAAGGACAGGACTTTATCGCAAGTAACTCTCTGTAACAAACCAGTAACAAAAGAAATCAGAATATGCCTCTTTTGACAGGGGGCAAAGTTTAAAAAAAAAAAAAAGGAGAAAAGAAAAACAAACAGAAGAGTAAGTTTGTATAACTTATAAACTTTTGACATTTTTGATGCCTTCCTTCCAGGAAAATGGAAGAAATGCACAATGTTTCTGATCTAGAAGGGACTTGGGGAAGGTCTTGTCTACATAGTAAATTGAAGTTGGCAGAAAAGTGTCCGTGGCAGGCAGTTACTCATCTGAATAATACCTTAAATGTTTACCAGAATTTCTGTTTCATGGGGAGATTTCCCAAATCATTGAACTGATCAGAAATTTTGCTCCTGTGCTTTGAGCACCATTCCTGGTGTAACAGCCCCCTTCTTTCTTTACCTTTTCTTCCAGTAATAAAGTAAGAAGTAACCCAAGTTTTGCTTTTGATTGTTCCTTATGATCAGCTCTTGATAGGGACTCAATTCGTGCTGCTGTTGCAGGCGTAAAAAAACCCCATGGTAATGCAAAGTTCCTTTTGCATTAGTACAGAGAGCAGTTGCAGGCCTGATAAAAGCATTCTCCTCCAGGCTGTTGTTTTCTCTAGACTTACTACTGCTACCATGTCTCAGGCAGACTTCATGGTCCTAATGCTAAAATGACTCTTTCCTGAAGGAGTTACTCACAAAGGTGGCAGACACCGCTATTTTTCCTCCCCTGTGTGTGTACACTTCCTTTCTGGTGTCTCTCAGAAATTCTTCCCTCCTGTTATTAGTGGTCTCATTTCAAGGTACATGGAGGTAATGGAATTGTGTACTGGAGATGCAGCTTTGCCAAGCAATGATTTTATTTATTTTTATTTGCAGGATATCCCTGGTTTGGATAGCAGATGCAAATATGTAATCTCTTCACAAAGGTTGTATGGATTGCAGTCTTTATATATACATTCTGTGTTGCAGAAATGCTTCTGTCGTCAATTGGTTAATACCACTTTTGGCCCATTTTATTATCTGTTCATTCTGGTGCTGTACAATGTCTCATCATGCTACACAGATATTAAGAAAATCTGTGTTTGCATGATACAGTTTCCCATTATATTGTAATGGACAAATTACTGCTGTTTTTATTCCTGTTAGGATTGGCAGTAATTTACGCTCAGTTGTAGCTGCTTTGATTTAAGTGGTTATGTGCTCTGAAATATTATGGTGTTCCCTACCTTTCTCCCCTCATATCTGTACAGTCTCTCCCAGCTGGCTGGTCTGCTTTTCCTGTGAGCCTGCTACTGCTCTGGCCAACTTTAATCTCTCTCTTTCAGTGCTAGTCTGGTCATAGTTATGTCTGTATATTTTGCTCACATTTGGGCACATTTTTGTGGGGTTTTTTATTCTAGCTCTGTGCTCTGCTGGATGCTTTTAGCTGGACCTAATTTGGTGGGAAGTCATAACTGTCCTTCATTCAGCACATGTGAGACCACATTGTAGGTACTGTATCTGATTTTGGGCTCCCCAGTATAAGAAAGGCATAGGTAGACTGAAGCAAGGCCCCTGGAGAGCTGCCAAGATGCACTGTGAGCTGGAGCAGAGGATGTATGAGAAGAAGTGGAGGGATCTGGGACTGTTCAGATCAAGGGAAGGTCATTGGGGAATCCTATTGCTGTCTAAGACTACCTAATGGCAGGGGATGCATAGGTCAGACTCTTTTCAAAGGTGCATGATGATGGGAAAAGAAGCAACAGACACAACTTGGAACATTTGAAAATCTGACTGTATATATTTGGAGGAAAAAAAAAGTCACCATAGGTGTGATCAAAGACAGACACAAATTGTCCAGAGAGGCTGTGAAATCTCCAGCCTCAAAGCTGTAAAAAACTTGAGTGGAGACGACCCTGAGCAATCTCCTCTAAGCACCAGAGGACGCCCAGTGATGCCTTCCGATATAAATTATTCTGTGACAACCTTAACCTCAGAGAGACAGAGTAGATAATAGGGGCAGCTTTGAAGGTCTGGATGGGAAGCTCTGGGAATCAGTCTCCAGAGAAATAGGATTTGAGGAGATAGCTAATTATATAATCATAGAACAGCTTGAAAGATCATCTCTCCGACATTTTGTGGGAAAAGAAGCCTAGATGAGGTTATCTAGCACCCTGTTCAATTGCATCTGGAAAACCTTCAGAGACAGAAATTCTACTACATCACTGGGGAGGTTTTTCCAGTGGTTGATTGTTCTCACAGTAAAAATTTATTTCATATATTGAGATGAAACCTCTCCTGGTACAATTTTTATCCATTGCCCTTTGTCTTTTCCCTATGTCTCCTTGTGAAGAGAAAGCCTTCATTCTCTTTGTAGCTTTAAGTGCTGTGTCCCCCTGAGCCTTCACTTCTCTTCTCCAGGGTGAAGAGAGGCAGACTGAATGTAATTCCCACCCAAAGTTTTATAAACAGTGCCACTGAAAGAGAGGAGAGCAAGACAGCTTGCAGGAAGGTGAAGGACAGAGACAGTAACTCTAGCCAGTTCTTCTTCTATTTTTGGAGGTCTTGGAGAGGAACTGGGCACAGAATACCACTGCTGACCTGCAGCTTGTCTGACCACAGCAGCTTGGACTGCTGTGGTTTAATCCCAGCCAGCAACTAAAGACCATGGAGCCACTCACTCACCCCATCCCCCAACACCCCGCCCTGTGGGGACAAGAATTGGAAAAATAAGTAAAACATGTGGGTTGAGATAAGAACAGTTTAATAAATGAAGCAAAATAAGATTTAATATTAATGATAATAGTAATGCTTCTAATGGTGATAATAGTAGTTACTGTAATTAAAAAAAAAGAGGGAAATAAAGCCCAAGAAAAACAAGTCTTGCATGATACAATTGCTCACCACCAAGTGACCAATGCCCTGCCCATTTCTGAGCATGATCGTCTATGGTATGAAATATCCCTTTGATCATTTGGCATTATCTGTCCTGGCCATACTCCCTCCCAACTTCTTGTGTCCCTGCTGACTGGCAGAGCACAGGAACCTGAAGAATCCTTTCTCAGTGTAAGCACTACTTATCAACAACTAAAACATCAGTGTTATCAGCCTTATTATCATACTAAAGCCAAAACACAGCACTATCTATACCAGCTACTAGGAAGAAAATTAACTCTATCCTAGCTGAAACCAGGATAAGGACACAGCTAATAGAAAAATGATGTGGAACACTGGCTGACTCCTGTGGGGTCATGTACGTGGGGTCAGTAAGCAGGATTCTGAACAAGATGCTCACAGTTTGGCAGGGCTGCCTGTTGTCCTTTGCTCCCTGCCTCACTGCCTGCCTGCCTGCCTGTCTTCAGTCCTTGGTAACACCCAGGCTGCTGGCAGCACAGCAAGGAGGCTGGTGAGTATCATTGCATTAGCCTTTATTAAAGGCTGTTAGCATTGTGTGCTGTGACATATACCTGGTATTTATCACTTTTTCCCTGGATTGTGTGTTATCATCTTGGATGGATGTGAGCCAGTTTCCAAATCCTGCCCTTCCTCTTTCCCTCCCACGTGATCAAAATCCAGCTGTGTTCAGCAGGTATAAAAATGCTGACCTAGAGAGCCCATGACAGCCAGCTGCACTCCCCTAGTCCCTTTCTCTCCTGTTTCCCTCCCTCATTTTTCAAATGAAGCAGTTCTGCTCTTTCTAGTGCTCAAAATGGGAACTGTGCTTCTTGGTGGAGAAACTTTCTGCCCTTGCCACAGTCACACAAGGAATTCATGTGCCAGCTGCACCAGGTTAGGAAAAGAATGACTTGTACATGTGCAGTGAGAGCCAGCTAGTCCATAATTCAGTTTTCAAGCATATAGCAATTCAGTTTTGCTCAAGCAAGTAATTAATTCAGTTCGCCATTTGAAGTTTGTTATGAAGAGCAGTCTCAGTAAGGCATTGTTCAGCAGCATAAATCCTAGTAAGTCTTTATAAGTATAAGTTTTACTGTGGCATCTTCTGATCAGTAAAACAGGTCTTTTGCTGTCTGGTCAGCTGTCCTCCATTTCACAGCTGCCTGGGGAAGGGCAAACAAGAGCATTAGACTGTCCATGAGAATATTCATCTTCCTTACACAGCAAACGTTCCCCAAATTGCTGCTCATTGATAGCTTCACCCCATGGCCACCTTCCCACAACAGGTCCCTGGTCCAAGGAGTCACAGAGAGCTCAACAGTACAGTGGAATCACCATCTGAATTGCCCTGTGCAGTAAACATGAGGCTGGTTTTCACTCTTTGGGTGCTGGTGGAGCTGGAGATAAGGTACAAACTCACAAACTTTGTGCTCAGATAGTCAGTAGAAGAAAAGACACCTGTCATACTCAGAGGGTTCCAAAAGTGACGCAGCCTCTGTACCTGGCATTGCAGAAATATGGGTGAAAAATACATGGTGAATTGAGGGTGAAATTTGTTGCAGTGAAGAACTGAACAATAAACAGCACTTGTTGTTTCCATGCTTTTTGACTGTCATACGTGAAATGCCCAGACCCATCAGGCCACTGCTGTTCTCTATTTTATTGCATTTGGCAAAGCTGAGTATGAAGAAGATGCAACCTAGGAATCTCTGGAAATTGAGGGAGGCATGAAGTTTTTTTTCCTCTGAAAACTTTTTTTCTAGAAAAGTAAGTAGGACAGACAGAAAGGGGACATTCCCTTCATTGTCATGATACTGGTTACAGACAAGAGTCTGTAAACGAAGGGACATGCTATGATGGAGTGTAAATGTACTGTGTGAATAAAAATCAATTAGCAAAGAGCTATCTACAACTAAGAAACTCCACAACATCTCCAGCAGTCCAGGGCATTGAGTGTCCCTGCGTGCTCCAAGCCAAGTGTTGGCTTGCTGGGGGCCAGGAATTGCACTGTTGTAGATGACAGGCTGCCAAGCTGTTCTCACAGATAGAGGCAATTTTTTGCAGTGAGCCAAGAATTAAACTTTGTGGCCAAGAGTTAAACCTTGTGAGCCTGTGTCAAATAACAACCCTTTTGTAGTTCATATGGTGTTTATGCATTTGTACTGTTAAAAGAATAAGTCTTATTTGGAAATAGGTCTCAATTTTGAAATCTTTTAAATTTCCCTCTTTGTATACTCTTCTTGCACTATAAGAAGGCGTCATCTACTGCTTTTAAAATGTACTGTAAGCTGTAAGTCTTGAATAACAAATGCTACATTAAGATAATCAACCTCTTTAGACCAGTGGGTCATGGCACTGAAATTGCCTGTTCATGAAAGCTCAAAATTCTTCAGCTTTAGAAACCCATGGAAGCACATAAATCACTCAAAATAAACCCACAGAGAAATTACCTCCCCTTCCCCACTGCTGTCCTGCTATGGGAAAGACCTTTTGCTATCCCTGATTTCCCCCTGGAGTGAAATTGCATCCACCATTCAATACAAAATTAATAAAGGTATATAGAGCATGTTGAGCAAACACTGACATATCCCCAGTGGTGAATTTACATCCCCCCATTCTGTTTAAAATTAATAAAGGAAGACAAGGCATACAAAACCAGCACAGGAGTGTATAAAACCCCACACGCAAAGCCCGCCAAGGCTTCGCACTGAGGGCAGGCTGCTGCGCTGGAGTAAGCGGCTCTAAGAGTGAGGCAAAGCCTGTGGTGGAAATGCTGGTTCCCTTTCTTGGGCAGGTTCAGGAGGGCTGCCTGGCAGCATGCCCAGTGGGTTTGTCACTCAGGAGTGGGCATTGCCTGAGCTATTTGGTGTGTTTGCAACATTTCTGTGACATTCCCTCCTTCCTGTAGGTGATGTGCAGGATAAAAGATGCTGTTTCAATTGGAGTCTCGCTCAGCTGTATCCCACCTTCCACTTGCCTTCTGCCTTTCCCGTTCCCAAAGGCACACTCTGTTGTCATCAGCATGCAGTTGTGGGTCTGTAAAAATGTTCTGTGATCTGAACAGCCAGCCAAAGGCTTCATCAGCTGTTGTGATGAACCAAGGACTGCTGGAGCAAAGGAATGAAGTTACTATGAATGTTGATGGCATTCGTCCCCTTCAGAAAATTGCCTGATCTTAAAATAGGAAATAGGTAAGGGTCCTCAAATACTCCTTGGATAATCCACCTGAATGATTATTCAGTTCTCAGGTACCTCTTTATGAACTGGGAGGCCTGGCAAGGAGGTCAAGTACCAGCAAGGTGGCGCCAGTAATTATCTTACAGAAATTAAATATAATCCCTTATACTCAAAGCAGTCAATAACCTCTTCTTTACCAGCACATGTTACATCTGTACCCTTCAGATCTGTGCCAGCCCCCTCCACAACTGCCAGCCATTGATCCAGTTGCAGAAACTTCCCACAACTGATCGTGAACAGTTGGAAACTGTCAGTTTTCAAAATGTTTATGACCACACATTTCTGAAGAGATGAGCTGTCTTGTGTTGCATGCTGGCTTCATGTTCAGCTATTCCTTATCAGTCTGATGTTTTGAAGACACCACTGGTTATCCCCAGGTTTGCAGCACCAGCTTCTTGCACCTGTTCATTTGTATTTTTTGAGCCCGGAGATGTTTCAGCAGAAAGTGGAGCTCTGCCAAAAAGAGCTGTTCCTGCTTGTCTTCATCCCTGCCTTTTTTTCTGTACTTGTGGCATCTGAAGAAGGGGAATGCTATAGCTGTGACAAGGAAAAGCTGCCCAAACTGCTTTGTAGAGTGATGGCTGGTGTGCATATTTACAGAAACAATGTGTCAACTGCGTGTCTTAGGCTCCTCACCTACCAACTTCTCACGCTGCTCTAAGAGAAGTTGCACCAGTCTGTGGTGGTCTTTTGGAGGTCTGCCAATGGTACCCATTGCCACACAAGCAGCATTTTTTTGGGGACTGCCTTGCAAAAACTCCATAGATTTTTTCAAGTTAGATGTCCCATGTGGGATCACACCAGTCACTAGGCATCCCCCTCGGACAGACCCACAGTGTCCTCCATCTGCCAGCATTTCAGTGGGCCCTCAGTGAGTACAAGGCCAAGCTGCTAATCCACGAATTTCAGACGTGTATTTTGCAAGCAATGCCTTTTAGCTAACTTAAAGGTGAACTGCTCATTTGGATGAGGAACTGTGTGTTAGGTGGGATGAAGCTGTTGCAGGAAAACATCTTCCTTCCAAGAAAATTCCTTTCTGTAGGAGAGTCTTTAGTCATCTCTGTAACCTTTGTCATCCTCTCCTCCCTGGGGAGTCTACTCTGTGGCCTTTGCTATTCTACCAAGGCGCCTCATAAATTATTATTCTTTTAAATGGCACTCAGACTGTCGTCATGACTGTTAGCCTTGAAGATTTGCAGTCTACCCTGTAATTCTGAGAGGGAAAAAAATGGTTAAGTGACAGAAGAAATATTGTACTTCACGATAAAACTACTTTTGTGTTTCATTTTCCACTCAAGTCATTCATATCCCTGTCACTAACCTCATTCAGGTCAAGGGCTTGAGGCAGAGAATGGGCATAATATTTTTGGTCAGACTGATGCATCTGAATATTGCAAACATCTGTAATTTTGAAATTGAAATGAACATTGTGTTTAATCCTCAGGCAAATATTATCAAGGCATAATAGATTACTGAAGTCTGCATTTCTTTTGGCAATTCAGACCAAGGCTCTGTTGACTGGTTATTCCAGACATTAATGAACCTGTTTACGCAAAGGGAGCTGCTCCTTATGGCTGCAAATTAGATCCTGGATTCTGCCAACTTCATAGGAAAATCTGTGGGCCAAGTAGTTGAGATAATAATGAAAAAATTAATCAGGCACACATTAAATGTGAAGCATGGAAGAAAACATCTGCAGCACTCAGTGGACGTCTGGGTAACATACTTGCAGTGCTGTTTTGCCAGCTTACATCTGGAGTGGTTCATGAGAAGAGAACAGATGCTAGTGTGAAATAGGTCATCATAGCAGCGGGGCATCCGAACAGAGGCATTTCTCTTTTTTCTTGCAGTAACAGCTATTTCTTTTTATTCACACCAATTATGAAAATGTTAGCCAAGTCTGAAATGTGAATGCATGTATTGTGACAAGCCAGTGCCCTTAAAGGGTGTTAAGGTAAAAAAATAACCTAACGAGGAGGACTCAGAGAGCCCTTTTGCATTACACACTAACAGACATAATGATTATTTTTTGTTAAGATTATGATCTTTTTTTCCCCATGCTTTAGTTTTGTATTTAGTAGAGATGTTACTAAATGCCTTCTAGGTGGCAAATGCCCAGAAGCGAAGATGCTAATTCAGGGGAGTTTCATCAGTCATTTCAAAAGAGAGGTCACACAGATAAGAAAAATGAACAGTACACAGTATGTGAGGCAGTGACATTCAATGAGCCCTTGTCACTAGCAGCCATTAGCATGGAGGCCTGCTGTTACGTTTCAGAGGTTTATGTGCTTTTCTTGACCAGGCAGGGAGCCTTCGGAGCACTGTAGCAGTTAATACCATACAAGTTATTGTATCTTTCTTGAATACTTTATATTTTTAGTGCCATTTAGATTTTTCCTTGTCCCCTTGTGCATCTAAATTTTAAAGAGAATCAAAGAATGCATAATTTATATCTGTCCCAGAGGTAATGGAGTGACTCAATGATATCTGTGAAGGAGACAATTTTAAATTTCATGTCTTATGCAAGAGGTGATACTTATATAAAAAGTGCAAAAAGTGGCCTCAGGGATAATTATCATTACAACAATGGGTGTGGATTCCATGGAGAGCTATCGCAGAAAGCTTTAGTGTTTTGTGTATCACCATCCCTTATGCATCACAGGTATCACGGTTGTCGTGATTGAAAACTTAGCAGCTGATAGAGCTCAGGCAATATGACTTGTATTTTGACTTGGAATAGCACTTGCAGGAGGTGTGAAAAGACAGATTTGCTTTGATTCTGTTGAAGAATTCATGCAAGATGTGAGGCATTTGTTTACTGCTGAAATTCTTTCCTTTATTTAAAGCAAAACAATTGTTTATTGATGCTGGGCAGAACCCATCAGTACATGCTTTGTCGCACAGCACAATTCCACCACACTATTTCTGCTCTCCTTTCCCAAAAGCCTAGAAGTGCCATGGCTAGAAATAAGTGTCTGATTCTTTGATATGCCATATGTTTGAAAATGCACTTTAAGGTTTGTATTACAGAAAGTTCAAAGGAAATATAAATTTGTGCAGTATTCTCACTGTTCTTTCTAATCCAGTACCATATATTCATTGCATTTTTTCCCTGAAACATATCTTTAAAAACAACTTACCACTTTGCATTTTATTTAATTTGGACTTTGCTATATTTATATACTTGTTATGATCTAGCTGCTCCTGTAGTGTAAAATGTTTAACATCCTCTAAACCAATTCTACAGTGACTTTTAACATTGCGTATCCAAGGAAACAGCTGATCTTATTTGCTTTTCCTTTGGAAACTTCCTAGTTTTAACTCTCTTTCCACTTTTTGCAGGATTGGCCATGAGAATTTGTAACATTCCTTTGGAATTACTGTGATGGGGCCACTGAGAAGTTACCTTCCTGTGTACAGGTCTGTAAACTGTGTTGTGTTCTGACTATTTGTCATGGTTTAGGAGTGGTATTCTCCAATTTGGTGTTCCCACTGAAGCCACTCCAAGCTATATGCTTCTCACTACCTCCCTCCCTCCCTCCCTTCCTCCTTTCCTGCCTCCTTCCTTTCCCCTTCCCCTCCCCCATGGTGGACTGGAGAGGAGAATGGGAGTCACAAAAGGTGAAGATCATGGATTGAGATAAGCACAATTTACTGGAAACAGCAATGAGGTAAAAAAATGAACAGTAACAGCAACAATACTAATGAGAGAGTGTGTAAGAGAAAGAAAGCTTATTGCTGACCCCATGGAAACCTCTGACAATACATGACCACTCCCTCTGCCATGCTACCCTGGTCCAGAAGCGAGCCCTTCTCCCTGTCCTTGGAAGATGACCTGAGGTGGTATAGAATAACCTCTGGGTCCTAGCCCTAACCCCTCCTGGCTACTGCAAAAATTAACCCTGCCCTGGACGGAACCAGGACAGTATTTCAGCATATAGACCCCCGTGCTGACTTGTCATCTTTTTTATCTCGAATGCATGCAAACCAAATCTAATTTTATGCTGGAGAAAGTGTTGTGAAAAATTATTTTTGTTTCTCGCCAGATGCTTAGGACATAACTCTATCCTGTTACTGTTGTACAGATGTAGAGTAACCCATTTGTCTTTCCTTTGAAGTGAATGATTGCAGTTTATAGAGTTGAACTGCAGAAAGGAATTGGGCCTGTATGTCATTTTCTTCTCACTGCTATGCCTTTCAGTATGTTTTGGAGCTGCATTACCCTAAAAGGCCCTGCAATCGATTGCTTCCACCCAGCTTGCTCATATGTGAGCAGCTGACTGCAGTTATATCTCTGGATGTTTTCAGAAGCACACTTAGCAAAGGGTCAGCAGAACTACTGAGGCTTTTGGGTCAGGAGGAGCTCAGGCTCATGGAAAGTTTAAGAAAATGAAAAAAAAGTTGATATTTAAGAGACTGTAAGAAGAGCTTAATAATAGTGGCTTGACTCCTGTAGTGTCAGCATGGCAATGAGCGGTGAGAAGCCTATAGCGAATGCTATGTCCTTGTCAGCTGAAATGATAGTGTGGCCAGCAATCACTCTGATTTAGAGGGTAGAAAACACTCCCCTGCATTTCAATATGTTTTTCTATGCAGCAATATAACAGAAAAATTTGATTTCTTACTGCTTTCAAAGCTAGTACTGAACAGCATTTTTATAGAAATCTTTTAAGAAAGACCTATGGGAATCAAACTTTTCCATCTGGGTGGTCATACCCTGCTATCAGTAGCACTCGGGGTCTGTAGGAATTGTATGCCCTAAATAATAATTTTCAAAAATGTTAATTTTGGAATATGCTGCATTTCACTTGCTTGGTTTACCTTAGAGTACTTTAGATGTTACTGCTTTCCTTGGTGACTCTGTAATCACATACTGTTTTATTAGTCTCTAGGAACTCTGCAGGGAAAGTGGCCTGTAAACCTTAAACAAAATCAGTTGGATTTAGGAGATGAGAGGTATCCAAAACAACTTTTAGTTCATTCTTGGCGATTATTATGATTTGGGAATCCCTTTTAAAGCCAACACAGCTCCAAGACACTTCAGAAACTCTTTGAACCTAGATGTAAACATCACACAAGGGCACAGCTTCTGTAATGAGCGAAAACCTTGCATCAGACTGGTTGAGATACTGCAGATACAAATCTGATAGTGGTGCCTTGGGCCTGTGTTGAGTGAAAGCTGTGTGTTCAAAAATAAGTAGCTTTTCAGTGTAATTGAACAACTGTTGAATGATCTGTGTCATCCTAAGGCTTTGACTGCACTGCTTCTTTCTTTAATGAAGATATCCCTTCAGGCAAAATTTGTGGTTTTCTTTGACAGGGCGTGGGGAGAAAGAAGTGCAATACCCTGGAAGACATTTGGCATAAAGGGAGAAAACTAGTTGCAGTGCCAGCATTTGGGTACTTTATTTTACTACTAGCAACAGCAGCTTTATATAATCTTCCTTTCCAGACCTGTTTATGAATGTTGTTTAAATCATGGCTCACCTAAGACTTCTAAGAGTTACTGCTAAAATTGCCAAAGCAAAGTGAGGTTGGGCCTGTGTCTTAATAATGGGATACAAATGCAATCAACAGCTGCCATGAGGAGAAATTTTAGGCAAGTCATTTGTCTAAAACACAAACTTTTAAAAGTTTCCTTGTTCACAGGTCTAATTCTTGGAAAACTGTGATGTACATACAAATTAGTATTGTGCCATTTAAAAAGAGGATAAATATGATATTGATTTGATATATGTACATATTAGATGTATGTATATTAAGTGGCATAAAGTAGTGGGGAATGGGTGTGCTGCACCTTCATTATAATGCAGAAACAAAGGAAAACCAATTAAATTAAAAGGCAAGACAGTTCTACTGAAAAGGAGATAGAAAGTGTAATTTCCCCTTGGAAAGTATTGCCCTAGGGTATTATCAAAAGGTATTGCCAGAAATAGATATTTACATCAATAAGACTTCCATCACGGGTGTATTTTTCATATTATACCTTTATAAAGCAGTTGCAGCAGTCACACAGCAGTGACGGAAGGCTGAACTCACCAGTTCTCAGCCTGGGGTTTGGGTGAAGCTTCTTCTGCAGCTGTGTAGGCACCTCTTGTACCACTTCTCTGCAGGGTCTGGTATTGACATTGAAGGGAAACTAGACAGTGATCCAGCTAAATAATTAGTTTAACCTGGGTCAGCTATTTCTATTTATCCTGTGTCTTTCATTGCAAATTTCAAATATTTTTTTTTAATTTGGAAGTATCTCCTCCTCTTGTTTTCTTAATCTCTTGTTTATTTCCTGCATATGATCCCTCAAGACATTCTCTAGAGAGGCCTATTCTTTCCTGAGATCTTTATTACTCATTGCTTTGTTGGAGTTTTATTAATTTATTGCTTGAGTTTCTAAAGTTTTTCTGTTGGGGTCACTAAATGCCTCTTGGAGTGTCCTCAAACCTTTGCCCTGGGCACTGCTATGGTGAAACAAGTGTCTTGGTTTTACAGGGAGCAGAGAAAAACAAAAGGGGTGGAAACAATTCATGGACACCACATGGGATGAGAAACTTCCAACCCCTGGGGCTGGGCTCCTCTGCCTTGTACTCCTGTTACAACCTCGGGGGCACATGGTCAGCGTGGGCTGGCTCTTGGGGAAGTTTGGTGGGGGGAGCACTGATCTGTTGTCTTGCTGCTTTTCAAGGGAAGAAATCACAACTGCCAAAACATCAATCTGTCAGAAAACATAGGAGGGAAAGGGAGAAGGGAGAGGAAGAGTCTAGGGATGACGCTTTTCCACCCTAGCATGTAATGATGGCAGCCATACCTTTGACCTCCAGACAGTGCTGCCCATGGACATGCTGCTACACTGGATAGAAATGGATACCTTAAAGCTATGCTGCCAGAAGGGCCAAACTCTCTGTGCCACCAGCTTTACCTCAGGGCTCAGCTATCCCACCAGAGGCTCCAATGGAGGGCTGCAACGAGAAACCAGAGGGAGCTGATGCACAAACCAGAACTGTGGAGGAGCATCATTATCTTTGTGCATCTTAGATGTAAATTACCTGGCTACAAAAAGGCAGGAAGGAAAGGGGATGTTACTGCCTGGAAATATGCCATGTGTGCATTTGATGCATATATTTGAATTGTTGAAAAGATGCAAACGAAATAGTTTGGTAGCTGGAGAAAATCTGTAAGCTAGATGCTTGAAGGAAATATGGGAGGATAAAATGGGAAGGTGGGGGAAGTAAATCTCACAAAAGCTGCCATGGAGGAACAGTTGTATTTTATTAGAACGGAAATCCAAACAAGACTGATTTTGTAAAGGCTGCTGTGTCCAAATCGTGAGTCTTCTGTGCAAGCTAATTATAAACACAATGAAGCTGGTGCAAGGACTTGAGCACAAGTCTTATAAGGAGCAACTGAGGTAGCTGGGGATATTCAGTCTGAAAAAAAGGAGGCTCAGGGGAGGCTTTACCACTGTCTACAGCTGCCTGGAAGGAGGCTGTAGTGAGGTGGGAGTCCATCTCTTCTCCCATGTAACAAGTGATGGGGTGACAGGAAACAGCCTCAAGTTGCACCAGGGAAGGTTTAGATTGGATGTTAAGAAAAATTCTTCACAGAAAGGATTGTCCAGCACTGGAACAGGCTGTCCGGGGAGGTGGTGGAATCATTGCTCCTGGAAGTGTCCAAAAAACACGGGGATGTGGCACTTGGGGGTGGCAAACATGGCCATTCTGGGTTAACAGTTGGGCTTGATGATCTTGGAGGTCTTTTCCAGCCTCAAAAATTCAATGATTTTATATGCATTTGTTATTTTTATTTTTGAATGGTGGTTCAGAGCTTCTGTGACCATCCAGCTCTGATTTTTTGTTGCCCACAGCAAGGCATGGAACAAGTTATTATTAGAAAATCTAAAATGGCAGTTTGCTCACCTGAGTGAGATCTGTGGCCAGATGTACTGCAAGAGACTGGAATTCATAGGTATGCAGGGAAAAAACCAACAACCAACTCACACAGCAGTTTGAGTTTCCACTGGCTTTTATGTTTTGAGTTCTTTTCAAGGTATTTCTAGGAATGGTCTCAAGTACTTCCTCTGCCAGAGGAATGGTCCAGAAACATCTTTAAATGCCTCCCTGTTGTTTAGTGATAGCTACTTCCCAGAAGAATGGGAAACCAGTTGAGAGACTCCTGCAAACTACGCAAAGTTCTCATAGGCTCAGATGAGGATTAAGGCTCTTTAATTGCCTCATTTGGTGCGATCTTCTTCTGCTTCAGAGTGGAACTTTGGTGATAATCTTTGCCAATCTTAATTCCTGGGGCATAAAATAAAAAGAAAGGAGACATTTAGTGTCAATGGTCAAGAACGCCTTAGGGACACCAAAGATAATTTGGCTCATTTGCCTTCATTACCAGCAAGAGCAGAGTTGTCTAGACAATCAGTGAGAGATGTTTATCTAATCTTCCAGTGAGGAATATTTCAGTGCCACCCCACATAGTTTCTTCCAGACCTACACAACACTTCTGTATTTTTAAAATCCACGTTATGCTCTATTTGTTCCATAGGAAGCCATTTGGTGTCTTATTTATAGCGAAGCTAGAGAACAGTTCAACATAACTTTCTTTATGGTAGTCTTTCAAATATTAGAAAGGAAAATGACTTTACATTGTAGATGATTTAGGTTGTTCATCTATTTTTCAGAATAAGCATTTGCAGATCTTATAGGTCCCATTTCAAATACTTTTTCCTGTCTTCATCCTTCCATGTGTTGCTAAATTCTTGATACAAGTGCCAGCATTAAGAAGCTGAATATAGTCAATATGACTTTCAGATAATAAAAATTATGCAAAATAAGCCCAGAATTTAAAAGTTCAATAATTAATTATGGAGGTACAACCTCAGCTAAATTGACCCTAATCCATATTGTGCCTCAGCTGTGTGTAAGTGGAGTCACTGCTAGTGGCTTCTCTTCTCTTCCATCAGTTAAACTCTCTCAGTATGATCCTGGTAATGAATGACGCTGTTGGAGAAGCACTAAGTGTGCAACTGATGGCTCTCAGCATATGGATAATGGCACATCTTGCACCTTTTCATTGCCCACATTCTGCCTGCACAGAGATAGCTGAACAATAGATGAGGTGAAATGGTGGCCGTAGCACATTTCAGAAACAATAATTGTCCATTAGGTCCCTCTAAGAGAAAGATAGCAAAGAACTGCTAAGATTTTTATCCCTAAGGCCCACAGAAGAATCAATCACATGTCATGAATGATAATAATAGAAGAGGGAGGACAGCTGTTCAACTGAACACCATCAGTATTGACACCTTCCAGGAGGAGTAATCCCCTTGACCGAAGCAGGTGTCACAATAAGATAAAAGTCATAAGCTACAGCTCCAGTGAGAGTCTGTTGCCATATACAGAAAGATATGAATTGATTTCACTTCTGAAAGGCAGTTAAAACATCTTCTCCAGCTGAGAGGAGAAATCCACTGTCACCACTACTGTTCAAGTCTCCAGAAACAGCAGTGAAACTTGAAGAGATAGTACTGAAAAAACAAGGACTGTTCATATGGCCAAACGCCAACCAAAATGAATGGTTAAAAAATAATCCTTTATTTTTTCCACCACAGCACAACACAATGTTGGCCAGTTTATGTCCTTTTCTTCTGTTTTTTAGCTAAACTATGAAGAAAGGCTACCTGTTAAAATACTAAACATTAAAGGATTCTTTTGGATTAGTTTACATGAGAGCAAATAATAGAATCTTAGAGTCATTTAGGTTGAAAAAGACCTTTAAGACCATCAAGTCCAACCCTTACCCCAGCACTGCTGAGTCCACCATTAAATCATGTCCCTAAGTGCCACATCTACATGTATTTCAAATACCTCCAGGGATGGTGGCTCCACTGCTTTCCCTGGGCAACATATTCCAATACTTGACAACTCTCCCAGTGAAGAAATTTCCTCTAATATCCAACCTAAACCTCCCCTGGTGCAACTCGTGGCCATTTCCTGTTGTCCTATAGCTTATTACTTGGGAGAAGGGTCTGACCCACACCTCAGTACAGCCTCCTTTCAGGCAGTTGTAGAGCAATGAGATCCTCCTCAGCCTCCTCTTCTCCAGGCTAAACATCCCCAGCTCCCTCAGCCGCTCCCCATAGGACTTGTGCTCTAGAACCTTCACCGTCTTCCTTGCTCTTTTCGGGACATGCCCCAGCACCTGAGGGCTTTAGAACTGAACACAGCACTTTAGGTGAGGCCTCAACAGTGTTGAGCGCAGGGAGACAGTCACTACCCTAGTTTTGCTGGCCATGTAATTTGTAAATGATGGTGAGTTTGATCCTGCAATTAATATATTCACAATGTGATCAGCATTAGAAGTTGCCTGTAATAAGCATTCAGCTCCTTTTTGTCTGCCTTGTAAAAACTCTATGACAGCACCTTAATTGAGGACCAGGCTTTGCTCATCTTGAGAACTCAAAGCTGAACAAATTCAAATCAATATCATAAGTAACAGTAAGGCAAAGTCTTGATTTTGGTAAAGTTCCAACCTTCTTTCTAGGCTGAGGTGTAGCACATACAGCACTTCTAGGATTGAGAGTCCCAAGATATGCTTCTCCAGAATGACTCAGGTTTCTAGGGTCAATAATCACTTCAGAAAAGGGAAAATAAGAGAAAGTGACTACTAGATGCCAGAGGTTTAAAAACTAACCAGAATCAAAAAGCAAAACTTAAGGGAAACCACATCAACTTTAACACAGTTGGTTATATGGAAGATATGACCTAAAAATGGCTGTAGGCAACCATTCAGCAAAGAATGTGTTCCTACTTAATGTCACTGATCCCACATCCAAAAGAAAAAAGAAAAAAACCCAAAAGACCACTGAATATTGTGTTCAAGAGGTGTTATGAGAATCTGAGGAAATCTTCACCAGCTTTGCTTAAGCAGCAAAAATAAAAGTAGAAAGATGAAAGGATATCTTGGCTCAAACTACTCTTTAACTTTGAGCATTCAGAACACTATTAAAGATTAACCAAGGAAAAGGTAATACATATTATTGCTCAAAATATCCTAGAACTAAGAAAAATTATTCTTCATCTAAGTAGCCATAGCTTTTTTTCCTAGAAGTAGCCCAGAAAATTAGGCAGTAGCTTGAGGGCCCTGCAGCTGTATTGATTGTACTGACACTTCCCGTTAGAGCTGTGGCTGACCCATTTCTGAGGGCCTCCACTCATGGAGATTCTCTGAGCAATTCAGTCCAATGCCTAATTTTCCTTACCATTAGAAAAATGCTTTTTTTCCTTTCTTTTCTTAACATGAGTTACTTCTCTCCTACCTTCAATGAACAGGAATAGGTTATTCCCTTTATTCTTGCAACCATATTTGAAATTTTCAATGTGTTTTGTCATGTTTCCCCAAGTTTTGTCTTCTTTGCATTAATCAACAAATTATTCCTTCAATTTTTTGTCATATTATTAAGAGTACTCACTATCAGTCAGTTATGTCCTCCTTAAAATGTGGCATCCAACACTTCACCTAAGGCTGTGGCTGAAGTCTTTCCAAAATGAAGTAACAAAGGAGAATTCCCTCATGTGTCTTGTAGATAACATTCTCCTTTATACTTCCGAGCTGATATTCATACATGTGTGACAGCGGCTCTGTTGAAGCTTGTGATCTACTGGATAACCTCAGGTCTTGCTTAGCAAGACCAGACTATTTGGTTATTTCCCACCGAGTGTTTGCTAAATTAACTGTTTCTGACCTCATCTCTCAAAGTTAATTGGCAGCAGTTCTAAGATTTTCTCAGTCAGTGATCTACATATTCTAGGGTGAAATTTGTAAGGCCTAGACAATTTGAAAAATTTTAACTTATCTCTAGAGTTCTCTCTAATCTATTTTTTCCTATTATGAGCTGAATTGCCATTCCTTTGTCTTCAGTGTTAACTGTTGTGGCTCTCTGATCATCAGGGATCCTGCAAATAGCTTTTCCTGATGTGTGGCAAACCAACTCTTTTCTCCTTGCTAATAGCGGTTTCTTGCTATTGCACTTAGTGGTTTTCTTAGGAAGTTTTCCTAACTTTACAGGCCCCAACAAAAGTATACAGAAATGTTACGCAGACTTGGTGAAGGGCTTTGAAAGACAGAGTACAATTTTCGTAATATGGGACTTCACAGAGGCACTAGAATTACAAGAGTGGTTGAAGGTAGTTATGACAGTACTTGACAGGTAGCACACAGATGTCCCTATTCTTACAGTCTCAGAGAAAACCTGACTAGATCTAATTGAAACATGAACCAGCACCAAAGAGAATAAAAGAAAACATTTCAGAGGGACCAAGGATCTTGAAAGCAAAGGTCAAATATTAAATCTAGGAGAGGGCTGACTCTGAAATATGGCACACTGTTTGTAAAATTGACTGATAACATGTCTTTTGCTTAAAGGAGACTTAATTGCTTCATAATGCCATTCTTTAATGTTTTAGGGCCAGTAATTCACTTTAGTTAATCATGATCATCTGTATTTCTGTCAATCCATGAAAACATCCTGAGTGTTCCTCTCTTCACCCAGCTTTTTTTACTCTTTTGAGGTAACAAGGAAACAAGTGGAGAAGGAAGAGAAGATGATTACAGAGTAACAATTTAAAGACAGTTTATTCTATGAATAGAGTTCTTATTCCACTGTGCAATATTCCTTTCTTTTTGCTGGTTTTCTTTTGGAGGGGTGTGTGAGCTATTCAGCAATGTTTCTGAAATCCTGACCAAAGTTCTGCAGACCAGATCCTGTCAGGTTCTTGTGTCTGTCACACATGAGTGAGATCAATCAAATGCACTATCTGTTCCTAATGAAGTGTAGACATACAGAGAGATCTGGCTGTTCTTTTGTTCTGGGGCATGAAGCATTCTGAGCCTCTGATCTTTCTATAATCCCTCCAGGAACATCCCCTTTTAATGCTAGAGGCCTTTGCCTAGAATTTGTAATGGTCGCTCCTGCAATCCTTCCACCATTACTGCATCTTTGATTTTTCCACCTCTGTAGCTCTGTTTGTAGGTTGAAGGGAGTTGGGATTTCTGTCTAGGAAGTCTGTCTCTGTCAAGAGCCATACAGTCAGCAGGCAGCTTGCAGTGCCACAGGACAGACTTCCAGAAAAAAGGCAGTGTTTGATAGCCAAATGCAATATAGTATTTTAAGGTCTTAAAGTTGTAAAAAAAATTCCACAAGTCTACAGTGATGTCCTTCATGACATTTTGTTTCTTTGGGGATGTTTCACTGCATGTTCTGAAGATTCACTTGACTGCTGACAGTGTCACCACTGAATGCATGATGTGCTTAAGACTGTGGAGCCTAAATCAAAGTAGAGAGCTGTAACTTAGCAGCTTGTGGCTGGTCCAGAGGCTTTTCCTCACTTCCTTGGTTCTCCATTTGTACTCCTTTCTGCAGAATTTCCCCCAAAGTTGAAATCCTTGGTTTATTCTTTAGACTTCCAGGATTCAGATGCTCAATGAGAGTCCATAGGCCTACAGCTAAGGTTTACATCTACACCTTGGAGGTGCTCCCTCTGTTCATTTTCCAAGCCCACCAGAAGCAGTGTAGCACAGTTAGAACGATGCTGGGTACAAGCTAATAAATTGCTGTGATTGGCAGTGTTTATTAGCTCTGACTCAGTGCAGTAGACTTGGCCTCAACACTGCTGGTGAGTTTACATGGCTTCCAGTTGTCTCTGACCCCGAGCAGAACAATCCTCAGCTCACTCAGCAGAATGGTGTCCTGACCCACACCATGCAGGCACCTCCTACGGTAGACTTTGCACAACATTTAAAGCACCACAGATCCCTGGAAACAAAGTATTCTGTGAGCAGAAAAGAAGCCTCCTTCAATGGATTAATGTCTCCTGTCCCTTAAAAGTTGCACCTCAGTTTCCAGCTACCCCTCACGTGCCCGTGCTGTGCAGGCACACCGGTGCCAGCTGGCAAGGCTGCCCACACCTGCCCATCGGCTGTTCCCAGGCACAGCTCCCTATGGCTGCTCTGCCTGCCTCCCTCTCCCTAGGCAGCAATTTGTGTGCAGCTTCACCGTCCGGCTGCTGGTTTTCATTAAACTTCCAGTAATGAAATTACCTCTGGTGACTTCTCTCCAACTTTTATGCTGGCTCAAAAGCGGGTTCAAATTTGCTACTGCCCGTGTTCTGCCAGGAAAGGTGTAATAGATGGACAGGCAGAGGTTCAGTTAAAAATAACCACAGTGGATGAAAATCAGACTTGCTCTTTGTGCTTAGGCTGCATTTTTATATTATTTTGATACAGTATTACACAGATCTGATCAGGGAGCATACTGCCTTCAAGCTCTCATTTCCACACTCATCACCAGAGGTTGCCCTCCCTTCGGCAGAGCTTAAAGGCTCAGCAGATTCTTTGTTAAGTGGGATCTGAGAAATGATTCGTGTTAGAAGAACCAATTTTTTAAAAGCTTTTTTTTTTAATGACTCTAGTATGGTTTTGGGTATGGCCAGGCAAATGATTGAACTGAGGCAGCTGGGACGATGTGGTGGAGGGGGAATGGGTCAGAAACAAGGCCCTGTGCTACTCACCAACATTGAGAACTTTACACCCCTCAGTGCAGTGCTGTTATAAGAGGCTCTTGCTCCTTGGTCCCCTTATTTCTACCTGTTTTGTCTCCACAGTTAGGTAGCTTGTCCCAGGAGAGAAACTGAATAGTAAAAAAAGTGAATTTGTAAACTGATGGAAACATTTTTACTAGAAAATTTAAAATTTTGCATGTTCTTGATGTCATTCTGAATTTGTGGCATTGCAGCTTTTATGACTGCATGTCTACAGTATTTTGTTGTTCATATTCCTTGTTCAGTAGGGGAGATGACCAAAAATTTTCTCTTTAGGTCTTTCAACAGGTGAGATAAAGAACAAAAAAAATTTGATCTCAATAAGATTTAACTGTGTTACGGTCTGTAGCAGAGTCAATTTCTTTGGGTATCAATAATACAACAAAATATTCAAGGCCGCTTGGGCTTGTCTATAGAAAATGACAAATATAATGAGGTACCTAAGTCCCATTGCCTTCATAATTTTTCATTTTTCTTGGTGGAAAGAGTTGATTGATGTGACTGGAGCATTTTGCCCCTGGGATTATTACTTGCATCTTAATCAAGGAAATCTGAGTAATTTGACTATGTTGCCAACTCTTCTCCCTACTCCAGCTGAGACAGGTTATAGATTGGACAAGGTTTGAAATGACTCTCCTTTTCAAAGCATTATTTGGTGAAGAAGCAAAGAGCCGTTACCACTTTAAGAGAATCTGTCACCTTGTCCTCTAGAAGAAAGGCAACAACAATCTTTTCCAATAATGCACTCGTTATCTCCCTGCTGGAATTTATCAGGCAAGAAACATATTGATCCAATTTGCAGGTTGCAGTCTGTAGTTCTCTGAACATGTCCAAACCCCTAGCACATGATGATGGCCAGAACTTAGTCTGAATTTAGTTTGCAGACGTGTACCTCCATCTGCTTTCTCCCTTGTGGATTGCTGTTCTCTTTACAATCCAAGCAACCTAAAGTAGAAGAAAAAATCCTTTGTTTAAACTAATTACTTTTAACTCTGTGCTTCAGGAATTTCTCTTACAATGTTTTTCTCCATGGTTCCTCACCAGCTGTGACTTTGGAGCAAAAAATAATGCATGGAATTTTTTATATCCAAGCAAAATATGCTTAATTGGTGTCAAAAAATATCTAGAAACTTTATTCTATTCATTCTTTATAAGTTGTTATCATTTCTTAATGGAGACAGTATTTTGTTTACATAGAACTGGCACTTCACTTTTAATCTCTGGGCCTGTTCTTTAGGATTGCATTTTAAGATAACAGACACATTATACTTCTCAGAAAACCCTGTTGTAATGATTCACTGTGCTTTACCCATCATTATCAAACAAAAATGAATGTGAAATTATTCATTTTCTGATCGATTTAGAGTGTGACAGATAAATCTTCCTTGTTTGTTAGAAACCACTTACAGAGGCTACTATGGCAACAAAATTAATGACAAAGAAGGAAGCTGTTAATTAATTGTTCAGGCTGACTAGAATAAGAAAATCCTGAATCTTTGCTGAATCCATTTACTACCATCCCAATCACTCCTGGTTATTTATTTGAAGAGCTAGTCCTTCTTTTTACTGTACTGGAAAAAGAAAGGCGTTTATGATAATAGAATTGAAAGGGCACACAGACTTCATTAGCCTTCCCCCCTGTGATCCCGTTGGACGTGATCGCTAAAATTTGGGTCGTGCTCACAATGATCCCCTCAGCTGCTGATAATTCGATGAATAAAGCTGATAATGCCTTTAGGCCACTAAGGACATAAACAAATAGGAGTAGTCCCTGCCTCAATGGGTTTACAGTCCACAAAGCTGATACATGCCAAGCAAAAGGTAATAATACATTGGGATGCAGGCAAATAGGGTATTTCCAATTGTTTTTTGAAATAGTCCTGGGATGCTACCAGAGAAATTATGTGAATATGTGTTAGTAGGCATGAGATGAGTTGAGGAATACATGATCTCCCCAGGAAAAAAGGAAGAACTCTTGGGATGCCTATAAGGCAGTTAAGTAGATAAACTACAGCAGTCTCCTTACTACTAAAGTTGGTGTATTATGCTCTGTAAAGCAGGATTGATATGTTTTCTACAACAGAAGGATCAGCCAACAAACTGATTCAAGGCATAACTTATGGAGAGACTGATCTATTTTACTTTCCAGAATAAATTACAGTTTGAGAAAATAAATACATCTCTATAGAAAGTTCAGAGCATGAAAACTTCAGGCATTGTCCATTTTTATGTAGATATTTAACTCAAAGAGCCGGCCATATGGTGGAAATGCAGATGGCCAGAACCCTGTAAGGTGTATTGCCATATGGCCAAAACTCTGCTTTTCCAGAGAGTTTTGATAGGTGGGTAAGGTCTCTGCTGCTTTGAAGTGGGCTGAGGAGATATCATGTAGTAACAGGATGCTCCTTCTCCCTTCCTCTTTGGCATTGTTTACTTTCTTGTCAGCTTTCCAGACACATGACAATTGACCTTCTAAAGTATCACATCTATGGATTTAGAAGCTTATGAAATATGAACTGGAGAACCAAAGACTACCCACTTTGACTTCCACAATGAAATTCCTTCAACAGATGATTCTTCTTCACAAAGGCAACGATTATGCCGCTGAATAAATTAGGAACAAGCTTCCAAAGTTGTGACAGGAATCAAAAGTAGTGATTGAACAACTGAGAAGCATTTGCTTTTCCGTAATATTCCTTCAATAAAGAGTTACAACCAGATTACTGAAACAAAAGAATAAACCCAAATGCTGCTTACAGCAGTGTATTACGTTTTTCTCCTTGCAGAGCCCACGGTGTTGTTACTCTAGTGGCTCTTTCCCCACTAGGTTACATAATTTCTCTCTTAGATTGAAAGGTTACACTGTAAAACAAAAGTGCTGTGAGTTGGTATTTCCAAAAAAGGCGCTGGTAGCTGCTCACAAGCAGTGCAAAAGTGTGTTCCATAGCAATAAGCAGGTTTACAACACTGGGAGCCTTATCTTCTTTCCACAGCCATATATGTGTACTAGGAGGGCTACCTAGGGTGCAGGATATGATCATGGTCCCCCAGTAATTTCTTGGGCAAAACTCTAATTTGTGTCACGTGGCTAAGAGAATTGTGATGGTGATGTGCAGTGTCTGCTGAGAGGAGAACTTCCCCTACTTGAAAGTAGCCATTAGAATATTTCTTCCTTTCCCTCGTTCTAATGTTTACAAATCTTAGCTGATTCTTTGCTAGCTGAGGAGGGGAAGAGGAAAAAGCCTCACTGCAAATAACAGCAAGAGGATTCCTTTTCAGTGCAGTAATAAAGATACCAAAGGCCATCCTATTTTCCAGGTACTCTTCTTTTCTTCAACCCATGATATCTACACTAAACATGGTGCCATCAGTCAGCTACGGTGTGGTGGATTCATGCATATTTACCAATTTGCAAATTATGCGTGGAGAGCTCTTAACATAGCTGTTTCTTTGTCTTTCTGCTTTTCTTCCTTCACTAATGATTTAAAATGTTTACATGCCTAGCATCAGAGGCTGTATTCGCTGCTTGCCGTTTGCCTTTGTACACCAATTAGGTCTTTGTAATTTAAATGATGTTTTATTTGTTGATTTGGAAGCATCCTTGTTGGTAGAATGAGGTTTTCTTCATCCTGCAACTGTTCTTTGATATAATGATTTATTAAGGTACTAGGAGAAATATTGATCCTGCTAATAGCTTCTGCTTTGCCACAGAATGCCTTACATTTTACTCGCTGAAAGGGCCATATTCCTTTCCTCATCATCTGATTGACCATAAATGCTTTGGCCTTTCCCCAGCAATTATCACACTTACCAAAGCAGTGGGTAAAAGTCAAGTATTTATAGACTAATTAGAGAATTCAGCATGTCCAAATGTGTACTTTACACAGCACAAAGAGTTAGTGGACAGCACTTTGAAATTAGGGAGTGGGTCCATACTGCTCAAAAACGAATTAGCAAATTCAGAGGAGTTATGTATTTATTATCGATCAGGACAATCTTTCTGGTAATTGCTATTGTGGAGTTATGTGCTGACCCTGTGATTTATTAGTGGCATTTATGCTTACATTACATTGATATTTCCCACTGTATTCTCTGTCATCTATTCTAACCTCCTCTTTCTTGAGAAAGCTTTCTATTGTTAGTGCCTGCAAGGTGGTGGTGGTGAAGGCATTTATTTTGTAACCCATCTGGAGCTGATTCCTTCAGTAGTTTTTGTTAACCACCTAGGAAAATGCAGTATTTCTGTGTTAACTACAAATGCTGAAAGGGAATAGGGAACAGCTCCATGCAAAACATGGGACAAGGCTTTTAAGGGTTCAGCAAAATAAAGCCAAATGGAGGTGAAGGTGACCTGATCAGCTGTGGATTAGTGTCTCCAGTGGACTGCTTAAGGTTGTGGATACAGCGTTACAAAAAACAGTTTCCTATATTTAATCCTGTCGGGGCATCCAGTTTTATCCCATTTTGCCCTGTTGGGGCATCTGTAGACTTGTGTTGCAAACTTACAGCAGTTAGCGAAAACACATTAGTAGAGGCATGTTAATTTTTATGCTTCACAGTTAGAGCTAATTTCTGGCTATTTCATGATCAGAAAGACTTTGCCTGTGGGGGGAAGATTATGAGAAATTGGTTTTTTGTAGTCCTTTAAAAAATTTCCTCCAGTAAAGACTGCTGAAAACAGAACACAAAGCTGCTTTTCATAAATGTCACTTGCTCCTGTGCAATTACATACTCCTAAAACTCTGGCCAGAAAGCACAGAGAAGAAGAGTATTAATGTGGTCTTGCATTAAGATCTATATCTTGAAATATGCATGTATTAGTCTGTTCAAGATTTGTTTTTAGTTAACATTTGGTACTTGGGATTTATTTTGCTAAGTGTGAGCACTGTTGCTAGTGAAGCTGTCACATAGGTGAGAGGACTTTTGTCACCCACATGAGAGCTAGTCACCCTGCATAGGCAGTGTAGACAAACAGGCATTTCTAGGACAAGAATCATCTCAGCTTTAAATAGCAGGCAAAATAAATCAGATTCATCACACCCTAAGAGTGTTTCTCTCTGTTAACAGTGAAGGGAGCTGTGAGTGACTAGCTCAGAGGGACATGTCCACAGTTCAGTGAGATGAACCCATACTGATGTGGTACATGGGATGAGTTACCCGCCATGAGTCCCCAAAGGAAAGAATATGTTGCTGAGAAGGTCTGGATAGCATGCTCAAACTCAATCCCAATTTTTTAGATTATCTAAATTAGCTGAGGTCTACAGCTCAGATCCTACAGGTCCAGCCAGCTGGCAGCTGGTTGGGATCGAATTTGCGTGTAGGAGGTGGGTCTTTTACAGGTGTACATCAGTACAGCTCCATTACTGCCAGCAGAGCTCTGCTGACTGCACCAGCACAGGATCTGATCAGCAGAAAGGTAGTTCTGCACCTGAATTACAGCAGCAGCCAAGGGGGGAGATTGTATCTTCCTTTAAGCAGGATAATGTGATGTGTGGCTTGGCCTTGTTCCAGCCACAGTAACTGGCTGTAACAGTGGGATGGGGGGGGGGGGCAATGGGAAGGGGGATCACCTTTGCAGCAAGTGTGAGGAGATAGGTTGTATCCAGGTGCTGTGCTTAAATCACTGTGGCCCATATGGAGGGAATGGAAAGGATCCCAGCCCATGACCAGCATTGTCAATAGACACCTTTAAGTAAATTCTCTACAGCAACATATCTTCATCTCTGAATGTTAATTAATAATTGATCTTGTTATGTATGTAGAGGACTCCCTATAATTCAATTCTCTATATTTATGTCTCATAAATGACTCTGCCTTGTCAGATTTTATGGTGAAATAGTAGATCCAAAAATTAACATAATGTAACAACCAAATCGCATATATAGCCTTGATCTGCAAACTCTTTTGCCCATGAATAATTTTAGTTATTACAACTGAACTCACTGGGACTTACATATGCTTTTGCAGGATGAGAGCCTCAGTGTTTATTAAATTAATTTCTTTCATACACTACATGTGTTCAAATGAAACTAATTTATCTGTCATGTATCTAGGATTTTTCAGTATATATTATGTAATTAATTTTTAAAGTGTGGTTCTAGTGAATCAGAGGCCTAGCTAATATTTCCAGTAGATATTTAGATAAAACTGAATCTGAATTCAGGGTTTGGAAGAGATTATTGCTTTGTATATTTGTATGTCTTAATATGTATTATACTGTTTAGCACAAATTATATGTGTGTGCAGTTATAAATATCTATGCATAGGTGGGCATGTACAGGTAGATATGCATGCATAGGTGCATGTAAGACTTGCTCTCTCCATACATGTATCTATTTCTATAACTATGCAGATTCTGTATGTTTGAAAACACAGTTTCTTTACTTACTAAATATACGCACACCCAGGTGTACTCACGCTAGTCTGACTCACGCCAATCTATCTTCACTTTCAAATAAACAATCTTATTCTATTTCTGGAGTTTAAAACATAAAATTCCCCTTGTGGGGACCACTGTGCTGTTTAACTCTGTGAAGGAGGAAAGTCATAAGATTCAGTTCTAATGCTCATCCAGAGCTTCTATGTGGACAAATGTCATCTGCTTTGTGTTGGTGTGTTGTGAAGCTGAAGAAATGTTGCACTTTGTAATGACACTGTGTTTATATATTGCTTTGCTGAGAAGAGGGAATGAAAGGAAGGTAAGAACCTTGCCCACAGTCTGTAAATTTAAAAATAGAAAAGGTTAGCCAATGTTTTTGTATTTAAATGAAACAAAAAGGAATATTTAAATGAAAGAAAGGAAATATGCTGAGCTTGTTCTGAGAATGTTGCTTAATGATATACAAATAATCACTCAGATTGCAGTGTTTGAAATGAGTGTGGTTTATGATCTAATGTCTAAAGATCATTAACCGACATCTGCTAGTTTCTGGAAACAGTGCTGAAAAAAGCCCCAAATATAAACTCCTTCAGTTAAATTGCCCTTTTTATATGCTGTAAGTAATGGGGAGAGAACCGTAGGGAAGTCTGGAGGTGCTGCTCACATTCGGGTAAAATGAGTTTGTTCTCTGCCATTCAGAATTGACATGGAGAGATTACTTTGTTTCCCTTGTAAATGAAAAAATGGTTGTTTTTCTTTGCTTACTTCTTTTATTTTAAATGGACTCAGGCAGCCATGAAGGCTTTTAGACAGGACATTTGGCCCGTGGGGCTGGCAGCACTGACTTTAATGCATTGCTTACTGACCTTAATCCCTGATAGTGTGGATCTCAGTTAGGGCGCTCAGCATCCCCACATGGAGCTGCTTTCTCATAGCTGTGCTCATGCAGTGGTGTTCCTTGATGCACAAGATGCCCTGCTCACGTTGGTGCAATAAAGCTGTCCAGACGTGGCCCCTGAGGGAGAAATTCTGAGTCTGAGATGTGCTGGTGTGTGGGTGTCCATCCCCTCACATACTTGGTTGTCCTGTTTGGGTGGTGTAGGCATAGGAGTTAAGATAAATCAGGTGAGTACCGTTGTGCTTATAGTTTGAGCTCGTAAATATAAACACCCCGTCTTCCAAACTCCTGCTCATGAGGTATCTTTATATTCAGAGGCTTTTTCAATGAGCTTGTCAGGTTGTGTGTAAGAGGAGGGCTTTTTAAGATTGGATCCCTTAAAAAAGATGACTGCAGATAAAAGTGCATCAGTGTGCATTAGGGATGAAATTTTCAAAGCAAGGGCATCCTGTTGAGCTCTGTTTTGCCATTGTTGGCTTATATGTTCCTTCTTTTGTGTGAAGTGCATTACAAACACCTCTGCCAGAGGCCTTGTGTTTTGGGGTTGATCTGAATTTATGGTCAGACACTTAAAAATGAGATAAAGGTGATGAAATTATGCTAAGTGAGCTTTTTCAATTACCTTTATTTTTTAAAAGGAAACAACCTGGAAGGTGGCACTTATGTTGTTATAGTGGCAAAAAGGTATCATTACTGAATGTAATTCAGCAAACAAATGTCTACAGGGCAAATGTCTACAGTCACAACATGATCTGTGCACAGCATAACCCCCCAGTAAATGAAAGTAGTTTGGGTAGTTGGCTCCTCAGCGAAACAGAAAAATGCTTTGGCCTTTTTTTTCCGGAGAAAGGAACATACTTTGGGCTGGTAACACAGCAGCCAATGCACATCCGATTCTCACTGTAACTTTCCCTAATGAGGTTTATTTATGTCCCAACTCTCTGCATGATCACCAGTCATGAAATACAGTCATTCAGGAGCATGTGTACTCAGGGTTTTTGCAGAGATGCTGGTAACATATAAATGGGAGTTAGTGGTTGCATTTTGCAGTTAATTGTTTTGACATGTGGTCCCTTGTAAGAGGTTTAACCCCGGATTACTCCAGGTCTCTAAAATGAGGCCAAACAATTACTGTCCACAAAACAGACTTGACTCAGGCATGAATTTACTGGTGTTTGGGAGCACCTTACAAGTCATGGACAATGACACTGGAGGATGTTGAAAACAGTCTAAATGATACCAATATTTATTTTAAAGAGAAACTCTTTTCAAAACTTTTATTGAAAGTTTAAGAGGAAGAGGATAGAAAAAAGCTATGCTTTAGTTTTATTAAGCAATGTTTTAGTTTTATTAAGCGTAACTTGAAATACATCAGCCTTCTGAGCAATATACTTCCCTTTGGATATAACAGAAGATGTCCCTGTGTACCTCAGGCTGGCCTCAGGTGTCATTTTCTCTTAGGCAACTGAGAAATACGCCTTCTCTTCCCTGTGATTCCTGCAATCCAAGGAGAAAAAGGGTTTCAGAAAGAGAAATGACTGTTCCTTTAAGTTTATGTCAACATTATCACACAACTGAAAAGGTCAGGAAATTTGAGATTGTCTGTAATGACACAGACTGTAATGCTGACTCAGGTGAGCTAACAAGCCTATAGAAGGCAGTGGATTTGTGCTGACACAGCATGGACAGCCTTGGAGCTATATATTTAGCCATTCTTGGCTAATTAGTCCTCTAAAATTTCATTTTTATGTACCTTTGGACATGTACTGCTGCGGAAATGTCAGCTTGAGCATGGAGGGAGACCGGATTCATCCTTGTGATTTGAAAAGAAGAGTAGGAGCTGAGCTTCTCTGCTCGACAGGCAGGGCCAACTAGACATGCCCAGACCACATACCTGGACCAACCTTTGTCTTCATAGATCTCTTGTTCTTCCAGAAGAGTTGGCTTTTAAATTGGTCACTGTCCTTCTACATGAACAGGATCTGATGAATTTCTCTGTTAGAGAATCACAGAGCTCTGTGCTGTGAATTCTAATGTGGAAAACTCACTGTGCAGGAACCAAAAAAAAAGAAGTATTAAATTAAAAAAGCTTCTAACCTGATATAAATAATCTTTGTTGCCAGTCACTGCACCATGTCATGGATCAAAGTTGTTTTTTTCTAACAAGCATTTGGATAAGCTATTTTGAATGTGTAGATGACATTGGAAATCACTCCTGAGTGGTTTGTTATTTTTTTTTCTTCTTTCTGAGGTTCTTATTTTAAATCCACTTTTAAGTCACCAATGTCATAAGAAAAATATTTCATTATTATATTAAAGGAAGAAAAGTGCCCTTGGCCTGCGATCACATTGACCCAAGATTTTATGGTAGAATTTTAAAACCCCTAACCATAGGGATTTGTAATTTGAAATATAGATGCAACCTTGGAGTGTACAGTTTCAACTTTGTTGGCTGTGATAAATATGAGCCATAAAGTAAACCTGTGCTCTGAACCAGATTGGATCAAACATCATTGCTGAAGCTCCTTTGCCATTTTTCTATGTTTCTCTTCTAAGCATCTGGTTCTACAGATCACTGTTCTGCATTTCAAGGTTGTATTTTTTCGGAGGCTGAGGTTAAGGAATTGTCACATCCCAAGGGGAATCTTTGCTTTATTTTTTAATCCATCTTGCTGTAGCTTTATTTCTGCAGCAAGTGGTTTCAGTAATCCATACTGATGAGTTGTCTGCTCTCCAGGTAGGGTTGACAGGTAGATTTATGAACCAGGAGAAGATAATCTGCTTCCACAAGGGGTCACTGGTAGCAGTGCACACAGCAACTAGTTTCTGCCATCCTTCTGTAAAGGGCAGGTTTAGACAAGCTTCTCATCAAATGGAATAAAAAAGGAAAGGGTGCTCTTACTCTTTAGAGGTATACTCTATGTACTTTACAGAGAAAAGGGGCAAGATAGTTAAATGAGAATGCTTTTAAGGGCTTTTTTTCCTTTCAGTAGTCAGGTAGCTGGGTGTCAGAAGACAAAGTCCTTTTACCCTCCCTGTCTGAGTTGGGACTTCACTGTTCCCTGCTGGTAGGGTATGTTTGGCTGATGTTCCTTCAGAGTCTGCATCTTAAAGGTCATGAGGATTGCTAGAGCCACAGACAGTGTAGCAAGAAATTCTTAATTCATCCATAGAGTCTGTATGAGTAATTAAAACAATTTCTCCTGAAATCCATATGCCCACCTGCCTATTGTTAAAAGAGGTTGCCACAGGGTGTAGTTTTAGGACACTTCTCTCCTTGTTTCTTTGTGTGCAGTCAGCAAGGGTTCCTGGTGTCAGGGGACAAATCTTCCTTTTAATTTTTCAGTCTGTCTGAAAATCAGCTTTGGAGAGAGGCAACTCCATTAACAGGAATTAATGGAGCCCTTTCTATAGGCAGGGTTCTGTCCAGAGTGCTGGGGCCTGTAAAAATCAGGACATTCCCTGAGCATGTTATTTCTGTGTTCCTAAAGTTTTATTTCAAATTTGATTGTCTCAGGGTGCATGTAGCTCCCCAGCACACAGAAAAATACCAAGCGTTTTTTGTCTTGTTTTGGCATCCTGTCTGTGTGCAGCTCCTAGTCCCCCAAGGATAAACAGAGCAAAGCTTTGTTCTGCTATCTGGTGATAATTTTCTAAAGGTCAATGTTGTCATCCCTTTTGCAGGAAATCTTACCTGTCAACAGCTGCCCAAAATGACTAAAAGATATTTCTTTGCATTTCACCTTCAGTGGGCCTTTCCATGTGAAGCATTGGCTAAGCCTTTTTGCATTCAGATATGCTCTGTATTAATTTTTTTTAAACAATGTTCTGCCTTGAAAATCATTATCTCTCTTGTTCCTTGCCTGCCATTCACACCAGTTCTAAAATTCCTGGAATGTGTAGCACAGATTCCCAACACAATGCTTCGATTGCTGATAAGGCATGGTATTTATTTCTCCTCTTTTCTTTTTCCTGGAAGAAGAGCAAATTTAGTATTCATGCAAGGTGAAGAGACTGTAACTCCCAACAGCACTGTTTTATCTCTTAGCATTTAGAGATGACTTTTAGAGCTCGTCATTGTGACGAATAAGTTTCTTGTCAGAGAAAATCCTCACTGCCATCAGTTTTGACCTGTATCTATGATGTTCCAGAAGGACTTTGTCTGCTTCTGCATTCCCATTCAGCACTGCCCAGTGAGGGGGATGGTCTCATACTGCCTGACATAATCACAGCTGCCCAGTCCTCTTGGCCAGATGGGAGCTTCATTCACCTCTCGATTCGTTAGAAACAGATGTTTTCCTCAGAGGAAAGGAAAAAGAGGTGGGAAAACATACCAGCTGCTTTCCATTGTGGAAAGATCTGTTTAATCCAGGGTGGAATTTCTGGTCACAACCCATGAGTGTCTGTCCTGGTAACTATGGCTGATTTGTGCTTGGGTGCACACTACTCACCTGAGATGTGCAGTGGCAGTTGGCAGGTTGCCAGCTTCAACAAAAGGTTCTTTGCAAAAATCTTGCACAATTGAAATCAGTAATTTCACTCCAATGCAGATTCCTTTGGTTCTCTTCTAATTAGCATCCTTTTATGATATGAATACTGCTTCTTGCCCAGCTCTAATCATATACCAGGATTTGGGCTTGAAGAAGTAATAAAATAAATAAATAAGAAACATTTTAATTTGGATTAAATAAACATTTATCTCCTTGAACTGGTCAGAGGGAAATTAATTGTTTTATTCTTCTGATCTACTAATTACATGTACAGGCAAGCCCATGTAAGCTTTTCCTGCATGCTCTATCATTAAAGAATGGATTACGTCGGAATTAAATTACTGTATTTCCATCAAAGGCCTCAGTGGGTCGGGGTAGTTGGCAAGATTTATAGGATAAAAAGGAGGAAGCTAATGGATGTCAGTGCTTAAGAAATACATTGTTCTACTGGGGAGCCACCCTTCCCTGAGAGTCTGGATTGCCCTTTTTCTCATTCTTACCATCTTTTTGCACCCTTGCACTGCATGGACATTAATTCCAAATTCCTGTTGGTTTTTTGTCAGTTCCTACCCTTTCAACCACCAGGAAACATAGTGTCAATTGCATGTTTTCCAAGTCCCAGGCTCACAGGGAAATGCAAGGGATCATGATGACAATGCCTCATTTTCTAGGATGAGAACTTTTTGCGGTCCTGTTCTGTCTACAATGGGGCTTTGTGTTTGCTGGCAGTGAATACACACACAATTTCTTTCTCCTTGCCATAAATATAATAACTGTCTTCTGCCTCTTCCTCTGGCTACATAGAAAAGCAGATGAGAGTGGAAAAGTGAGAAAAAACTTGACAAAAAAATTGTTTCTTGAAGGTGAGATTCACCGGCAGAGAAGACAGTAGATGTCACTTTTGGGTCAGTAGCACAGAACAGTGATTTAAGAAAGAGGGAACAACTCTATTATTTTAAAAAGTGACAGATAACTTTAGGCATCCCTTTTTTTTTTCCACCGTATCATAAGAGGACTTTTCCCAAATTTTGATTTCATAATTAGAAAATATATGTAATTATGGTGCAGCCTGAAAAGCTTCAGTAAACACAGAAAATTGCAGGTGTCAGATTATTTTATCCCCTTTTCCAGGTACAAAAAGCTTATCTGCACAAAAGAGAAAAAATTGGAGAAATGTGAAATGTAAATGGTCACTTACAAAAAATTAAATACCTAAATTTATGCTGATTTCTAATCAACCCTCTGTTTGGGCAGCATGCAAAGGAAAAGCAGGAAATCATAAGCACCATTTGAGACTTGCTTCTCTAAGCCATATTAGTTGCATTATTACCGTAATTAACACATTCTCTAATCGAACCAAATACACCAGAGATTGCGTCAGGTTCTGGGCTTTGGGACAAATTACTCCTCTGTAGGAAAGCCAGCAAAATGCAGAGTTTTTTCTGTCAGTCTCGGTGGTGTCAGCATTCCCAGCGATGGTCAAGGAGCTTTTGCAGGACTGGATCAGAGCCAGGGTTTTAGGAGAGGAGCTGCACATCCCTCCCTCGGCGCAGCCCTGACCTGTTCTGCTGCACAGCGGTGCAGGAGATGCAGAGCTGGTGTCAGTGTCAGCAGTGCAGATTCACCACTCACCCACGGCGACATAGTAATAATGAAAACACATGAACAAAGCAAGCAGGTGAATTTTACTTGGCCAAAACTCAGCAGATCTTTAGGAGGGCCCACCAGCCTCTCCCTGCCCGCGTACAATTTGCCCTCGAGACTCTCCGATTTTCCAACCGGGCAGTTGTGTGCAGAAAACCTCAGTAAGACTTTGGTGACTTGTACAGCTCCATCAAGTGACTCTGAATAGCTATTTACAGAGAGACTGAATGAGTGAATAGCTGCCAGACAATTTGTAATGTGTGTTGCTGAAAAGCAGAAGATAAGACAGCATTTCCTATCATAATCTACTAACTCAGACATGTTTAATCTTGCCATGTTTTTTTTTTCCTGGTGAATGAAGAATGTTGTAGGAGAGGATGGAGAGGTGGCAGAGAACATTGTTCTGACCTTGAATCTGCAGCTGCGTATTTATTTAAACTTATATTCTTTGAATGCTGTTTTTCCATGTGAGTGGTTGCTGTGACAGGGAAGGGGAAAGCAGAAAGCTACATGACTGTGAATGGGCCATGAAAGGTTCTCTATTATTATGTTATCCACATCTTTAGGAATCCTGCTGGTGGGAAATTTTTCTGAATCACAGATGTCTGCCTGCCCAAGCTGAATCTCACACAACTATCTGGAGAGGGGAAAAGGAAGGAACTTTTGTAGGAGTACAGGAACTGACACGTAATTTGGATGTCCTTGAGTTCTAAACTGGCTGTAAAAGTAGCTGAGCAAAAGGGTGAGGCAAGTCAGAAAGGAATTAAGAAATTTCCCATTTAGGTTTCATTGCAAATCTTGGAAGAATAAGGTTTTGTATATTCCTGTTTCAAGATATCTTATAGTGATATAATCTTCACAGTCTCATTATCTAATTTATACAGTCACAAAATCACAGAATCTGGTGGAGGCTGGAAGCACCTCTGAGATCACATAGTCCAGCCCCTCTGCTCCTAACAGGGCCGTGTCCAGTCAGGTTTTGAATATCTCCAAGGATGAACACTTTATGACCTCTCTGAGCTTCCTATGCCAGTGTTCAACCATTCATATAGTAAAAAGGTGGGTTGTTTTTTTCAGGTAGAATTTCCTATGTTTCAGCC
Source organism: Monarcha castaneiventris obscurior (assembly GCA_026261815.1). NCBI lineage: Eukaryota > Metazoa > Chordata > Aves > Passeriformes > Monarchidae > Monarcha > Monarcha castaneiventris. The sequence continues at coordinate 11,286,918 of JAMPIT010000510.1, read as the reverse complement.
TGTGCCCGTTGCTTCTTATCCTATTTCTGGGTGCCACTAAGAAGAGTCTGGCTCTGTTTTCTTTACCTGACTCAGATATTTATACACATGGATAGAAGATCCCCTTGAGCCTACTCTTCTCTAGACTGAAAAGTCCCAGCTCTCCTCACAAGTTGCATGCTCTGTTCCCTTCATCATCTTTCTGGCCTTTTTCTGGACATACTCCAGCAAGTCCATGCCTCTGGGGAGCCCAAAACTGGACATGGTCCGATACACAAGAGCCAAAAGAGTTGAACGCTTCAGACTTACCTATCTAAAGCAATTTTTAATCTTTTCATCTTAATTCTGTATGATGGGGGGTTGCATTTACCTCTCTGGCCTAGTGTGGAGAGAAAGCATGTCTTGAGGATCTTGACCAATGCTGCAGTAAAGCAGAGACAGCCTCTAAATTAGTTTAGGTTTCTCAGGGCAATGTCCCATTGAATTCTGAAACTCTTCAAGAATGGTGATTCCACAGCCCTTCTAGGCTCTTATGCCAGTGCTGCATCCCTCTCATCAGAGAGAAAATTTTATGTGTGTCCAGCTGTAATTTCCCTTGTTTCAACTTGTGGTTGCTGGCTATTGTCTTTTCACTGTGGACTGTGAGAAGGGTGTGGCTTCACCCTTACTCCAACCCATCTCCCTCAGCCTCTCCTTATGTGCCAAATGCTCCACCTCCTGCTGTCATAGTCGCTTTCTACTGTACTCACTGCCAGTATCTATCTTGAGCCTCAAAGCTGGACACATCATCCCAGATGTGGCCTCATGAGGGCTAAATAGAGGGGAACATCCCCTTTCCTTGGTCCAAAGACTGACCCACTTAATGCTTGACCATGTAATGTGTGTTGGCACGTGCTGTGTCCTCTGTTATGTGTTGCTTGAAATGTCTGTTTTTAATATGCTACCATAGTTTTGGTCTCTCTAAAGTTTTTCTCAAAACTCTCAGCTGATAAATAAAAGTTATCTGCAGCTTTCACTATCTTGCAATCCTCCCCACACACATGCTTTTCTCTTCTGTCATATATTTATGAAATGTCAAAAGACAAGAGGAAATCTCAAAGGAACTGTTAATAATCTTTTTTCCAAGATGGAAACTATCAATTAAACATTATTCCTTTTTTCCTGTGTCCTGCCGATTTTTCATCTATGACATTATCCTTCATTCATTCATGGCTGATTAGTTCCTATATTAGCTTCTTGTGTAACAACTCATCAGAGACCTGTTGGAGGTTGTCTGCTGCATTACTGTGGGATCTCAGCCACAGACACAGAAAAGATGCTCGTAGATGCTGCACAGGCAAAGAAAAGTTTGCAACGTCTGAAAGAGCTCCGTTTTGAGATTAAATGTGGTGGGTCTGCATATCTCAGTCTGTTCCTGGTTATTTTGGGAAGAGACTTCATGGCGTTTTTCTAAGTTTCTGATGTTGTAGCATGTCCTTTCTTGTAAAATTGGCCTTGAACAAAGGACATCACAGACGGCCACCAGAGCCTAGCTCAAGAATGTCTGTTGGCAAGATTTTTTTTAGCCAGAAAGTATTTCTGGGGAGAGGTTGAGGGGTGCAGCAAAGTAGTGTTTTACAGAGACTTTCTCAAAAATGTGACAAAGAGTCTCAAGAGACACTGCAAAATTGGCAAGTGATGAGTAGAAGCAGGAACTGTGGACTGTTCAGGTGTGAGAGTTGACCTTTGGATGCTGAATAAAATGAGCAATAAGGTGGAAGAGTCCTTGAAAGTGAAGACCAGTTGTTTGAAATGAAAAGGAAAAGGAGCCAGGAAGATGAGTGAAAAGAAAGCCAGGCTGGGGAATGATCTCTGCTGCAGCATTGTGGATCAATACACCATCAGGGCATGAACGAGTTTGTCAGTGGCCAGGAAAAGGATGTTGGAGTAATTGAGACATGAGGTGATGAGAGCCCAGATAAGAATTTTAACAGCAGGCCTGGGAGTGAGAGGTGTGTCTGAGATATGTTAATTGCAAGGAACCTGCAAAACCTTTGGTACATCCACACAGCAGGCAGGGCTCTGACTGGAGTACTGCAGTTGGTGGGGATCAGCTTGAAGAAGTTTCCCTCCAGACAGCTCAACAACCAGAAGCAGTGAAGGGAAGTGCAGTGACATGGGCTTTGATGTGGGCTGGTTATACTCAAATGGGCTATTATGAGTTCAGTTGTGGCTGCCACTGGATTTCACTGTTCTTTTGCTCATGTGCTCCACACCTGTTGAGGGCAGAAGCTTCTAAACTCTAAGAAATTGTTCCTTTCCTTTTCTTTTTTTTTTTTTACCTTTGAGCTCTTTGGGCCCTATGCACATGAGTACTTGAAGTTTCCAATTCCTAGGATTTGGCAGCTTCTCAGACCTCATTGTTTCCTGCACACCCCCTTTCTTCCTCTTGATACTGAAGTCACTAGCATGACACTGGTAAAAACTGAAGAAAACTGAAAGATTAGGTACGTTTTCAAATTCTGGAAGAAAACAGAATTTGGCCAGTTGAATAACTGTATGCAGGAAATTAAAAAGCAAAACCCAGACAACCTCATCTCCCCAAGGCAAACAAAAAAATCAACCAAAAACATTGCCAAAGGTGGAAAAACTGATCTCAATCCTGCAGGATGTTAGATTGGGAGGCAGGGGGGAGGAAGCACAGTATAACATAGACACTATTTCCCAGTAGCTGTAATTTAGCTCCAAGTCTTCTTTCCGAGTCACTTATCTCATTAAATTCTGTCGCATGCCCTTTCCTGAGGCCCATTTGGGGCATTTTCATATGAGCAGTGCAGTGCTTTGGGGGGAGGCACAAGCCTGCCTGCATTGAAGCGGGAGCTCTGCAAATGACTTGAAGTCATTTGGCTTCAAGAAGCACAGGGCTGAGCTTTACCCACCAAGCCAGCTGAAATCATGATCCTCCTCTCACAGGCAAAAGCTGCCTTTCTTAAGGAACAGCAAAAGATCATAAATACGGCCTCGAGGTGAATACTTGGTTTTGTTTACAGTGACATAGGAGTTATTTTATGTTCTGCACATATGTGGCCCACCTGCTAAACATGAGGATTCTTACTAAGGTGGAAACCTGAGACATATGAGTAAGACAGTGGATTACTCATAGGGAAAATCAGAGTTTAGAAATTCTTTGTGACATCTGCCGTGCATTGTTTTTCAAAGAAGTCTGAAAACTTTGAATTAACCTTGGTACTTTAACTACAGTTTCTAGGGAGCTGCAGTAAAGCTTGTGCTCTAATACCTTTTAAAGTGAGTGAGTGGAAAAAAATCAGTTGGAGCAGAGGATTGCAGCAGCATGAGAAATGTCGCCTGTGACATTTAAGCTCAATTTAATCTGCTGTGACACTAGTAACATTTGTTGGTGACTTAGGGGAGAGGATGTTTGCAGTGGTGGGTGGGATCACAGATGTCATCTGATTTTAAGGCTAGTGCCTTGGATGAACCATCTTTTCATGATGCTGACAGGGAGTTTTTTTACTGAAGCACAGAAATCCTGGTAATGCACAGTGTGTCATTTGTATGCCCTAGTCCAGTGTGGTTGATGCAGCACGTATTTTCCATTATTGCTCAGCAACATGTGAAAATCTTGTTCAGGGAAACTCCTTCTCACATGCAGTGATAAACAGATCTCCTTGTTGTTCAATTCTTTATCCATGACCTGTTTCTATGATACATGTCAGTGGAAACTAGAGAGAGGACACTAAACAAGTTTTCGCATTAATACTTGCCAGAGTGTCTGTCTTATAAGAAACACAATTAAACCCATTCCTAATCCCTGAGTTATGCATTCTGCAGGGCTGATGCAATTTCAGCTGATAACATAAATGGATTGTAATGAAATTCACATGTAGCCAAGGCAGGGCTTTCTGCTTTATAAAAAAAAGATACACCAGCTCTTTTGGGAGGGTAGTGTTTTAGGGAGATGTTTGGTATTTCTGCCTCAATGTATTGTTCCTATATTGCTTTTTAACATTTATTTTCTGCCCTACAGTTCTGCAACTTTGCAGTAGATGTGGGCTTCACTCTCAACCCTGACATTTTCATTTTTTAAAGCTAAGACTCAGCAGCATTTGGTTTTGTCCTAGGTCTTAAAGAAAAAGAAGGAAAATGAAACCTAAACCAAATCCAGGATGAAGTCTGATAAATGCTTTTTAATGTATTATTTCGAATAGAAGAGTCAGATGTCATCATGTGGGATTATTTTTCTTAAACTCTGACAGCTTTATATGTAAAGGAAGAATTAAATTTCATTCTGCTAGACTTGTCCTATGTCATTCCATTTAGCAAGCTTGCAAAAACAAGTGTATATGGTTGGCTTACACATGCACACATTTTGATGACTGGATTATGTCATTTATTTGCTATGCTGCTTTTGGTAAAATGTGTGTTTGTTGTACTGCTTTTCATATTTTGATTGGGTTTGATATTTTGTTAACAAGAGAAAATGGAAAGAGTTGGTAAAGCTCTTAGTTCTGTTTGGGAACTGATGTGCTGTCTCAATTTTGAGTTGCTCTGGGGGAATTAATTGGTGTCTGCTGGAATTGAGCCCAAAAGTATCTTTGAAATTACACCAGGACGTTACCTGTTCTTTGCTAGCTGGAGTCCCAGCAGGACTTGGCATGGTGTGTCCATCCAGCTGTACCTCAGACACCACTGCTATGGGAATCTCCTCAGTGCCTCCTGCAGGGCAGCTTCTCCTAAGGGTATCCCTGTAACATTACCCTGTAGCCTTTAGTTGGTCTAAAGAAGACAGAAAGGGAGTAGGAATCTGATGTAGGCATCTTCTGAGAAGAAACAAACAGTTTTTCATGTCTCTTTCACTTCTGTCTACATCTCTTTTGGGGTCTGCCATAAGGACAACAAAGGTGACTTTTCAGAGGAATCTAACTCTCTCAAGAAAGTGAACCCAGTGCAGGCACTCTGTGGCAGTATGTCCTTAGTGGAGGGCCATTTTCCAAGCTAAAGGAAACAAGTACAAATATTAAAAGCCAAGCATGACTTAAACCAAACCAAAACAAAAAACACCTGCAAAACCCAGGAGACTGCCAGATTGCAAAAACTCCTTATCTTTTGAGTCCGTGCTCATGAGCCAGCCAATTATGTTGAAGAGTATGGAGCCCAGAAACTTCTTATTAATAATGACCATGGTCTTTTGACTACTGGAATAGAGAGCAGCATCACAGATTTACCAAATGGTCAAGTATCAAACTGGTTTAATGCCCTGGTAAGGAAAGGCTGGAACCTCTATTCCATACTTTAAAAACAGAGTTCTGGAACCTCTATTCCATACTTTAAAAACAGAGTTGAAAGTAATGTGTAAAACTGTAACTATGTTAACAAGGGCCCCAAACTGTGTTAACAAGTGCCATACAGTCCCAGGGAGGCACATTAAAAGCCTGCAGTGCACGGGCGGGCAGAGTAGGACCTTTCCTATGTACTTAGAAATCTGTTACATTTTAATGCAATTTTTTGAAATGGTAAAAAGGAGAGGGATAATTGCTTGAGAAAAAGCCATTTATTGTCATACCTGGGCAATGCACAGGGGGTCCATGCTAAAGGTTCAGGTTTCCAGGATTGCAGCTCTTGCAGGCCAGGCCAATCCAGGGTGGTCACTGCATGCTTGGAGCCAGGACCATGCCACTGTGCTACAGCTGTTGTAAGGGCTTTTAAAAATCTGCTCTGCTCCCCACTGCCATCTCCTCTCCCAGACAAAACCCTGTGAGCTTGGGCACAGATAATAAATACATCATTCACTAAGACATTCAAAGCAGGACTTGGCCATTATGCAGCCAACTGCATAGAGACTGAATGTGAGTGCAGACACGGATCCTGCTGACAGGCTTGAATTACACAAGGTAAGAGTCAGCAAAGCCTGGATCCTTGTGGTTTTAGTCACTGGTTCTCCCCAAAATGCTGAGAGCAGGTGTGTAATTGAAGGCACATGATCCAGTATAGTGAGTACAGAGGTCCTGTTCTCCAGAAATTACTTGTGTCTGGGGAGGAAAAACAGCAAAGAGCTGCATTCCCCTCCTTACTGACACAGCAGAGTGTGGGCAGGACACAAAGTAAATGTGCCACAATTTCAAGGAGCAAACCACCACCCCTGCCCAAGACTGTTTCAGTCTGCATGAACAGTTGCACTTCCCTCTTCTGCACATTCCAAGGCAGAGGCATTGCCCTGCTGGTGCAAGGCACATGATGGCAGGGACTGAACTAACCCAAACATCTCTCCTGTCTCTGCTGGTCCCTTTCAGTCAGGTTCCATCTGTACTTCCCCACGCGCACCTCACCAGAGCTGAGGAGCTGCCCACAAATCCCCAGCTCTGCCTGTGGTCTTGCATCCTCTAGGAATCTGGCCACAATTCCAAATGTCTCTGAGAGGTTGTTCTGGATGAAGAAGGTGATAAAGTTTTTTCCTCTTTCCAGAAGATTGTATTTTTGGTAAGAATCCTTTTCTTTTAGTATCTTTTTATTTTTTGTCCCTCTCTCCTCTATCCCTCATTCCTGCCTAAGCTGAAAGAAGCCACATTATATCTGAGTTCTACTCTGCAGAGCATGGATTTGAAATTAGCAGAATGAGTTAGTCCATTCCTAGTTTATTAAAAACTGTTTTTCGGGGACTGATAAGGAAACCAATTAAAAGCCATGAAGTCTATTTTCATAATAATGCTAAATGGGGCACTTCGTAAATTGAAGATTCACCATGCAAAGAAAAAGTGATATATTGTAGTTTAATAAAATGAGTCCAGAATTTTTTAAAGAATAGGGTAGTAACTTTTTTCCCACTTGTTTTGAAATTTGTCTTTAATTCTTGCTGCTTATTTAAACAAACTTCCTGCACACAGCCAGGAGGCAATGCAACAGCTGTTCTGCGGACTAAAAGCGATGGGATATTTGCTTGAGGACATGGCAGAAGAAGGTCAATTGTATGCAGTGAACAAATAATTTATTAGGTTGGCCTCATTTCTTCTTTGTCATTTATCTGTGAATAGATCATAATTTCAGCAGTGCTGTTTGTTTTTCAGAGTTTGACATATGGAAACATAAATAAACAAATGTGACTGCTGAATTTCTCATGAAATTTAATCCCTTATACAACTAGATATTCAAACATATTGGTTTTGCTCTTTCAATTGGATATGTGGTACTGGTTTCAGTCTCCTAGCTGAATAGGAGTTACTGACCGCTGGGATAAATTAATGTGCAAACCTCAAAATGTATTTTCTCTAAGACTTCTGCAGAATCATTTTAGAATTCCAGGCACAGAATTATTTTTTAAAGATTTGGGGAATCAGACTGGAAAGAAATTAGCAAAATAAAAAAAAGTCAAAACAAGTTTATTTCCCCACTTTAGACAAATGTGTGAAGAAAGTTAGTTGTTTTGGCAGTTTTTATTAGGAATTTAACCATCTTAGCCGATATGATCACTGCTTTACAGCAGTTTTAAAGTTAAAAACAAGAGGGTTTTATTGATACTGTCAGTAAACAGTGTTATAATTTTCACTCATGTCTAAATGCCATGTGCATATTAAGTGCCTCTTCTCCTAGCAATAAACATGGTTTAGTACAATTTATATTTTGATGTGCATGGAAGTAAATCAGCAGAAGATTGGGTGAACTGAAATGTGTGAACTTTTCTAGCTGAAGGAACTGAATTACTGAAATGCAAAACTAGTTACCTGCTTCATTAAGAACTATGAGTACAGACAATTTCTATGAAAAAAAATGATGGGAAGCAATTGGCTAGAGAGTGATTGCAGGAGATAGTGTTGGTGCTAATTGACTTGTTCAGGATGTACACAAAATCAGATTTGCCAATCGTATGTGCTTTTTGTAAATGATAATATTATGGCAATTAAAGGATAAATCACTTTTCCGTGATGTTGCTATATTAACTTAAAGTGATCATCTGGGTTTAATTCAGATCTGAGAAGAAACAATTTATTTTAAAATGTTACCTTTCAAGTCTTATTTCTTCGCTTGCGCTCTGAGTGCTTTTTGTCTGCTATATATTGACAGTTCTCATGCTCAGACTGCTGATCCTAAGGGTGTTCATATAAACAGATGTTCCTCATATCCTGTCTGGGTTATTTTTTTCCCCTTCTTTATAGAAGTCATAATTCTACTGTATGTAGTGCTGTAGACATTTTCATGGTAGAAAGCCACAGTGTCTTTCATAAATGCCGTTTCCCATGAGAGACCAAAAAGCGTGTGGATCCCGTGGTGATGGATGTTCATTGGAGGCAGCCTGGGCTGCAATAGGAGAAAACAGATACGTGAGACACCAAGGCATTGTCTTACGTGAGAAGGACATAGTTAACCTTAGGGGGAAACAGCCTAAAATGTAAAAACTAACTTACTAAGAGGTATTTTCCCCAGTAGGTTGGAGAGAAAACTGAAATTCTCTTCTGTAAAGGTATTTTTTTTTTCAAAACCTGCACTTCAGCTATTTCACTTTCAATTTGCTGAATTTCCTCTGCACACGGAGCAATTATTTCTCTCATGTCTACATGACAGACCAGGAGGGCTTAGCTAAAAGGGAGGCTTCTACTTGGCTTCAGACCCTGAGGGTCTGCTGTGCAGGCTAGCACTGAGAAACTCAGGCTGTTAGCTGGGGGAAAAAGGGGTCTGCAAACTCCAAATCAAAAGATCACTCATACTGAACAAGAATCACAGAACTCTCTCCTTGGAAGTGGGCTGAGGATTGACGGATTTTTGGGGAACTTTTTTCTTTACTCTTGTAGCAGGTGGAGGAGTGATAGATTTTGTTTTAATCCAGCCCTCTAGGATGAGATGAAATGGAATTATGTTGAACTGGCTACCAAAAAAAAAAAGAAAAAGCCTGAGTTAGCTACAAATAGATAAAATGCTTCTCACAGTTTGTAAAAATTACAGTGAAAAATGAACTGCAACATGGAGACAGCATGACTTCTGTTTATAAATATTTGTATTTCATGCTGAGAATTCCTTCAGCTGAGTAGATGCCTTAAAAATATCTGAAGATTAAAAAATCTGACTCCAAAAAAGTTAATTTAATGGATTAAATGTACCATAATTAAATTCTTCTTGATACAGGACAGAGTGGAATTGCCCATTGGCCAGCTGTTCAAGCAGTGTCCATGTCATTCTGGAGCCTGATGCCCTCTGAACCCGTGCTCACAAGTTGACACCATATTTTGCAAACTGCTCATTAACACTGTCCTTTGTCACCCTGGATCAGTGAGCCATAGAGTGAGCTAAACTGGCTGCAGGATGAGCAAGTGTTTTTACAAGCTTATTTATTTCAGTAATTCAGGTTCTCAAACAGCAGGGGGAAAAAACCAAAAAATATTAAGATTGTATCATTTTTCTGAACTGTTGACCAAACTGCATGTTCTGATGTTCAGTAATATGTCTTCACCCACTTTTCATTTATTTCCTCTCTTTCCTTCATCCTTCTCCCCTTTTTATGCCAAGCCCCCTGCCAGGCTCCTTCCCCCTTCTCCTCCCAGCTTATATCCATTTTGCACATTCTCCTTCCAATGTTCTTCACCTAAACATTAATTATTTCCTCAAGTTCTGTTAGTAGGATGTTACAGCAACTAAGCAGTACAGACTATAATATATCCAGTGCTTTACACTGTATGTCAAAACTGGTTGCAGATAGCTGTTAAAATCATTTACCTTCCATATCTTACCTCCTCTGGAATAGATGGCAGTGGTTTCATTGGCTTTGATGAGGAGATACCTGATTATTTTCTTGTTTTCAAATATGGCCAGTGGTCGCAGCAGGAGGCATCTTCCAGAAAGGTTCAGATTCCAGCCCCAGCCCTGAGCGCACACCTGGGGGTTTCATTAGGATGTGAAAGAGAAGGTTCAGCTACCCAGAGATCCTCTTTATAAATAGTGATGAGGGAGCTGTGGGGTGCTCTGCTGTGTTAAAAGATGCTACTTTAATGTGGAAAATTCAATGAGAGAGGAACCAATCTTTTTGAAAAACTGTGCTTGGAGGTGCCAAGCACCTGAGAACATGATGCTGAGTAGTGAATTGTTTTATCAATATTTTGACAGAGATGAAGCCTCCATAGAAAGAGAAAAGTATAGAGGTAGCTTTGTGCCTCTCTGGTTTATTTTGAATGCTTTCCAGTCATTCTAACAGTCTCACCATCTCCTGGCATCTCTCAGTGTGCACTGACAACCTTTGTGCTTTAGCAAGATCAAGCCATTGAAGTCACAGGTGATCAGTTGTGCTGGCAGCTCTCAGTGCAAGGGAAACCTGATGAGGATCCTTTGCCACTGTCTCAAGGCAAAGTGGGTTCAGGACCCACAAGGAGCATTATCTACAGTTGAATATGGAAATATTTTCCTCTGTTCAGGAGTTTATCTTAACACTGTTGAATTGTGTCTTCAGCCTGAACTAGAAACATCTACCGTGCTGAATAGAAGACCCTTGATTGTGCTGAGTAGCTTATCTGTGTTTGTTCTCTTCAAAAATGTTTTGTCAGCAGAGTCACTTTTCAGAGCGGAGCAACACCAGACAAGGAAGTTGGTGTGCACTTTGCTGAAGGAACGGTGATCCTTGCTTGTACTTCTTAGACCTAGAGGGTCCAGTGGTCACTGACAAATATGTGTAACCCCCTTCTGCAACGGGCAGGCATGGTTAATCCTGCTCTTGAGTGAGGAACCAAAAACATTGCAAATTCCAAGTGGCTTTCCAAGTCACAGATGTTCCATGACACTGTGTTGTCTGTGCTGTAATCTGGCTCGCCCTTTGAATTGATGTGTTCGGACTGGCATTCTGAAGGAACAACTGGGACCTTCCAGAGATAAGAAAATTATGTAGATTCATAAAATATTTAGTTTACAATTAACACATGAAAACACATTGTGTATTCCTATTCCTTGAGATGAGCAAGATGTCATGCAGAGGAAATAAATCTCTGGCAAGATTACACTTTTTTAAAAAAGTTTTGGATTTTCACTGCAGAAGACACTTTTCTTTTAAGGTTACAATACAAATTTTATTTTTTGGTATGTCTTGGTGTTCAATCAGTGTTTTCCTTTTTGACATGCTTTGCCTGTTACACTCCCCCAATAAAGCCACAATATTTGTCTTCTGAAGCTTGTTCCCCACCTATGAAAAAAATGTATGTCTTTGTGTATACAATGGATCTGAACTCTCTTTAAATCTGTGCTACTTCTTAAACATAGAGAAGACTGCAGAGGAGGTGGAGGTGGAAAACGTGGTGCCAATGAGATCCCTCCTCACTAGGCACTATGCCTGTAGGTGACTCTCTCCATCCTGATCCTGCCTGTGAGCAGATGGTTGCGGCACAGGGACTGGACTTGTCCAGGAAAAGGACACAAGTCCACTCTAGCTCTGCTGAGGAAGAGGAGGCCTGGGACACATTCCCACAGGTTTTAGTGAGGAGAAAAATTATCACTGTGTGTCAGCTTCTCCACTTCTGCCTACTATGTTATTGCAGCAGCCTCATCCCCAGTCAATATATTAGGTATTTTCACATTTTTTTGACACCTTTAAAGTGAAAACTGACTTTTCTCCCTTCTCCATTTTAGATAAAAATTCAGAAAACACCCTGCACAAAAAAAAATGTCCAAGATTACATTCCTCGGCATAATTTTCAGTGATCTACAGATGTGTCCCACGGTGGCTGTTAAAGCCTGAGTTCAAAACATTTCTCCAGAGAATACTCTCAGGTTGCGATATGGTTAACTGCTAACTGAAAATTAAGAACATTTTGAATATTTGCTTGAGAAATTTAATTATGTCATGATTTGAAATTTGTAGGCTTCAGTATCTGTAAGAATGCTACTTAATTTCCTGGAAATGCTATTAGACTTATGCTCCGATCAGCTGGAATATTTTATTCATAATCATGTGGCACTCAGTGCCCATAATTAACAATTGTGTGTCAATTTGTCAAGCACCATAAAAGACAAATGGGAAGGCAAACTGTACTCTCATTTTTGCCTTTTCAGCAAATATTTTTCATTATAAATCCCATTTCCAGAGGAGTTCCTGAGATTACTTTGGTATTTTAGTCATTTAAAAACAAACAGTAGCTGGTTTGCAATTACATTTATTCCTGACTGGAAACTCTTCTGGATCCAGTATTGAAGTTTATCTTACGGTTTGTCAATAACAGAGAGGAATATTCCTTCTGTAGGCTGGTGGAAATATCTGGCAGGTAACTAAATAGTCCTTTTCAGTTTTGGGTAGATGCTGATCTGGTGTGCTGCCTCTGCTCCTGGTCTGTCACACATGGCATTACAAGGTGCTCAACTCCTTAGAAAGTCAGGGCCTGCTCCCTTTATCTTTCTTTTTCCCTTTTCTCTTTCATTTCTCAATTCATTCCCAGTGATGGTAACTGTGTAAGTGAGGGTAGGACATGATCATCTTATTAATTTCTGAGCACCTTGACTGTAAATCACCATCAGGCATCTAAAGGGTGATAACTAAAATGAACAAACAAAATCTATTGAGAGTTCCAGCACCAGTTGCACACTCTATGTCATCATACCACTTTTCTTCAGAAGGTAAAAAAATTCCAGTTCTGTTCAGTCAGAAATCAAACTTCAACAGAAGCAAGTATTGATAGGGGTAAGGCATTTATTCTAATACACTTCATTAGATAGTCTTATGTAAGTATAATTCATAGAATATATGGAGACTCTACAGACCTCTGGATTTCTATCCTGCCCTCTGAATCTGCCCATCACAATACACATCTGTGGTTTCTGTGGGGAGCAGGTTTGTAAGCAGAGTTTAGCAATTTTCTGTATTCATTTTGTATACACATCATATTTTTTTTTCTCAGAAATCCCAGTACAGAAATGCTGGTTTAGAAGCAAGGGTTAATTTTTCCTTATTTATAGTAGATAATACTCCTATAGGACCTATGCACGTAATAAATGTAAACAGCAAACAAACAAAACCTCCTGAAAATGGTGAAAATTTAGTAGTTTGTGCATTTTCTAGCATTGTGAGGTTTTGGTTTTCTGTTTTTTTTTTTGGGGGGGGGGGGTTTGGGGTTTTTTTTTTGTTTTTCCCCCCAATATTTTTTTCTTACCTACTGGTGTTCATTGGTTATCCCATAAAACTTCCAGTCACAGCTGTTTCTGGTCACCAGGCACAGCACCAAGAGATGGAGAGACTTAACAGTTCTGCTTCCACAGACAACACTAATATCATGCTAATGATATAATGCTGGTGACTGTGTGTAACTATTTTTTATGCCTATAGAACAAAAGAAAATATGGAAGAACCTATTTTAGTGGCGGGGGAAAAGGTGGAAATTCTTTTGGCTACTCGAGTGCATTGAAAATGGGATTTAAGTCATAGCAACTGAATTTAAATCTTAGCAATGGAAGACCAAGGGATTTATGTGGGTAACCTGGGATTTGTTTCTTTATTACATTTAAGTTTTGTGTATGACCTGTAGTCACTTGCTGAACCAGAAAGCAAATGCAACAGAAGGGACAGGAGGATGTGAGCAAATTATTCTTGAGTGTGAAATGGTCCACCTGAACCCTGCTTTGAGAGAACCACTTGCTGGCCACGGAGTAGCCATGATTGCAAGGCTCTCCCTGACCATGGGAGCCTTTTGAATATGCTGTTACATAAATGTCACATATTGGCTCATTCTGTGGATTCTTTTCTCACTAGGAACTGTACTAAAACTTCTAAGAGGTTTATGAAACGGGTATTAGAAATATTTTTTCTAAATGGGATTAAGTCCAAGATTCAGTCTTTAAAGTTCCCTTAACATTCCTTAAACTACCACAGTCCATTTCCCATGTGTCTATACCCACATTTATTTTCTTAACACTCTTCTTTAAAATGATTTGTGAAAACTTGACTTTTCTTATTGATCTCTTTTTTTTCTATCATTCTGGTGTACTTCCCATTCTATTTCAAATGTCTTTGACTTCTCTACTCTCTCTTTTGCTTTTCACATAGAATTTAAATGCTCTGCCAACAAAGCACCGAAGAAAGAGCTTATATTTGATGTGAATATATTCCCCAGTGAATTTGCCCCACCATTCAGAATAAAGCCGTACCCCTTGCTGGATGACTCATATCAGGAAACAACTTTTTTTCATTGATATGTTTTGTGTAAATGTTCAATGCCACCTCTGTGTTAAAGAGATCAGTTTTTTATGACAGAGCACTGATCTATATCTTTCAATAGGCAAGCTCGTCAGTGTAGTACTACAGTTGAGATTTAAACAGTATTTTCCTGAAAACTTCATTTGGAGCATCCCCCACTTCCACTGTTAATTACATGTCTCTTTTTATGCTTCTGGTGATGGATCCATGTATTTGAGGTGGTTCTTAGGAGAACTGTGCACTTATATATACTGAAGATGAACTTCAGAGTCTTCTAGTTTAAACACAGGCCAGGGTGGTAGCTGTGAAGTGCCATAAACATCTGGCAGCAGGCCAGGTGGCCCCATAGTTGCTTCATTCCCCCTCAGTGTAAGTGGACTTCATAATGTAAAATACAAATAGCACTTATCAAAACTCTCTGAGACTATGAGGTTTTTCCCCTGTATTTTGGAAACACTGACTTTCTCTTTGCCCAAGATTTAGGAAAGGACATTGAAAACTAGGTCTTAGCATCTTCTTTCAGAAGTGGAATGAAAGAACAGATTTGGGCTAGAGGGCTTGAACCCTCACTTGGCACATGGAATTCAGGAACATACAGTCTCTTGACAGAGGCATCATTTTGGAAGTGTTTGAGGTCTTTTCCTTTCACTTTTCCCATTGGAAGGCTGATTCCAAACCCAATTTATGGCTAGGAACTTTATTTGCATTCCTAGCCTAAATATATTCATGAACAACCTCTATCCATTTGTTTTGTGACACCATTACCTTTTATCTTGAATAGTTCTTTATTAATAATTAATAGAGTATTAATTAATATTTAATAGAGAGCAAACACATCCTCCCTTACCTTTCCCCTTAGCTGTTTCACTTCATTTTGCTAGACTAAACAATCTAAGCTTCTCTAATCTTCCTTGAAGAAAGAAAAAGCTCTCTCCAAACTAAATTTTGCAGACTTTTCTACACCTGGTCTATTTTCATTTTATGATGATGATGGCCAAACTCCAGCTTCAAAATGCATGTGGCGCATAAGCTCTTACAATGTGTCTCTTTTGCTGGTTATTCAGTGTTAGTGCTGCTGCCCAAAATGCAAGAGAAGTGTATTGCCAGCACTACAAGGTAAAAAAATGGAATAAATAGGCACAGGATCAACGTACAATACTCTGGTACACGTGATGCTTCTAGTATGAAGAAGAGGCTTCCAGCTCTTCTGCATATTGCACTGTGCTGGCAGGAGCTCTGGACCAAGGATTCAGGAGCAAGGTAGGACATGGTATTTCACTGGGGAGATGTGCAAAAGTGGGGAGGCTGATAAGGTGGAAACAATATTTTTAGAAAGGTGCAGGGCACAAAAAGTGAAGGTGAGGAGGATGCATCCTTTGGGCTCCGACCATTTTGCAATGGGCTTAGGGACCATTGCTCAGATGAAATGTTAATGTAGGTGGCCTGGAGCTCAGCTGTCCTGTTAGCTTTATCACCCTAGGATGTGTCTCTGTGGCAGGCTGCAGTAACACCTGAGCTGTGCGAACACACCAGCCACAGTGCTGGGAGGCTGCTTCAACGTGATATTCCGCCTGGGCTGATCAGCCCTTCTCACGTAGCCAGGCTGCTCCCAGTGTCAATGCTGGCAGCTGTGGTCTGCCTGACTTTGGATATCATGGCCAGGCATTGCAGGCTTAGACGATTGGCATATAAACAGCAGAAAAATCTCCCAGAGTCTGGAGTGTTTGTCAGGTACGTAAATATCTCAGATTATTTTTCCCTAAATTATCCCTATGGGGATCGTTTATGCAGTAGTTTTATAACTAGTTTTTGCATAAAATATAGACCTGGTACTCAGGTTATCTTTTATGTAGTCAAACATTTTATTGTTTGCATGCTAATCTAAACTCTTCATCACCGAATGCCTTCAGCAGCCGTAGTCTGGTTTTCCTATGGTGCTTTGCTTTGGAGAAGAAAATGAATGTGTCTGCTTTTCTTAATCATAAATTCAGTCTCCTGTTTCTTTGTTATAATTCTTTTGATGTGAACAAAACTCCAAATCCATTTTTTGTGCAATTTAAGAAGCTAGTATATTTAAGAATGCCTATGTACTAACAATGAACCCTCTGCAGCTGGATGCTTAGTAAAAGCTGGGGCGTCCGTGTTGAAAGGGTTCTTTCAGTTGTCATACTTTACTCTTGATTGTGCCTGAGATATCATTTCCAGCCTTGAAATAAGTACAAGATTTGTTGTTCCAAAGTGGTACAGTGAACAGTTCAGACCTTTAGTTTACTTTCTTCAGGAGCCTCTTTTTAATGTCTCATAGAAAAGTATAACCCTGGTAGAGAAGCCTAGATGACAAAGGGAGCCTGAGTAACATAGGATTTCCAGTTTGCCTGAACACGTTGGAGTGTACCAAAGTTTAGGGTGTAAGTCTGTCTCACTGCAGAGTTCATGAGGTCATGGCAATGAAGAGTATAGGCACACCCATCCCATAATGTGAGGGCTGAAACAAACCTTTAAGTGCTTAGCACATAGCTCTCATTTTAGCTGCATCTGTATATGTACTGTATGTATAGTGCTGCACATTCCTGGGGCTTTGTCAGCCCAGATTTCCAAACTCTCAGTTGCAACCTGCTTGCTTTTGATTACAGCTCCCAAACTAACCTGTGCTTAATTTACCACCATCTGAAGCTTTCATGCCCTCCAGGTTAGGAATGGCCAGCTGCTTCTTGGCCAGTGAGCAGCGAGATCCTTACACCCACAGACCTCAGCTCTTGCCTTGAGGTGAAAAGCAATTAGGTCACTGATGCAGGGTCACTGCAAGCATTGTTTGGACCCAAACCATTTCTTTTCACTGAGTCAGTTGTAGGAGGGTTGCTGAAGAGAAAATAATGGTAATTTTCATACGTAGGCTACAATGAGCAGGGCAGGTGCCCTCCCCTGCAGAGGCTGTGCCCAAGGAACACCTCAGGGAGTAAGGAATGGACTTCCCTGTGACAAAATATACTTTTGGGGCCAGAAACCTCTGCCACAGCCGCATTCATAGCCCAGTAGTAATCCAAGACCAAAGTCTATCTGCACCTCTGATTTGGGCTTTTCCCATCTTTTCCTTTTTTTTCCTTCCTAAAAAGATTAAATTCAAGATAAAAAAAAAATAAAATTGAAGTCTCTGCTGTAGAATGATACCTGGAACAATAATTGGATCAAATGAATAATGTGCATTTTTACTCATAGTCTGAAGTGTCCTAGTTTGTGTGATGGATTAATCACCATTTCCTTGTGAATTATGTCATCACCTTCAAAATGATATCTTAGTTTCCATAGAGTGGCTAAAGCCATGGACAGCTGCCTTATTAACTGCTTGTTCGTAACAGCTCTATGAAACTGGAATTTTAGTTAGTGGTGATGGTTAAAGAAGGTGGGGAAAAAATTCCCAGAAGGTCCCAGGTTACATGAAATAACCACTTTCATCAAGATAGAGTGGTCAATTTTTAATTGTGTGTTGCTGGTTCGTGTATGGGGCTTGTTGAATAAAGTAATCATGGTCACAGTTAATCAGGACATGCCTGATTCCCCCTCAAAACCAGGGAAGCTCAGTGCTGGCAGACACAGATCTTATTTCAACTGTATCCTGTATTTAAAGAAAAAACAGCTGTGAGCAATAGTTACTAGCATTAGTGACCCTCAGCCAACACATGCAGCATTTTGGGCTCCATTATAAATAGGAAAAAATCACAGTTCACAAAATGTAGGGATCTAATTTTTTTTTTATAATAACTCATCCATTTGTCATGTGTTTCTTAAGCTGTAAATGAGCACATTGCAAAACTGGATAATTTTAGATTAGGATAATTACCATGTGGATTTCAAGAAGTGGGGGAAAACCAGGACTTTTGCAAACTGTTCTGAAATGCACCTTTGACAGGAGAAAGGAATAGGGAAACACCCAAACACCCAAATGAGAGAGGAAGGAAGGAAGGAAGGAAGGAAATTGAGTAAATACTATTAAATGTTTGCTTTTGTAAAAGCATTTGGTTGTGCTCTCTGAGGTATAATAAATATCGTCCAAACCACAAAATGTGCAATTCTGTAAGACAGACTCAAATCACTACAATCAAATCCCCCAGCCTGCTGAGAGTGTTCAGCCTACCATAATTTAGTTTGTCATTAATAACTGACATGCTTTGCTGACATATTTCTTTTTCCATCATGTATTTGAAATTTTAATCAAATTGGTCTTAGCATACTAAAAACATGATCATTTGCTAGGAAATTTCATTGGGCAGGAATAAATACATTGAGAGATAATAACTCTGAATGCTGAAAGTCAACTTTAGACTTTCTGTTACATTTGCAGTTTTCTATCATCTTTGTGTAGGACTGTGACATGTAAACTCTTTTCCCAGCACGAATTTCGGTTATAAATCTACGTCTCCAATATCATGTTCCAGAGTAAAAAAAATAAATCAGATTTGTTGAGTGAGCTTTTTTTTTTTCCAGTTCAGAATCAACTTCTGATTTTTGATTTATTAGATTATTCCCATTTACTAGTGACTGAAAGGCTAATTCAGGAACAGTCACACTGGGTCAGATCAAAAGTTGGTCTAACACAATACTCGGTCTTCAGCTCTGAAATTAAAACCTAGGAAAGAGTACAGGAGGAGAGGCAGGTATAGCTATTTCCAAAAAATACTTTGTATTGCTGCGGTTCATTGCTCAAAGTCTAGCTGAGCCAGAGGTGATAGCCCTTGACAGGTTATCATTCCTATGAATTGTTCCAGTCAGCTTTTCAGAGCACGTAAACTTCTAGCATTTACAGCTTCCCATGGCAAGGCCTTGCACACAATTTAATGATGTGCTGTATGAACAACCAGACCTTTTTGCTGGTTCTGTAGCATGCTAGTTTCATGTGACATGCCCCTGTCCTTCTCTGTATCTTCAGACAGGACGAACAGATTCCTTTCCACCTTCTTCATTCCTCTGATGATTCTGTGAATGTCTGCCACATCACATGTCATTGCTTTCCCAGGCTGAAAATAACTCTGAGTAGTTATTTTCACCTGGAAGCTGCTCTGTGCCATTGAGTGTACCTGCCACCCTCCCACTGGTCTATGAATTTTTTCCACGGCTTTTTGGCGTAGAGAAACCAGGAGATAAGGCTGAAACTTTTGCAACAAGACAATGATACTTCTGTTTGTTTTCCCTTCCTTTCCTAGTAATTTGATTTATTGTTCTGGTTTAACCCCAGATGACATCTAGGCACTACACAGCTGCTCATTCACTTTCCCCTGGTGGGATAGGAAAGAGAATTGTAAGAGTAAAGTGGTAAACCTCACAGGTTGACTGTAACAGGTAAAGTCAAAGCCACACAAAAAAACAAAGCAGAACAAGGGTTTCATTCATCATTTCCCATGGGCAGGCAGGTGTTCAGTCATCTCCAGGAAAGCAGGGCTCTGTCATGCCTAATGGTGACTTGGGAAGACAAACATCTTAACTCTGAAGGTCCCTGTCCTTCCTCCTTCTTCCCCCAGATTTATATACTGAGCATGATGCCATATGATCTGGAATATCCCTGTGGTCAGTTGGGGTCAGCTGTCCAGGCTGTGCCCCCTCCCAGCTCCTTGGGCACCCCCAGCCCTCTCTCTGCTGGGGTGGGGTGGGAGGCAGAAAAGGCCCTGACTCAGTGTCAGCACTGCCCAGCTGTTACAAACACATCCGTGTTTTATCAACACTGTTTTGGTCACAAATACAATCCATAGCCCCATACCAGCTACTGTGAAGAAAATTAACTCTACCCCAGTGAAACCCAGCACATTTACTTTCATGAGCACTGAGCTGAGCTGTTTGAAGGGCTGACTGTTGTGACTCTGAAACCTCATTTGTGCCTGATAATAACCTACCGCAGACTTCATCACCCTGTGTACAAAGTCATGATTGTTGGCTTTTTCCACATGTCCAGCACTATCAAATTATGTGTTTTCAATTTACGTGCTATTTAATTGCTTAGATTCTGAGCTACAAAGAGTGCACCTGTATTGGTGGTGTAGGAACGGGGGGGTGTTTTTGGAGCAAATCTCCTGATTGTCTCTATTTACCATGCATTTGTACGCACAGAAGATGACTTTGATTCCTTTCAGATGTAATGAAACCAAAAGATAAGCTCCTGAAGTTCAGCATGGGTGTCTATCCTCCAACACTAAACCCATGGGAGTAGACTGGAATAAGTCCTAATTAAATTAAAAAAAAAAAAAGTGAAAAAAAAAATGAAATGTGTATCACATGTGGTCTTCAGCAGCAACTATTTCACTGTACTCATCTGCTCCTCTTGATCCTTGGTCCTTCCTAGTTTTAACATGGCTTCATGCAGTACTTACTGCAGTACTTCACCACTTGCCCTTGTCTTTAGCTTCCAGAGTAAATTAGTGTCATCTATGGGATGTTAAAAAATGGCAAATATTGTGCAGGTTGGGTTCAAGATGTTAGACCAATATCGTTGAGTAGGGATACATTTTTCCTCTAGATCTTATATGTACCATTTCTTACCAGCTCTTTTCTACTACTGTGCCTGATCCTTTAAGATTTTCTTAAGAACTAATTAAAAATAATTTTCAAAAAACTTGGCTGTTTCCTGTAGTTGTTCTCTGAACTTTAATACTCAGGATGAAGATTTCACTGTCTGCTTTATATTATTATTTTTCAATGAAAGAGAAGTTGCCAAAAGTAAGGGAGGGAAATACATGAGTTTGAGGGAATGGTAAATTCTTTAAAATTGGCATAATTGATAACTGATCTTCAACATTTGATTTAATGGGAAACAAAAACAGGGTCTGGTCTTGAATGAATATGTTGTTGAAGGATGAACAAGCTGATGTGGTTTATATAAATTGTGTTACTAACCTTGTGGTGACAGCAGTGGTTATGATATAAAACCTTTTTAACTTGCAGGATTATCACATTTTGCAGTGCTCTGTATTTCTGTTTCAATACACAAAATTTCACTTATCGGCGCATTTGACTGTGGGTCTGAAGGAACCAATTTTCTGCTCCTTTTGAGATGGAAACTCATCTTGCTGGACTTCTATTTATGACCTCTTGACAATGCTTATATTTTATTTAGAAAATTTTTTTCATTACTTCTGTTTGCTGAACCAAAAACCTCCAGGCACTTCGTTCAACTTTAGATGCGCAGAGCAGGATAAATGCATAAATTGACGGGGTGCAATGATTTATGATTAATTTAACCTTCTGCTGTTTCGATGTCTAGTTTTTCCCATCTATCACATTTGGGATTGAAGTAGCCATGGTGGAGAAGTCAAAAAAGGCATATGAAGTGCCCTAGTCATCCGTCTGTGAAACAGGGGTCTGAGAACTCCTTCCATGAAACTTCTGATTACTGTGAAGCCATAACTGGCTTCATAAATATAACAGGATCCGTGATGCAGTGCTCCTTGGTGTCTGCTCTCTTAAGTATGGTATGAAATCCACCTTGAGATTAGAAGCAAACAGTCTCATCTGGGGAAATTTTCAGGCAGGAAATTTTTGAATACTTAAAACAAACCTAGTATTGTTATTATATTGAGTAACAGCCTCCCCTTTGTCAAATGACAAACGTGCTTCACAACTGCAATCTTCTTTGCAGTTGTTCTGCTAAAACTGCTAATAAATTAAATCCTTATTGTTAGGCATATTTATGAAATATTTGTTTCAGTCCTGAGCTACGTGTCTTTTTTCAGTACAGTTACAGAATTAACATGCTTCTGTTGCATATTTATAAATCTTAAATATCGTTAACTTCGAATCACAGAATTAAGTGGTAACTCTGATTATTCTTTTATTGTGAGAATGGAATAGGCGTCTGTTCACTGAGTTTACAAGATAACATCTGGTGCAGAGGGTGCCAAACAGCCAGCTATTCTGCAAACCGAGTGCCAGAAGATGACTTTTAAAGCAAAGTCTGTGCTGCGAACACAATGCTGCAATGCTTGGACAGAATTCAGAGGATGTGTGTTGCACGGAGATCTCAGCCATGCTGTCAGCAGGCTGGAGAAACCCCTCACATCTCTTGCTGTACAAACAGGATTAGGCACCTGCTATTCTCTGTGCTCTTCTGGTCGGTATTAGTAGAGTGGTTGAGACAGGACTGTGCTGAGTTTCTGACTCCCACAAGTGACTACCATTTCTACCCCACTACTAGGGGTATCAGTGAGACAGACCTTGTCTGCTTACACCCTGCTTGCAGGAGGGGTGCCCCTAGCTCAGTGTGCCTGGGGAAACTGAGTCTTTGTGTCTGCTGTGCTCCCCTCTCAGTTCACCATAGGCTGTGCTCTTTCTAGCAGCTTGAAAGAATCTAAGTGTGTCCTGCCTGAACAGTTCTACAGCAACAAAGCAGCATCCATAATTTGCACATATTTATTTTATTAAAAAAAGAGCTTATGTAGCCAACTAACAAATCCGTGTGATCTTCTGATGAACAGTTTTCTTAAAGGTATGAGTATATAATGTAATGGAAACCATGCAAGACTTGAAGCAACAGTAAATCATAAAGCAATTACGTGCAATCAAACAAGGAGCCAGTTAAAAGCCTACAGAAGTGGAAACAGTGTAAACACAGTCCATCCAGATGGGACAGTGCAGACCTGCTTTTAGCCATATCATGGCCCCATTAATATTAGTATAAACTTTAGTTTACCTTATTTGCCTTCAGATTATTTGAAATAATCTCTTTTACTTAAATTTTTTTCTCCTTTTCCTGCTGTAATTTCTCTTGCTTTACCTAGTTCAGCTATTCAGAAAAAAAAAAATCTTTTCATTTCTTTTAATAATCTGAAGCAGAATTCTTGAGTTTGTACTGCTTATTCTTCAAGCACTCTTTTCTGGCCCAGAGAGGTTTTATGTAATTCATGTTGCCACAGTGTTGGAAAATATTATTGTGAAGGGAAAGGGAAGTTTCAGTTGTATTAGAGCATTAAAACATTGCTTTCACACTGCATCTTTGAAAAAAATAATGCATTTCTAACAACGCTGCATGGAATCTCAGCTGGAGGTGACTGTATAGCAGTATGTACCTCATGTCAGATCCAAATTTAATCTGACTGTAGTCAACCAGAAGCAGATGCAGCATTAGTTGTATAAGCTGAATATAAAGGCAGTCACTTTGCAGAGACAATCTTTAACAAAACACTTCTTTCCTATTCAATTTTCAGACTGTTATGTTGTTCTAAGGGACTGATGGCAAGGGATCATGCTGTTTTGATGGGGTTTCTGATTGACATCAGATTTCATTAGTGGCATTAGTATTGAAGGGAAGGGTCACAGGTTGGTTATGGTTCATTCTACCTGCCTGTCTCACTCGGCAACAACCAGGAAATGCCCAGTAATTTTCTGGTTTTATGCTTCTTTGAACATTTTAATATTTCAGATGAGTAAAGTGCAAGTCAATCATGTTTATGCATTAATAAAAAGTATATAAAGTGTTTCAGTTAGTCAGTTGAATGAAATTATTTCAGAGATGTGGTAATAACCTTAAGTGATGTTTTGAATACACTTTATATAAATTAGATCCATTAGATAGGACAAAAGTTATGTTTTCTAGGCATCCACTAATTGTCATGTTCACTAATTCCTGCAGCCACTCTGAGCAGATGCTGGTAGCTTTCCTTCATTGTCCAATGATTTTCCCTGTTGTATGTATGTATTGTATCCTTGTGTTGCAATTAGCCCACCTACTCCAATTTTCCCTTCCCAGTCAAGACCTCCATAGATTGAAAAAATATAACTTCAAAACTTCAAGGATTGTTCAGCTCCTTTCAGAGGATGATGGTTTAATTGCCTGCATGGATTTCTGACCGGAGCCCATCAGGTGCCCAGAGATGAGAGGCATCTTCTCCCACTGCTGTTCCTACTTGCTCCGTCTCTGTGCAGAGTGGTTTTCAGGCTTATAGGTGGTTGCAGGGATAAAACTGAACAAAGTAATTCTTTCTGCCCTGTTGGCATGCCTCTAATGGTAGAGAAGAGGAAAGAATATATTACCCTGTCTTTTGTCATTTGCATCAGAATGACACAGGTTGAATGGTGGACCACTCACCCAGGCATTGCATCCATAAATGAAACAGGCAGAAGAAGGACTAAAGGGAAGGGGCTAGCTCAGAGGAAGAGCTGTCTAATTCTGTGGTGGATTTAGAACTGCGTTTTTGTGGAAAATTAAGGGCATAATCAGTTCGAATAATGTAAACTAATCTTTATCTGTCATAGCAGTCTTCTTCCCCCAAATTAGTGTTAAACCCCATCTATAGTATCTAATGCTATCATCTGTCATAAATATTTGGACTCTTGTTCTTCCTCAATAAATGATGATTACATTAAGTAAATATTTAGCAATTAGATAGCATATCTATTTTGGCTTTCTTCTCCACTTGTGTCTTTGAGCACACCACAAAAAGACTCAAAACACTTTTTGGCTCTCCCATGCTTTCCACTTTTTTCTGTGTAAATGTGCAGTTGAAATTTCCTGTTGTATATTTCTGAACTCAGCAGTGAAAAGGCAGTTTAAAAGCCAGGCTATGCAGCTTAGGAAGGATAAAGGAAATGAGGAACCAAACCAGTCTATAGTTCCAGTATAAATGTGGTTACATGGCAGAACAGGATAGTTGCACTTTGCAAGTCAGATTTTCTGCTACGGGAAAAAGAAAAATAAAAATCTAATATAATCCTAATATACTGGAATTTTAGATGGTCATTAAAGACTGCAGGGTCTGTTTTGAGAGGTGAGAAATGCTTTGGCTTTTGTTGTTTGTATTCTTTGGTGCAGAACTCCATGCAGAACTGAAGACAAATAAAAACATTCTGTTTGTCATGTACATCTTTAGTGTGTCCATTATTGCAGGCAGAAAAGCCCCCACATTCCTGCATTTTATAAGCTTCAGGCATAGGGTGAATAAATATGTGCTTGAAAGCATAATACAGAAGATCACAAAATTTTGTTTAAATGTAAAAATATTATATTCCCTTTTTTCAACTGGAGGCAAAAAAGCTTACGTACATAAGTCATTGTTTTATTTAAATCTAGACTAGCAGCAGCTCCGACCTATTTTAGCTTCTACCCTAAACGATATATCTTGTTCTCTAAAAGGTGTTTTCTCTCTCCAGTGAGAACTCTTTTTGTTCCTAAACAAAGCCCTGAAAAGGTCACATTGGAAATTTGAGTTCCAGGTAATTCAAATGTAAGCCTAAGTTAAAAATGATGTGTCTGCAGCTTGCCAAGTGCTATTAGAATCTACAGTGTTAGTTTAGATTCAAGTCGAATAGAGCAGTATCCATTGGGAAATTATGCTTTCCTGAGAAGCATGTATGGATTTTTTCTTTCTGTATACCTTTCCAATAAATATTATGATAGCAAGATTCTGTTTCCCATGAATTCTTTATTTAGGTTAAGTATTATGTGTGAACTCTGATTTCATGGTTTAGTCCTGATCAAAGTAGCTGATTTTTTTTTTTTAAATTTATCTGGTAGAGAACTGTATTAAAACACTCAGCAAACTCACATGACAGTCCAAGTAAATGTGATTTATAAGAACATGAGTCCAGTTATATAGTAAGGAATAGAAATGAAAATAATTGAAACTTGAAGGGAGGAAGAATTTTGGCTTTACTGTTCAGACCCACAGCTGAGAACTGGAGGCACAAAAGTGAAGTTCATGGTTTGAGATAAGAAAAATTTACTGGAAACAGCAGTGAGATAAGAAAATGAACAGTAATAGCAACTATATCAATAACAAAAGTGTACAAAAGAGAGAGTGATTTACATGCAAAATGCTCCTGCAGGCCCCAGCTGGCAGTCAACAAAGGCTTCCCCCTCCTGCCACATTTCCTCCACTGAAACCTCTGCTCCTCTTCTGGGAAGCCAGAGAATCCCTTACTCCCTCCCTGGCAATGATGTGAAATGATACAGAGCAACCTCCTGGCCATGCCCCCTCAGCCACACCCCTCTCTCTTTTTTTTTGCAAGATTAAATTTCACGTTCCTTGTTGTGTTTCTGAAGTCTGGTGCGGGCCTGTTCATTCTTAAGAGAGTTTGATGATCATAGCCCTGTCTACTTCTGTGGGATATATGGATGCATAACTTCTCATAGGCTGTGGTTCATCCTGGTCTCAAGCTGATTGCCTATCCCTCAGTCTGACAGCCATCTGTTTCTGGACAGAGTGTAAGCTAATAGAGGACTGAAAAGCACATCCATGTAAAGGTGACTGACATCAATTGTGGGTTTGGAGTTTTGATTCAGACAGACTTTGAGTGCAGTGTCAGAGTTGCAGAAGGGCAACTATGCTTGGTGCCATCTATCTGAAAGTGTTGGCATTCAGAGCACAAATGAAATTCTTCTGGAGTATTTTTCACTCAAAATGAAAAATAAACATGAAAGTGTTAAAACTAATAGACAGAATAGAATGGAGAATGTTGTTGCTAAGCATCACTTAAAAGGCCATTCTTCTCCAAAAAGTGTTGGTAAATACAGTGCTATTTGACTCAGGAGATCTAATCCCAGAGTGTATTCAGAATTCTATCTTCAAATGCTAACAATAAAAATAAAGGGGTTTTTTTCCCCCTAATATTTTACTCGTGTTACCACTGCAGAGTCAACATTGCTAAACATGAGCTCTCTATTCCTTTTCACCTGTCAGTAGAGTGGTTCTGAGTGTTCTGTTTACAAACCCCAAATCATCCCCTGTGTTGTGTGCCAATGCAGTGGCCATTGCACAACCACGGCAGGATGAAGCATGAGGCTGGAAAGGACACCAGTGGGCAAATTTGGCTCACACAGGTTCTGTTTACTGTTAGAACCTCCAGAAGTTTTTCAATCAATCTAGAAAATGCCAATTTGATGAACTGGAAATATTTCACCTAAAAGACATGGAGTTTGATCATCATTAGGAGTAGTGCTCCTCAGTCTAACTGAGAACACAATGCTGTCAGAAGTTGGGGCTATAGTGTCATAATCTGCAGCAAGATTTCCACATTTCTTGGACAAGAAATGAAGAATCAAGGGACTCAGACATGTTTCATGCTTTTTGACTCCATTACAGAGGCCAAGTGGAACCCACCTTGTTCCAAAGCTCTCCTGATCAGGCTAGGCTGATCACATACATCCTTGGCAGCTGAAGATTTCTAGGGGCAGGCAAGGACAGAGGATTCAATTTTCAAGATGCAGCTGCACAAATCCCTGAATTGCCCAGGGATGTTGTCCTAATCAAAACATGGTACATGCTACCACTAATATCAGAAGCATAAAAAGTTTTTAACCCAGCTTGCATTAACGGGGACAAATAAAGGCTTCTTCAACAGGAAGAAAGATCAATAGAAAAAGTAAAGAGACTCCTGAACTGAAGCCAGGTGGCAGGAAAAAAACAATTGCACTGGAGTCTTCAAATAAAGATATTGTGCCATGCTTAATGGTGAAATATGATTTTATTAATTGGGACTTCCTGTCAAAATCCATTGAAAAACTGCCTAACTACTGAGAGAAAAGTTCATGTCCCTTGCCGCTAAGGTCACTTTGTAGCTGGAACATCCCTGTGGGCATCCTGGAACACAGCAGCACAGCCCCAGGCTTGAGCAACATCCATTGCAATGCACAGATCTCCTCAGCTTTACTCCTCTGAAACCCCTGAAGAATTGCACAACTGTCAATTTTTGGCCTTCCAGATTGTTCAGTGATATGCAAGTGAGTGTCTGAAACACATCTCACTCATCTCAGGGCAGCCTTCAGGTTTTTGGGGATGTATTTATACCAGCTCTCTTGCAGAAACATTATACACCAGAACTAAAAAAAAAATCTCACTATCATTTTTACAGGGCAGCAGACCTAATGTCATCTATCCCCTGTGGCTTTCGAGCATCAGATTTGACTGCTCATCTAAATACAAAGATGAGCTATGCCATCTTATATTTATCTCTTCCCCAACCTGTGTTGCCCTTTTACTCTAAATGTCAAATCTTTCTTGAAAATACCTCTGTCATTTTGTGCTGCTTCTTGTTCATAAGCTTTCCTGGCACCTTGAATTTTCGCAACATGTCCCAAACCTCTCTTAACAAATGGGTAAATATGGCAACTGAAGAACATAACGCAAAGTGGCTTCTTTCATGATTCGAAATATGCTGTAAGCTGGCTGGTACGACCCCAGAATCAAGGAGGAAGTTTGATAAGGTTTAAGCCTGCTTGAGTGGAGTCTCTCAGAAATGCGCCTGTCAGTAAGAAATATATTGAAGCAGCGGAGTTGTTCCATTTACCTGTTACTATGTTACTGTATCAAAGAGAGAAGTGAAGCGGTGCCCAGCCGCAGTGCTGACACAATTTAAGTAGCATTTCTAGCAGGGATTTACTGCTGGGAAGCTACAAGCTCTTGTGTGTGTACGTGTATGCACATGCACAGGCATGCAGAAGATTGTCCTGTTTGCAGAGCAGGTGCAGTTCTTTTACCCTTGCTGGACACTTGTGTCTTCTGTGGCCTCTTGGTTCAATTCTGCACTGAGCTGGAGCTGGATGACACTGGGATTTTGTGTGGATGGTGTGGTTAATCCAGCTTTGTGCACCACCAGTTTAGAAACATGAGAGCATGAAGGACTCCACTGCAGTGGGCAGTGCTCATCCCAAGACTCTGGCACAGCAATCAAGGAGATAGTCACACAATATTTCTTTAGGAACTTCAGCCACTGAGCAAGTAAGTAACTATTTTACTGCCAGCTGTGTTAAGGAAGTCAGTTTTCTTACACTTTAAATTTTGCCTCCATGCTTTTGCTTAATGGTTTTGAGGAACTCTTCAATTGTTGTAGCCTGACAAGGTGTGTATTAGCAAAAGGGCAAATGTGGAACACAATGCTGTGATGAATTTTATGTTTCAGCTGCTTTTCAGAAGGAACTTGTAAACCAGATAAATTTTGTCTGCAAACAAAGAAACTATAAAGCAGTCACAGATGTTGTTTCTTTTTAAGCACAGTGTAAATAAGAGTATTCATAAAACTTTTATGGACTGTATCTGTACCTTTTTTCTGCAATGTTATAGAAAAAAAAATTAATAACTCCCTTCTGTCATCAAAGAAAAAATAGAATTTTGCCCTACTTTCATGGTGAAAAAAATTTCTAAGTGTATTTCTATACATGCATTACTGTATGGCTCCTGGTAGCCTGTAAAAATAAATGTCGACTCTTACATCACATGTGATTAGTTAGACTAGTCTCAGAGAAAATATGAAAATCTTGACAATATATCACACATATAGTGACTGTGGTCACATATGTTCAGTGACACAGAAGATCCTTTTCTCCTGTGAATACTTTTTATGTAGGTGCATCATGTTTGCATAGCCATAAATTAGCACAATGAAGCCTTATGGTACTCAAATTTATTTTTCACCCCAGGGACTAGCATTTTTTAAAGTTTGGGATGTATTTCATCTTTTGTCCCAAAAGATTTTACAGAATCTGATTCAGTCTTTTGTGGTTACGGCTTTGACAGTGGTTAGGTTTTAACTTGACTGCTTCGAATTTGTAACAATATTTTATATACATGTTACAGAATATGTGTGTATATATACATATATGTGTGTGTCTATATACTTGAAGTTACTGTTTCAATTATCATGCATGGAAGTGAGAGCAGTTTCTAAGTGGATACAAGTTGGATACTTCGACCAGAATTAAAAAAATAGTATTAAACCCGAAAAAGCCATTTTCTACAGTCTGATGGAGGTGTCTTTACAAAAAAAGACCCTTGGTGTTCACAAGCAGTTGCTGTATATGTAGTTGTGTTTAGCACCTGATTCATCTTTAGCTAAGCAGCAGATTTGCTGTGAACTAAAATTAAAGATATTTTATCAGAAAATTTTAAGTATTTCCAGTTTGCTAGAGTTCTTTCACTTCTTGTCTGAGCAAAGACTTCTGCCATAGAGCTTAAAAACATACAATGAGTATGTGAAATAAAATTTCCGTTTGTCAAACCAGCACCCTCTAAACATACTGTGTGTAAACCATACACAGTTTTCAGGTTATCCTTTATGGCAGCTCTTTGCAGAGGTCTTGCAGCAAGAGAAGCCACGAGGGTGCCATTCAGCACAAACAAAGGAATGTCTCTTTTCAGTTTTGCATTGTACAGAGTTCTCTGTTTGAAATGGTAAGTCTCAATAAAAAGTACAATGCAAAAATAAATGGTGGGTGAAAAGCTCCTTCATAAGTCTGTCCTTAAGAGTCCCACCTGTAGCTCTCTGAGCAGATAACAGTGGCTGAAAAAAGAAGAGAACTTCCTCATTCAGAGGGTAAAGTGAAAGACTGAGAACATTCAGAATTTGTATGTCCTTGGAAGCTCAGTAAAATTGAGGTACTGCCAAATCAAATCAGCATCCTGGGGATACTCCTATGCTTCTTTTGTTATTTTTGCTGTTAATGCCGAGGTTTTATACTTGTATCACCTTTCTTTCTTCCTTGTTTCCTTTCTTTCTTTTCCACCCCAGGCCCCCTTAAGAAGCAGAAAAAACTATGAATGCTTTAATGATGCCTTTGTGGTACTAAACCACTTTCGAAGCACCTTTAAAGCTGTTCCTAAGTACCTCAACCTTGCTAAATCACTTTAACAGTACATTCTTATCTGTGTATCTGTCAAAGTAGGTAGTCATGGAGGCTTATCTGTGCATGTTCAATATCCTAAATCTGTCCAAGATAAGGACAACAAGGAAAAAGGAATGGAAAATTGTAAGGTGTATGAAAATGTTGAGAGAAATTTACTTTTATGTAAACCCATTTAATTTTAGTGATTTTGGCCTCTCTGTTTGGAAGGTTAAGTGACAGGTGGATTTTGTTTTGCCCACATTTGAACCTCTCCAATGCAGATATCTGCAGCAGTGGTACTTTCCTGAAGGTAGTATAGCTAGACAAGAGAAATAGGCATGTCTAAAATAGGTCAGATGAACTGGCTGCCAAAACTCACCCATTTCTCTCTTGAGCCTGTAAAAAGAGCCTCAGATGTTAAATATCTGCTTTGCAAATGTCCAGTGTTCATCAAGATGAACCACACTCATACTGTGTCACACATATTGATTAGCAAAATATATTAAGCAATAGGAGAGGTGTTAACTGCTGTTCAGATATAAAAGTCCTGCTTTAAAAAAATATCATTGTCAGATCAGACATGGAAGAAAAGGAATGGAGCAAAGGCAAGATTTTATCTGTTGTTTGGGAAGTAGAGGCATGGTTAACAGGTTAAACCAGTTTCAATCATCTGAAAATTAACCATCCCTGAGGTTAATGGGAAAGCTGAATTTCCCGGGAGATATTTGTCCCAGTTGAGCTTTATCAAATACATTGACCTATTTTTTAGTGTCCAGGCTGGGATATTGATTTTTCAGGGTATTTCATAGCATTTTATATGTTTCAGACACAATGGATAATGATTTCAATCTATGGCTGTGTTCCTGCCATGTCACCTCCAACCCAAAATGAAGTTGTCTGATATGCATAGCTCATCCAGTACCCCCAAAATTATTTCTAACTGGCAAATTAAGAAACTGGCTCTCACCACGGAAATCCCACTGCCTCTACATATGACCTTTTTTTCTGTAATTCCACCTTCTATTCCCAAAATATCTTCAGCCTTCTGCAACTAAGTAGCTGTGAGTCCTGCAAGGAAATAAAGTCATCTTCACTTTTCACCCTAAACCTAGTCAATAAAAATAACCAATACTGAACTGCTGAATGAAGCAAACATTAACGTAGAGTCCCATGCCTAATCTGCATCCTATTTAATGGGGATATAATAAAAAATGCCTAGGCTGGGATATTGTTTGCCTCCTGAGAGTTTGACTTAAAACCCCTATAGTGTCTCTTCTTTCAAAACACAGACTAAGAAATGGTATTTTACAGGCTACCGCTCATAGCTACGACTAACTGCAGTTTAAGATGTCTGGATTCGTAGTTCATACCTTTCTCATTTGAGTTAGTTGAGCAACTGACAATAATAATAAGCTGTCTGCCCTCTGTGGACACTAGAAATTAAAGGAGGACTAAGACAGTAATTTTCCTTGTGAATTTCACAGGTATTTTGTTAAAAGGGAGGAATGTGAGAAATCAAGCTCTCTAGGATCAATTCCGCATTCTGAAGAGAGACATGTGACCATTACTTACAGACTAGTTTTGACTTTTACACCTTCCAAGCTGATGGTTATTCTGCCACTCATAGGTTTATTCCTTACACTCTGTCCGTATTCTTTTTTCTCTTTTTTCTTTCTGTCTCTTCCTGCATCTTTTATTCAGCTTGGTGTCTTTTCCATCCACTATTTAATTCCTAAATCAGAATGAGTAGGTTTTGTCTATCCTTTTTGAGTCCTCTGAAACATAGACATTGACATTTGAGCCAGCCTCTCAGAGCTTCCTCTGTATTCTCTGCAGAGAAATAAACCTTTCCAGGCACAACTCATACCACCATCAAATACACAGGTAAGATCAGATATAGCTAAAATATCTTAGTTGCTAAGATCAGTTAGCCCTCATGAAAAACCTCTTTTTTTCCATTGACTCTATAAACACTCTGTTCCAGATCCTAATGCCTCCTTTCCTAGGAGGCAAAAGGTAGAGCACATGAATCCTCTTTGGAGATTTCTGCTATGGCAACAGGACTTTAGTTCAGGGGAAATAGTGGGCACAAATAAAAAGATTCTTTGTAGTCTTAGAGGTAGTGCCCGGGGTCAACAGGAGTGGTGCTGAAATAAGGTCAGTTTAGTATGTGAAGGTACCCTTGTGGGACTGGAGCTTCATGGGCTGGGCTACACTCAAGTGCAGACATCATCTGTGGAGAATTTGGTGCTACCAGAAGTCTGATGTATGAGGATGTGGGAATTCTCTGCTGAGGACACGCAGAAACCATTTTGCAGACCACAGGTCTATGCAGACAAATTTGAACAGGCGCTCACAAGCAAAGCAAATGCAACCTTGCTTGACCCTGCTCACTATGTGTGTTTTCCTGGAGACAGCACAACATTTAAGAAAAATAAAATACACAGAAAGAATATCCCTGTCAACCATGTTCTCAGAAGCAATTCAGTTGTTTAGATTAACTAGAACAAACTGATTTTAATTTTTGATCTTCTGGGAGCAGGATGACAGGAGATGATAGGTGAGGGAGAAAAGCCTAAGGCAGACATCTCACATAGAAAACTTCAACCTCTATGGCTGGTGAAGCTCTAAACTACAATTACAGATCTACAGGATTATTCAATCTTAAATGTGCATGTTCAAGTGGTTTGAGGAGAATAGTTTATGTATAGTTTTCTTTCATTGCCATTCAAGGGGAAAAAACACAATCCATATTTTCAATTTGGATTGTTTTTATCAGTTTAAACCAGGCCAGTGTCATAACCTACTTTTCCTGTATTCTTCATATATCAATGTACTGGAAGTTGTTTCTAAGGGCAGACAAGCAGAATGTCAGGCTTTTCAACCTGCTTCCATTTTCAATCCAGCCTGCTTTGCTCTTAAAATACCAAACCTTCTGGGAGCCTCTCTACATGACATGGACTATAAAAGGTATCAATAACAACAGCAGTTCCTGCTGTGGAAGGGGCTGTAATTGCAATTGCTGAGGATCTGGAGCTTCATTATAGAGAAGGCAAATATTCTGCAGCCTGGTTCTCTTGGGTATATTCTGTCTCTCCCTAACAAATCATCACTTCTAGAGTGAGTTTTCTTTTTATTTATTTACTTATATATTTACTTTAAGAAATAATCGAGCACAAACAAACATACCTCTACAAGTGGTGGAATTTTGAAAGTGAAAAAAATGCTGCTGAAAAATAATTTAAGAAATAATAATAATAATAGAAGAGTAAATGTTTTACATACATCTTCATGTTAGTCTCTGATTTAAATCTTGATGACCACACACTTGGACTGAATTCCCAACAAGACATATTTCTCCTTGGGTACATAAATAAGATGTGTTTGTATAGCTGTAAGTCCTGAGTTTGCAGTGTAGCTTGGTGCTTATAATAGAGGAATAAATATTAGTTTTATGCTTGATAATTTTAACAACATTTGAAAAATAGGACATAATAAAATATAAACATAATATTTTAAAATATAGGCATGTATTTTCTTTACTCACAGGTTTATATTTCACCTCTGTACACAGTGACAGCTTGCTAAGGAAAAGCATATTTGCAACATAACTTGCCTGCAATCATTAGCTTCTTTCTACTTTTTAAACTATTCCTTTTAAATTACTGCAAAGTAATCTCACCAGAAAAATGTCTCAGTCTCATTGTTTTTGGCACTATGCCTTATTAAGATATTTTTAGTTGTCTGTTCTCATTTTGCCGTTCATATGAATATATGAACACCAAAACTAACTGCCCAAAGCACTATTTCCTGCCTTCTGCAGGTGTTTAACTTCCACCTATCAGCACTGAAGTTTATGAGATTTGCAGGTTATGGGCACCTCTTTGAAGATTGTGCTACTAACTTATTATTCTACAAAGTTAGATCAATTATTCCCACTAATTAATGCATCTGTAAATAGCCTGCACCAAATCACACATTAATGATAGAAGCATTATGTTAGTGCAATTTGTTTTTAAAAAACAGAGAAACTATAGAAAAAATTGTAGTCTCTGAAGGCTGTGAAGAGCCCTTATTTGACTGTTCAGATGTAGACCTCTGTAATTCCATGCATTGCATGTGTTTTCTTCTATGTTTTTTACCATTTATCATAACAAAAGAATACATTCCCAAATGAGCCCCTTCTGTTACAAGTATTAAATAAAACTCAATACAGCCTAGCTATAAAACATAACATTTAAATGATGTTATTTTATATAGAATATTAAGAAAGATCTGTTCTTAAAGCTGTTTCTCCTAAAGCTTGGAAAAATTGTTACTGAAGTAACAAACCTCAAAATGCTGTTTGAGCTCCTGAATATTGGGACATTTTAATTAATTTCAGTATAGCTGTGCTCCAGTTTATTCCAGCCTTGGCACTGGTTACAAAAACACTCTTGCCAATCCTGAACAAACCACCTAATCCAGTCCAACCTTCCCAGAGAGATTAATCCTTCACGTGACACTGAAAGCAGTCAGCCACAGACATCCTTTCAGAAGCTTGACTTTTTCAAAGCTCATGACTGCCAGCCCTTCCAAAATACTCCTCAGGCATCCCACTTGTGTACTGAGAGACAGTACTTACTCTTAAAAGCACCAACTAGGCATTCCACTACCAGCCACCAGAGAATCCATTTGGACACGCAAACACCATTTGTGCAAGGTGCTTTACCTTTATCCATGTGCATCTGTCCTTCTAGCCATCAAGGCTGTCCCAGAATCCAAGAGCTGTTCCAGAAACTCACAAAACTCTCACCATCCATCCATCCATCCATCCATCCATCCATCCATCCATCCATCCATCCATCCATCCATCCATCCATCCATCCGCCTTTCCAACACGTGCACTATAAATCAAACAGATTGATCTGAAGGACTGAAGGTGTCTAGTGGTGGTTGTGGGTTCTCCAAGCTGCTGGGGCCCTCTCTGGGGTCACGTTTTCCTCTTGATGACAACCAGCCTTGTAAATGCCCATCCATCTACCTAAATGCAAACACCAGTGCACCTGGACACTCTTTCCATAGCTGCAGGCTCTCTCTGTCACAGAAGAATTATTATATTTTGTTAAAAGTCAGCCTTACAAAAGGGCCCAGAGTTCCAGACTTGCAGACAGGCTGTGCTCTGGCGTTTGCAAAAATACTGAATTGTTGCTTGGTAATTCAATAATAATTCTCTGAGGTCGCTGCCTGAGAAGTGGAGAGTAGCAGAAGAGGGATCATCTGCTTATACCTGCTAAGCCCCAACACAGAGGTTGGCATTTTAGCTTGAACCAAGCTGGTTATGTGATATTATGGGTAGGATGGGTATTGAGTAAATGGAATATAAGCATATGTCCCCTTCTGCTACCTCTGCCACAGAGCCAGGGAGGAAAAGGGACAGTTAGCAGCACTAATATACATGGAATTGACCTACCTTTTGTGTACAAGAGCTGGAAGTATGGATATCTATTTGTTTTTACATGCCAAACAGAAAAACAGCATATCTTTGGAGAGATCCTTTCCCTGTTTCTGTAGAGACACATCCACTCCAGTGTCTACAGTAAATTCAGGCTATTTGTTCTTACTGAGTGTATAGGAGAGTGCAACAACAGGAGAGGAAATTGGGGTTTCTTTCCTTTTACTGCCATAGCAGCAAAGTCATTTTTTACATTTAAGTGATTGTCACTTATGCAAATGTGCTGAAGACATAAAATCTGTGCAGCTGTGGAAGAGACTACAGCTTTTGAAATCAGCAGGGTAGCAGAAGTATAAACAGTGGCCCAATACAAATGTTTGCCAGTCTTTTGATACTCATAAAGATGCAGGTTGAAGAATGTCCATCTCCTTTTCAGATCCCAGTCTGATTAGTCAGAGCTGGGAATTAATTCTGTCACCATTTTTTCTGCATGTAGCATAAGACAATTCAGAATTCAGGGGAAGCCACTGGTGGACAGCAGGGATGAGCTAAACACAGATATTAAAGTGTCCCTTTCTCGGTGTTAAAAATGTGTTGGAGCTGGTTTGTCGATGCAGATTAGGAAAGCAATGGGCTGAGATGATGAGGGCTATTTTTCTCTGGTGTCATCTCTCCAATACACCTTTACAACCTCAGTTTTGCTAAAGGACTCTATGCTAAAGAGTGTGCTAAAGCATTCTTTAAATCTCTTTTGGAGAACAGGGTTACCTCTGGAAAGCCTCACATATAAAAAGAACCGTAAATATTCTGTTAAAAACTTAGAAGTCAAACCCGTATGTTTTAAAATTTTTTTATTATTTAATTTTATTTAATTAGTGAAAACTTCAGAATACTGCAAGTGATTTGACTGCACAATTCTATGGATTTATCACTTGCCAAGTTTCAAATTTTTAAAAATCAAAGCCCTTTTTTTTTTTTTTAAGACCACTAGAAAGCATAGAAAATGTCCTTTGAACTGCTAACTACATAAAAATGACCCAGATTTAATTTGTTTTGAAAATTATTTGTGGCAAGAAAATACTCCCAGGCTGAAGTGTTCTTTGCCAAATGTAGTCTGCAGTGAGAGTCTGCAGGCCAAATTGTGAAACCACTGAAAAACAGTGCTTGTTAGGGGAAATCCTGACATTACCTCTGCCTATCTGCATGTTCACAGACAACGAGTAATGTTCACTATTTCATTGCATTCAAAATCAATGTATTTACTTAGCAGATCCATCATTTTATGAGAGTTTTAAAAATTCTTCCTTAAACTCATTTTATGCCTCCCCAAATCCATATTTTTTATTGATAGTGAAAATGAGATAAATTCATTGGAAGCAGACAATAAAACCTGCATGCATAAGGCAGTTTACTTACTGCTTATGCAAGAGAACGTAGGTTTATTATACATTTGATGAACTGTCTAGGCCCTGTTTATAAAGCTGATTTTTTTATTCTGCGGTGGTCATACAGTATTTCACTGAATGCTTCTTATCTGAACCCTGGGGTAGTCTATAATTCTTGAATCTGAAAGTAGAGGCATGTCAGACATAAAACAGGAAATGTGGAGGTTTTGAGGAGTATTTCAGGTGATTTTGAAAAATATATCATAACTAATAACAAGAAATGCTGCTCTAGGGTAAAGAAAAAAATTCAGGAGTGAGGAGTGAAGACATTCCTTGAAAGAGGTTTTAGCTAGGAGACAAGAAACAGGTGCAAAATGAAGCTGGTATTATGCTTGTGAATAATGAGGAAGTTACATTTGTGTAATGGATGTTAAGAAATCTGTTTCAGTGCGAATGGATTCAGAGAGGTGACAGAAATCAAACTGACTAATGGAAATCAGACTATCGGGTTTTCAATAGCTGTGTCAGAGAAGAATCTCTTCCTGTAAGTCTTAACCAATGACTAAGGACGGGAAAAGAGCAGACAGTGCAGCAGAGTAATGGAAGTGGAGAATATCAAGTGCATATTCAGAGGTTTTTAATCTACTACTTGTTATTCAGCTCTGACTGGGACATTAGAGCTGTAGTGATGATGGGATGTGAGCTTCACAATGCATTTTGAGGAAAGAAATTTTCCTTTTCTGTCATTAGATTTTTATTCATATTTTACTTAATGGAAGCCACATGGCATTGATGGCTGGGAGGTTGTGACTGTGTATTTGTGAAAATGCCCTTTTTTACAGAGCTTTGAAAAGGATCAACCTGTAGTTTAAACTTTGTACATTATAATTTTGGGAATCTGGTGCATTTGACAGATATAGCTTAGAATAGCTAACTCTTTGGTATGTGAATGTTCTAGAAAAGAGTGTGATAAAAACTGTCCAGTCTTTTCTTTATTTTATATTTTTCGTTAAGTGAGAGAGATGCCAGGTTGCATGATTTACTTTTGAGTATACTCTTTTCATGTTATTCCCTCCACACTTACCTTCACTACATCCTTGGTTTTGTTTTTTACCTTTCTTCTGTCAAATAGTTTTCTCCTTCTTTCTCTAAATGACTCAATCTTTTTGTGGTTCATCAGCCAGCAGGTACAGGATAACTCAGGAATCAGGCCTAGCCAGCATGGTTTTGAGAAAGGCAGGTCCTGATCTCCTTCTGTGACATGGGGACCCACTTAGTTGGATGAGGGAATGAAACGGGTGAAGGATCTGGAGACAGCTATAATGAGGAATGGCTGAGGGAGTTGGGGTTGCCCAGCCTGGAGAAGAGGAAGCTCAGGGGCACCTTATGGCTCTCTACAACTGCCTGAAAGGAGGTAACCAGGTGGATCTGTTCTCCCAAGTAACAAGCAGTAGGGTAGCTTTAGACTGGGTACTAGGAAAAATTTCTTCACAGAAGGGGTTGCCAAGTATTGGAACAGGCTGCCCAGGGAAGTGTTCGTGTCACCTACCCTGGAGGTGTTCAAAAGACATGTAGAGGTAGTGCTTAGTGATGTGGTCTAGTTGTGGCCTTATTGCTGGGCTAACAGGTGGTCTCAATGATCTCAGAGGTCTCGTACTTCCACTTTCAATACTTTACCTCATTTCCATAAATGTTTTCTGTTTGCAGGTCATTACAGAATCACAGAAAGGGTAAGGCTGGCAGGCATCTCTAGAAATCATGTAGTCCAACCCTTAGCTCAGAATAGGGTCAGCTACAGCACGTTGTGCAGGACCATTGAATGTCAAATATATACAAGGGTGGAGATGCCACAACCTCTCTGGGCCTGCCTCAGTGCTTGACCATGCTCACAGTAAAAAATAGTTTTTCTTATGTTTATGTGGAACTTTTTGTATTTCAATTTGTCTTTTTTGTCTTGTCCTGTCACTGGGTGCCACTGGGAAAGAATCTGGTTCTGTCTTCGCTTCCTACCCCATCAGATATTTATACATATGGGTAAGACTCCCTAGGCCTCCTTTCCTCCAGGCTGAATAGTCCCAGCTCTCTCAACCTCTTCTTATGTCAAAGATAATCCAGACCCTTCAGCACCTTTATGGCCTTTTGCTGGACTCATTCCACTGAGTCCATGTCTTGTCTTGTACTGGAGATCCCAGCACCAGACCCAGCTCTTCACTTGTGCCTCACCAATGCTAAGAGAGGGAAAGGATGCCCTCCTTTGACCTGCTGGTGACCCTCTGCTTAGTGCTGTCCAGGAGGCTGTTGGCCTTTGTTGCAAGGGGACATTACCTGTCCTCCAGGTTCCCCTTTTCTGTAAAGCTGCTTTCCAGATATTATGGCTCAGCATGCACTGGTACTTGAGGTTATTCCTCCAGAGGGGTAGGACTAGACATCTTCCTTAGTTGAACTGCATAAGGTTGCTGTCAGCCCATTTTCCAGCCTGTCCAAGTCCCCCTGGATGGCAGACCAACCCTTTGGTGTACCAGTCACTCCTCTCACTTTTTTATCTCCTGCAAACATGCTGAGGATGCACGCTGCCCCATCATCCAGGTCATTAATGAAGATTCTGGACAGTACTCACCCTAGTATCTATCATCACAAGTGACCAGTCCCCAGACTGACTTTGTGCCACTGATCACAGCCCCCTAGGTCCAGCCATTCTGCCAATTTTTAGCCCACCACATGCTCATAAACTCTGTTCACAGCATCCTTGGAAATCCTGTGCAAAGTTTCTCACAGAAGCTCAAGGTTTCTCCTCATGTCTAATGGTATTTAGAATCACAAAGAGGTTTGTCTGTTTTACCTCAGAGATTGTCCAAGGTCATGCAGTAAATTCTTGGAAGAACTATGGAATAAAACCAGATTTCCTATATTTCAGCTGTTCCCGTCTCTGCTGTCTTTACTGACTAGAAATAGAATATAGACCTGTATCTGCACAGAGACTTTTCTTTGTCACAGTCTCTTTTTCCCAACTGTAGTTTAAATATGTCCATAAATTTTTAATAATACTTTATATTTTTCCATCATGGGTAACTGAAAAGGACAGAAAACGTAATGTGTGAGAACATCCTGCCTTTGGACAGCTGCATCATCACAAGTCTGTTTTCATCCAAAACACCATTCTAATGGAAATAAACAGACATGCGGAAATTCTGCTTGTCTGCTGCAGACTGTTCTTACTGCTTTTCTTAAAAGCCTGGCCTGAAGAAGACTTGTCTGAAACAGATTTAGCACTGTCTTGCTAAGAAAGGGCAGGGAAAAGCGTGTGTGGGAAGAAAGCAGAAATGGATACAGCTCCATGGGTAGCACAACTACACATGTTCATGCCTGATAAAGACGTAACAGTTGGTTTCATTTCCAAGCTTCTGAATATATGTATAATTGAGTAGTCATAACATACTCTGAATGCAGGG
Organism: Monarcha castaneiventris obscurior; assembly: GCA_026261815.1. Taxonomy (NCBI): domain Eukaryota; kingdom Metazoa; phylum Chordata; class Aves; order Passeriformes; family Monarchidae; genus Monarcha; species Monarcha castaneiventris. The sequence goes on along the minus strand of JAMPIT010000510.1, from coordinate 11,245,952 downwards.
CTGGTCATTTGTATTTTAGATTGCCTTCAAAGTGGTGAAGCTTTTCTTCTTCAAAACTGAACTGATACTCATTGCCTGTAGTGCTAACTTTCATTCCAGTGTGACTTCCAATCATGTGACATGCTTTGACTTAAGAAATTCTATCAAAATCCTGGGAGTCGGGATTCTCTTAATAAGATTCAGTAAGTTCCATTTAAAAATAGATACTGTTTAATTTCTTCTGCTTGGGACTCAATTCCGATGTCCCAGAGGACTGAAGGAATTTTTTTTTTTTTTTTAATCAGGGCTTTAAAGGGGAGGAGGAAATGGAAAAATTCACATTGACTTTTATATACATGTATATATGTGTGTATATATATGTGTGTGTATATGTATATAGCATTTACTTTTCAAGAGGAGTTTATTTAGCCCCACTCCCTCTTTCAAACCCAAGAAATGGAACCCCTGCTTTGTGCTGTTCAGAGACACGGCAGTAGCCCCATCCATGATGGTGCACATTAAAACATCCTGTTTGTCCTAAGTAAGTGGACGGGCCATGCCACTGATGGATGTGATTGGAGCAGTAAAAAAGGAAGGTACATTTTGGAACAACACTGCCATGAATGATTTTCTTAAGAGGTCTGTTGAGCGCTGCCATCACATATTAGCTGAGTCATTTTACTTTTACAGGTTATGTTAACATTTTCAGGTGAAGGGTGTGATGTTGAATGCCTCTGTTCTGACCGATGTCCTCTGTACCAGAATTGTCACAGACAGTGGTTATAGGAGGCACAGCAAAGAGCCTGTGTTTTCCACATCTGAGTTAAAGGAGCTTCCAGTTAAAACACTTTATAACCAGTGAGTGCCTACAGGTTTCCTAGCAAGCAATTCTTGGAAGCAGCAAGCTTTAGATAAAATAAACGAGAATTGTAGTATTATTTTTTTAGTTTGCAATTGTCTGAAGTTGTTGTCAATAGAAATAGTTGCATACATTTGTCTTCATTAATCATTTCAAGGTGTTGCTTTTTGATGCAGCCAGCCCTAGCAGTTCACAGGCACTTTAATTTTCCAATTATTGTACCTGTGGCTCAGAACAGATACTGATTAGTTTCACATTTTGGTCTGTGGGCAGCTTAATGTTCTTGTCACCTTACATTGAGTTTTAAATGTGCAGAGTGTAAGAGAATGTCAGATGTGCTCCCAAGTCTTCGGGTCAGGCTCAGCAAGTTATGATATTTCCAAGTACTATGCTGATGGATTTCTGAAAGATGGATGAGAGAACAAAATATGGTTTTAGGATCCTATCACAACAGTAATGATTCCTCGTGTAAAGTGCATGTGAGGGATTTTGTGTTGCATTCTTTTTCACACAAATTTTCAGCTGGACATGAAGGTGATGCTGCTGGCTGCTATAACAGCAGTAGAAAAGGAAGTTTCGATAGCAACAAGGCAACAGCAGCGCCGTTCAATATTTGCACACAATTACAAGACCTTTTCAAACTGTAGTTGTGAAACCTAAGGAGAAAATAAATTTTAAAAAGCCCTAAAGACAAAGATTAATTTTATAACAAATAGAAATGTTGCCTATTTTGTCTTTATCAATTGTGTACCAGCTATGACTCATCCATGCATGCTTTTTTCTTTCTGAAAACTGACATGGAAGAAATCCCCTCCAAAACACAAAACCGTGCTGAACATCTGCTGTCTAGGTATTCATTAGTTCTGTCTGCTCTGCTTTTGGCTAATTGCCTGGGAGTGAAGTTGAATCATTTATGGGGACTTAACCTGGTGGCAGTTATAGTGGTAAAGATTGTGTAGCATTTTGATAAAACCGAGGAAATGTCAAACATGTAGCCTCCCAAACATAAAGTTTATTTACTGGTTTCCAATGCACTTTGTTTGCTACAATACTGCCTGCACAACTGATAACAGAAAATGTATTTAATAACTACTCAGCGCTAATATGCTGTAGTATGCATGACTGACTAATTTAATTTATCTCTGATTAAGCCTATTATGTTTGAGATCACTTTACAGAAGAGACTTTTTTTGCCAGCTGTAAGCTTATTTGAATTGTAATATAAGTTAATAATGTGTGAAATAACTACTGGTGCCTGCTTCTAAATGTTAATTTTACCAAATCACTTCCTGAGTTAGTGCGTACACATCTCATCCATTGCAGTGTAGTTAGTGGGGTGTTTGGATGTGAGATTGCACAGGTAGAAAGGCAGGTGCATGGCAAGGGGATCAATGGCTGTTGTTTCTGCTGAGAAAAAGCAAAATAAATAAAATCACAGCCCAGCCAGGGATGGCACACCATCTGTATGACAGCGTCAGCTCAGAAGGAGCCCTCAGGATGTTCTGCATCTTGAAACACTTGCTTCCCACCAGGTGCAGAGAGGAATAGGGACTCCTTGGGAAAACAGAGAGAGAAATGCATTAAACAAAAACTTGTGAGAAAGGCCATCATTAGTATGTTTAAATAGGAAAGTAGCCATTTGGGTGGAATTCTAGATTTTCTCAGGCTGAGGGTAGAGCTGGAAAAGAAGCAGGGGGGAAAAATGAACAAAACCAAAACAAACCCCAAACAATTAAAACCTGGAAAACGTAAGGCGGAAAAAGTTCTTCCAAGGAAAGCTTAGCTTTTTTTCTCTAGGGAAAAGGCAGACTCTTTCCTGTTTCCCCTCCACTCTTTTCTGTGCTCTAATTTTTAGGGTAGGCAGACCCCTAATGGAGAGGGAAGCAAAGTTTTTTCTGTGCGCAAGCTATATCCCAGAGCTATTGATCCCTGGCAGATGAAACTTTGCAATGTCTGTGCTTTAGCCACTTGTTTCTCTGAGAGGTTGTGAAATGCTCTCAATTGCTGATTTGGAAAAAGCTCTGTGCTCATCAGTTGTTGCTTTTATGAAAAAATGTAGTTATATATAGTCTTGCTTTAATATATAATTTTGAATCTGCTGAGAAAATCAGGTGGAGAGAATGAAGTCATCTACCTTGTTTAGAGAAACAAGTGTGATGGCCTGGGATTTAGTCTATGAGATTATTTACAAGCAGTTGCCTAAATTATGTGTATTTTGCATTTAAATATATGCAACTTCAACTGGAATAAAAGGAAGTCAAATCTTTTCTCTGTCAGATTAGCGTATCTCTTCAAAATAGAAAATATATAGGATACTGTAGTAACTGCATCAGACTGAACTGCCAAAACAATGTCACTTAACTAGCGTGGAAAGAAAAGTATGCTGCACATAATTTCTTTTTATGTCATTCTGTTCCACCCTCCAAACATTTCTGGCATGTGATAACATGTGGGATGTCAAGCATCATTGTTCACATTTTGTCATGCTATCTCATATAGATCAGTTATCAGCTAGTTGAGCTGCACAGCAGCTTTGATTTCAGGGTCTCTTTTCACAGCATGTCAAATTCTAGCTGGCAGGACAGGACTTTGGCAGGCCCACTGCTGATGGTGGGGATGCAGGAACACATGCAGCTAGAATGTTTGATGGTTGTACTGTGCAGAGTAAATTTCCAGTGTTATGTAATCACAAAAAGAATGATATTTCTATAAAAATTTCTGGTTTGGTGGTTTCAAGGTTTGCACTGGCGTTGCCAAGACTTTTCCTCTTGTTGTTTGCTCGGAATAGTCAATCAATGAATGTTGGAGGAAAGACGTGTCTGTTTTTCACATCAGACAGAGATAGGACTGATATAAACTGGTGGCAAGGTGAAAGGTTTACGTAGTATCACGTGGAGGGTATGTAGTTCCCTGGCTTCCCATGCTTTGTATAATCTTCCAGGTGTAATTCAGGGCTGAATGTGATACAGAGAGATCTGAAAATATGATGCTGTATGTAATTTAGAGCTAGCTCTGCATGCTAGCACAGACTGCAAAAGTGCCAGTTGTGCTCTTGCTGGTCCTAGTTCTGCACAGCTCAGGCCTGGAGACAGGGGGTTACTGGGGAGGATTTTCAGCTTTGAGAGTTGCATCTTCGCTGGCCTGAGAGCACTCAGGTTTGCCCCAGGTGTGAAGGCAGACTTCTTCTATATCCTCTTGCCTGGGCAGCTATGGGTAGAGACATTATTTAGTTTACTAACTTTTCTTTTTTAAGGAGCAGGATTCTTTTAAAAATTATAAATTAACACCTTTTTCTTTTTTTTTTTTTAATTTCTTGCTAAGAGTAGCAGATTGAGCTTCTTCACCTGACAAAGAGGATCACAGAAATTTGATTTGTAGATCAGTCAATGCTGAAAAATTTTTTCTCTTTCTACAAATCATACATACTTAGGGATAGGAGAATAGAATTTGATGCTTCATATTTCCTACCTGTAAGAGAGCAGTTCTGAAGAATAATTAAAGAAAGAAGGTAAAATGTTTGGTTATAGATAATCTAAATTTTTAGTGATTTTCACAGCCATGAGGCAGTCTCTTGGATGCTTTGAATGTATTAATTATAAATGTATTGCATTATTGCCTGCAAGTGTCTGTGACATACATGGTTAATCACTCTCTGTTCAAACACTCCTCATGCAAGGCTTTCAGAATTCTCTGCGGCCCAGTTCAACATAGAAACCATCAGTAGATCAGGAATTGTTGTGCTTTACAGAGGGCCAACTGAAGACTAGGACTGCCTTCTCTCCCTCCTCTTTCATCTTTCTTTCTCCCCCCAATGCCTAAATTGAGATTGATCATTTAGCAGGAAAAAAAGACACTAAGAGCAGTGAAGCGTAACTCAATACAATACTGAAAGCTGCTTAGCTGTCGTATCAGACTCGACTTACTCTTAAGCAAAGATTAGCGAGGATAACTTCTGTACAAGCCTGTAAATCTGCTTAGCGATCTGTGACTCTTATGGGCAAATAATGCTTCCTAAACACAGCCTTTGGACGTGTCAAGAGTCCCCTTTTTGAATGACTGGTAAACAGAAACCAGATTATTTCTTCTGGGAAAGAAAATATTGTTCAAGACACTACAACATAGGAAACCAAAAGTTAATCCATACCTTAGCTAGTTGTGTTTATCTTAACCTACATATATGTTGGAAAATCTTATTCTAACTGAGTAACACCCCATAAATATGTGTTGTTAGGAGGTTTCCTTGCTTACAACAGTGGCTGTCTCACCTTTTCTTTGGTGACTTGAAAAAAGTCACCAAAAAAAAATCACATTATAGACCTCAAAACATTTGAAACCTCAAACGTTTTGAAAGTTTACGATTTCTGTTTGCCTTGATTGCACAGATATTTCTTTAGCTCCTTAGATGAATATGAACTATGTACAACGAACACATAAAAGCAATCCACAGGGAAACATCTATGTCATTTTCTGTACCTACACTTAAAGGCTCTGGACTTTATGAAGACTTAAGGCTGAATAAAGAAGAGCATGTTTTTTCCCATGTGCTTTTTAAATTTTATTTCATGATCTGATTAAAAAAAAGGTAACCCAATGGTATATAAAAGATCCAGAAATGTTTTAAAAATAAAAGAGTAGTTTTCTAGAAGACACCCTAATACATCAACTAGGACTTTTCTTTTTGCTATATAATTATTCGGCTTAACTTTTTTATTGTTTTTGTCTGCTTAATAGTAAAAGTAAACAGCCCTTTGAGGTTGGGGGGACATACAAGGCAAATGATAAGGATTAATGCCTTGTGGGGGTTTGTTTTGTTTTGGTTTGGTTTGGTTTGGTTTTTTTGGGGTTTTTTTGTTTGTTTGTTTGTTTTAATTTTTGATGACTGTTCTCTCCTTTTATTTCAAATCAGTCCAAGTTCCAGGATGCTTTTTGCATTAACCAAGTCCATTATGGTTTTTTTTGTGGTCTTGTTCAGGAAAGCCCTGTCATTAGTGAAGCTTGTTTGGGCAAGATTAACAATAGCTTTATGGCATGAAATCTGATATCAAGCACTCTGGGTTTTTTGTTTGGGATTGATGAAGGGCTTATAGGTCTGTTTAGACCTTGGTCATCCTATTTACCTTTTACAAAACTGATATAGTTTTAGCGTTCTTCCACTGCTCTGGAATTTCTCTATTTGTCTAAGATTAATTCAAAATCAATGCTGGCTGCTCAAAACCTCCTAATTTACGTTTTTATACAAAATTGCTGATACAGCTGCTGTTTAGTATGCTTCCAAGCTGCTTTACAAGCAAAGAAAGTATTTATCATAGCTGAGTATGAATTAAAACTTCAAAGTAGCCGAGTAAACTGCACCTATATGTCATGGCAGGGGTGGGTCGAGGACAGTGATGGAGGGATTGCAGGTATCTCCTGAGAATGTCACAGGCTTTACTTCTTTGTAGAGTCATTTCAGATTCACATATCAAATGGTGGCACAGAGAAGAAAGGCTCAATCTAAGGAAGCACTGTAGAAGACAATAAAAAAGGAAACACTGACCATCAAAACACTTGAAAATCCAAATGAACCAGCATAAAACTAGAATGAAGGAGTGCATTTGGCAGAGAGACACACTTAGTGTGGAAGAGTAAACTTCAGAGAAGCTTCTTCTCACCAACAAAAGCAGAAACGACCTATTTATTGAGCATGTTTAACTTTCCTGCATCTTTATTGGCATTTCTATAATTTCTGTCCAGAAAAGCACTAATGTCATCACTGAGACTCCTCTCCTGTTTGTCACACTTAGAAAGTTGATGATGTCCTTTAGTCTACATAACATTGATTTTTTTTTTCCTTCTTTCATTTTTTCTTAATCACCTAATGTATATTAATTGCAGTCCATTTCCCTGTGTTCCCTGATGTGGATTATTTTTTATACCTATTTTTACTTCACTAGGGCAGTGTGATGATTCAGGCAAGTATTAATTTTTTCTCTTTGTTAATGGGTTTTTTTAGTGTCTGATAAAATGTTCTTAAACAGGTCCCAGCTTTCATCTTTTTTCCAAATAAACTGTTTCTCCCAGGTGAATTTGCTCATAATTGTTCTCAGGATTGCAAAATGAATCCTTTTAACACATCAGGTATATTTGTTTTCATGTTATCCTGTTTGTGAATAAGAAACATAATGAGCAAAAGGTGACATTCATAAAGAAGCAACTGCTAATTTTTAGTTCTGTGGTAAATTTTATGTTATCATTCAAGATTAGGTATAATATAAAATTCCTGCAAGCTAAATGCAGTTCTTACTGAGTTCAGAAAACATCCTCATGTAGAATTTTTTAAATCTTTTTATTTATTTCAAGGCAGCACAAAGCCTCCAGAATGTGCTATTAAGTGCTCTGTGGTAACTCGGATTTCTCTCCTACACAGTATAAACAGATGCTTGAGGAATCCCTCGTCAGCATTTTCCTCAGTGTATTTGCGGTCTGGAACAGATATCACCCTGCTTTTCTTGAATAGCCTTACTTTCAAAAGCATTCCAGCCTCTGAATGCCTCCTTCCATCACAGCAGGATGGGCTGTGGGGGGATTCAGTTGTTCCTGTCCAGCAAACACTTCTCCATCCTGAGGGCATCTGCAGCCTGTCTTTATTGCTCAGATAGCCCGGGAAAACCAAAGATTTCACTGGGTTGTGATCAGTGTGTAAAACCACTTAATTCAAGAGATTTGGTAGTCCCAGAGACCACACCATGCACCTGAGAGCATTGTCCAAATGCTCCTTGGCCTCTGTCAGACTTGGTGCTGTGATCACTTCCCTGGGGAGCCTGTTCCAGTGCCCAAACACCCTTGGGTGAAGAACCTTTTCTGATATCCAACCTAAACCTCCCCTGACACAGCTTCTGGCCATTCCCTCAGGTCCTGTCACTGGTCACCACAGAGAGGAGATCAGTGCCTGCCCCTCCTCTTCCCCTCACGAGGATGTTGAAGACCACAATGAGGTCTCCCCAGTCTCCTCCAGGCTGAATAATTCAGGCTTACAAGAAGCACCAGTCTTACAGGAAATGTCAGGCTGGTAAAGCTCTTGCCTGTACCAAGGTGGCAGCGCTACATTAACATGTAACAGTTGAACTCAATGACCTTGATGGAATGACCTCGATGGTCTTTTCCAACCCAAATGATTCTATGACTCTATTAAAAGAGTTGAGTGCCTTTCTAAGAAATTACGTGTATATGGGATAATATCGGAAAAACAGGATGTCTCCACACATCCCTGAGTCAGGGCTGCTTCTGAGGGCCATGGAAGCTATGACGGTGGCAGTGCAGGAGCAGGAGCAGTGGCCTTCCTGGCCAGGGCTGGGACTGGGAAGACACAGGGCCAGACACAGCATGGCTACAACACCGTGTAGGCAGGGAGTGAGGGACAGGCCGGAGCTCAAACACAGCTGCTGAGCTGTGGGGGAAGAGGGTGCAGGCAAGGAACCTAACAGTTCCATCCCACATGGCAGCTGATCTACACCACATTCAGCTGGCATTGATCAAGCAGGACTAAAATGGCTGCTGATCATTCCCAAAGGGTTATTGCTTCTCATTACATCAACAAAACAAAAGCAACGCTTCAGGTTACACAGCGGTGCTTGCTGATATTAAACATGGCATCAACTTTCCCTGCCCATGGTGAGTTTAAAATTACTATAATCTGAATTTAGCATGCTTTTCACTTGACTTTCACACTAGACCTAAATACAAATTGTACATTTTAATGCAATTTCTGAAGTGGTAGAAGACCCTCAACACAGCCCTTCAGATCCCAAAGTAGAAAAAGCTATTAGGTATGTTATTGTTTTAAATTTTAATCTGTTCTGATGTTCCTGAAATGCTCTGTCTGTAATGTCTTTTGTATTAATCATCATAAATGTTTTATCCTTTCTGGAGAGGGTATGCTGACGTAATGTCTAAGCGAGCGAGGCAACTTATCTCAGCTACTTTATCATACTTGCTGGACTTAAAATGAATATCAAGAAGTTCCAAGAAAGATGTTGTGCAGATAATAAGGGTAAAAAAAGAAGGATAAAGATACAAAATGGTAACCACATGTAGCTATTTTCTTGCTTGCTGTTTTCTAATTCACAGAAACCAGAGGTCCTTTTTAGTGCAGCCATACAAATTCAGTAGGTGCAGCAGTCCCTGTTGCAAAAGCAGTGGGGGATGAGGAAAATGTCCAAAAGGTGTGATAAAGGTTTCAAAAGCAGATGCTTCTTGACTTCTTGTATTATTTTCTTTTCTACACTGCTCTGTAAAGAATGGTCAGCCTTGATAGGACTAAGTTAGTAGCTTCATGCCTGTGCTTGGTCTCTGAAAAAAAATTCAGGGACATGATGCTACAGAAGAGGAAGCAGTGGCCTGAGTGATGTGAACATCTCCTGTCTCACGGCTCATCTCATCTCACAGCTCATCTGCTGGTGGGCAGATACAAGCTTGGGTGTGTAGTTTATTCCTATTTTCCCCATGCAAACAAGTGTATTTCAGGCTTTACCTCAGGTTTTGTCACCATATTCACTTTGCAATGAGGAGAACTATCTTAGATAAAACTATGCTATGATTTTCAATGGTTGGTGTCTTGTAGGGTAATGCACAGCATTTATCTATTACCCTCCAAAATACCCAGATCAAACTTTCCTGCTGTAGAACAGATCTGTGTTCAAGGCTTGACAAAGACTTTGTTGTAGCCTTCCATATTGAAGTTTAAAGCACTTGCACATATCACCCTTCTGTGAAAATACCTAGCACTTGCCTTCTCGAACATTCCTGGAATATGTACCCTGGCTCCTGTTTCAGAATCAGATGGACTGGGACTGGCATGCACACCTAAATAATTAATGACTGTTTATCCAGGTACTAGCAATGCTTTCTGGTTTGTTTTTTAAATTTGCAGCCTGCAAAGAGTGTTATTTGGTTTACTTCTCAGCCAAGAGGAGAGTGTGATCAGAACAAGACAGCCAGAGAAATGCATATTTTAGAGCATTAAATAGATAAAAAAAAATATATATATGCTCTTCCTTCTGACATCTGAAAGCCACTCCAGTCCACAAGTTGGACATGTTTGCTTCTCATTATTAGCAGTCGTTTGAAGGAGAAAATGAACAAGGGAGCTAAATGTTTGGGGAGAGACTGCCAAACACAGCAGAGCCCTGGGGTAGGAGGATGTGGATTCAATGCATGGTGCTGGTTGTGAGAGCATTTTGTACATCTGGTTCAGTTTGTGGACTGGATCCATTTGTGGAGGGGAGCCTTGGCTATTATTGTTTGATCCCTCTGTCTTATTTTAGCTTCACATTACTCAATGTCTGATTATGTTGGACAATACTCACTGTTGCTGCTGAGAACATTTTGGACAGCAGTGACAAAATGCCAAGGATTATGTCCATATCATTCTATCACGGCTTAGGGAACCTGTGAGACTGAGCCAAGGCAGGCATTGGATGCTTTGCAGAAGGAGGGCTGCCAACCTAGGATAAATTAATTAAGTTTGTCTCCTCTCTTTTCTCCCACCCTGACTCCCTGTATAACAAGAACGTGAACTGGGAGTCCTCAAACCCATTGAGTGGTGGTCCCAAGTCTAAAAAATTGTAAGAGGGCAAAGGAAACCTACTTTGATACAATGGGGTAGAATTTTGCAGATCCTGTGAATTCTGTCATCGTGTTAAGAGCTGAGATCATTACTGGGCATGCTGTTCAGCAAAGCAGGATTTCTGTCCATATTTTCTTTTCAAGTTTATCCAGCCTGTTTTACAGCTGTGATAACTTGTGGCACAGCACAGTCCAAAGGCTGGCGTGTCTATGTATAGATATAGGTATAACATCAGTTATTCATGCTTGCTATCTGAAATTGGGAGTTGCTGCTTTGAAAATAATGGATACCTGAATTTTGGGTTGTAATGTGAACCAAACAAAACCAGACAGAATATTTGGCACATAAGGAAGTATTATATTTCATTTCATTGTAATGTTTTTAATGGACCCAAAATTCACTAACTATCCCAAATTCATAAGTTGTCTTCAATGCTGCATATCATCTTTTTATCTGAGGTTTATCTGGAACAAGTACCTACTTCAACCAAACCAGAGATTTCAGGAGTACTGAGTATTTCACCAAGGTTAATATTACCTTACAATAAAACCTGTTCTTTATGGATTCACTTACTTAGGGCAATACTGCTCACATATAGGAGATAATACTAAAATCTCTACAAATGTTTTTGTAAGTAACTGAAATTACTGTGACATTTATGGTACTCCCTTTTCTTAGATTAGGGAATGAAGCAGTTAGTTAAATTACCTTCAAAGCAAAACTGTGGAAATTTCCATTCAGGATTTACACTGAAATAATGAAAGCATAAAGTGCCATTTTGGGTGGTATAACTATATTTTATGTATCCCCCCTTTCCCACTGGCATGTCACTGCCACGGCTTGAAAACTGGATGTGAGGACACATTGCCTTCTCGTGTCTCTTTGCCCAGCTGGAGAGGGACCCATGTGCCATTCAGATGTCCAGCTCTAGGAGGGACCAGGGCAAGGTTTTCTGCCTCTGTAGACAGAGCCTGAGGCTCTGCAGTAGCAGGGTGAGCTTAACATGCAGAGAATAAAGGAAAGGGGTTTGAGATAATAGCTGAGCTACAGGACATCTCCTAGACACACAAGAGGACAGCTCTGCGTGGAGAAAGCCACCTTGCCCCGTCAATTTTCTAAGAATAGTTGGGGAAAAGGAGTGAGGGGAAAAGTTGGGGAAAAGTGCAGAGACAGTGGGGCTGGGGGGGAGGTGCAGGAGGCTGTAGCAGGCACTGGAACAGGTTGCCCCAAGAAGCTGTGGATGCCCCATCCCAGGAAGTGTTCAAGGCAAGGTTGGATGGGGCTTTGAGCAACCTGGTCTAGGGGAAGGTGACTCTGTCCATGGCAGCGGGGTTGTAACTAGATATTCTTTACAGTCCCTTCCAACCCAAGCCGTTCTATGATTAGTGAGTGCTCTTTTCCCCCTAGAAAATCCCTCTCCCTCTGCATTCTCCTTTCTTTAGGATATGAGTCTCAGAGCTCACATCTCCTGGAGCTTGCAGGCTTGTCACCATCCAGCACTGTATTATCACTCGAGCTCATAAAAGGCGGTCTGCCCTCTCCACTCATCTCCAGTGATGCCTCCTCAACTTCTTGGTGCTCTGAAGGAGGAAAAGTTAAAAAAAAGATTTAGAAAAAGAAAATACAGAGGGTCCTCCCAGAGGAGGAGCTGCAGTTGTTGCCAGAATTAGGTGTGAAGATGGCAGCTACTGAAATGTGAGGCATTTCATACCTTTCTCCACCAGATTTGCAGCACCAAGACATAGGGTGAGACTGCTTATCTCATCCCCACCATTCTAGACACTGACAGTGCTAATAAACTATGCAGGGCACATCTCTGGGCAATGCCTACCTGCCTGTTTTTGAAGCTTTACCTTAAAAACACTAGCTGGATCTCTCAAACTTTTTTTCTTTTTTTTTTTTTTTTTCCTTTCTGTTAGCTTCATGAAGTTATGAGGAGTTTAAAAAAATAAAAAAAGAAAACTTATCTTTGGTACTTAACTCAGCATTTGAACAAAAGTAGTGTAAAAATACTGCAATAGGTGTTGAGTAAAAATGTCTGCTGTGGTAACTATTCTGGGTATAGCTGCTCTTTCGTGACAACTCCTTTGAATTATTTCCATGTGGAACAGAGCAGCTCTGACAGCAGCTCTTTTTTAGAGGGAGGCAATTTCCCTCATATATGACTTGTCAGCTGCTAACCGTGGGTGTGTAAATATAGCTGAAATTTGGAAATAATGCCGATCTGGCAGAGGTTTTGGGCAGTTGTTTATGACTGAATGGATGAGATTTACCAAGTTCAGATTGATGGTAAATGTTGCAGGGCAGGTGCATTATCCAAGCTTGTGTTTGTGAGCACCTTGACAGTTTTATACTGATTTCAATAATACAATTCTTCTTTAAACAGGTAAGTGGTGGATAAAGTATGTAATTTATATAATAACTGTAAGAATATTCAGAAGCACCTCACTTTAATTTTATTCCAGTCTTATCGACCTTTTCTTCTCTCTTTGCTTTTGAGCTTGTGTCCTTCTTCTCTCATCATTCTCTCATCTCATTTGGGATTTCTCCTCCTCCCACTCTGTTTTTCAGCCTAACTCACACAAGGCATGGGAACTTCCCTCTATACCTCCAGCATCAGTAACCTCATTTGTTTCTGGAGCATCTGCTTTACCTCTGCAGTTTTAACTCCCAAATTTATTTCTTCTTGCTTAGTTTGCCTTGTGTCATCCAGTGCCATGTTTCTGGTTTGCATTCTGTCTCTGGCCAGCAATCTTTCTGAGTGTATTCCCTTCCCTGACTTGCCTTGGTATGCTCCCAGTGTGTCAGCTTTAAATTTCTGTCTACACAAAGAACAGACTCTGCGATAGACAAGTTCCAGGGTCAGCTTTGCCATTAAGCCAGTGGTTTCAAAATATTTTCAAGTTCATGGGGCCTTAACTAAGAAAGGTTTTAAGAGCTCCTAGAAGGCTATGAATATGACTGTCATTCAAAGCCAACTAAAGATGCCAGTACTATAGTTACACCTTTCAGCCTTCTGCAAACTTCCTCTTTGACTGGAAGCTCTCTTCCTGAGAAATCAAATGAAGACTTTTCTATCTTTCTTTCAAGGCATTATCTCCCTTTTGATCTGGCTATTTATGAGATCCTCTCATCCACATAGTCCAGAGAGAGTACTATAGAGCACAAAGTACCTTTTCTGTTGTCATCTCCATGTCCCAAGTGCCAGACCCTCTGTTTCCTAAAATTCAAATAAATCCAGTTTATATCCCTCATTGTATCTAAATGTATCAAAATAACAGGAGAACCTCCTCCTTTTTGCAGTAGACTTTTAAATGCCAGTAGTCAAAATTTCACTCCATCACAGTATTGCAGAAGGTGCAACAAACTCAAGGAATTATTAGTAAAAGAAATAGAGAAATCAGCAGATGAGAACCTCCTCTTTCAAGAACAGCAGCTTGTTTAAGTTGAGTCTAATATGATCTCTAGGACAGAGGATTACCTAGATTTGTGCAGTGTCTTTGCTGCATACAGCAGCAAGCTTATATCGAAACTTCAAGTTAGTAATTTAGCTTGAGTTGTCTGAAAGCTGGAATTTTGTATGGGTTTGCGATTATTGCAGATGTCTGTCACATACTGCAAATGTTGCTGGCTGACTGCTCTCAAAAACACTGGGGAAAAAATAAGATCCTTGAAAAAGTGAAATACTAATGACTTACAGCCACTTCATATCTAATAGCTAGTGAATGCACTTCTTGCTTGAGAGGAATGGGAACAGAGAAGCTTGGAGTCGGCTTAGTGGTGGGAGGCTTTATGTTGTTTTTGAAGGAATATTTGCAAATTCTCTATTTGGTAGCTAACTTTCTAAAATGTAGTCAAATCATTATGTGATGATAGAAATAATCATGTTATTCTATTTTAACTCAAAATATGTATTGCATTGGACAAAAAATAACAAATTATTCAGAAAATATACTCTAATGTGCTCTGCTGGGTTTCAGTGTCTCCAGGGAACTTCATTTTATGACTTTATCAGCTTGCCTTAAAGCCACAGAATATGTGATTCACAGTTTCACCATCCTGTTAGTTCATGTTTCTATTTGGAAAGTGAATCAATTTCTGGATCTGATGTGTGTATAAACAGCTTATTTTTCCTTATAGTCTCAAGGGAAATAATGAAATGTCAGAGAATAAAGGTACACAGAGATATAAATGAATTCCTGTGCTGAAATCTGAAAGTTGAGATGTATCTATACATTAAAACTTTAATAAGAATTCAAAGATCAGTGCTTTGCCAGCAATGTGACAATGTGCTCTCTCCCACTTACCAGCTATTTGTACACACTGTACCTTGGTCACTGGGTGCAGTAACCAGGAAAGAACAAAATACTTGGCAAATTAAATCTAAAGATTTCCACTCCTGCTGTAGAACAGATAGATGTTATGGACTATTTCATCTTAAACCAAATTATGTACCAGGACATTTAGATACTTATTTTTGAAGACATCAGTGTCTGATATCATAAGGACTGAGATGCTTAAATTCCAATTATAAAAAAATCTTTAAACTGAAAGCAGAGATACCTGAACTAAGCAGCTCTGTGATATACCTAATCTTTCCCCTCTTCCTGCCTTTCTTTTTGTTCATTCAAGTGCACATGTGAAACAAGGACTTGATCAAAAGTTGTTTGAAGTAGATGATAATCTGTCAGCTGGCTTGGCCACTGTTTGGACATCACCTGTATGTTTTGTCTTTGTAATAAACACTTCAGCGATTTCTTGGGTGTTGACAGAGCACATGATACACACGATGGAACTGAGACCACTGAGCCTATCTGGCATTGTTTGTTATCTTCAGCTCTTACAGCACATTAGTGGGGGTATGTCTTTTGCACAGCATGATTTTGCAATACCTTTGCCACAAAAGGTTTTTGAGGAAAAGAATTTTGAGGAAAGACATAAATGTTATCTTCAGGACCTAAATGTCTTGAGCTGTCTAATGTGGATACATGGAAGATATAACCAGACATTTCTTGTAAAGGGAACATGATAGGAGAGGGAATGGACACAAGTTGCAATGTGGGAAATCCCACTTGGATATTAGGGGGGAAAAACACCCAACCAAAAAATCAAATCACAGTAATGTAGTCAAGCATTAGAGAAGGTTGCACCTGGAGATATTCAAACCTGACAATCTCGAGCAACCAGATCTGACTTGGTCACATCTGGAGCAGAGGATTGCCAAAGATGCCCCCCAGCCTATGTTGTTCTGTGCTTCTATGAATTCTGTTCTTCTTATGTAGTTTGCTGTTTTCATCTAACTCTTAAATAAAGGGGAAATGTTCTGTATCTTTTCAGAACCTACTGGGTTTGCTCTCATTTACTTACACAAATGAGAAATGGAAAGGTTGCTAAAGAAAGGATTCAGTGAACTACAAAATCATATACTTCTCTCTGGAACCATGCATTTTATACATTTGGTTTATAATACCCAGTAGAAAACATGTGCTGAGAGCTCACGGCCTTTATGGGCTGACATATCTGTATCCATGAACAAGATTTATTTGCAGTGATTTCCTTTCCTTTCTTTTTAATGAACAAAAAGAATAAAAGTATTCCGTGGTTGTTTGGAACATTAAAACATGCCTGCTTTCATTATGAAAATAAGATCAAGTCTAATAAATGTAATTATTACCACAGATAGGTCTGCTTTTCCATATAAGCATCTCTTCTTTCTGTTTCTAATAATCTACATCTTAGTCGATGTATATCTTTTGCACTGTGTTTTTGCAATACTTTTGCCCCAGAAAAGTCAAGACTTTTAAAAACTCTTGTCAAAAACTGAGAATTATAACTGGTCCTGTTTGAAATACAATTATGTTTTGAGCAATTTTTCAACGAAATAACCCAAGTGTGCTTTTGCAAATTAAGAAGTTACACATTTATACTTGAAATATTTTTTTTTCCATTTAAAAGCTGTAACATGAAATATAGTATGATCTGAAATTCTGGTCAATAAATTTGGCTTGATTTAGGGTGGTTAAACAGACTTTGTATGTCAGAATTTCTTATAGCATGGAAGAATGATGTCTTATTTAACACACAACATATTTTATAATGTATTACAGCAAAGGATGGAATATGTTTATGGAATATGTACATATAGAATATGAACACTTGTTCTTATATGGATGCTGTGTTTTAACTCTGTCTGGCAGCTAATCCCCACTCATCCCCTCACTCCCTGTCCCAGTGGGATGGGGGAGAGAATAAGAAGGGTTAAAGTGGGAAAACCCTGGGCTGAGAGAATGGCAGTTTAATAGGTAAAGTAAAAGCTGTGCACACAAGCAAAGCCAAACAAGGAATCCATTCACCACTTCCTATGGGCAGGCAGGTGTTCAGCCATCCCAGGAAAGCAGGGCTCCATCACATGTAACAGTGACTTGGGAAGACAAACACCATCACTCCAAACATTCCCTGCTTCCTTCTCCTTCCCCCAACTTTATATGCTGATCATGACACCCGTATGTTACGGGATTTCCCTGTGGTCAGTTGGGGTCAGCTGTCCAGGCTGTGTCCCCTCCCAGCTCCTTGCACACTCCCAGCCCTCTCCCCATCGGGGTGGGAGGCAGAGAGGGCCCTGACTCAGTGTCAGCACTGCCCAGCTGTAACAAGCACATCCCTGTGTTAGCCACACTGTTCTCAGCACAAATTCACAACACAGCCCCCTACCAGCTACTGTGAAGAAAATAAACTCTTATCCCAGCCCAAACCAGCTCAATGGGCTTCAATATGTCTGTTCTATAATAAAAGTCTGGAAATAGGACAAATATGTCTCATCAAGGAAAATAAGAAAAAAGATGAAACTTCCTTAAGTCAGTGAATTTTGACTGGGTTGCAACCATAACAGACACTCCAGTAGCACTGCTTCTAGATGTAAAACAACCTGTGAATGTGAAGTGAATGAGGGTGAAAAGCTTTAAACTGCAAAGGAAGTCTACACTTTTTTCTTAAGCTAGTTATATCTGAATAAATATTTCTGTCCTTCTCTGAAAAACAGAGAAAAAACCAGCACAGAACCGAGATAGTTTAACATAAATACCGTCTGTGGGGTTTTTCATCTTACACATCATCTTACAGTTACTGTTGAAACATCTGGCTTCATAACTAGTGGTTTTTTCCTTTTCCTTTGGGACAGGTCTTGCACAGTTCTGCCTTCCTGGGAAAAAGGAAAGAAATCCTATGAAAACTGATGGTTGTTGCAAGAAACATGTACAGTAAAGGCCAGATGGATTTCATCAATCTTATTTACTTAGCCAGCAAGGGCTGTTTATCAGTACAATATACAGATCATTGTAAGCTTATAAAAGACAATGAAATAATTGTGACAAAATCAGCTAGGTTTCACTCTTACTTTCTGAACATTGGCTTTCTTGGCTGCTGAATAAAGCTTTTGAGGAATAAAGCTTTGGCTTCACAAACCGAAATGTATTGTGTTGTTTAATGGTAAGCAGCCAAGATTGTAATTTTTAAGATACCAAAACGATTTGTCTTCTTCCATGAAAGTTTCTGAAGCATTTTCGTGACAAAAACATTGATCTTTTACACACACAGGTTACTCTCGGGCAAGGACTGGTTTAAATTTTATTTAATTTTCAATCATTTTTCCACTCCCTACTTGTTGAGCAAAAAATAGGCACAATTAATTATTTTTCTTAGAAATATCTAATACCCGAAGTATCTATATGCTTTAATCTCCAAGGAACCATGGCAGAGAATTACAATATTCTCAAGATATTGCTGTTAGGATAGATGATGGTTGATATTTATTCATTAAGACATAATTGATTTCCAAGTGCAGAGGATTTAGATTCCCTCTGAAAGGCTTTTTTGCCCCATATTAATGAACAGCAAACTTCAGAAGAGATGCACTTGTGCAAGCTTTTGGTTACACACAAGCATATGCTCTGTGTGTGTTTAAGTAATGCTTATGTAGATGTGTATGCCTCCCTAAGAGGCAAGCATTGTACAAAAGCCAGCAGAGAGAATCTTTACACATGAAGTGCAGACATAAAACAATACCCAGGAAAACACCATCTAATTTAACGCACAGTGTGGCTGGGAAATTACTGTCAAGTAAATGTCGAGTAAGCTTGCAATGCAGAGCTAAACCTTGCAGAAATGTATGAAGAGCACTCGGATACAAAATCAAGATAAATATCTCACTCCCATCCCTGGTTTGCTTGTCAGGCTGTCCTCCTTTCCCTTTTCTTTCTGCTATTTTACAAAAAGTATCTGCTTTCTAGGGAATGGGGGAAGCTCAGCTATAGCAAGGGTGAGGTTTTATCCACTTTTTTTCTATTTGGTAATCATCTCTGTTGTCTGGTCATTGCTTTTCTATAGAGTTAAATTGGTTCCACTGCTTGTTCTCCAGCTGCACTGCAGGATGACAATGTGTCTTCAGCACACTCAGTACTCATGGTTCAGGAGTACCCTTCCAAATCTGTATGCATGTAGTGTAGTTATATGACTTCTGTCACATGCCATGGGATTCCTTCTGGGGTCCAACACTGGGGCTTTCAGGAGAAACACAGCTACTGAAGCTTTATTTTGGGGCCACAGTTGCACCATGATGAGTGGCTGCTGTGGTGTTAGGAGCACTCAGCACACATTGAGTTGTTAGAGATGAATGCTTTGTAACAAGAAATTACACTGCCGGAGAGCAAATTAGTGATTGATGTAAAATGGAGACTTCTAGGTTGTAATTTTGCTAGCAAGATATGAGACGAAGCTTCAAGTATAATTTTAACAGTATTTAATTAAGTGGAACAGTAGATTAACCACCACAATCCTAACTAAACACATATAGAAGAATTGCAAAATGTAAATGCTCATTATGGCTAAGTTGCCTCTGCCATCAGTGGCTGACTTGGAGATGGGATGATTGACTTGAAGCTGATTTAAAATGGCTCAATTTACAAACTAAATTTTAAATCTTTTCCAATTGTTCTCCTCTAATGCAGGCAGGCAAAGGTGACTCATCTGTTCAGCACTGCATGGTTCACTGGGTGGGGAGAAAATGACATGTTTTATCTGGTCACTGAGATCTTACTGTGTCATTGTACTTTGTGTGTAGCAATTAAAGCAAAGCGATTCACTTACTTAACAAATTTAGTGTTTTGTTCTTTCAATGGAAGTATTATTACCTCTAGTTTATATTTGTTTGAATTGCCTGATGGCAGATTTCTCTCATCACCTCAGTTGCTGACAAACTGTAATTAGGCATCCTTGTGCATGGTGCTAGATGAAGAAGTTGCAGGGAATGGGTGCAGTTCCTTTACGGTTTGTTTAATTAACTTTGTGTGCTGGATCCAAAAGATTTTGGGAGCCTGGCCTCCCTTGCTTCATCAAGCTGTGTAAATCCCATATCAATTATACCTCCTATTCTGGAAACAAACAGTGCAGCATACAAGCTTTGAATTTGCTTTGTATGACTCTTTGTAGGAAGCAAACATAAAAGGAGCTTGTGTTCAGCCACAATACATTCATTGTTAATTTGAAGTGAATATTTATAACTTTCTTTTTACTATTAGCCTGACACTATGAGCAATTATAGCAGTATTCAGCTAAATCTGCCCAGGCTGTGCCTGGTCAGAATTTTCTTTCCCTGTGTTTCTAATACATTTGCTATGCACTATTTTGTCCTTAATGCCTTTATAGCTTGTTTATTGGAAACAGGTTTTTAATTATTTTTCAACAGTACTGGAGACCTGATTTAATGAGCAATTGTTAGATATACTAGGGAGACACATTCACCTGATTAATGTGATAGTTAACTGAGCAACAAAATTGCCTCATGAAGAAGCAGCTGTACACAGAGTTGAAGCAGTAAAAAAGTTTGAGGGAATGTGAAGAAAATATTTGAAGAGAGATAATTTAAAGCAGGATACTGAACAAGTTGGAGGCTAAGTATAAATATACAGTGTTGGCTTGCTGGTTGGTTGGTTGCTCTGTTAGTAGGTACGTGTGTGTATGTACTTGCCTGTATTTGTTAGGAGGCAGTTTATATAGGCTTCACTGAAAGATACTGCATTGGGGTGCTGGGATATTCAAGGACTGTAGAAAAAGAAAGGAGGAGGATGGGTCCTTCAGGTGTGTGTGTGAGATGAAATTGTGCAGCCAATGCTTTAATGGCATGCAGTGTTGATGCCCAGCTTCAGTGCTAATGTGTGCTTTTGGAAACAAGTCTGTCCTTTGGGAAATAGGTCTTCTCTCAGAGAGAGGAAGGTAAGAGAGAAGAAGTTTGACGTTCTTTAGTTGTCAGAGCTCACACTGGGGTATTTCTTGTGTCACTGACTTGCTCCTATCAGCAGCACTTCTGTTCTCAGTTTGGAAGCTTGTGGTCAGCTTAAAGGACCAGACTAACATGATCACCACAAAATTTTAGTACTAGATAGTTCCACTCATGCATTTCAATAGCATCTTCCCTGCTCTTTGCAAGCAGCATTTGCAAAGGAAGATGATGCAGTGGTAGCCCAGTAGAAACTCATGACTAGATCACCAGGTTTCATTCCTCAGAGGGCTGTGGCATCCATGGAGAGAAGAACCACGAGGGGATTAGTGGGCACAAGGTGCACTGAGACCAAAAAGTGGCACAGTAGCAGACACGCATGGGAGAGGAGAGCTGAAGTATGAATGCTGGAGGAAACACAGCCCAGCTAGTTTCTCTCATGTAGTTCCCAACTTGGTTTGTATGATGGATATCTCTTTACAAGCCTGAAAATACACTGTTTCAAAGTCATGGTATGGTATAAACCATCCCACTCACAAACTTACTAGACCCCTTATGGCCTAACATAACCCCTCTGGTTTCAAGTTAGGGCTGGTGGCTTTGTGTTCCTGCTCACTCATGCACTAGTGAGGACAGGAACGTTTTTTTCCAAAAGGAAAAGTGAGCTTTTTTTATGGGATGTTGTATTCTTGTTCACATGATTTAAACAGGGGAGAGCTGTATAGATTATAAAGAACTCACTCTGGGAAAATGAACTGACTTTCCATGCAATGACTTCGGGAGCACGGATTAGGAAGAAAACTGATAAAATAATTTGCCAAGATCAAATCTAAGTGAAAGTGGGCTGGACACATTACTGGGATTATAAGAGATTTGAAGAAAATAGAGAAAAATGAGAAGGCAATTAATACACTGCTATTTGGAAGAGGAAAATGCTCCTGTGAGTGTCAAACTCTCTACCCCGCCTTAACTGGTTCAGCTCATCTCCATTGTGACAAGTAACTTGGACAATTCTTTCCAAAACATTTTTACTTCCTTGCCTTGCTAACATGATGGAAATATAATTATGATTTGGATGCTTCTTTCAAAGCCAGGAGGGTGGCTGCTCTGGTGGCTGGAGAATCAGAGTTGAATTCAGCAGATCTGGATTAATTTCAAGCTCCTGTCATAGCTTTGCTTTAGCAGATTATTAGTAGGTAACTTCTGGGGTTTTTGTCTGCTCTTCATTTTATTCATGTTGTCTGCAAAAAGAAGAGAATGATCCTTATTTTCCACCCATGCACTCATGCCTTACCAATTTAGCTGGTGGAATTTCTGGGGCTCTGTATGTCTGTGCCTTGGGTCAGCAAAGCTCCAGCCCTCCTGGACTACATCAGCCCTCTGCTTCAAAAGTTTTTTGTCTTTTCTAGCTTGAAAGGAGAGTTCCCAGTGATGCTTTGATTTGGGTTGTACTTGCCTTTTGTTATTTTCATATGGTGTGGTGTTTAGAGCTCTTTTGTGGAGGACCCATGGTGCTGGAGCCAGCGAGGTGGCTGTGCAGGGCAGCTCCGAGCATGGCAGAGCACCTTTGGGAACCTAAAACAGGCCACAGCTCAGCAGATTGACTGAGCACGTGCCTAAGCTCTGCCTGCTCAGCAAATGTTTTAAATGTAAACATGCTCCAAAGTGTTCTGCTATAGATGGGTGATCTCCAAAATGTGCTGATGTGCTCTACTAGATAAAGATCAGGATTTCTTTCTGGAAGAACTCAATACAGGACAGGCACACTAGCATTGCCTGCATTTTTAGGTAAGAGACTTGACACTTTGCCATTTATGTGGCAGCCAAAGTAGACAAAACCAGAACATACTTTTAAAATTGTTTTCTGGCATATAAATAGAGATTATTTAGGGTTATAGTTTGCACATGTATTATATTTTAAAGCTATCGAACTAAACTCTATGATGGCAACCACTCCTGCTAATATTGTGTTCTTTAATCTTCAAACCCAACAAAGGTCGTCTGCTGAACTCAACACTGAGTTGTTGAGTCCAAGTTTTTGCTTGGTTTTTAGTTGGTTTTTTTGTTGATTGGTTTGGGTTTTGGGGTTTTTTTTTGGTTGTTTGGTTTGGTTGGGTTTAATTTTCCTTATTTAAAAAGCAATCAAGGTAAGAGATTTGAAGTGGTGAAGATCAAGTGTTCCAATGCAGAGTGTTCTCCTATTTTTTTATGAAGACCCTCCTAAAAAACTGCTGATTTTTAAAAAAATAGCAAATATTATATTATACTGTCACCTTTGAAAACTTTGTGAGTTTAATGTAATTTAACACCTGGCCATTTATATGTGACTGCAACTTGTCATAAATCTGACACTGTGAAGCTAATAAACAGCAACAGGAAAAGTGGTCAATCCATAGTACATGCAGTCAGAGCATGCTGGCCTGCATGTATCAATTTCTGTATAGCCACCTATGGAAAAACATTGAGCCTGGACTTCTAAAATGCCTGAGACAGGACAGCTTTTGAGGCAAAAGCAGCAGCTGAAGTTTGTAAAAGCGACTGTCTAATTCACGTGCGTTTTTACACATATGCATATACATATATATATTTACAAACTGTATGGTGTGTATTCACACCTAATACAGAAGTATGAATGGCAAAAGTGCTGTACACTTTCCATCTGAAAAACTGCCTGCCTTAACTGTTGAACCCTCTTCCCTCACCCTTGTCCTCAGACTTACCAGGCACGTTTGCAAAGCACATGCTGAAAGGAAAATTTGGCATGATTTCCTTCTTTGTAACTGGGGCCCTGTCCCTAATTTGCTTGACACAGATACGGTCCTGAGAGGTCCCTTAAAGGGGTTTAGATCCCTCCCTACCACCATCCTCCCTTGTGTTTTGTCCAGGTGCACACTCTGTAATTGTCTCAACAAAGTGGGTTCTTTTGTTTGTTATTTTTTCTCCCCGGGACCCAAGTATTAACACTTCTGGTAGGAGGCGTGTAAGAGAAATGTATTTGCCAAATGATGCTGCCTCTTTCCTTGGATATGGGAAAGCATTTTGTTGAAATGGGAAAACCAAATGAATAGAGCCCGCCAGTTCCACGCCTGCTGTCTGCGAGCATCCCCACCCTGGGTACGTGGGCTGTGTTACTGACTCAGGGGAATGGGTTTAGAGGAGCCCTTTGTTGAAATATTGGCAGCACATCACTGGACTTGCCGTTGTTGCAGATGGAGCAACTCGCCGAACAGATGGATTCTCAGTTTTCTGAAAGAAAGGGAAAGGCACTTGATGTACCACGGTGGGAAAGAAGGGAGGGTATTCCAAGCAGATGGAAATGCAGGGAAGAAGGCACGTTCTGTGCTTTTTTGGTGCACTTGGAGCCTAGCAATCTTTTTCTGGCAAACTTGGGAAAGCGTAAGCACAGCACTCTGTGAGAGGGTGAAGGGACTGTAACAGATGTGGAGGAAGTTATTTGCACAGAAGCAATGAAAATGAAGGCTGAATCTAGGAAAAGGCAGAGTGTATAACTAAGTATTATGTGCTAGGTGTGGGAAAGGTCTCCTGCCCTGCTCCATCAGTGGTGCACTCTATTAAGGCACAGAGCTCGTGCCAGAAGAGTATAACTGGAAGAGGGAACTGATTAATATTTTAAGGTCTATCGTGTTGTGGAAGAGGCTAGAGATAAATGCTATCTGCCACTGTGAAGCCAGGAATCCCCATGTTCCTGCAGTGTGTGCATTGGTTTTGTGATGGCACAAGTTTATACAGTGGCACTGCTCAGATACCGTGTTGCCTCTTTTCTTCTGTTGTTCTTCCTCCCCTCCCCATCTTGTTCATACTTCACTTCCATCTTAATTATTAGGGCAGGATCAGTCCTGTGCAGCACTCAAGAGCCTGTAAATCTGCCTTGAAATTATGTCACCTGATCCAATATTTACTGCTAAAATCTTCATGCAATTGCCAAGTATAGCGTGATGAGGAAATGGCGTGAATTGGAAGAAGTGATCATATTTTGGTGTTGTGTGTTAACTCTTCTGAAAACTTTTCAGTCACTTCACACATACCAGACTTAGCAGAAATAGACTTTATCATAGTATCATTTATGATTTAATAACAATAGACTTCTATCTTTATCCCTTAGCTTAATTAGACAATTTCAGAACCTTAGAATGCAGACATTAAAGCTGTTTAGCTATAGCAAGGATGCCAAAGACCTTGGAAATCCAGATTTTCTGGGAAATGAATGTGATAAAGGGCAAAAATGTTATTTCCAAATGTGATTCACTGCTGAAAGCAGCTATGCAAAATTATCATTTTCTTAAATAATGGCTTTGGCTTTTGTTCATAGTCAGGGTTGTGTCTACAGCAACAGAGATGTCTAAATTTTTTTCTGAAATATAAAGTGACCTGGATTACATACCCACTTTTGCATCAGTTGTGCTCCATATTGCAGGACTGAATTCTCAGGGAGGCTCTAAGATAAAATGAACAAGGAATCCCATCACTGAATTTTAGTATGAACATTTTTCAGATTGTTGTGTCTGGATCTCTGCCAAGTCTCAGCCCTATAATAAATTAAGTCCAACCCACACATAGTAAGGAATTAAAAAAAAAGAGGGAAACAACCCAACAACTTCTACAAGGCAAAAACACTAGGCAATTTTTACGGGGAAACAAGTGGCCAAGAATAATTTATTGGAAAAGTAATTATCTAAAGAGAGAGTGGGCTCTTCTCTCTAATTGAAAATGGTAACATTTTCCAGCCTTACTAAACCCAGTAGAGTATCATCATTTAGCTTCACCAACCTGGTTAAATTAAATATAAAATTAAGAATTTTCTTTCCTCTAGTTTTATTTCTCCTTACACCCAATACTGCAATTGAGCCCGCTTGCCTTTCTCTATGACAAAATCTAATCTGGCTGCAACAGGACCTGTGAAAATCATGAAGGTGATGAGCCAGGGTCTGCTTTCTGCATTGTACATCTGGCTTATTTACTCTCTAGTCACCCTCAGATAATAAATATTTCATATGTTGGACAGGTGAAAGATTTCATTCAGCTGCAGATCTGCTTCCACAGCAATTGATTCTTGTCATTTGAACAGTTTAAATGTGTGGAAAACAAAGCTTGCTTTCTGTTTTTCTCCACTGTGGTTTTATGTGTAACATATTATTTTTCTTTTCCCTCCTGTCCCTCCTACAAGCAGATACAGAAAAGCCGACAGCATTAACAAGTAATTCTAAACAATTTATAATCCAAATATATTCTCTCTCCCAGTCAAAATGGGATGAAAAATGCCATTTCATTTGACAAGCATAGAGTAAATATCTAGAGATATGAAATTGCCCGGGTTAGCATCTATAAATACTCTGTATGCAAAAATGCATGCAACCACAGTACTACTTTATGCTTTACAATATGTTTCTCCATTGCTACTGGGTGTTTCCCCGATACCATTGTCCACCAATTCAGTTAATGGAGTTGGGTTTGGTTTTGGGGATTTTTTGGGGGGAGGGGGAGGCAGTACCCCAGGTCTTTCTCTAAGAAGGTTTTCCTTCTCTAAGAAAAGCCGCTAGCAAAAAGCTGAAGCTAAATATCTGCAACCATATCTGATTTCTGCCAATGTTAGTGCTTGTGACGGATCTTCTGGAACGTCTGCTGCATCCTTCACATCATGCAGCAGAATGAGCTCTTTGGAAGCATAGCTTAGCTCATTCTTCCTGTCCATATTTCCGGGCATAGTGGGCAGCTGCTGTCCCTCTTCCTCTCAAGCCATTCCCACATCTGGACTCTCTGACTCGTGCTGTGCTCTGTGCCCAACCCCACCTCTGTCTGCATACATGGCTGGTGGCTTCACAAAGCACTTCCCTTGCCTGCCTGCTGAGTCGATTGGGTCTTGGTGCAGTAATGAAATTTTGGTAGACAGGCTTCAAGTAAAGGGATTTTCCCCTTACCATCTCCTGTCAGGCTCAGAGACATTTTTACTTGCATCTGACCATCTGTGTGGATGTTCCCTTGATGCAGTTATGGCAGAATGGGGGCATTATTTCATACGGCATGCAGCTGTCTTAGAAAATAAGTTGGAGAACACATCTTAGGGTGTGATTGAGGAGTTTTAGATGTGATGGAGACCCATGCAATAGGTGGCTTATTTGATCACTCTGTTCTCTCCTTCTATTTACTGTATAGGTTGCTAGTGAATGATGCTGCATTTGAGAATTAGGAGGATGTTCTAGATCAGCTCAGAAAAACTGACACGACTATGCAAAACTGCTGTTTTGGGTTTAGGGGGAGATGGAAAACGGGGACAGCCTTTGATAATTGTCTGTGTGTGTACCTGGTAGCTCTGTGGCAGATCCCCCTATTAGAAACAACTGAACTGTATCTGACCTTGCAGCCCTCTCGCCTCTGTTTCCAGGCATATAGATTTTAGCCAGCAGGTCTCTGGCTAACCCCTCCTCACTGTTGTTTATTTCCTGCCACTCTGCAGACACACCACTGAGCATTAAGTATGTGAACTCAAAGACGCTCCCTCTCTCCTGTACAGTCTTAATAGCGAACAGTCACGAGCTGGGCTCCTCCAGGCAGAATTTCTACCTAAGAAACAGAGGTTTCAGGAATATGCCCTTTCTCTCACCCTTTTCAGATTGCATTAAAAGCATCCACTTCAAGAAACTACAACTGTGTTTATTCAAGCTTTGAATTTGGAAGTCGTGCCGGGATCCCTGCCACGGCACGCTTGAACCGTGAAACCCAGGTCAGTTCCATTTTTTGGTTTTCATGTACTGGCACTGCGCTGCAGCTGTTTGAGCCACCAGGTCTCTGTGGAAGCAATACTTCTTTTAACATGCAGAAAACATCATATTTGATTTTATAACCTTACCTCTTGTTTTAGGTTTTGGGGTTTTTTGTACTACTAAACAAAATGTCAGGGTGGCATGTCAGTGAACATAATGTGTTCAAAAAGAATCATGCTGACAGGCTCAAAAACTAAATGCTCTCTTTTAAACAGGCAGGAACAGCTCTGATTTTCCTTCCTGCTCACCAGGCTATACTTGGACTTGAGAAGACAGCTGTGCTCAATCTGCCTTTTGCTCTGTCACTATGACTGCTGGCTATCTTGGGCTGTGGGATATGACCAGTTTCAATCAATGTTCACTGAGGTTGACTTTGTGACTCAAAGGCTATTGACTCAATAGCCCATTAGTTTTGTCAGTGAATCAACCCTTTCTCTCTCTTCAAGCCTTCTATGGTGTTGAGGATTTTGTGGGTTTTTTATATTGCTAGGGAGAAAGGTGCTGGGTTGGCTATTGCACTGAATGCAACTGGAGAGGTATTACTAAGGCACATTCTGAAAAGGCTCTTTTTGTTAATAATTCTACTCTAGATCTCAGAGTCCAAATTCCACCCAAAGAGAGTTTGCATTTTTGAAACTTCATGTGCCTAGTCTTTCACTGCAAGGTGGGTTTGCAGAAGGAAAATCACAGGTAACAAGATTTGCTACCTGCAATGTTTGTTCCCTCCAAATGTACGTTGGAAAACTCTGTTTAAAGGCACAGTACTGTTTGTCTTCTTACTGGGAAAACATCTGGAGGCAGCAGTGCTTTGTGCAAGGAAATTTGTTGGTGTTTGACTGTGGTGTGTTTCTGCCTTCCCTTTAATTCCTGTGCCCTGATCCCTAGTGATTGTGTGCTTTGATGTTTCTAGAGTGCTCTTGGAGTAAGTGCTCCTTGCAGTGAAAGTTACACTGCTGTCATTTTTTAATGTTTCATACAATGGGTGAAGAATAATCTGGAATACACCCAAACATGGGCTTCTCATCACCCTGAAGCATGCAGTTAGAGCCATTTTCCCATTCAGTCACCAAATAAGAGTTTGGAGAGAAAGTACCGTGTCCAGCTCCGTGTCTTCTCTGGCTCTTTTGTGGTATGTTCAGTTACTCTGCTTCTAAGCAGGTTTCCCTTCTTTCCAACTTTTTTTCTTCATGCATTTGTTCCTTGTCTAATTATTTCAGGTCAAGTCCGCAAGAGCTGAACAGAATGCATTAAAGGTAGAGGTCTGTGATTTTCCTGTGGTGGAAAAATTTGTGTGAAAAGATAAATATCTTTTTGGGTATTATATTTGTCTAAGACAATGGGGAGATAAGTTCTGAGTGGCTGAAAATATTGTAACTGCATCATTAATGTTTAATTATTATTGGCAGCCAAGAAGTGCCTTTCTGGATTAACCAGACACTCAGCTTCTGGGATGTGCATAGGTGGCAGAAAGTGATAAAGCTAGTGAAACCGCACCTCTGGGAACGTGTAATGGGATCTTTCCTGTGATATGCAAATTATGCTGCCAAGTTGCTGTATAAACAATTCATGGGAGATGTAGTGAGAGGTAGTTAAATAACTGGATCACATATCAAAGATAAAATCCATCACTGGGAATGGAAAAATGTGTTAAAAGAGTGGTTTTGCTTTCAAAAATAAATAAATAACGAACAGAAAAAATCTTTGCCCAAAGCATGTAGTTGCACTGAAGAGTAAATAGCAAATGATTTATCACAATTGTTGCAGTTCCAAATAAACAAGCATTTAGGAAACCAATGTGCACAGAGTTTGTGAATACCAAGTCTTTTCCTAGTATAAGTAATCTAGTCAACTATGCTGCTTTTTTTTTTTTTTTTTTTTGCATCTGAGAAAAAAGATTACTTCACAAATGTTAATTTGGTTACTTTTCAGGCAGATAATATGCATTGCTTACTTTTCAGTGATAAAATCAATCCTGTAATTTCTATTCTAAGCATGAGCAAAGATCTCAAGGCAGCCCAGCAAAACGGATTTCAGGGTCATATATAGCCATAGATCAATGGGTCTGAGAAAACCGTATTGACACCAGCAGAAGCTGAGCTCATGCCTTCAGCCTGAGCTTCTTATTTTTGTATTTTACACTGTATGAGGAAAGGATTCCAGATAATAGCACTCTTCCAATAAATCAAAGATTACTCTTTCACACATGGTACTGAAGCCTTCATTGATTCTCTGTCCAACTTCACTGTTCTTCCACAGAGGTCAATTCCTGTAGCACTTGTCTTCCCTCAGCCTTTTCCTATATCTGCTGTTCATTTAGAATCTGATGTGGCTCAGTTGAAGCCCAGTGAGAAGCCTCTATATCCCTCCTCAGTGGGAGCAGCATCATGTGCTAGAGTCCTAAGGGGCCAGCAGCAGAAAATTTAAGAAGGCAGCAGGGAGTATTAAAGCATCATGAGGCAAGGGAAATATTTTGGACCTGTGACTTTTTTTTGTTTTGCTGTGTAGCAGGAATGATACTCTAGATAGAATTGTACAGTCACAATAAACAGGTCCCACATTCAACAAAGGTATTGAATTCTGTTCTGTTTAATCACCAACAGAAACGATGTCAGCGGATCTTCCACCAGGAACAATATCTCCTAATTAACTGTAATTAAGGTATATTATAACAACAGGATATGAAACTAGATGGATCTGTCTCTTGACATTTCATATTTGGATATTTTTTTTCTGCTAAGTCTCTTAATATGCTTCAATTAATGATAACAGAGGCCAGGCCATTCTCAGTGATGGATCTGCATACCTGAATCTTAGTACCACTGAGAAGAGATGAAGCATGAATCTTTCCATCATTAAACTCCCCTTAGAAACATGAATGAATTCCAATTAAACTGAATTTACTGGCACAAATGTTGATTATGAGGAAGCTAAGGGTCAAAGCTTGATTGCCTTATCCTGTGAAGTACAAAAACCTGTGCCAGTAAAAGAACATAAAAGGACAGGTAAGTTGGGTAGCTTGTCTGCAGAGTCTTCAGAAGTTCTGTAGCCATTCACAGCAGGTGTGGCATCTCTTTCCATTCACTGAGAAATCATGTAAAGCTGTTTTGTTCATACCCTATTTGAAAAAGCAAATTTTTAATTTTAGTGCCCCATGAAGGTTTTATCATCTAGAAAATTATTGCTTCTCTCTCTGCGCTGTGGCAGATACTAAGTCTTCACCAATTGATAAGCATTTAGAGACCTAATCAGTAGTAAACCTGAGGTATAGTCTTTGTATAGATAGCTTAACAATTAAGATTTTTTAACTATTCCTGAATGAAAGGAAATTGCCAGCTTTAAAGAGAGAATTTCCTAGCTCAGGCATTTCTGGCCATGTAATTAAACTAAATATGCTGCTTCCTTGCCCCTAGCCACAGTTGCCCTAAAGAAGACTAACAACACTGAATTTCTACCCATTTCTGAAATCTTGTCTGTACCCTGAAATACGAACCCTGAAATAACACAACAGTGCTCTACAACTCCATCTGGCGACTCCTCCCAAACTCAGTGCTGCTTCACTGTGTGCCAGTGATGCACTTCACAGTGTCACCAACGCACAGGATTCAGGGAGGAGTTCACTATTTCAAAGATGAGCTGAGATGAAACCAGTTTTCTGCAGAGTTTACTATGGTGTGAAGATATTTGCCTGAAGTAATCTATTAGATGTCATAAAGCATATGCAATCAGACGATCTTGCATAAAACACTGGGGAAAAAAAGATGAAAAGCCTTCCTTGCTTTTCCACTGAGCAACTCTATTATGATCAGGACTTAATTTAAGTGATCTACTATATCTGTGATTGCACAATATAATCATGTTCCTGGGATTGTTATTTCTTTCTGTCATTTATTTTTAGCTACCTCAGTTCTCTGCAACTCCTTAAAGAAAATGTTTCTTGGATTTATTTGAATTGTGTTCCCAAGCACAACTGTAATTCACCTTATCTGATTGAGAAATGGCATTATTACAAAATTTTAGTTTTCTTTTAAGATACTGGTAAACATTTTTTTTTTTAATCTCATATTTTGCTTGCATCTTATGTGCCCACACTTGCTTGATCACATGTAGGAATATTTTTGTACACTGGTGCTATGCATGACTATGAAAGGAGCTGTAGATAGAACAAGATGAGATACAGGCTGTAATTTACACCTGACAGAGTGTGAATTTCATTGCAAGTGCTTTTAAAGGAAACTTGCTATTTTCTCCCTGTCCAGATAAACAGTGATTCCATAGGAAATTATGATAATTGATTTTTTTGTTTCTTTTGTTTATTCCTCTCTGCTTTAGTTTTGATTTTTATGGGTAAAAAATATTCCTCAACCTAAAGCAATCCTGTGTTATCTGCACGCCCAGGTCATGGTCCTGTGATGTTGGACATACCCCATAAGCAGAGAACAGCCTGACTAGGCAAGATTAATAAAGCGTGGGATAAAGAAAGTATAATCACACCATTTCATGGGTGGGGGATCAAGGTATAGATGCTTTAAATTACTTGCCAGAGGTGTGTTGCAGGGCTATATGAGGAACAGGAATCTTCTGGATCCCTGTCAAGTCTCTTTTTCATTTCTGGGAAGACCCCATATTTGTTTTGGCTGAATTGCAATTTGGATAGTTTGGAAGACATTTGTAGGCAGAAGGGCTCTATTAAGTCTTTCCTACTGAAAGAAATTTTAGTAGGAAATTAAAAGAATAACAAATAGGACCCATTCAAAATGTTCCACTTGCTGTTGCTCTGAGCTTCAGGCAAGAAAGTACATAGAGGTCATTTAACCTGACCACTTATATATCAGAGGCCACTAGTGTCACTCAGGCACTCCTAAATTAAACCATATATTTTAGACAGAAATATAGTGGTCTCACAAAGCATTTTCTACTCAGATCATAAATTCAAAGGACAGGTCTTTGTCCTCTACATGTATCTGCTTTGCACTTCCTGTAGTATCACCTGGATAAACAAGGGCAGTTCATACTCCTGACAGTTTAATCTCTTGCATCATCACCATTATTTTGATTAATTTGATACCTCAGATCTTTGAAGAACAAAGAAACCATTAACAGCGTGAGCAGAGATGGTGCTAAAGAGGCCTGGACACTGACCCTGGCACACTGCTCTCCTCTTGTGTGCTGGAAGAGCTCTGTGCTGCTGCAGGGAGGGTGGTGAATGGTGGCTATCGAGTTACACTGGGGAAGCTGATGGAAACTGCTGCAACCCAGAGCCCTCTACATGGGCCACGTCCTCTGCACGTTCAAGGGATGAAGTCAAGATTGAGTCCAAGAGAGCGTGCCACATAAATATTCTGGATGACAATATAAACAAACAAGTCAAAAGCCATCAGATACCATATTCATAGCTACAGGCCAAATGCTTTATTCATAATGTTTTAGTGAAAGTATTAACATTGCATTTGTTTAAAAAGTAACTAGGTGGCCATTTGTGACCCTTAATACACATGTGAAGCAGTGCTCTGCTGGTTTACACTGGTTGTGTTCTGCTTTATATTTTCCAGAGGGTCAATTTGCAAGGATCTTTACTGCTATTTATGAATATAAGTAACTAATTTACCAAAGTTTCACGAAGTGGCTTCATGTCTTCCGCTTCATGGTTAAAGGTTCTGCAAATCTTCTGGTCTTGTTGTTGACTTTGGGTTGTTTCTGATTGTATCTTGAAGGCTAGAAATACTGTATTAGGGTAAAATAAATACATTATTCTTGTTATTACTCTCGTTTTTAGAAAATATTTATATAGTGCAGTAAATTGACATTGTGCTTTACCAACATAGATAAAGGCAAATTCTCTGCCCTGAAGAGCTTATAATTCAAATAAGAAAAGACAAACAAATGTACAACACTTCGGAAAATAGTGGGTGAGAGGATTATTAACTACGTGAAAGAGGTGGAGGGGCCGCATGAGGAGAGAGGACGATGCTATGATCATCATTATTCCTAGTTTTATGACACAGTGGCACCTTAAAAGCCTCAAATGGGATGAAAGCCTGGCTGCACAAGGCTCTATGCAGAAGCCTGCCAAGGGGGTGGCCTTGTCTCTGTCTTAGAGCAGTGCTGCCTTGCTGACATCCCTGCCTGGGGGGCTCCTGGCTAAAGCCAGCATCAGTTCAATTACAGCACAAGGAACTCTGCATTTCCAGTAGGTTTTAGCCCTGCCTGAGGGAAAATCCACATGATTTCCTGCCCTGAAGAATTATAACTGAAATTGAAGCAAAGAAACGTGCATACAAGAAGGCCTTTCAGGGAAAGGGGAGTGGAAGGATTGTTGTCTGGGTAAAAGTACAGCAGGACCACCTGGAGGGAAGGAAGGGTTTCAGCATCATTATATTCACCATGTTCTGCAGCTCTAGTCTTCTCTGTCCTGAGCCCCTGATAGCTAGTTACAAGGCAGAAGCATCAAAATAATTTTTGTTGCCTGGTCCTAGCTGATGCACACATAGTAGCTGCTGTTCTGATCTGACCTCATGTTAACTGTGGGATTGCTTCTCCCTCAGTGCCCATGGAGTATGTGATAATCCTAAATTTATGTAACTTAGTAGTGATCCCATAAACAACTGTTTAGAAAACAGGCAAAATTCCTGGCTCTGCTTAGCAACTTAATTCAACCTCTAAGGAAAGCTAATGGTTATGCAGGAGCACAAAGACCCTGTAAGCTCTGCTCCCACCTGTGGGAGGTGGAAAATATTAATTGTTTCCCTCATTTATCTACAGCAAACATCCTCAGAAATCAGAAAGGACAGAGGGAAACTCCCTGTAGCTCTTCCCACTTCCAGTTCAAAAACAGATGCCATCCCCAAATACAGCAGGAATTATGAAGAAAGCCAGGAGCAGCCTTGGCAAGGCTGATGGGCAGAAACAGGGGACTGTGGTAGCCAAGGGGTATGTGTGATTTACACTGATCTTTAAAATGGGAATTGCAAGGAGCAAGGAAGCTAAGTGTCTAGTAAAGAAATGGGGCTGAGGCGATAGGATTCATCATTTGGAAGTAGGAAGAAAAGGTCCAGGATGAATTTTTTCCCCAGAGAAAAGGCAGATGTAGGGCATCACAGTTGTTGGAAATGTGTTAGAGTGGGCAGCTCCTGCTGTCAAACACTAATAGTTGTATGTTGGCATATTCACTGGGGATGGGCAGAAAAATAACCAGAAAGCAAACCATCTCTCTCTGTCTTATAATTTGTATGCATCTGTATCTGAGGACACTCTCACGAGTTACTGCAAACCGAGTCATGCTTTCTGTTCTCCTGCAGCTCACTGTGCCAGACTTACCAGGCAAAGGGCAGGGGTGGGAGCCAAGTCCCTCAGGACTGAGTGTCTTGCTGGGATTCATATGGCATGCAGGTAGCAGAGTGACAATTGAGCTCCCAAGGCACAGTTTGCTCAGCCCAGCTCATCTCATCCCATGGGTGTCTGACAAAACAGATGTTCATATCCAAAACTGCAGGGTAGACTTCCAGCCAGGGGAGTGACATCTGCACCTCCAAGGTGAGCTTCACTGCCTGGCAAGGTAGGTGTCTGAAACAGGCTGGCAGAAGTATCTGGTTCTCCCCAGTGGCAATGACAACAGCAGGAAAGCTCAAGCATAGGTGTTTGCATTTGCAGAAGTTGGGTGAGGTGAATCCCTCCCTTCCCTAATACAACAGCACAGTGTAACCAACAGGAATGTCTTGGCTGTGAAGAGATATTTGGGTGAGAGAATAGCCCATGGCAGATTAAGGCAAGAAATGTGCCTACGTTGTAGGGGGAGTGTGGAGTCAATGGATGGAAACAAAATGATGCAAAGAAAAGCAAGGAAGAGTATGATGAGGTAAAGGGAGAACAGGAGGTTTACTAAGAGGGATGGAAGGATTGCAAGATAAATGAGCCCAGGGAGCACACTGGCAATTTAGAGCTTGTAGCTGGAGAAAATATCCTGAGTGTGATGTGCTAAAAGCGGATGGCAGCTTTCAGAGTGAGGACAGATGTAAGTTGATAGAAGACATAGTGAGTTTTTCTCTTAAGCAAAATTTATCACCAGAAACCTTGAATTAAAACAAACAAAACAAGCCAAAATCTCTTTTTAATATTTTCACTTAACAGCCATCACTGAGAGAATACCTGATGGTATTGCATAAAATTTTGATTAATGTCTTTAGATTGCTTTAATATTCTGAAAAAATGTGCTCTGCAAATCACCCGTGCACTTTACCAAGGACACTTAGATGTCACCTCTTGCCATATTTTGACCCAATGATAAAAGTGTATTTTAAAAATATGAAGATCGTTTGATTGACAGGTTTGGGGGTTTTTCCCACCCATGAATGCCTGCCTGAAAAGACAGGCTGCCTTAACTCCAGGAGTTCAATTATACAGACTTTGAAGGAGAAGAAAAGTTATAATGAATGCATTTTAGAAACTTCTAAAAACTTACTTAAAATAGACTTTCCATACATAATGTTGCTATGTGAAACTCAACTGTATCCTGGTCTTCTGAGACTAGGAGACAGGAGTGTGTTCATTTGGAAATTCAACAGCAAGGCACCCCTGCCTCTGATGGTCTGTATGACAGAGTCCCTGGGGCTCTGCCACAGACAGGGCTTGCCCGTCAAGCTGTTCATTTTTTCAGGAGGCGACATGGGAGTGATTTCGCTTTAGGTTAGCCAGGAAGCTAAAATACTCTTTCTGGAAGTGTGTCCCAGCTTGCCTTGGTCTCTTTTTTTTCCCCTTTGTATTAGTTTTTCTTTGACAAAACTCAACCAAACAACCCTTTGTATTTCAACTACTTGATGTAGGTTTAGTAAACATGAAGTGAGGACGTTGAGTACGGTACAGTGAATGAGAGAAGATATCTGAAAGTGTGGTGCATTTATATAGGTATTCTTTCAAGCCCAAAAAGACAAGAAATAGCATGTATAGCCCATACATAAGGGCTGCCCCAGGTACTTTATGGCATCAAGAAGGCATTCCAACACCTCTCATTTCAGTATTCAGCCTTTCAATGAAGTTGCTGAATTATGTTTGTTCAAAATCTGCTTTGGAAGCTTCCTCTTTTGTCTGAAATGCAGTGGTGTGGGATGTCATGTTTCTAAAGTAGTCATTGACCTTTAGTAGAAAGTAGTGTGATAAAAGGCTTGGTATTAAAATACTACTGTAAATAATTAAAATATTTCAGAATATTTTGTTGCTGTTAAATATAAATGGAGCTAAAATGCAGCATTTAAAGAAAGGATTGTCCCAATTTAGTCAGTAAGTCACTGTTCTTTTAAATGAGAAGCAAATGAGTCACAATTGCAAGCCATCTTGGCAGGGTGAAAAACAGAGATGCAATCATCAATTCACAACAGTGTTTTGTGTTCAAGGAATAATCAGACCTGTTTTTATCAAGGCTGTGCTGCATTGCTAGCCAGCAACATGCCTTTATATTTTTTTTTCCTGTTCCAGATGATTTTGGAACTGCATATGCTTTTTCAGTAAGTAAGTTGGACTTCTATAATGCTTTGCTTAATGTGCTTCCAGATTCTGTTATTTATAGATTTCAGCATAATCAGACTGCAGCTGCTAAAATACAGGCAAAACAAAAAGCACATTTGTAACCTGTTAAGACTTTGCTCTGAGATGCCAGTGAAGTCCAGGATTTAACATGAAATATTACCAAGTGACCTTTCAAGGAGCATCGCAAGAGAATACCTGTTTGTCTTGGAGACCTTTGTTTTATTTTTCTTTCTCTGTTGAAATCTTCCAGTGTTCTGCTCTCCAAGGGAAGTCTGGCCTTTGTGTGTACCATGTGCTATCTTGAAGAAGTGCTGGGACAGCGGATTTCAGTAATGCAGCATCTCAAATGAGCAGTTCTTCCAGAAATTACTTTTTGTAAAAATTGCCTTTGTTGATTATAGAGGGAAACTGTAAATATACTGTGATTTTTCTCTAAATTGTCTTAGTCCTATCAGTATGGACATGATTTACTCATTAACTGTTTTTCAGTGAAAATTGGTGGAAAGGATCCTTTGCAATCATGGAAAAACCTACATATTCAGTGTACAGAGTTTAAAGTGAAAATCCTTAATGCAGCAGCACATATTTTACGAGTTTATAAAATGACAGTGTAGGTTTTTAGTGGCATAATATAGAATGAACAAAGATATTCTAAATCATTCATAAGACAAAAAATTGGAAAGATTATGTGAGTGAGCACATAACCAGAGCTCCCATTTAGACTCTAGGGGAGCTCATTTTCCCTAGCTTGTGCCTAATGAAGCTGTTTTCTTAAGGAAAGTGCTGGTTCCTGCAACTTTCAAAGGCCTTCTGTAAGAGGGAGATGGGACAGAAAATGCCATGTAAACAGGGTGACTCTGGAGATACTGGAAACCAACAGGCCTTTCCAATAGAGCTGCAGGGAGGTGAAGCATAAAGTAGATGCATAAGTTAGGATCCCCTTCCAAAAAAAAAATTTTCTTCCAAAAGTGCTCTGGTACCTGATGTAATTTTTTAGTTGCTGTAGTAAATGCCTTTTTTACAAATTGTTGCAAGAAAAATGGTTTCCTTCAATTAATTTTGAATTTCTGAATTTAGGTGAGGTTTTCTAGGTGTTAGCATACCATTAACCATGCGAAGCAATGCCTCTTCTTGTAACACTGCATATGCGATACCATCAAAAATATTTTTAAAGCCATCTTTAGAATCACATTGGAGATGATTTTTTTCCATGCAGCCCAGGTAGGATGGCTATGGCAATATAATTTTCATTGTTGCTACCCCCATCTTTCTTCTTCATCATAAGATGGTCAGAAAGAAATGAACAGTGACTTACAGCATATCCTTGTCTAGCTCTTCTTTCTATTTCTCCCATCTTTACTGTGGGTCCTGTATGCAGCTGGAGAAACAAAAACACTGGGAAGAACCAGTACAAAATGCCTTATATATTTAAGAAGACAGCTGGAGGGAGCCTGATAAATTACCTGTACTTTGGCAGGTCAGGTGGAGTGTGACCAACGTAATGACCACTGTCCTATGAATCACAGTGAGCAGTAACAAACACTTTGAAATTGCCATTCTTTAAAGAACTGGAAAACTCACCTAGATGTAAGAGTTCACAAGATTCCAAATTGCTCCTTCCCATCTGTGTTTCCTCAAGAATCAGCACCAACAGCATTTAATGACTTTGTGACTTGGATTCCCAGGTTTCAAAAGGCTAATGCCATCAGACTTTTCCTTGAAGGATTTAGTGATCACAAAAATTAGACAAAGAGCTGCAATGACTGAAGGTCACTCAGCAGGTCAGTGTCAGAGCTGGGCAGAGAACCTCCTCCTTGCATCCCAGGGCTGCCTGCTGACCCAGGCTCTCCACAGAGCCTCGTTACCGTGGTGCATTTAATCAGCTTCACTCTGTGTTGTAACTCATTGTGGTGTTATGGATATCTAAAGGGTAGGGTTTTAACTTCACAATCTGCTGTTATTGAATTAGTTTTATGTTGTGTTAATTTCTTTGTCTCATGGCATTCATTGCCTGTGATAATTGATGCACAATATATAACCAACTTCTGTATTCATTTGGGTAACTGCATTTAATTGCCTGGTATAAAATATGTGCACTAAGTACAATCTGCTATGACTGCTATGACTGAGAAGTGCTCATTGGTATGGACTTGAGAGTGCTTTATCTTCCTGACAACCTGTCTGAGTGAAGTCTAAATGTCTCTTGCAATTCACCATCCAAGGACCAGTACTTGCATTGCCTCTGTAAAAAGAGAGACCCCCAAAAAAGTATAACATGAAATTACTTTACAAAATGTTTGGCATCAAAATTTTGTTAATCAGAAGTTGTCAAATCAGGAAGTTTTTATTCATGTCCCTGCCTTTCCCAAACACCAAGG
The DNA here is from genome assembly GCA_026261815.1 of Monarcha castaneiventris obscurior. Lineage (NCBI taxonomy): Eukaryota > Metazoa > Chordata > Aves > Passeriformes > Monarchidae > Monarcha > Monarcha castaneiventris. Next base: position 11,206,567 of record JAMPIT010000510.1, on the reverse strand, counting down.
CATAGCAGGGCCCAGAATATTTTATTCGTTCTCTCCTGTAAATCAGGATTATAGCTTTATTTGCTTCTGAAGTTACTCCCCTGGAGTAGAGCTACTCCCATGCACAAGTGTTTATAAAAACAGATTTCCTTTACATGTATCTTCAGGTCATTAATGCCTGGAGGAGTATTAGTGAATTGTAAACCAGGAATGCTCTCTAAAGGTGTGATGTCAGTGAAGTGGTGTTGGTTAATGTCTGCTCAGGTTACGCAAGATCCCTGCATAAGCTTACACTTTCTTGCCAGTTTAACCAGTAACATTGATTCAATTTATTATTAAAAATGCAAGAATCTTTGCTAGTAGATGTATTCCTCATCAAACTTAGGATCTTGCTTTTTATATGACTTAGACAGTGGGTTGGTTTGTTTTCTTTGCTTGTTTTGTTTCCAGTGTCATGAAGGGTATAATAGTGCAGTGTCTGAGCTATACAAAGAAATGCTGAAATTTGCCCAAAGCTGATTTTATTTTAAGCATTAATGAAACTTTCTCTGTATAAATTTTCAGAAGTTTTTAAACAGAAGCTAATATTTGAGTATAAATCAGGTGTGAAATGCCTGTGAGACTATTTTAGCCATATTATGTTGCTTTGTGTTAATGTAACCACTGACTTGTCACTAGAAGGGATGTTCACAATTAGTATTTTTCTTTTTAAAAGAGCTAGTTTCTACAATCTGTGTCCTTCAGGATGGAGCATTAGTTCTGCCTACAGCTTACTGCAAATTATTCAGTGTTCATAGGTTCGTTTATGCTTGTTATTCAGCTCTCTTCCACTGACAAAATAGCCTGCAGCAGTTCTTGGTTAGATAGAACTAGTTCCACTTTAGGCTCCTCACGTTCTCTTTTATGGCTTTTCCCCTGGTTCACCCTGCACAGCATCCAGGTACTTTTGATAAAACAGTAGACTTGATGGTCAGAGAGAAAGCAAAGCTGCGCAGAGCTAGGGTGGGCTATGAGGGTGTGTTTCGAGCAAACTTCCATGTCATATTGGGCAGATCTGATGGTATAGTACAGCATGAGTTTCACCAGTTTAACCCACTGATTCTGCTTTCTTTCATATTCGTGGTGTTATGTTCTGCTTCCTCTGGAAGGACTTTAACAAATACTTGTAAATAATTAATGAAAGTATACCAGAGTTTGAAATATGTGAACAACACGTCAGAAGGCAAACACCAAAAAGTCATTCCCAGTAGGCTGAGGTGCGTTGGGCTAGCCCAGTGTCTGACCCTGCATTTCTGGCAGAACTGGTGCAACTGCAGTGTGGGTTTGGGCAGAAGAGTGTGTAGCATTCAGCAGCAGACCTGGGCATGTCACCTGGTGCACACTTCACCAAGCAGTAAAATGTGGGTGAGGGGGATGGCAGAGAGAATCCAACATCCATTTTCTACCTACTATGCCTATCTGAGATGCCTTTGCCCCAAAACCATTGGGCAGTACCTCCTTCCTCCCCATTAGTTGAGGTGAGGCATTATGGGGACAAGCAAGTAGCACACGGCAAGGTATGAAGGGACATTTCATCACCGTTGGCTTTTAAATGCTCCTTTCTTCATCAGGGCAACAAGGCTGCTGGTCAGGGGAGGAAGTGAACCACTCTCATCTGGGCTATTCAGCATATGTTTGTGAATGGGATTGATTTGGCAATGATTCATAAAGAGCAAGGAGGGCTGTACTGCTTAATAAGAAATAAGTTATTGACAAGGAATAATTCAGCCAGCCCTAACCTCAAAATAGATGTTTGTGGTCAGAAGTTTATAGCCTCAGTGGAAAGGGCTGAGTGCAAGTTTAAAGAGCTGAACAGGAGACACACAGTTTTTAAAAACTTGACTTAAATCTTGGCTGCCTTGCCTTATGTTAGTCACATTCCCTGCAGAGGACTTCTATTCAATGTTTGTTTGGTGTTTATAGATGTTATTTAAAAGCTAATTTTATGATAAAAATATTTTATGTTATGTATAATGAATAGTGGAGATCAAATAAGAATTGGAATTGCAAATTCAAATATTAAGGGTTGATAAATATTGACTTTTAAATAGACCCACTGTAGATTTGGACAAAATGCTTTTTAGTCTAGTATACTGGTTATTTGTAAATTACAACATACAAAAAAATGTAGAGCATCGCCTGAGCCCGGCACTTTCTTCACTTTTACAGCCATTGATTTGGTCATGTTCCTATGATCTGTACAGTGTCATAAAGCTTTCTGGCTCATACTTCATGCACATCAAATGAAAAAAAGAAAAGTGTGGGAGGTACTAAGCTAAAATACAGTGCAATTATGTTAATTGTGTCTTTTCCAAAGGTGAATCCTTAGGGTTTGCATGTTGGAAACCTCTTAATTATGGTCTTTCAAGTAGTTTTTAAAAGTCAGCACAGCTATTCTAGGGCTGAACAAGTCACTGAAATACACCTGCACAGCACTAATGACCTCCCTGAACACTTGAAAGATCCTGGTCTGTTGCTGGCCCCTGGTACCCAACACCCTGGATCAGACCCCTTAGGCTACTGGAGAGCCAAAAAAAATTAGCGTGGCCCTCCTTCACCCACAGTCCCACGTACCTGGTGCACAAAGACTAATTTGGGTGTGTGTATGTGATCATCCTCAGCCCAGCGTTTTCTGCCCATGCTGTGAGTGCTGGGAGCTCACAGACTTTGCTCAAACACCTCTTACCTGTCACCTGTTCAGCCTCCTTTCCGATGAGCAATGCTGTAATGTGGTGAGCCTCCCAAACAACGACAGCAACAGCAAGAAGTTTCCCTTATGTAAAATTCATGGTCTGACAGACGCCTGATGAGAGCAATGTGTTTTAGCTAGAAAGAGATACTGCACTTTTGCTTTGAGCTAACTAACCTCTGTGAGCCAAGGGTGCAGTGTTAGTTAAGGAGCAGGCATCATCCTCAGCTTTGTTAGGTTTTCTTTTCCACATCTCTGCAGGCTCCATTCTGTAAGTCATTGCATAGTATTTTCTTTTCCCTTTCCATCTCAGAGTCGACGACTATTTCCTTGAAACTTGCAACATCAGTTAATTGTTAACAGTTAAAAAAAAAAAAGTCGTATTCATCCCCTAATATGTTCTTTCAGCTGATGCCTTCGTGCTGAGGAGGCTGTGTAGCTACTGATAAGACCTAATTTGTGAAGGGCTTTTTAGCGGTCTGACAGGTTCATACGTGGTGCTGTTTGTTCAGCCGGTGAGGAGGAGCGTCTGCTGGAATGCCTCTACAGAGGCTGTGAAATGTGTGCAGCGAGGCTGGGGCTGGTGATCCAGAGGGAGTGGGCAGGAGCTTCTAGTGCCTCCCGAGCGGTCGGTCCGTTGTGTTCTGACTGTGGCATTTGTAGTTGATTTCCATCTTTTCTCTTTCAGAGCCTAATGAGCACTGTGTGGGCCCTGTGCTTGGTGATATCCCATCTCAAGATGCTGCTAATACAGTAGCTAATTATTCCTAGCTGAAGAAGTCTAACAGAAGAAAAAGGATCTGGGGAAAAGCAATGGCTGCCGGTAAATATCTCAGGGCTGCAAAGGTCATAAGATAATAGCTGAAAGAGCTGAATTTGGGTGTGACTGGGAGGGAAGAAGCAAAAATGTGGGATCACACCTTGTGTCTGGTGTTTCAGTATCGGAAAGGTACTATCCCTTGACTTGCCTATCTAAGGAAGATCCATACCTGGGCTCAGTCTATTTTGACCATATTCATTATATTTCTCTTTTGGTTTTAGAACAGAACTTGGTATTTCCTATAGTGAATGGGTTTTGTTTGATCTCATTTTAGTTAGGGGACAATGTATTCCTAAATCTTTTACAAAATAAAATATTGCACCTTATGAAAATGGGTCTTTCCTTGGGGTGTGCTTGGTTCTCACATGTTTCAGGCAAATTCCACAACTATGTATGTATCATTAAGTTATATCAGAGTGTTTCAGGGCAATTCATTCAGATTGGGAGAGGCATCATAAGGTCTCCAATCCAACCTCTGGTTTAATACGGGGCCAGAAATAGGGTCAGAGCAGCTGCTCAGGGCTTCAAGTTGAGTCTTGAGAGGTGCCAGGGATGGTGACTGCACAGTCTGTTCCACTGCTTGACTATCCTCATGGTGAAATAATTTTCCCTTTTTCTTGTACCATTTTATGTGTGTTGAATATTTCCAATGTCTTTATGCTCTATTATGCAATACCAAGAACTATTATCAATGATCTAGAGGTGAATCATAATTAAGAAGCAAAATGAACCCAAAATGAACAGTGGTTATGATACCTCATTTTCACTGAAGTTTTTGGTTAAAAATTGCAGTGCATTGGCTTTTCTACTTACAGCATGTTTATTTTCTTGCAGCAGCTGATGGTTTGGGAAGTATAGCTATAGATACCACACAGCTTAACATGTCAGTCACTGATCCCACGGCTTGGGCTACAGCTATGAATAATCTGGGGATGGTTCCAGTAGGGCTAGCAGGACAACAGCTTGTGACAGGTAAGAGTTTTCTTTTTTTAAAAACATCTCTTGCACCAGTCATGAATTCTTTGTGTCCTTTTAAAAATATATGGAATGTTTCCTGAAGATATGGTATTTTTATGTTCTGAAAACATCACCTATGATTAATATTGCATACTGTGTATTAGTCTCTTCTTGTAGTAGGTATATAATCCATATTATATTTTAACCTTCTGAAAAACTAAAACTCTAGGGGGGATTGAACAGCTAAACCATCAATCCTTATGCTGGGTCAAGACAGGAGGCAAGCCATGTAAAAGGAACATGTGCTTTTGTTTCTCTGTTCAGGCAGGATGTCTTGAGGTTCTGCCAAGGAATACCCTGGGCTGAAAAGTCTGGACTGGAGATTTTGGAGTTTTGTTAATTGGGCATAAAATTGTGAAGCCTGTCCAGTTCATATGCTCAGTTGATACTAGTGAAGTGAAGCTTTCTTGTCAGGTGTGCGCTTATTTACTTTCTGACTGGTTCCATAAATTGAATGTCAAGAGGTTGTTCTTGTTAGATTTTGTCATTTCACTTCTCAGTCATAGTTTGGGAGAGCGTTGCAAGGGATCACTTATTCTAACACCCACAAAAACAGTATTTTGAAACCAGCAATATTTTACAGACAAGACTGGACCTAGCAGTTCAGCAGACCTTGTTATCAACGGTAGAGGCCGAATTAGTTGGAAGTATTAAAACTTCTTTGCTCCTGTGATGGAGAGAAGAATTATTTATATATGGGTGGGTGCCCTGTAGACACAAGCCACGTGCTTGGCATGTGACAGATTCCATCTGGAAGCTGCACTGCCACTTCACCTTAAGAAGAGCTGTGTAATATCTGTATCAGAGCAGCGTCCTGTCACGTCTGCGCCTGTCCACGTAGACATGGATGCAGTGAGCCAGGTCATGATGTAAATCACTCTGCTTGCCTCACCAGGGATGCCTGATGCTTAATTTTGTCCAAATATGCCCCCTCCTGACACTGGGAGCTGAGTGGAGCTGTGCCAGTTCACAGCTGATGGTCTGGCTCCAAATTACCTGTTTTACAGACTGGTACACTAAGCTGCAAGAAAGCTGATTTATAATGAATCAGTCTCAAGCAGAGAGTTGAGCTGGTGGAGGCTGTGAACTGATTGGTGATCTCTGGCTTTAACCCCATGTTCCTGATTAAAAGAAACAAGCAAAGCCATCCACTCCTTGGGATCCAATTTTCTTCATTGTTTCTGTCAACGACCTGGATGCAAGAGCTGAGTCCATACTAAGTTTACTGATGATACTAAATAAAGAGAAGCTGTTGATTCTCTTGAGGGTAGATTGGCCTAATAAGGAGTCTGGATAGATTACAGGGCTGGCCAATCACCAACTGTATGATGTTTAATCAGGACAAATGCCAGATTCTGCACCTGGGGCCATATAATCCTGGGTGTATGAGTGGACTGGGAGAGAATCGGCTGGAATGCAGCCCTGCAGAAAGAATCTGATGAGTTTTGTTGATGGGAAGCTCAGTATCAGTCCCGGTGGCCAAAATGGACAACCTGGGTTGCATTAGGCACAATGTAACTAACCAGTCAAAAGAAGTGTTTATCCTACTTTACTCAGCTACGGTGCAGCCTCACCCTGAGAGCTGTGTGTGGTAGGAGTCATATGAAAAATATGAAAGTGTGTTCAAGGGAAGGCAACAAAGATGATGAAAAGGACTAGAAGGGTAAGACTTTTGAGGAGCAGCTGTGGATACTAGGTTTGTTCAGCTTAGAGAAGAGGACGCTGAGGAGTTGCTGTCTAGAGCTTCCTAATGAAGGTGGATACAGAGAGTGATGCTGATCCCTTCTCTCAGGTGTCCAGTGATTGGATGTGAGGGAATGACTTAAAACTGCATCAGGGAATGTTCAGATTTGTTATTAGAAAAAAGTTCATCTCTGTGAGGGTGGTCAAGCACTGGAACAAGGTGCTCAGGGAAGTGGTCATGGCCTGTTGTTCAGGAAGCATTTGGACAACACTCTTGGATACATGCTTTAACTTGTACCATGTGGAGTTAGGAGCTTGACTTGATGATCATTGTGAGTCCCTTCAAACTCAGAACATTTAATGATTCTATTTGCTGATGGGGAAACAACTTTTTCCATTTTCCAGTGGGGACTTGCCTGCAGGTGTTGTGCTCAATTTGAACGCGATTACCTCCAACCTGAAAACAATCACGTGTCAAAATCAGCTTCTGCTGCTTTCATTTATAAGCATCTTGTTTGTGTATGCTGTGGAGGTTTGCCTGCTTTTTTGTCTTGCTCTATCCTGTCTCTTCAGTTTCAGTGTAAATTTTGTCCTCAGATGTGCTGTACAATCCCTACATGGCAGCCTCATCTCAGGTGCAATTCTTTTGCCCACAAGGGAGGATCTCCAGGATTTTATACCATTGACAGCCCCCTGCTATAATTTCCATAATTATGTGTATCACGTATTGTAAAGATGTTGTACAAGTCAGTTCATATTTGTTCAGCATTTTCAATGTAGGAAAGGTGCCATAAGTAATAAATATTAATTACTGAAGTGCTGCCTTATTTCTCTACAGGTGCAGAATAACTTCTTTTCTTTCCTTTTGTTTTCCTTTGTTTGAGACTCCTTTGTATTTTCAAGGTAAATAGGTGCTTTGACGCTTCATTATATTTCCTTCAGATTCATAAGTTTTTGACACATTTTCTTTATGGCAGATCCATAATAGCAAAACTTCAGTTTGCCATGGAAATACTTACAGATTTATTTGCTCTAATATATTTACTGTATCTGTGTTCAGTGAGGTTTTGCATCATTATATTCAACCAAACATCTAACTAGTCCCTAGCCATTTCTGGCTTTTTTCATTTTTTTGCTATTAATCCTAGTAACGAACTCAGCTTTGTCAGCAGTCACATACTGCTTTTGCTACTGTCATCTGTTACATTTCTCTGAGATGAAAATGACACAGCCATGTCACAGTGCTAACTATTTTTCCATCTTTAAAATTTTATGTTATTCTTTTTTATATTTTTTCCCCAGCCTTGTTGATAGCTAGGAAAGCAGTGAGTACTTTAGATCAATCTTGGAGAGACTGTGATCTTTAATGGATATCTTTACATAACCTGCCATAGTCTGAAATCTGGCATGTGGTGTTCACCTGTGTCCTGACATATCTCTTGGTCCTCTGGTCTGTCAGTGCTCCAAGGACTTATGCATTCATGGACTTTCCTTCCCCAAACTGACCGGTTCCTGATTGCTCTGCAAGGCATTTTTGTTCCCACATGTATAGAATTGGTATGAATTACTAAGTGTTTTTAGAGGTTTCTCATGACTTTTTCATCCCAGCAGTTCTTAACTTAGCTGCTGTGTAACACGCTGGGATGCCTGCCTTGGAACAGTTATGCTCCCCAGTTTGCAATCTGTGAAGCTCTTGTCTAGCTCGAGAGTTTGCTAAAATGACAACTAAAGCTTCCACAACATCTGGCCAATACTCTTCTCACAGCCTGGGATGATGGCTGTCTGATCTTGGTAACTAATCAATTTTAAGCACTGCTAACCTTTTAATACCAGTTTAGGTGATATCTGCACTCTATTTAATTCCTTATCTCCCAGTGCTGTAAAATTGGATTTTTGATCTGGGCAAATGTCAGAACCTTTCATTTGTAAAGATAGATTCCTGTTAATAGTTATATATCTCTCGTGTGTCTACATATATTTTGCTGACACTTATTGTTATGCAGAAAGCTTACTTTTTTCCATATATTGGGCTGCTGAGTTACATATACACTACTATATGCATTTATACATTATATATATAATTCATACAATAAACTGTAGTTAAATAATACATTAGTTAAAGTGTTAAAGATTAATGTGGAATAGTTATGGCTGAAAAGTATTTTCAGTCTAAATTTCCCCTCTCAGCAGGTTATAATTTCTTTAAAGAAATTTACCTTTTAGGCTGAGTTTTCTCATGGTCGCTTTTAGCCCAGAGGAAAAGAAGATCTGGAAAAGTTGGAGGAAATCTGTTAAACTGCTTTTGAATTATCCAGGCCTTAAAATTGCTGTTTTCTATGCTTTGAGACTTTGAGAAAAATGGTCAGGTGAGAGGGGAAGGTTAGTTTGTAGTTCATCTTTTTGAAAACTAAATCCTCTTTTTGCACTCAGCAGCTCTGATTCAAGCACGTCCTTCAAGTACATTCAAGTCTGTTGTTTTTTTAGATTTTAGGACTAGAAGAAATACTTGGTGACCTAAGCCAACTGAGAATGTTTTATTTTGCTTTTGCACTGGTACTTTTTAAAGGCAATTTTGACATTCCTGAATTTAGTGCTGTTGCACTTTCATTTGTTTCAGCAAATGCCATCAGGTCACCTGTTTTCTAAAGGAAGATATTCTGCTGAGAAAATTATTTACTTCTCTGGTTCAGTTCAGTTCTCCTTTCACTAATTAACCAGTGCTCTGAGAAACACGAAGCAATGTTGAGGTGCTTTCCTCCAACTGACCTAAACATTTGTGAGTGAAAAATGGTGTATGTCAAAAAGTTCCCCAGTACAAATGAACCTGAAGAGTGGTACACAAGTGGTAGTTCATTTAGCCTTTATGTTAAACTCATGCCCTGTGACGCATATTTGTGCTCTTACAGAGTAAAATAACAAACCACAAGGGCAGACGTCCAAGATGAAAGTTACAGGTCTGCCTGAAAGTCAAGGGTATGTCTGAAAACTGATGTCTTCTGCTTATTTACAGAGTAATTATTAAGGCACATTGCTCCATAGGAGTTTGGCCAATAAGCCTCAGCCTCAAGATACTAAAATTTTCAGTGACACCCAGTCTTTTTTTTTTTTTTTCCCCTGGAGTTAGTCTTTGACCAGTTCTACAAAATCCTAGTGAAATCAGAGACTAGGAGCCTTTGAAGCCTAACATCTTGCTTACCAAAAGATATAGAAAAGAGTACCATTTTTGTGGCTTCAGGCATGTATTTTTTAGACACTGGAGGTTGTGAAATATTAGACACTTACATCAACCTTTCTGTTTTTCCATTTGTCTCTGCTTTCCCCACACACTTGTCTTTTGACCTGATTTCAGTGGAACACAGGAGCTGTCAGTTCCAATCAGGTCACCTCACTCAGGATTGTGCTTTTGACAGTGTTGGGTATCAGATACTTCATAGGGAGAGATCCACAAGGCAAATCAGTGCTAAAGTGCTGCTCTCTCCGATGTGGTCTCCTCTTGATCATTAATAAACACAACAAGGTTCCCCAAACTAGAAGTTATCTATCCAAATCAAGTCATAACTCAGGAAAAGCTCACTTTTGGAAGAAATACCTGCTTCAGTAAGTAGTTACAACCCTAAAACTGCAGCCCCAGACATACTTTTTGATAACAGGAAGATTTGTGAATTTTGATCTAGAGACTCCTAAATCTCAAGACACAAGGTTAAACGTCCCTCCCAGAATTTTATTCGCTCAAGGCCTATAAGTGTTTGGAGTTGTAATATTCAGATTCTCTTTTTCTTCAGAATGCAGATTGTAACTAAAGACAATCACTATATTCAGATTCCAGACATGCTTTATTAATTATTGTTCACTGCAGGTCATCATATGCTGACTAAATTGTAAACATATCCCTCACTGTTCTGGTTATGTACCATTTTTGTAACATTAATGAAGAAAAATCAAATCAAGTAGAAAATCAAGATATATTTGATTATATTCAGCAGCTCCCCAAAGAAAGACTGCAGTGCTGAAGACTTTAAGAAGTCAGCTGGCCAGAGGAATCTGCCAACTCTCACGTGTATACCTCTTCTTCTGTGTCCTCTCCATTACTGAAGGCTTGGAGCCACTAGTAGCCATCTGGCAGCCTTATTTCACTCTACCCATGCTATCCTGTTACCTATTAAAGCTTCCTTTTTCTACACTCCATTGCTTAGCCACTGATCCAATGTGCTGATGAGTCCATAACTCGGATCATCCAAGAGAATGCCTAATAAAACACAGCTTCCTTTTCTGTAATTAATACTTAACTCCTGCTAATTCATTAGAGTATATCCAGTAAAATTTTAAAATGAGTCACTTATATTATGAGATGAAGATAGTCACTTTTTGGAGGAAAAAAATGCTTGAGCATCTATAATTTGTGACTGAATTTTAGCGTGCTCCAGATGTAAACTTTGGTGTGCACAGGCAGCTGGCTGAGGCATTTCACGCACTCAGGTTCCCCTGCCTGTGAAATCTGCAGACCACAAGAGCTGAAGAGTTCAGCAACCCCATGGCACAGTAGTATTCAGTGTCTTTACCCCTGTTCTGAATGCTGCATTGGCTTGACATCTGGCAGTAAAAAAGGTATCAAAAGTCTTAATATCCACATTTTTCCACAGGTTTTTCAACCCCCTCAAGGTTACAAGTTATCTTCAGAGGGCATCTTTTCAGCTCTTATGGCTTTCTAACCTGTTTTATGCATTGTGTTTTGTTAAAAAGTTGGCCAATGAAGCAAAAGAAATGTAGTAAGGTATGCTTGGAAAAAAAAAAAAATTATTTTAGTTCCTTTCTATCTCATTTTATCATCTTCACTACAGAAACATTTTAGTCAAGACGAAAAGATATACCATTCAAATCATCTGAATGACCAATCAGAACAATTACAGTTGTATGAAACATACTCTGAAGGATTAGTGTTGCACTTAGATAAAACTACGTATTTTTATTACCAAGACACAGGAGAACAGCAAGGGTGAAAGAGAATAGGTACTGTGGGAATCCCAGTATGCAGAGTGACTGAGAACATCTCTAAAGTATTATATACTAGTGTAACAAGTAGTTTTTTTTCACTGACCTGAAAAGCGCCTGCAGAGTTAATCACACTTTCTATCATGTGAGTGTTACTCAAGGAGACTTCACACCAGGGGACATTAAAGTGCTAGGAACAAACACAGTCAGTTTACAACAGAAAAAGGAGAGAAAGATTTGATGGCCATAGGAAATGTGGCAGAAACTCTGAGTGCCTTTTGACACGCTATCAGGGTTAAGTGTGCCTCTTAGGTCATTCAAGTGCCTCCTCTATATTAGACCTTAATTGAGGCCAGGGATGAAGATAATGATTAAAATCTACTTGGTGCTTGAAGATAAATAGTACTTTTTAACGTGGTATGAAGGGCTGAATGTCCCAAATAAACAAGATTCAGAGGTGAGCAGGGCCACACAGAGGGAAGTGCTAAGTGCAAAGCTTGTGTTGTGTGTGGAGTGGAGGGTTTTTAGGAATATAGTATCTTTCTTTCTGCTGTTATACTTCTATCCAAGCCAGTTAATAGTTTAGGAAAACAGACTGATTACTATTTGGCATACTCTTCTTAATAGTCTCAAAATACTGGAGTAAATTTATGATGCAAGCCATATTGTTTGGATGTTTGGCATTTTGTTTGGGTTTTCTTTTTTTTTTAATTCCTGACTGTTAGTAATTATACCACCAACAATCTGTTTGGCATGTTCTTGTTTGATGTTACAGTAAAGTAACATAAGGAAATATTTTATTTTTGCAGAAGTTTTCCCCATCTTTTATCTTGCTTTGGAAAGCCTCCATTCCCATTATTTTCCATGTGTTTGTTTATTCTAGACAAGAAAGCCCATGTGTAATTACGAGCATCCCACTGCATAAAGTAAGCCAAGAGGCTGTTGGGAACCATTTGCTACTGACTGTTTACTTCTGTTGGAGTATAGCTTTGTCTGCAGAACTTTCCCCTCCAAGGATCCCAGGTTCCTTGGCCAACACGGGGAGTCCAGTGTAACCTGGGTGACATACAGTTTGCTGATGGAAAAATTGAGTTATTGTGGATAGAAGTCAATAGAAAGAGCAGATTGACCATTTTAACTAATCAAAGGCAATGTATGAATATTGGGTCTTGTATTTTCGGGGGTGAAAAAGGCTCATTCATGGCAGACTGCTCAAAAGTGAGTGGCTGAGCACAGTCTTGGTGCCTAGGTGGCAAAGGGAAGGAGAGGCTACCTGAAGCCCTTAGGCCAAAGCTGTTTGTGGGTTCTGTAGATGGTCCACAGGGGATGGACAAAGCAGTCCCAAGAGAACTGTCAGCTCAGTCCATGCAGAGTGTTCTCAGGAGGGCACAGATGTCAGTGCCTGGGGCAGTCCCAGAGCAAAACTTCTTGGGAGCGGGAGACTTGAATATGAATGAATCCCCGGGCAGCCACCCCAAGTCAATGCTATAAAATCCTTTGTTCTTCCCTATTCAGGCTCTCTCTTTGCCTGCATGGGTTAGGTTGATGCTTAGAGCTTGGGCCCTGGAGAGGAAGCATGAGAAGCTTAATTTCTATGTTTTACCTTGAGGAGAAGGACATAAGCATGGTTTTCTTTCCTTTCTGCCACCTGTGCTTCAAATGCCCTTTGCTTATTGCATGAGAACTAGGTCTCAAAAAGTGCATGAAGATGCACATTCAGTTCAAGGCAGGAGTCTGTCTGTGAAATATGAGCAGAACCAATCAGTGTGGAAAAATGTCTTTTGATGGTCTGCACTGAAGAAGAAAGTTGGGTTTCAGTTAGCCTAATCCCTGGGCATGTGAGTGAGTTTGTAACAGAATACTTCATTAGTGTTGACTTCAGTCAGATAAACAATGGATTTGCCACACCTTCCCATGCTCTGGTGGTGACAAACGATGTGCGTGACAGCAGCTCTGAGTAATGTCTCTGTAATGGGAAGCAGCTGGTCACTGGAGTAGTTCTGTTAGTGAATGTGGAGGTGAAAGGTAATTAAACTTAATACATGCAATATGCTCTAATATGCTGTAGCATAGATTTAGGTTGTATTCTGCCCAAATATAAAATATATTCTGTTACTGGAGCTTCAGAAATTAAATATCTCTGTTCATGAGAAAGAACAGCTTTATCTGGCTTTCCTGGTTCTGCACATTTCTTATTCCAATTTTCCTTTTTCTAAAAAATTATTTTCTTGGCACTAGCAGATTTTCCTTTATAAGTAATCTCCTCCTCCTGACCACAATGCCTACATTATTTAGTAATTATTTGTTATTTCCATTCAGGAATGGCTTAAAGATACAGAGCTCTAATAAGTTAAACAATGCCTGAACACTTAAGAGTCAATCCTGGCCCAAATTGCATATGGTCTGTTTTCTTTCACTTAGATAAACCAGGTAGGTAAGGGACTGCATGGAAACAATGGGATAATACTGATTGGCATGAAAAGCAGCAGCGATTATGAAGCTGCCAGTCTATTATGTAGTTTTTTTATAGATATCTTGGCACAGCAGTAATATGGCGCTAAGTGAAAAAGCAGTTTAACTCTTTTTATCTGATATTCTGAGTCAGGCACTGAAGAACAGGAAAACTATTGTGCACAGCAGAAACAGGCAGACAATTCCTACCTTCTCTTTCTCTTTGACTATGCTGCTGTGATATTTAGAGAAGGATTTGGAAAATGGAAGGGAAAGAGCTTTGGTAGCATTTAGAGAAGACGGTACCATGGGAGAAGGTGCGGATGTGCTTAATGTCACCTTTTTCATAAAGATCTAGTAGCACAAGCTGTGTTTCAGAAAAGACATGTCCAGACTGCAGGGAAGGGAGAGGGCAAGTAGTATGCTTCTCCAACACTTTTTCTTCTTTCTGGCACAATTGTGTTTCAGGTGGTTAATTTCCCTAGCAATAAGTGTGGAATATTATAACCGACTGCAGTGTTAAAGTTTTACCCTATTTTTAGCTGCATCTGTCAAATGTATTTAACCCTTCTATTGGAAATCTTCTGTTTCAGGTCTTGATCTATACTCAGACTTGCATGACTGAGATCTTTCCAAGAAAAATCATTGAAACTTTCTTTTCTGGCACCTTTTGATAACAATTTTGGCACTTTAATTATGCATGCTTAATTGAAGCATTTTTGAGACATTGCAGAATGTCCTAAACTTTATCTGCTATAATAGGCAGTACCATAAATTAATGAAATATTCATTAAAAACTAGCAATAAATTCACCAAAAGAAGAGGACAAGAAAGAGAAAAGTGACTAGATTTTGTTGGCTTTTAATTCACACTAAATGTGTTTAAACCCAAACATGGTGTTGCTGTCCTTTAATGTAATAAATGTCACAGCATCCTTTTCTTTCTTCATTGTGTTTTTAATACTTCTGTAACCTCATGGGACTTAGAGAAAGGCCCTGGGTTGTGGACAGAGAGAGCTCAGAAGCTGAACCTGGATTTCAGGACTGTGTGCAGGGAATGGGAGGAATCTGCAGCTGAGCAGCTGAGTAGCTGATTTAATGAACTGCTTATTATAAATATTGTGGGTCCCTTTATGTTATTAGCCAAAATTTAGTATATGAAAAAAATCAATTACAAGTTTGTTCTTGCTATTCACCAGCCTCTGTAAAGCAAGATTACTCTTCCAGTTTTTCCTACATATGTTGCCCTTTAACTTTGTGTCCTTTTGTTCTGGTCTGTCTAATTACCTCAAGTAGATAATCAAGCTTGATTTTATAATAAACCATAGCTGTCTCAGGCTTGTCATGACTGATTTGTCAACTCCCAAGACTAAAGACTTTCAACCTCAAGACTAAGATCATTTCTGGCTGCAATTCACAGTATTAATTCTCAACTTTAAAATCTAAATGTGTTTTGGAATATGTGTCCCATATTTTCCCTTCAAAAAGAGAAAATTGACCATGTTTCTGTTGTTTTTTGTTGGTGGTGTTTGAGTGGAATTTAAGCTGGAATTAAAATAAAACAAACCCAAGCCATCTGATTCTGCAGAAACAGGCTTGTACATAATCATCATTACAAAGGTTGAAGGCAAGGGGGCTATTATATATGAATGGAAGTTACTAGTGGAGGGCCTTGAAAGCAAACATCTCCATCAAGGATCCCAGCACACACTTCCCTATCACTTCAGCACCAGCTGATGGGGTGACGTGTCTATACACGTGTGCATGCCTTAAAAATGTAAAGGTGCCGTGCTAAGGAAGCAGATGATAGCTAATGACTCATATACATCATTTGGTGTCCCTTAGGGACTGCCTCTCTTCCAGGAGTTTACTTCAGCAACTGAGCTCATTGGGGACATGAGAGCTAACCATCCTTCCAACTATTCATCCAGGGATTTGAGGCCCTGAGTTCTCCGTGGAGGGCTTTTTTACTGCAGCTCCTTTAACAGGCAGTTGTGTTCCTACCTGCCTGCTTTCGTGTTCCCCTGATCTCTGTTTTTCCATCAACAAAGTAGTGTCAGAGATTTGAATGCAATCTCAGTAATGCTACAGATGCCTGCTAATGGGTGTGAAGGTCTCAGCTTCCTCAAGTAGTAACAGAGGGATTCCATTATTCTAAGGATCATGTAACAAATATTACCACACATCTGCATGCTCTAGCCACTATTCCTGGGTACTGTAATTCTCGCTAATGCTTACAAGCATCAGGTTGTGGATCTAGTGGCATTTTTTCAGAGTTTTCTTGTTGGAATTCAAAGACAGTTTGAGTTTTTAGATATTTCCTAGGTTGTTTGCCTTATTCCCATTCGATTATTTCACATTTTCCAGTGTGGAATCGCATCTGGCCTCTGCGGGCCGTGTTGCGTGAGAGCTGTATCTCGCTAGTCTTGATTACATGACCTATTATTTGTTGTGCTTCCAGGATTTGTTTCATCTATAGCCTTGAGATACTCTGTTTAATGCCTCATCCACATATGTATATAGTAAGCATGAACTGAAGATGTCCTCCCAGGGAATTTTTTTATTCCTCACCATGTTTTTATGATCAAAAGATGACAATCTGTCATAGTTTTCTTTCACGGTTGTGTTGTAGATTGAAAATATCAGGAAAGTCCACGTTACTTCATGGCTGCATAAAAATAGAGTTTACAGGTTTGCAAGTTCTTCCTGTTCTGCAAACTCATTTTGGGATTTAAAGGATGACAAACCTGTTTTTCGCTCTGACATCAGTAAAAGACAGTAATAAGATGTCATTGGGCAAAAATTGTTGTTGGAACCTTGATTGCCCCCCCTGGAGTTTCAGAGATGAACATAAAGAAGAGAGTGATCCCAGGGTGAGGTGGAGAGAGCCCCTCCATCAATAATACAGACCAGAATAGGACGCAGTTTCCCTATTCCATTTGTAGAGGTTTGCAGTGCCAGCAGGAATAAGAGGATGTAATCTTTTTCCCCCTTGTGTTAGTAAAATAAAGGAAAATGAATCTGACCATAAAAGACCAGGCTTCATCTGTCTTTTAGATTAGAAAACCTGGGAAACAAGCAAACAAAAAAAGTCTTTTCCATCACATATAATTAACCCCTTCATTTAAAGCCCAGGTCCACTCACAGCCTGTGCTGCCCTGACCTCAGAGACTGTGCCAATAACAAGTCAACCTTTGTGAGTGCAAAGATGAGAAGAGAGAGGCATGGGCGCAGCAGACTCCTCCAACACAGATCTGCTCACAGAGCAGGGAAGCAAGTGGTGCACATTTCCAGGAGCAGGCACTACCCCTGTGTGCCTTTTGCATAAAGCAAGATTTGTGGGTAAAATTTATATTGCTTTTTAGACCAATTCACGTAGCTAGAAAAATATGCACCAGCCCTCTGATTGTCTGAGGCAACCAGGGGACTAAAACTTTAATTATGGCAAAAAAAAGGTGAATTCAAAGGAAGGAGTAGCTTTTGCAGTACACTATAATTTTCCCTCCTTTATTAATCTTTTTATCTGCCATAGCCTTACCTATCTATCCCTTTACAGAATAATCACTTTGCTTTTAATATTCCATTTGTTTTACAGGTGCCAACCAGCTTTTTTGTCTATCTGGCTTAACATATCTAATTAAACACAAAGGATGTTCTCCCTACTCATACTTCACTTGGAAGTTGACTGCTTCTCTGACCTGAGCATGGACTTTTCTTTTTTTGCTGACTATACTGACCCATAAACTTTGTCCTGATTTTGCTTTTAGACCATTACAGCTACAGCAATACAATTACAAATGTGTGACATTATCCTTGAAGTAGGCCCCCAAATCCGGACCCACAGGATGATGGTCAGTTTATGGCTGTAAAGAAAAGATCCCTTGTGTAAGGGGCATAGCCATCTTCTAAGGGGCAAAGCAACAATTTGAGCTAGTTTTTATACACAGAAGACTTCTTTATTTCTTTATTCTTGCTCTGTGCATCTTAGCCATTAATCTCTCTTATGGAAACTTGTCAAATACTTCTGGAAATTGAAACAAATATGCTACTTCCATACTTATTTTTCTTATCATTTATAACCACAATGTCTAAAAAAAAGCCCCAGCCTCTCTTCCCGTGCTCTGTATCTTCTAAATCCCTTTTGCCTCATTCAAAATGGACTATTTCGGTCTGACACATTTTTCATCTTGTCCCTTTTGCAACAGTTTTCTAGTCAATGGCTTTTGTGAAATTTTCATGTGATGAAGCTCTTCAATGTTTTAACATGTCTGAAAATCTCATCCTTGTCAGTAAATGTCTTGGCTGTTGCCTGTATGCAGAACTGCTCAAGAATGTAACAGCGTCTTTTCTAATGTGGCTTAACCAAAACGAGACTGTTCTGAGCTGCTTCTCTAGTTCACAGTAGTTTTTCCACCAAGTTTGAGTCGGAGGTTTAATTCCTTTTTGTTGGTGGTGTTAAAAAAGGTACTGCAGTCATTTCCCAGTTGTTTCTTTATAGCAAGGAAGTATGTGGTTCTGCCTCCCTGTTACTGGATGCACAACAGGAGTGACAAGGAAAGGCCTGTGATGACAGTAGGTTTCTGCCATAGCTCTTGAAAAGAGATAAAAATCTCCTTCAGGGAATGCAGAAATTGTTGCAGGTGGGACAAATTGCTCTACGAAATCTTCACCTTTTTCACCTTTTCCAGCTTTTCCATATGAGGAGGTTAAAGTCTCCTGTCTGAGATGCTGTGGTTAAATGTTTCCGTGTGGGTGATACAAATCTTTCTGAATCTATAGTGAGGGCCCAGATTGGTGTTATCTTCATTTCATCTGAAAGTGATTTCTACAATAAAGCTGCTGCGTTTTTTTTCTAGGGGAACAAAGAAATCCCTCACAAAAAAACCTCATCATTCCCTGATATTAGATTAGACCCAAGATGAAAGTAGACTTTTGCTTCAGAACTAGAATTGAATTACAGAAAGGGTTCCTGGATTGTGTCATCTCTGAGTTGTCATGTTGTCGCTAAACAGGGGAAGACGGAGAGAAAAATTCAATTTTCCTGGGATCAGCCTTGCTTTGTAGAGTTTAGATTATATCAGCCTTTGAATTAGGAATGTTGCTGTGGCGTGCATGCCCTTGCAAGCTGTTGTGTTCATGGGAAACTGCAGAAACTGTGCTGAGAAATAGACAGAGGTGGGCAGAGGATGGGTGAGGTTCCTCTCTCCCCAAGATTCCTGCTGGACCTGTGTGACAAAGCCAAAGGGAACAGGTATAGGCGTGTAGGAAAAGCTGGGCTACCAAACCCGGGCCACAGTGGCTGCTGAGAAGCTGTCAGGGTGGCCCATGAGTTCGCTTTGAAGGGCGGTCGTGACAGACAGACCTGCACTTGCCTGTGCAGCTTGTAGGTAGCGACTTGCAGCTTCTGAAGCCAATATTTTGTATATTTTGCTAATTAAAATGTTGCAAATGATTGCACATTACACGTTAGCAGTGTTGTAGAATTAGTGTTTTGTGAATGAATAAGCTGAATGTGACTTCAGATGTACAGTCTGATGCCACTTCTCCACTAATTACCTTTACAATTTAGAGCTGTCTGTAAGGTAGAAGAGCCTACTGTGCTGATATTCACTGACAGAAGTAGTTTTCAAATCACCTCACCAGCCAGATGTTCTAAACAAGGATTTGACAGTTGGTCCATAAATCAAGTCAAGCATTTCATCATTGTTCTCTTAGGTGCCTCTTGCATTTCAGCCTGTTTAGCTAAACACATACATTTACTTAAGATGAACTGTAAAAATAACATCTGGAGATCTTTTCTCTGAAAGAAAATGCCAAAGGGTCTTACAGAAGGATCAAGCACATTTTATAAACTGTGGCTGGGATTTTGGAATTCAAGCTGAATAAATGTGCTTTCAGCTTTTGAGGGGATCAAGGGCCAGTATTATTTAAATGTTCTTTTTACTTTCATGGCACTCAGCAGGGAATGTGCTCTCACCAAAGCATTCTTACATTTCTTACTCCATAATGAGTTTCTGTTTTCATCCTTGCCACCTGGGACCCTGGCATGTCCTGCTAGTAGCAGTGGAGTCACACTGGTAGAACTGGATGCAAAGTGCTGTCCAAAATATTTATTTTGGAGTATTCTGCTTTGCAGTAGATTGCCATCAAAGGAGAATGTCAAAGAAGTTGTTGGGTGTTTTACGTGTTTATCTTTACTTGTATCAGTTACCTCTTTTTCATCCCTTTTTTTTTTCTTTTCTTTTTAAGATCTATGAGATTCTTTCTCTCTTGAAGAGTCCTTTCTTATTTCCCCTACCACTTTTTTTTTTCTTAGAAAATCATCCTAGTAAGTTGTGGTTTGCTGTCCTTCAGAATCAGTGTTACTATGCATTTTAGCTTTGCTGAGTATCAGTTTGGTCACTTTGCTTTTTCATATTCAGTTCACAACATGACAGAGAATTCTGCTGAAATTTAACAAGCCCTAGGGAAAAAGATTCAGTCAAGTGAAGTCAGATTTATAAAGTGGCAGATAAAGTGGGAAGGGTTTTCCATTACTTCTGCCACACTGGGTGTTTTTTTGATGAATGGGCTGTATCTCATCTGTGATTTGGAATGACGTCAATTCATGTTTGGAGGGGTATCATGACCATGACTCTTCATGATAACCTAAGACCTGTAATCTGGAAATGTTGGAAAATTAATACACATGAATTCCTAGCCTGTTACCACAGTTATTTCGTGATTTAGTTCTCAGGAACACAACTTGTTTCATAATGTGAGACTGGCATTTAATCTGAGAAACCTGACTGTTTTGAGAATTATACAAGGCAGCATGGAGCTGTTTAATGTTTAAGTGACAACAAAACATAAAGATGCTGGCCATAATTCTGTCTGAAATAGTATACCTTCCTGTGAAGCTCAGACAAGTACGTTCTTGATTTAAATATCTGGAACTACAGTACATAGTATGAAACATAAATCCTCTCAGTGCTGGAACCCAGAGACCAAAGGAGCCAGTTGGAAACCTCTCTGAACAGCAAATTTATTGGCGGAGTTAAAAGTCCTTATGCTAGGCTCAGAAGGGACCTTTCTTAACCTCGTCCTTCTGTCCCATTTCAGCAGTGCAAATAAGCTATAAAGCTGCCTAAAATGTCAAAGGCCAAAAATTCGCTGGCATGACAAAGGTGGTTAAGAGCTGGCATTACGCAGAGCAGAGCACAGGGCACATGGCCCATTAGAGGCCTTTGTTAAGTACCACAGCCCCACAAAACTCAAAACTGTCCTGCAGCCACTTCAGCACAAAGCAAAGGACAGAGCAGTCACT
The DNA here is from genome assembly GCA_026261815.1 of Monarcha castaneiventris obscurior. Lineage (NCBI taxonomy): Eukaryota > Metazoa > Chordata > Aves > Passeriformes > Monarchidae > Monarcha > Monarcha castaneiventris. Next base: position 11,185,595 of record JAMPIT010000510.1, on the reverse strand, counting down.
GGCAGTCCCAGGTGCTAAAAGCCTCTTTAAGCTCCCCTGAATACAGCTGTAGTGCAGCTGAGAACATAACCCACAGAGCTAATCAGTTCAGCTGGTGTGAGAAAAACCCAAGCAAATCTACTGACTCAGCCAGCCAAACCCCATGGGCCAAATCCAGATTTTAAGCCATCCACCCCACACCAACCAAGCTGATGGCATGGCCAGTCATGTCCCCTCTCTCTTCCCCCACCACTATCTATCTCCCTATATGCCTTTCCTTGTGCCCATTTTAGAACAGGGAGAACAGCCTTTTCTGCTGGAGAGGAGGGCAATGGAGGGTAGGTGAAATCATCAGCTCTGACATGTTCTCTCTTTGGCCCTGGAGCATATGCAAAAAGCTGCCATCATCTGCCTGGCCCTCACTTACTGCTTGAAGAGTTGTTTTCTGCCTCCCTGGTAAAACTGGTGTTAGGTGCTGAGCTGAACAGCTGGTTCAGAGTGAACTAGATACATCCTGGTCAGTATGTATCCTGCTGTAGTCTGAAAAGATGGTTTCTCTTCAAAACTTCTGCAGAGTGGAAACGTTTCAAATGAAAGGGTCAGCAAGTGAACAAAGCCAAACTTTCAGGACTTTGCAAACCTCTCTTAGGATTGGCATGAAAGATATTTTTTCTCATAAATGAGGAGAGAGACAAGAAAAGCAGGACTTGGGGAAAATTATACTCGCTGGCATTGTTGTTTTCTGTGTTCTGTTGTTGGAAAAAATCACAGGCAGAACATATGAGGCAAGACCCAATTAGCTGCTCCAGACCTGACAGGCTTTTAGGCTGCTCAGACATTCTTCTGATTTAACCACTATGATCTTAGGAAATGTCACAAGGTTAGATTTGCCTTCACCAGCTAAGCTGGAAACCTTGCAGACTGAAGGCAAAGAAAGTAGAAGGCAACTTTAGGTTTCAAGTTATAAAAAGCTGAAACAAATAATTTCAAATGGTAACAATAGCTGAGATCTTTCTGCTTTAACTCTTTCCTTGTTTGCTGAGTAGGGGCACCAAACATAATCCAGTACATTCATGGAAGATGGAATGCTTTGTGATTTCAGCTGTTAAAGCTAAAAATAGACCTATTTTTCAGAGTAGAGTGAATATAATTTTATTCAAAGGCATAATTTGACTGAATTTTCAGGTAGAGTTTAAAGAGAATGGCAAATGTTACTGCTCCAATGCAAAGGCTTTTCAATTCTGAAATATTACAATCTCCCTCAGAAGTCTGGAGGGGCTACAGCTGCCAAGACACAACATCAGGGTTTTTTAATAGTGAAATAAAAAAACCAAGGACTTTTCTCTGGCTCCATTTGTGCAGCAGTTGAATTGTTCAGACTAAAATTTTCCGGAGTATTTCTGCCTCAGGCAGATATTCGATGTGTAAAATTTCAGTCCAAACTGTTAATGATTGGCAAAGCTAAAAGCAACTGACAACAGGGTGTTGTAATAGGAAGTGTCAGACAATTTTAATAATAGATGACCCTGCCTCCTGTTCTATAACTTTGAACACTTTTGTGGTCTAAGGTGTGTGATGTATTTCTTTGTGTGGTTTTGTCTGCATTCCTTTCTTTCTTTATACTTTAATTCTGATAAGATCTTCATTCAGTTAAGTTTTACATAACATGTAGTTCCATGGGGGTAATTCTTGTTGCAATTAGGAAGCATTTCCACCTACCTGTTCTTCATTTTTAAACTCCTTAGTTATTTCACTAAATGCTTCTCAATTTTGTATCATGTAACAGAGTCCACTGTACCTGTCCACCTCCCTCCTCTATAAAATTCATGAGCTTTTTAATGCTCCTACATAACTGCCTCTTCTCCCCAGTGAGGAATCCAAGGCTTTTCAGCTGTGGTTCCTCTAAGCTCCTTAATAATGTTCCTGATGATACTCATTGTCCTGTTTTTGCTGTGCTTTTATATTCCTTGGAGAGGATGAAGTGAGTAATACAGAGCATGGTACGTCAGGTGAGAGTCTGGGTTTTCTAAGAGGCTTGCAGTAATTTTCCCATACCTTTTTCTCTTATCCCTTATCCAGGCTAACCTTTAATTGGCTTCCCTGACCCCTTCAATGCACAGTGCCACACTGCCAGGTCTTCACTGCACAAGCCATTCAGCCTGTCCTCTGCAAAGAGACTCATTTGGGGTTGGTTAGCACTGACATCCTTGTGCCCTCCTGTTTTCCTAGTCTTTGGTTCCTCTAAAATACCTTTTATATATAAATAGGTTTTTTTCAGGCAATTAGCTCTATGTCTATTGGATGTTTTGCTGTAACATTACTCTCTTTTCAATATAATTATTACCTCCAATAACACCTCAGATGGAAAATGTTTGTTAGCTCCTGTTCTTGAATTTCAATTTCTTTGGCCAGCTTCTGACCTGTATCAATCATGAAAAGACCCCCCTTTATGCCTGCACAGTTTCTTTGACAGCCTCTTGGGAAAGACTAGCAAAGATTTTTTTCGGTCTTAAATAATTACACACTATTTATTGAGCATCGCTCAATTATGCTACATTTATTGTACGTAGCATTTCAAACACAACTACACCTTTATCCCCAACACGTTTGCATGCTGCAAGTCCCTTTATGTTATTTTTATATTGCCTCACTACTAGAGATTGTAGTTGTACACCTTGTAAAACAAGACTTAACAAAGCCTGTGAAGGAGGTTTGGGTTGGGGTTTCTTTTTCATATTTGAAAAAATATGCTAATGATGTATTAAGAACAATACTATCATATGTCCTTGAACTGACAACCAACACTCTGCCAGTCTTCATCTTGGAACTTACTTTTATAGTTGACATACAAACCCCTGAAAAAAAGAAAGGATTTCTAACAAAGCTATTGACAGAACCCTAGCTGGAGAAATGTCAATGGTGAGGCAAGAGAAGCATCTTAATGTGAGTAACATATTGTAGCTCACAATTGTTACAAGAAAATACATTTTCACTAAAATTGGGGTAAAGAATAATTATAATTTGAAAGAAAATATACCTGACATAATTTGGCTTTATCTTTAATTTGTAAAAAATTAGATAATTCTTGAAGCAATGAATGTATCTTCTGCTCTTGGTGTTTGCAAACCTTGCTTGAGAGTATTGTTAAAAAGAGTCACATGTGGAGTGTTCTGATGGTAAATTGTAAATACCAAGAAGGCCAATTTCATTTCTGAATGGTGGGGTTGATTGTGTGTGTGTGAAATTGCTATGCACTTAGTTCACTGCTCTGCAATATTAGCAGCTGAACCTTTGGTGCAGGCTGCCAGAAATTACAGACGGAATTTTCTAGCAGCAAGAATTTTAAGTTACAAGTTTTGCACACAACCACTAATACAATTTAAATTAAAATGTGTTATGCACAGGAGATACAAAACCTGGATTCTTCCTTAATTGGAATAAAAGTTGAGCTAATTCTGTATACACTGTCTCACTCTGCTTCCTCTAGTATGCTGTTCATTCATAAAACCTCCTGATTTTTTCTCAGACAAGATTTTTCCCTGTTAAACTAACTAATGAAGTATGACATTGTAAGAATGTTGTCAAGATTGCTACTTTCTAAGGTGAAATATAGCCCTATTTTTTTTACCCACCATGAAAGACAGCCAAGAGCAATGCCTGTATTTTAAGCTATTTTGGAGATACAGAGATGTGAGTATTCTTGGAGAGATTCCTTCTTCCTCCTGTAAGCATTTCTCATCTTTTTAGTCCCTTTTTTTGGTGAAGAACAAACTGAAATGTTTGTGTCTGTTAGGAAATAAAAGCTATGTCATAATAAATTCCTTGACAAGACATGAGAGCTTTATACAAATGTTTCAAGTTGCTTTTTTTTTTTTCCGGTTGATTTGGAAGTTTCTTAATTACTCATCTTATTTTTACATATTTTCTAGAAGACTCCAGGCAATGCTGTGATTGATCTAAGCTAATGGCTGGCCAGAGAGCCCCAGATGTTTTATATTTGGCCTGGTGTTCTCCACATGCGCAGCTCTGGTTTATTATTAGTTGAGGCATCCATTTCCCCTTGCTGTGAGAGACTGGAGAGATGGAAGGAGTCACTGGGGGCCAGAAGCATTAACCCAGCTCTGTGCACTGCCCTGCACAGGTCCCAGAGTGTCTTGAAAGGACCTCAGGATGATTGAACCCATCCCAGCTGGCTGCCCCTGGGCTATTTGCCAAAATCAAGGTTTATTAGTCTGCACCATTCCATTGATAATGGCTCTGGTACTGAGGCCCCAGGGAGGGAGGCTACAGAGCAGCTGGCTACTCTGGCATCTCTAGCTGCTGCTGACCTTCCTTGTACTAGAGATATGCCCAGATGGTGGAAAGAAGTGTTTTCTGCTCTGTGGGATATACAGAAGGAATGGAGATGAGCTGAAAAATGTATTCGTAATGTTGTAATTATTGTACTTGTGCTGGAAAACTTTATGGTTGTGACCCAGATGTCAAAACATGCAGAAATTTCTGTCTGAGCCTGCTAAAAGGCTGAGGTAACTGCTTTGAGACATATGGACTACCCTTATTTACCTTAGCATGATGCACATTCTCCTGACACTGTTTTAATGTCAAGCCTCTTCTAAACTGCACAATGGGATAATTACTGTACTCAAATAGCATGAAGAGGAATTGTTTCATTATGAAGTTAGGGATGTCCCATTTGGAATTTCTCTACCAGCCATGGAGAGTACTCCAGTTACCACCATTTCTGACCATTTGGCCATTGAGTCTGGCTGCCTAAAATGGGCACTTCAGAGAGCTGAGAGGGTCCTTGTATCATCAAGATCTACAAGCATTCCATTGAATTCATAGATGGAAGGGGAATTTGAAATGTTATCTGGAATTGCAATGAATGCATCAAAAAATTTTCAAACCCTGTGAAATTTGAGAAGTGGGGAGGTGGTCAAAGGAAACCTTCACTACCTAAGAGATGTTTCAAAAACAGTAATTCTAAATGTTTTTAGCTGAAGCACAATGCTACATTCATGAACTTAAAAGCTGCAGCTCAAGCAATGTTAACCTGTGGAAGCTTAGAGTGTTTATTTATTTAATATTTTCCACTTCTTTGTGTTTGAGAACACAGGTGGAATCCCAGGTTTAACAATGGAAAAGATAAAAAAACCCTCTCCTGTTTAATAGGCAACATACTCCATTTTTGTCTAGCAGACTTTATTACCTTCCCTTCTGGCAGGTCTCTAGCTAAAAACTGAGGGTTTTGCAAATCATCCAAAGCTGAGGCTGTTGTGGATTATCCAAAGCTGGAGAAGAGAAGATTGACTGAGAATTGTAACTAAATTCCATAGTCTTTTTTGCCCTTCCTCCTCCTTTTAATATGGAAGGAATAGCACTTTGGACAGTACTTTCTGTTCTCTTGGTTTATACATCTTTCCTCCCATCCTCCTCGATGCAAAGTGCTTGTTCTCTAAGTCGACCATTGTGTCGGATTTTGCATCCTTTGCTATCTCTGTCTACGTGCAAGCTCTCCTGTCACCACAGATCACTCTCTGCCCCACCACATGGCTTCCCAGTCCTGAGGCCAGACCTGGCTATGGCCCCTGTGAGCTCACAAATCCTTCTGGTTTGGATGGAACCATGCCCCCCATGGCCGGAGCCAGCCCTTAGCTAAGGTACCTGCTTAAGTGAGGTAAAAGAATGCAAAGTAAGATACCTGCTTATGTATAGCTAAATGGTTTCTCACATTCCTGAAGGGATGTAGCGATCAATATGCTGTGTTTGCAGTGAGAGCTAAGCATGTGGGAGTGTTTTCAGGTTGCTGAGGTGCTAGATGGCTTTTATAGCAAAAATCTGGCCAAAATAGCTTTTTCATAGTGCATTGGAGTTTAATTAAAATAGTGTTTCTTTCTACAGACGCTCAGGAGCATTACTTGCTGCTCTCATCTCTGGTTCTTTTCAGATCATGTTTTATGTAGCATAGTATTCTCACGATAGGATTCTTGGTTAATTCTTAACCAATGAACAGTTTATTAATTCACCAAGTACCACTCTATTACTTACTCAACAGTTAGTTAATCAAATTCAAATCCAACATGTATTCTGCTCAGGCACAGAGCATTCAAATATTTTCCTACAAGTTACTGCCATAAACTGTATGGAGGTCAAACAGTTCTAGTGGAGGATAATACAAAATATCAAGATTTCTTATTATATTCATATACAGAGAGCAAATCTTTACTATATCTAGTATACTAAGACTTCTTCTAGTACTCAGTGGGTTAAGGATGCTGTAGATTTAAGAGTTTGGATACTGTTATTTAAATGATTTAACATGAAAGATACTAGGAAAATAGTACCAGGAACAATCACTTAAAATTATAGCTTAAGTCTCTCTTATAGCTGTTTGCTCAGGCTTTTGAAAGAGCAGCATGCATGTAGAATAACTTGGTTAAAAGTTTGAAATGTCGTCACTCAAGATTTTCCAGCTGATTTCACAGGACAACTTTCTGTCATCTCTTGTAATGGCACCCAGAGAAATACATCCCATGCTATAAAGCTCATTGGTATTTCATGCAAAAATAAACCTGAAGGAGGCACAAAACTTCCTCTGGCTTAGGAAGAAGAAGCACCCTGAGCAGCAGAGTGTGTTGGAGATTGGGAGAATATTATACAAAGGTGCCACTTCAGAATTGTTCTGTTCTGGTACCAAACAAAATTAGGAATTTGCTGTTAAAGGCATGTGTCTGGGCTAGAGGGCTAGAAGCACCCTTCAGTCTGTCAGAGTGCAGTTGTTGTTGTGTTTCTGTGAGAACTTGACCGTGCAGCTGATACACCTTTCTGGGTTGTACAGCTTCTTTCCAGTTTTGGCAAGGCTGTTGTTACTCCTGTGACCCTGGAAAGGCAAGGAGAGTGTTTGTATGCATTCCACAGATTCAAGGATCCACACAGTAATTCCAGGCTTAATAGCCAGAATTTCTTTCATGATTCATGAGAAAAATGAGTCCCTTTTGTTTTCATTTGGAAAATGTTCAATGGAATGTCTGAATCTCATTTTTTTTCACCCATTTTCTCTGAGGTCACATTAATATCCAGAAGGTGGTATTTTACCATCTTTTACACACTGAAGGCTTTTTATGTTTCATTTATTATAAGGCTTATATTTCAGTATTAACCTAGCCCAGGAATTGAAATTTTTCCTATTTCTCCAATTTCTTTTCAGTATTCATTTACATCTTAGGAGCTTATATCTTCCAATAACCTTTTTTTCTTTTTGTGCCTGTACGAATGCCTCTCAAATTTCTGGAATACAGCACTTTCCTAGGTCTCAAGCAAGGAAAAATCCATTAACAGCTCCTAGGCTGTGTAATCATGTTTTATTTATTTCTTTTCTCATCTTCTAGGGCTTTGAAGTGAAAGGTGATCTTGCTTTCAAGGAACATGGCAAAGTTTTATTTTAGGAAGAGGTTCATTTGGCGAACAGATTGAGCAGCTTCCAGTGGAGCTTAGAGAGGCTACTTGGTTTGGCTAAGGCTAACCTTCTAAATAGCCCACTCCGAAGAGCTCAGAATTAAAGAAATAGAAGGAAGAATCTTGGAACAGGAGAGGATTGTCCCAAGCAGCAAATAGTGAGTGCACAAAGACTTTTGAAAGTCAGGAAATAACAGCTGTGCACGTTTTACAGCATAGAGGCTGCATTACATTGCAGCTTACATATTGGCCAGCCCCATATTTTTGCAAACTAGCCCAGGAGCCATTAACTGGGGACCAGGTGGCACTGTGCAGAATTTGCATTTTTGTTATTTTCTTCACAATGAACTTGTGACTGACCCCATGTGAGGAAGTGATTTATTGGTGAAAAGATGGAAGAAGCCCATTGTTCCTAATGCATGGAATGGTTCTTAAGCAGCAGAGACTTTGGGTAGGTCAATACTCTGGATGTTGTGAGGTGATATAAACTCATGAATCCTTCAAAATCCTGGCACAGGTCAAAAGAGCCTGTGGATAAGGCATGGACACAGACAGTCCAGACAATATTATTGTCTTTTCATCTTTCTCTCTCCTTCATCTCTTTCCCTGCATTTATTTTGATTCTTCTATTCACATTTTTCTTTCTTTGCTATTTTTCTGCTTTTTACCACTTGAATTTTCATCCTCACAAGTTTCTGCTGCAATGGCAACAGGGTTTTCCACATGGAAGAGCAGCTGATTGTTGATGGAGACTAAGATTAGTCGCTATTTTCTGGCTTAGCTTCTTACACGTGCAGCTGTCAGCCATTAAAAAACTGACGAGCCATCATCAGATTCCCTCGACATTAACTTCCCAGTTTTCCAGATCACTCTCAGGCTTATCTGTCAGGTACTTTTTTGCAGAGCTGTTCTAAGAGGAAACTAAATAGATTCACCATGGGGAGGTAGTGCCTGAGACCCCTTTGAGGTAGAAATGGCACTGATGGTTATCCATAAGCAGAAACAGTAATAGAAATAACATTAACATTGTAGATTTCTTTACACAACAGTGTTGAAATTGCATCTTTGAATGAGAGTGGCATCCATTGTGGTAATGCTTTGTTGTATTATTATTATTTGTTATTCCCTCCTATTATTTGCATTGCATTAGAAGCTCTAAACAAGATTGAGGTCCTGTTGTGCCAAGTGCTGCAGCAATAAAGGATGAACCAGGATTCGCCCCATGATTTGCTCGTAAAAAGAGAAGGTGGTTTTCTTTAATTTAGTCTTTGTCACATATATTGCTCTAAATATAGTGTTTGTCAAGTGATTTTGTGGGCAGGGATCAAGAGGAGGCCAGATTTGCTTTTAGTTTTTTCAGCTACAGCATAACTAGCTCTGAAGAACAGCATCTAAAGTTTTGGGATTGTCTGCTGTAAACTATTCCTCTGTGCAGACACCAGGCTTTCTTCAAAAAAGCAAGTACAATAACACAGCCCTAAAGCTTTGTCAGTGATATATGTCTCATAGAAGTAATTTTCAAGTGGCAAGTGTTTTGATGATGCTACAAGGGCTTTGTTTATGAAGTGGGTCTGGCAGACACTGTAGAGTTCACATAAATTATTACTTCATTGATTATTAATGAGAAACATTCATCTGGATTACCCCTCACCCTCTGTTTTTGTCAAAACTCCCTTAGAGAGTAGTATTTGCTACAGACCATGCTCTGTTTCACAGAATGTAGCTCTTGCTGAATGGTGTTAAAAGGGATCCCCTGGCCAACCAAGAAAGCCAGAGGACAAAGAGGTGATTTCCTGGCCCTTCTCAATTTTCTCCTTTCCACTCCTCCAAATATTTACCTTCACATGTGTGCGCACACACACACACACACACACTCTCACACACTCACATCGATGCTGCACCTCTCACTCCTGTTCCTGCAGGAGTCCTGTGCTCACATGGTCCTTCATTGGTTGTGTTCCTGTAACATCTCTGCAAGGGCATCTGTCCATATCTTCAGTACTTAGTTCTTCAACAATTCAGGCCTAAAGAAGTACCTAAAAGACATCCCTGCCCTTGCAGTTACCTTCTCATGATTTTAAAAGGGGCCAAAATCAGAGGTTCCATATTCATATTCCTTTGTAGCAGTTCCACAGAGACAAAGGTCACTTTGCCAAAATATAAAAGCAGAAGTGAAATCTGGAACCTTGTGGATAAGGTGATTAAGGAACTAATGATTTCTCAGGATGAAAGAGCTAGAAGGTGTACCCAGAACTGCCAAATCCTTGTTTTAGCAACGAAAAGGAAGTGCAATTCCCAACTCAGTTGCTCCTCACTAGCAGACTGTGAAAGCCAGTGACATAAAAAGGTTATCATGGATTCAAAATGTAAGTAGGTACACAGTATGATTTAGTAAAAAGGTATAAATCAAGACATGTGGAATAGATGCCAGCTAGAAAGGATAGTTCAGTTATGATCTCTATCACTGAAAATATGTAAGCACTCAATCTGTATGAGCTAAGAATATTTTTCTCTTAGCATGCTTATTTCTTATTCCAATGCCCCGGGCATCTGCTACTGGCCACAGTCAGATAGTCCTAGCTCTGAGACAGGATGATAGTGATTATGCTGGTCAAATGGAGGAGCTGTTAGGCATTTTTATCCCACTTTTGTTTATCACTATGTGCTTAGATGTTTACCAGACAATCCAGCATCTCTTTTAGAGACAGACAAGTCTAGAAGTTTAATGATGTCTAAACTGGTCAAGCAAATGTACTCAAAGATGCTGATGAGAGAAGCCCTAAATATTGACCAAATCAGTCACAAAAAACCCAGAAGATGGCAGGAATTGAATGACCAGCGAAAACAATGATGCAGCTTTGATCTCTAGCTTGCAGCTGAATGTTCGTTCTTAGTTGCTGATAGGGAAAAAAATTATATTGTATTGATAATAAAGGCACTGGCAGAATGCAAAGTTTTGAGGGAGAATTTTAGATAAAAATACAAGAAATTTTTAGAATAACTTTTCCTTACTCTAATAAGATACTTTCTTTATTTCAAAGAAAAAATATATCAACCATTTCTTAACGAGTGAGAGTTTGTATGTATACATATATGTATGCATGTATATATATGTGTATTTATTATAACGGAGGCAGATTCTCTATTAGTTTTTCTCTTTTTCGGGAAAATTTTAATTTCAACTTCTAGAAACCAGCTCTATATTGTCTCAAAATATTCAGCAATGGTGTTTCTGAAGTACACAATCAAATCCCTAGTCCCCAGAACCCTTTTTTTCCTCTACAGAAAACAAAGTTCAACAAGCATCTTAAAACATTTACTACCAGCTGCTGCCTGGACTGTCCTAGTCCTTTCAGTTCATGCTGGCAGGCAATTCCATTCCCTAGCAGAAAACAGACTATTTTTGTAGGTGTAAAATTATCACTCCCAGGCCATGGGAATCCTTTCAATGTTTACTATTTTTGTCAGGTTTTTTGTGCTCAGATCATTGTTTTCACTGCTCACCATCTCTCTCTGTGTGTTCGACCAGCAGGTCTGAGACACGTGGCAAATGATGTCACCGGTGGAAACCTTCCTTGTGTGTGAGCAGGGGCTCACAAACAAACCCCTGTTTTGTGGATGTTCTTATGCATCCAACAGAAATAAAACTTGGCAGCTGTCAAAAACTCCATAGAAACAATTGGCAGTTGAAGGCAAAAAAAAAAAAAAGACACATCCAAGGGCTAATACTATGAATCAGAGAGGGGATTGTACCCTTAAAAAGCGATTTGGAGCAGATAAATACTTGTGGTGAGGGCTGATGGGAATGTGGTGGTAACTTAGTATTGGCAATACCCAAAAGCACAGCTGGCAGAAGTAAACATCCTTATTACCTGGGCAGAGCAATAATGTGGCAGAAACAAAAGGTGATCCAGATAGCAACCGTTGCCAAAGAAGAAAAGGGGGATGGTTCTACAAGATTGTGTGGCTATTTTTATGTAAGACAAAGTTGTTCCTGCCCTTCCAAAAGGGACCCTGATAAAATCAAGTGTTTTACACTACTTGCTGTGTTAGAATGTAGTTTTCATCAAAGGGATTTTATTGTTCTTCTGGTTTTTTCAGACTCAAAGATTTCATGTGAAATGTTTTGTTCTTCTTTTATTCCACTTGAAAGAAAAAGAAGCTTTAAAACTACTCCACCAGAGTAGATTTTTCTTCTTGAGTCTCTGACTGCCAATTCCAAATATTTGCTTTCCAGAGATTTTCATTGTCCTCCACCATGCCAATATCTTATCAGATGAAACAAGAATTAACTTGTTTTGCCAAATTTAGGCAGACCATGGAGTTCAAAATATCAATGTTAAATACTTTAAAGTTCTTATGCAAATGTGTGAATATTCAAGCCTTTTGTACAGTATCCACAGGGACTCTAATTTGATCAACATGTGCTTTTCCATTCTTAAAGTTCTTTATCATCTCTGATTACTTTCCATTTTAATGATTTCATTTAGTAATTATTTATTAACATTTCTCAAATGAAAATTTTGTCTCTTCTTCCAGGTTTTTTTTAATAATTTATAAACCCTTACCTAGCTGCATATATATATATAGATCCCTTTAAAAAGAATGCAATGATTATTGAAAGCATAGAATATTGCTTATTTAACTCTTTAGATGTGCAGTTGATAAATGTAATGTATCTCTGTGTTTAGCATAACATATTCATGTCTACAATATCTTAATAATCATGTCTCTAAGGGAATCTGTTAAAAAATCATACGTGGGCAGGGTTGATTCCTATTTTTTGAAATCCTTGCATAACTCTTATCATTTTCTTTGATTCTGAAGACCAACACTTCCCAGTTAGTTCAACAGTAGTTGTCTCCAGTGCTAAGCTTGGTGTCCTGGCCCTGCTCCAAATAGGCATTTTGCCAGGATGTGGAGCAGACTGCAGTGGTGGTGCTGATGGATGATCATCCCTTGTTCCTAGACAAGAGCTATATATCCAACTTCTATTATTGCACCACTCGATGGCATTAATATAGTTAAACTTGGGGTTCTTCTAGATCCTATCACAGATGTGGCAAACTTATTGACTTTCCTTTCCAGTGACTTCATCAGTCCTTTTTTCTCTGCACCTCAGAGTCCAGACCAGTATTTCCTTTGGACACCCCATCTATAATCTCTTGTCGTGGTTTGTCAGCCATATGCAGGTGGCACGCATCGGCTTCTCTGGAGATGCAAGCACCACCAATCTCTTTGGGGGTCCAAACAAGAGCTTTGCTCTTCAGAAATTCATGTGAATTTTCCAGCCCTGCAATGCATAATAATAGTTTTTAGTTCTCAGAGAATGATTTTCATTTCCAGGATGCTCGCCAGTTGGTACCCCTGCATCCTCTCAGTGCTCATGCTATGTATGAAAACATTTCATTCTTAATTGAATACACTGGGAAACTGAAGCAACTTATTCAAGAGGACAGAGAAAGTAAACCTGCTCAGGGTTAAAATCTGTTTGTGCCTTCAGCAGTCTTGCTGTTTACCTTTGCAGGGCTTGGATTAGTGCCTGCAAGATGTGGAATTAGATTTCAAGAATTATTGACTGATTCCTCTTTAGTACACCTCATCACAGTTACAGTCTGAAGGCACAGAGTCCTGGCACTCCTAGAAGGACATTCCATGAGTGTTGGACTGGACCCCAGCACTTTGCTCATGCTCTTGTAGATTGATTCTAGTTGTAAAAGAAACTGATGACAAAGTCATGTACTTATTTAATACAGGCAAAGTCACTTACAAAGTCATATTTCCTTGGATGTGCCAGGAATTAGTGGCAAATAATTTTCTTTCACTTAAATCTCAAACCTGTTCTGATTAACATGTAGCCTAAAAGCTCTTCCTCCCCATGCCCAAATTCACAGTGTTTGTGGACATGAGTTTCCCTGTGGCCATCTCCCTTTGATTTGTTTTTCTCTGCGTCTGCACCACTGCCAAAGGAAAATTCAGAAAACTCTACCTTATTGAAATCTGCCATCTTTGCTCTGGGTGAGAGCATGTGTCTGTGGTTTGGGCAGAGTTTGCTGCCATTTCATTTCACTAGCCCTGGAGAGGAGCTGAAACATATCTATGGTTGTCTTAAGGACCGAACAGTAAAAGTTAAATACACCCTGTGGTAGCACTTGCCAGATGATGATCTTCTTCCTTGTCTGTGACTTGGGGCCTGAAAGATACTTATGAGACAGGGAGAGCCTGGCCTTCTGTCCATCATCCTGTACACCAGCTTCAGAATGCTGCAGGTCTGCTGTGGATATTGGATTCAATATGAAATTTCATATCTGGTTGGGACTTTGGCAGGCCCTACATTTGTCCAGAAGGTTGGACAAAATGCCATTTTGTTTGGCATCTCCTGATCCCAGGAGAGGACTGGCGTGGCACAGTGTGTTGGGTGCTAGTGAGGTGCCTCGCTTTGCATGCCACTGAGCTCTATGGGATGCTTTAGCAGCAAGTAGCAAAGATGGAGTTCCACCCACAGCCAGAGAATGCTGCACAGGATGGTCTTCTGTGACTGTCAGAAGTCTGACTTGTGAAAATAAGATTATTAGCATAGCCTAAGGATTTATTTGAATTATATGTTGCCCTTTCACCTCTGACTTTATGTCTCAGCATTCACCATGAATATTTAATATATGACCACCACTGCATCCCGCAGAATAAACGACAGGCTCCAAGCTTCAAAGCTAAATCTGAAAAGCAATGCATTACATCAATACCGGAAAAAAAAGCATCACACCCAGAGAAAATCCTTTTCCATAAACCCACTTATTAAAAAAAAGTAATGTAATATCATGACTTTTCATTAATACTAGTCTTCAATAAGCCTAAAGCAAATCCTTGCTTACTGTGCACTTGCTACGCTTGTTGTACAGGAGTGCCTGAAGGGGGTAAAGGCTCACAGTCAGTGCATGAAGAACAGCGAGCGTGCAGTTGATAGAGATATGAGCTCTCTTAGAGTAGTTCTCAGTCCTCAGTTGTCCTTCCCAGAGAAGACTACTATGGATGTTTCACCAGAATAACAATGCTAATTTTCAGCCCCCACAGAGTGCTTTACACCTGCAAAGTGCTATGAAAATGTGAGCTAGTACTTGACAGTAAGTGAGTATTTTTGTGCCTGTTTTGTAGCTGCAGAAATAAAGATACCGAAAGGTCAGAGGGCTGACCCATGGCCACATAGCTTCTCAGCAGCAGATTTAGGATGAAGAGACTGGTCTCTCTCTGGTCACACTTCATTAATCATGATGCCTTTTAAAAAATTAGCTCAACTCTCATGTATATATATATTATATATATAAAATGCTTGGAAAGGAGTTGTTTCCCTCTTCCCTCTTTGCTTCTTCAAAATAAACAAGCTCCTGAGCTACCAAACCCCATGTTTACATGTATCATTAAATACTTTCCAGTTGCTAGCCAGAAAACTCTGCAGAAAATCTGTAGAACACCGAAGTAACTCTCTTCTTTTAAATAATTGATGATGCCAAATAGCAGCAGTGTTATGCCAACAAAGAGATCGGTCTCTCAAAATATTTTATTCATTATGCCTCAAGAAACCCAAAGCCTTGTTTTTAACGAAAGCAAATTTCAGAAGTTGGCTCTTGGCTCCTCTGAAACATCTGCTTATTACAATTCTTGGTGTTAAAGCACTGGTGCTCCCCGGTAAATCTTGCAGCTTTAAGTAATACGTATGGAAGTCTTGGCAAAGAGATCAGGAAGGAGAAAGAGCAACGCTTGCCAAATATTCATTTTACTTTATGAGGCTGTAGTGGTATATGTTAATAGTACGTGTATTGAAGAGACTCTACTAATCCGATTAAATAACAGGACAAGAAGGAATTAATTCCAAGGTTCAAAAAGACCCCATTCTGTGCAGCTGAAAATTTATATTCCAGGGTAAAATGGTTAGAAGTCTTGGCTAACTAGGCTTCCATAAAGCAGCCAGAAATGGATCTTTCTCTGTATTGTTAGTAAATCAAGGTCACTTATGTGAGAAGGCTGTGTTGTGATAAATCTGTCTGACAATTAGATGGAGAGGACATATCAGTGCTAAATTATATTCTTTGTACACTTTGGGCAGAAAGCAATGTAAACACCACAGTAGCATTATGAACAGAAAATTGCATTCCAGATAATAACAGATATTTATGGTGCATGGTTTTACACGTTAATGTGCTACGTTTTACTCAGTCATGTTAATATTTTAGATTATGTAACATTCTCTTCTTTATGCATAGTTTGTTTTTTTTCACTGAGAATGCAGCTCCCTCCTCCTCATTCCCCTCCCCCTCTTCCTATCCCTTTCTCTCTCCTTCTCCCTCTTTCCTCCCTATTTCTCTTCCTTTTGTTTTTTTCAATTTTTCCTTTTTCCCTTCTAATTCTCACCGTGATGCTTGTGGAAACAAACAAACAAACAAGGAAAACATACTTAAAGGGAAACTGTCTGTACAAGAAAATTGTAACAAGTAGTTTCAAGATTTATAAGCCAGTATTTTATGTTCTGTACTTACAGATTCAATCTGTGTACCAGGCTTTGATCCAAGCCTTAGCATGATGACTGGAATCACTCCGATTAACCCAATGATACCAGGCATGGGGTTAGTGCCGCCACCACCACCAACAGATGTGCCTGTAGTCAAAGAAATAATTCACTGCAAAAGCTGCACGCTCTTCCCTCCAAACCCAAGTAAGTGGATCTGAAGAAAGAATGTTACTTTCATAAATGCATTTCATTGTATGAGTAGATTAAAAGAAATTGTATATGTAGATTAAAAAATTGCAACTTTTTTTATCTAATAACAGTTATTTTTTTAAATGGATTACAGGCAAGTATGGTCTTTCCTTCTAAGGCCTATTCTGTGTGCAATGCATGGTATGGTATATGAGCATCTTTATTCTTCTCTGTAAGTTCACATGAAAAAACTACGCAGCCTGTACAAAAAATAAAAATACTTAAAGAAAAGCAACACAGCCTAAAAATCTACACTGCTCATAGTAGATACCTGTCTTTCCTGTAGATCAGAATGCCACAAAACATAAAGCTTATATGGATGGTGCTGTTGATCTCCGTGGTCCCCTTTGGGTGCCTGTAGTCAGATGGGACCAATCTGGGGTTGTGTCCCTCAACACAGTACCTTGCATCCCAAAACTGACTTGCTACAGTCCCTTTCTGAGGGAAATGGAGGGAAAGGGGGCTAGGGGTTCTGTCCTGCCATTTTTCAGGAGGTACAACATGGCAGATGAGTTCCTTCTTGTTTTTGAAAGCAGGGACCAGGTTCCCTCCTGTTTCTTCTGCGACTGTGCAAATGGAAAACTCTTCCCACTGAGATACCAGCTCAGGCCCAAACCCTGATTTTGTGTGTTGGCCCCATGAGTTTCAGAGCCGCCATATCAGTGACTTTCACTTTCATCATGAAATGAGAACATTAAGCAAATATTCAGGTGCTCTGGATTTGCAGTGTACCGAGATCACAGTTTAATCAAACTGGTCATGTTTGTGAGTATATATATATATATATATATGTGTGTACAGTTTAAGGTTTTAACCTCCTTTACTGTGTTAAAGGACCAAAAAACTAAGTCATATTAGTAAGATTCCTTCTTAGCACATTACTTTCACTATGTATAAACAAGGTTAAGTGTTATGGCAGATTTTATTTTTTATACAAATTTCAAAAATTTAATAGTTTTTCCGATGTGTGTATACATTCTCTATATATATGCATGGAAATAGCATTTCCAGCTACTCCACCTCATGAGCACTTGTAAACAGTGAGGTTATCCTTCCCCTGTGCTGGTGTCTGCTCCATTATCTGGCAACAAGACAAAACAGATAACCAGCAGAGTGTTTTCATCATGCTGTCACTTTGTTGTGTTTCCCACTTTGTTTTTCTGTTTGCTGTGCTCCTGTACTCTGAGACAGAAATGAAATTATGCTAATACCAGGGAAAGGTGTCCAGCCAGAGTACGCAGGGTGTACACAGCATGGACTTGCTCACAGCCCACACACTTGGTGAGCATGGTGAGTGATGGGTATGAGCCAGAGATGGTGTGGTTCGGGCTTTGAATGTACTGCACTAGAGCTTGAGATCTGGGCTCAGGGTCAAATCAGCCACAGAAGCTCCCCTGCTTTGAAACAGAATATTTTTCTGTTTTTTTTTGTGGCTGTGCAGGGAAAAGAAAGACCCTTTTAGACCTCACTGTCTGTCCTGGAGAACAAACTGCAGTGGCAGGAATTAATGTCTGAAACACCACCTAAAGCTTGAAAGGGTTTAGATTCAAGTAATCAATTTTGGATAATCTCTGCAATATTCAATTATTTTGCTTGTCCCTCTCTTCTGCCTCTATACTATGTCAAGTAACTGTTGCTGCCCAGAACTGATTAAAGGGGTGAATAGAGCCAATGGATCAAAAGACAAATTTTGTATTCCAATGTGATTTCTGTTTTGACTTAGATCTTCCACCACCTTCAACAAGAGAGAGACCTCCTGGGTGTAAAACAGTGTTTGTTGGAGGATTACCAGAAAACGCAACGGAAGAAATTATTCAGGAAGTCTTTGAGCAGTGTGGAGATATAACAGCAATTCGGAAAAGCAAGAAGAATTTTTGTCACATTCGTTTTGCAGAGGAGTTCATGGTTGATAAAGCCATTTACCTTTCTGGTACTTCACATTCTTTAATGGATTTTCCTTGCTTCTCATTTGTATTTTGTGATGCTAATGCTTGCTTATTTTCTTAGCTTTTATCTCAGCAAGACTTTCTTGAACTCAGTAGCTGTAGCATGGAGTAGCAAGGGGCAATTCTGTTATTTCTCTGTTTGCCAAGACTCATGCATGGTGTTGTATGTTATTTACCCAGGAACAATTTCCTGCCATCCCACAACAATACAGCAGATCCAGTTTCACTACAGAACAATCTTATTTTTGATTTACACAGGTTTATATAGTTTTGCTCACAGGTTGTGGAAAGAGGAGGGCACCAGGCCAGGAACTCTGCTGTTTTCCAGTGCCAATTTTTCTGATAGGCTGGCAATTTCACTGGCATATTTTTATAGATTTGCGGTGCAGCCTGAATAAAATCTGTCTTTATGCATGCATGTATTCAGCTACTGCATGGGTTAGATTCTGAGCCCCATCTGTAGGCTACGTCTGTTGCCTCCCATGACAACGAGTGCTACAGAAACTACAGGGTGTAAAATTTCAGAATCTCTTTATTTTCCAACAAAGAAACAGATTTAAAAAATCCCAAAACAAAACAAAAGACAGGGAAACAAAAAAAACCCCAACCCAGTCTCTAATTCATAGGGGGAAAAAAAAGTGAAAAAAAAATGAAAGAAGTAAAAAGGTGAAAAACAATTCTGCTTTCACATTTAAGGCTTCTGTGACTGTCACTGTCCTCTTAAGGTTACAATCTCCTTCATTTGAGGATTGACTTGTGGACCAGGTCCTTTTTCACCTTACTGGCTTGGATCACATGCCCTGTGTCTATTTGTCTCCACTCCACAGGCTGGTTCATCCATCTTTCTGGGTCCTGGAGAGACTCAAAAGCACTGTTTGCCCGACGATTGTAGTGTTACATTTTCAACACATATGCAAGGCATTCTTGAATAAACAAGGTCCAGGGACTGCTCCTTGGCCAAGACAAGCTGAAATAGACTGGCTCACATCCACTCACCCTGGGTCGAGTGACCTCAAAGCACCCACTGGGCCCATCCTTTTGAGCCTGGGAGAGAGTTAACAACCCAGGATTGTTGTCTGAGCTCCCACACTGACCATCTTCTGTTTAGCAGTAGGGACAAAAACTCAACATCCTGTAGGTGTCCATAGGAGGTTCACACAGGTACAAACAATCTCTCTTTCAAATCACCATCAACTAGAAAGAAAGAAAGAAAGAAAGAAAGAGAGAGAGAGAGAGAGAGAAAGAAAGAAAGAAAGAAAGAAAGAAAGAAAGAAAGAAAGAAAGAAAGAAAGAAAGAAAGAAAGAAAGAAAGAAGAAAGAAAGAAAGAAAGAAAGAAAGAAAGAAAGAAAGAAAGAAAGAAAGAAAGAAAGAAAGAAAGAAAGAAAGAAAGAAAGAAAGAAAGGAAAGAAAGAAAGAAAGAAAGAAAGAAAGAAAGAAAGAAAGAAAGAAAGAAAGAAAGAAAGAAAGGAAGGAAGCAAGGAAGGAAGGAAGGAAGAAAGGAAGAAAGGAAGAAAGAAAGGAAGAAAGGAAGAAAGGAAGAAAGGAAGAAAGAAAGAAAGAAAGAAAGAAAGAAAGAAAGAAAGAAAGAAAGAAAGAAAGAAAGAAAGAAAGAAAGAAAGAAAGAAAGAAAGAAAGAAAGAAAGAAAGAAAGAAAGAAAGAAAGAAAGAAAGAAAGAAAGACATCTAAACTTTAAAAATACATAATCAGGAAAAACCTAGCACCTTTGTTTCACAAAGGTTTTCCTTAGGATTTCTAGGTTGTTTGGGGCTTTTTTTCCAACTTGGCTGCTTGCGTAAAGTACCTTTTTGAAGAGCTACAGAAAATCATTAGTTTTATGAGGTCTATGTAAAGATTTCTTTGAAATATTGCTATATTTTCAGGTTTATTTCAGATATTTATTCCACTCTGGATTTTTCTTCTTTTCTTTTTTTTTTTAACTTTCACTTCATTCCCCCCCCATCCTCTGTTCCTGCTTTCCACTCTTCTTATTTACTTCTTTATTCATGCTACTTCCAAAATGCTGTAGATCATTGCAGCAGATTAGAGTCATCATAAGCAGTAGCACATTTACCAGCTACCAGCTTCCAGCTTCTCTCTAGGCAGCCCTAGTAACAGAACAGAAGAGAGGTGCATCAAATTCAGCTGGAACTGGTATTACTGTATTATGACAAACAAAACAGTGGCAAAAAAGAGAGCAAAGAAAAGCTCAAAAATGTACAGGCTGCCACCCTGGGCCAGAAAAAGTGTTCCTCTAGCTCAGTTTCCTGCTTCTCAGCTTCACTCCAAGTCAAGTTTTATTTTAATTTTATTTGCCTTAAATCCTGAAGGACTGTAGAGGTAGGAAATTCCATGTGCTGCCATGTGTCCTCATTCATAATGCACTAGAGTGCACATTCAGGAGATGGGACATGAGTGGAAACAGAGGTGAATGATTCCCTCCCTCATTCTTCCTCATTCTGAATTTGCTGCATTTATTTCCAAGTTCCTGATCCATCCTTCCTTCCTCTATTTCCTTTCATCACAGTCACGCTGCTGTCTGTGCTTCCTCTTACCTCTGCTCCACAGACTCCCTTCCATCCATTTTTCCTTCTGTACCTTTTCATTCTTCCAAAGTGTTGTACCTGTTGTCTCTGACCAGATGAGGGAGGCAACCAGTGGGGCACAAGGACGAAATGCAGGAGCATTCTTTAGTCAAGTTCCACTTCTTTTCACCAAGGCTGCTGAACTCTGAAGATGAAACAGGAAGCACCACCACCAGGGAGGTCTGGCACTAGTCAGGCCCATGTTTTCCTTCTACTGAAATATTATGGGGTTTTTACCAGTCTTTATCCCATTCTCAAACATAATATATTCTGAAATGGTGGGAATAAAGCATATTTTTTAGGCATTTTGTTTTCCCTGTGAGAGACAAAAGAGACGTACAGATATAGTGGGTGTGTTATATTAAGACAAAGACATGCTTTTGATATTTCCGATATAATGATAATTTTGTCTACCTAATCACTTTTATCTGTCTACCCCATCTAATCTCATCAAGTTTTGCATTTATCCCATGCTTATCATCAGAATAGAGCAAGTGATTACAAAATCTATCAAGTAGTTTAATCGTTGATTTTTTTTCCTTTGTATTCCCAAGTAAACGTGTATGAAAGGGAGACTGGAAGATGGGTAGAAGACTATGATAAAAGTGTCAACTTGAGGAAGGCAAGATTTCATTTAGCTCTTAAATTTGTATTCTGATCTCCCAAGGAAAAGACTTTCTAAAATCATCATACCAGCTCACAAGAAAGCTCTTTTCCAAAACTGTATGTACTTTATTTTTTTGGCTGACAATTCAGTAACTCCTGAATATATTGATGGCCCTGGACTTGAAAATATGGGAAAAACAGGTGTCTTGAGACAGACCTGTTTATACCCCAAAAGCACATGTATGCATTTTCCCTGTGCTGATATTCCCCCCTGTAGGTTTCCTTTCAGTACTGTTTACTTGTTTTATTTTATGTTCTCTCTGATCACCATTAACACTCTGATCTAGATCCCCAGTTAGACATCAGCTATTGGCTGGTCCCCAGTATAGCAACACTCAAAGGTAAGTCAAGCCATGGAGTTCACACTAGGCTTGTGATATGAAAATACTGTTTGATTTTTATTTAGCACCTTCATTAACTTTTCCTGTTTCTGCTCCTTTAAAGTGAGGATCTTGGCAAGTTCCCAAAGTCTTTTCCACTTCCATTGTGTGCAAACCTGAAATTAAAAATGACAAGCCAGGCACAAAGTTAATGCTAGCTGCAGCCCTGAGCAAAGAGATGGGGAAAAAAATTCATTGCCCATGCATGAGGGGGAGGCAGTGCCAGGTGTTTCTCTCATACATTCAAACACCCTCAAACATCAATAGGAGGACACAGTATTGAAAAAGAGCGAGCCTCCCAGCTGTCCTGGGGCTCAAAATTTCCAGCACAGATGGGTGCCTGAGGATCTTACGTACAGAATAGAACCTGCCAATTGTGCATGCAGAGTCTTGCTGGTTATCATCATCAAGGAGTCTGTTCTTCACTGGCCAGGCCATTGGTCCTGTAGTGTCTGCAGAGCCTAATTGATGAGGGTGCAAGAAACCATCCTAAAGGCATTTGTTGTTTTTGTTAAGGGAAAGATGCCAAGCTATGAGCATTCTGATCTGACTTTGAAGCTAACTCTGCTCTGGACTAGGTGATATCCAAGGTCCATTCTTAGCTAGGTTATTCTAAGTTTCTGTGCTGATGGAAATCACCTTGCTGGCTGACCCCCTTCAGTCTTTAGAGTTAAACAAGCAGTCACATTTTTTTTAGTGTGATTCATGGCAAATTTCCAAAATCTGCTAATTTGGAGGCACTTAAACTGGTTTCCTAAAGGGAACCATTTGTCCAGTGCTACTGCAATGTACACTGTTCAGGTTTTTTTCCCATTTACTTCAAAAATGAGGGCCACTTTAATACAACTCAGCTTTGCCAGCGCACATAAAACCTATAGATGCACAGTCCTTTTCATTAGTTCTTTATTCAGCTTATGTGAGGGGCCTTGAAGTCCACGAGAGTTTTGCCTCCTGCAGTGCTATGTTTCTGTCTCTGCCCATAACTAGTGTGCTCCTGCCAATGGAGGCGAAAGACAGTGGGGGGAGAGGAAGAGAGGTTTGGTCTTCCTGGAAAGTGCAGCCCAGCTGGGAGATCTAATTTTAGGTTCACAAGACCTGGCACCTTGGCAGTGTCCTTTATATTGCTGATAATGCTGTTCTGGCACAGAGCAATCACTGTGTGAGGAATGCCGCTGGCACGCCAAACTGGCGGGGAGCAGGGGGCTAACATTTGTCACAGTTATCAGGGTAGCTGCACCACTGACCCCTTTTGGCTGACTCCTTTGTGCCTACACCTCTGTGGACAAAACCATATAATTGCACCCTCGTTAGTTCAGTGCCCAGTTCTGAAAGGTC
This sequence comes from Monarcha castaneiventris obscurior, assembly GCA_026261815.1. NCBI lineage: Eukaryota > Metazoa > Chordata > Aves > Passeriformes > Monarchidae > Monarcha > Monarcha castaneiventris. Next base: position 11,162,498 of record JAMPIT010000510.1, on the reverse strand, counting down.
ACCCACGCTCTTCCTCTAATATGTCACACTGAATACGATGTATCTGTAACTCTTCCCTTCAACACCTTGGGACTAGAGCTACATAAATGGCCACAAAAAGCTTCTGGGGAGAAAGGGTGGTGTTTACTTCTCTAAGCTAGAGAAAGCAAAGCCAAGAGGACTTTAAAACAGTAAACAGTCTCCTCCTTTGCCGCTCCTACAATATCCAGTTTTACTTCACCCCAAGTTCCTGAACCTTGGAGACCAAATTTGATAGGTTTCATTGGTAGGAACATACCAAAATCTTTCCTTGGTGAAGCAATTTTTTATGCCTTCTGGTTTTGAAGGACCTCTGAAACACTTAGCCCAAGGTTTTCATCTGCGTTTGGGCTCTTTGCTGGACAGTGAAATTCACATCTTTTCCTCACCTGCAGACTTCTTAGCTGAACACTGAAAGATGTTCAAAAGGAAAATGTCAAATCAAAAGGCACCCAGATTACTTTTTATTTGAAGGATCACTAAATATATGGATATTTAATGCCTTTGAAGCTATTGTCTCATGTGCTGCAGTACAGACAGTCCCTTGTATTTATACAGCAGGATGTTTTTACACCAGTAAAACAGAGTATGCCAAGATGCGCTTTTCTGCTAGGATGTGCTTATTCTTTTACACAATTCTTAGCTTTGCTGTTCCTGGAGGGAGCTCAGAACTGAGTTTTAACTGTGGTGGTGAGGTACTGAAGATCTTCAAACCACAGGCAAACCACAAGACTGGAAAGTAGGTTCTCTTGGATTGCACATCAAAAGCAGCAAACACCATTTTTCCTGACGTTTTGAATAGAAGTTTCCTCTCCTTGGAGTTATTATGCAGTAGTTGCAGTAGTGTGCATTTCTGAAGAGCTTCCTGCGTGCCAGCTCAGCACAGACTTCATCTCTGCAGCATCCTGTCATTTGAGAAATCTCTGCTGGGCTGTTGCATGTTGGCATGGAGAAATTAGAGCTATCCTGTGTAGACTGATGAATTTCACCCACATTTGAAGGCTCTGTTTGAAGCTTTCTACATAGTATTTTCTCACACTTTCTCTGAAGTGGCATTTTAAAAGTTAGACAAACTGCTCTGTGTATATATTTGTATCTTAGAAATAGAGCTTGGAAAAAAGACAGGAGCCCAAATATGGTCACAAAAAGCTTCTTATAGCTTTGGCATGATTTGTTTGTCCTCTAACAGTAGTTAAGGGTTTAGTTCAGAGCAGGCCTCTTTTGTACTGCTCTGTAGCCCTTAACCTAAAGCCTTTGCAGCTAACTTTAGCATATGATACATTGACCAAGTTAAAATATGCAGAATATCCCTAAATATGAAGCACAATAGGTTTCATTACTTGTTCTGAAAGGAGTCTTGCAAATGTCTAATAAAACTGTCCCTACTTTAGAAATTACTTTAAGGAATTTATGAACTCAACTAATTTGTAGGTGATTTATATTTGCTGCTAGATTGTTTTCATTGGAAAATTTGATAATAGTGGTTGCAATTGTAAAGTCTCAAAGTTTGAGGTCTAGCATCACTATAGTTATGAAACCATCCTCTTTGTGGCACAGGAATTTAAGTAGCACAATTTTCACGTTCACCTATAGTTATGGTTTTTATAAAATTCAGCCTTTCCCCATACTTCCAATTCCTTTGGCAGACTGGAGAAAAACAGTACACTGAACATGATCTCAACAGGATCAGAGAGAGAATGACTCCACATTCAGACTAAAGCAGATCCATTTTAAGTAACTGGTTTTTGTTTCTCTGACTTTTGTGATTTTAAGAGTTGGGAGCATCAAGTAGAAACATTACATATTTTGAAAGATTTCTAAACAGAAATGTAGGTTCTATACCTTTGCGTTGACTTTTCAGTTCATCTACTATGGTGATAGGTGGTGCAAGAAATTGTGAAGAAAAATGACTGGATGGATGCTTATCTTGTGAAAACATGGTGATGGATAGATCCTGCATAGATATGTGGGAATCTATTAATGTACATTTTTACCTGGCTGCACTTGAAAAGGGGAAAAAAAAATGAAGAGAAATTTAAGCAAATAAATCCTGCAACAGTTAGTTCTACTTGTTGATTTCAGGTTACCGCATGAGATTAGGATCTAGCACAGACAAAAAGGATTCAGGTCGCCTTCATGTTGATTTTGCTCAGGCAAGAGATGACTTTTATGAATGGGAATGCAAACAAAGAATGCTGGCCAGAGAAGAACGCCACAGACGCAAAATGGAAGAAGACAGACTGCGCCCTCCTTCACCTCCGGCAATAATGCATTATTCGGAACACGAAGCTGCTTTGCTGGCTGAAAAATTGAAAGGTAAGCAGCATTTGCTACTTCTCAGTTTATTATTCCTTAAAAGCAGGAGCCATGCAGAAGTCAGAGCAGTGAAGCCAGTTTCTCTCTGATGTCTTTCATTACTTGCCCCGTTAGTTTTCCCCTATTGAAATGGCTTTCTCCACTGTTTCAATGCCAATGGTAATGATACTCACCCATCTGCTAGAAATGCATGACATCTGTCCATCTGTGCTTTAACAGCTAAAACACAACCTTCAGAATGCTACCACAGGGGTTTTTTGTATGTTAAGTTGCTGTGATCATATATCTAGCAGATACTCTCACAGTAAGACAACCTGTTGCAGGCATCCTTTTTCATAATAAATGCCTGATTCTTAAAATTACTTTAATCCTTGACCTTTAGGTTGCTGCATCACATGCATTTGACTGCCCCTGACATTCAGATTGCCCTCGTGAGCTGACACAACTTATCTCTGACACACACCATCCATTCTTTCAGTCCCTCTTTAGGGTTAGAATTACTTGTGTGGGATAGTGTCATGTTTTGGTATGTGTTTGCTTCCTTGTTTGTTTTTTTCTAGGTACATTCACTGAGTTAATATTTTTCAAGGGTGCACTTCAAGGATTCATTTTAATTTTAATAGCTAACATAAACCGTAAGAAGCAAAGAATAAAAGTTTTTCATGGTAACAAAATTTAAAAGAAGTATGTAGCAAACAACTCTTCATACCACTTAGAGTTGTATTTGTTTTTGTTAAGTGTTTAGCAGTTGTGTTTGGCATTCTTTCCTCCATGATGGCCAAGCACATTACTTAACTGTGTGCCAGGTCACAAGAAGCTGTGATTCTTGCCACTGTTTAAGGGTGATCTAGATTAGGCTTAGACTATCCAGCTGTCATCACATTGGTGTCTGTTCTAACTATGAAACATGTCTGGGGAGCCGAAGAAGGACAGTGCAAAGTGTTTCATCCTTGGAGCATGGAGCAGAGATGCACCCTGCTGTCTCTCTGAGTACTGCATTGGCTGCTGTTAGTTGTCGCTGCTACCTCAGTCTGCTACTAGTTTGGCTGGCTCTGATTCCCACCAGATGAACTCCTCCATTAAATAATTCATGAATCTATCTAACTGATAGATTGGTAAAATAACCTAGATGGATCGATAGACCAGGAGAAAAGAGGCCCTAATATAAGAAATTTTAATTCGTACCTAGCTTCCAGTCCAGTTTTAGATCCATCTGGTTTTAGTCGAATATTTTAGGAGTTAATCTCTTGTAGGGAAGATTTTCTTTATGTAGTAAGGCCTACAGGTTTCCTGAACTAAACCAGAAAATGCAAGAAGTCTGGACAATTTCTTCCATATGGCTAGTCATTGCTTGGAGCAACTGAATGTGGGTTTTTGCAAGATGTTTAAGATGACTATATTTAGAAGGATTTTTCTTTTCATTATGGGACGTTTCCATACTTAATTAAAATTTACTCCAAGCATTTATATCTTTGGTTTTCCTAAGGGAAATTTAACCAGAGCTTGACATATACGCTCAAGTTTAATATAAAAAAATTTTAGCACAAAATAGACCAACACTATGTGCATGACTGTTTTTCCAGAAATAAACTTTCAGAAACATACATCATTAAAAAAATAAAAAAGGTAAGTTTATTTTTTTATTGGCTGAAAATCATTAAAATCCAGCAAAAGAATACATTGTAATTTTTTAAGTTCTGCTAATTAACAGTTGCTGTGTTCTGAGATTAATGACACCAGCCCTGGATCTGTACAGACAGTTAAGGGTGGAGAATGCAGAAAAGCCCCCTCTCTTCTCAGTGGGCATGAGTTGTGCCCTGTCCCAGGTAGTACAGAAAGCAGAGGTGGGCTTCAGTATTTATACTGCTCTACTTTACCTTTCCTATGGCATCATAGCCAGTATCTATGAAATAGTGGCACTGAACTTTATGGCCTCCCTTGGGCAACATGGATTCACCACATGAGCTCTTTGTGACATTCTGAAAAAGAAGCAAAGCAACAATAAAGAAAATTCTTCAACTTTGGCAAAGGGCAGTTCATGTAATAGAATCATACAATCATTAAGGTTGGAAAAGACCTCTAAGATTGTGTCCAACCATCATCATACATTCACAATTTAAATGTGGACTTCAGTGAAAGTAGCAGAATATATATATATACACACACGTACACATAATACACACACACACTCACAGAGATGTAAAACCTGGAGTTAAAATTTCAGGTCTCTGTATATCACCACATTTGCACTGCTGGAAAAGCCTGGACAATTCATCCCAAAGTAAAGAAGGATCACGCTATATCTGCACTTGGCAGGATTTAACTTGAAAGATTGGGTTTTGAGCAGATGCTTTGCAGTTTTTTTTTTGAGGAAAGTCATGACCTTGCTGTGGTGCCCACTTCAAAAGACTCCTGAGCTCTGTTACCAGCTCATGAGACAGAGCTACAGGTGCCCAACATGCAGGTTTCAGCTCCTGCAGTGCCTCCAGAAGATCACAGAGCAGCACTAGCTAAAAAGCAAGCCAAAACAACTAAACATCTCTCATCCCAAGATACTGCTTTGCAGTCACAGATTTAGATAACTTGGTCTGAATCCAAGCAACTTCTGTTGTCAAAATAACCTTGGAAATTCCTGACAGCAAGGAAATCTTATGGTGAGCAGAGATGAAGTAGTCTTATCAGGCAATCCCCTAATGTGGCCTTGATATTTACTGAGTCTATAACAGAGGTGGCGATATCTTTTTTTCACCTTCTGCAAACTGCAGCATACGACTAAGAAACCACTGTTTTTGTGTAACAGACTCGGCTGGAAACTCTTGCCCCAGTCAAGAGGTAAGGTGTCAGCATATCCCTATTCCTCTGGTGCTGAAGTCACCTGGTACAGCAGTGACTGTGGGTGAGAGAGTACAGAGAAACTTTTGTGCCAGTTGGAAACAGAAGTTCATTGTAAATTTTAAGCCAGGTAGTCTCTACTGGTGTGGAGCTTCACAGAACAAAGGAACCAGTTCTTCAGCACCTGGTGACTGGGGCTGGGACCCCACTGCATGTGAGTCCTCCTAAACCTGCAAGAGCAGGATGATTTATGACATGCTCTCCATTCCCTGTGGACTACCCTGAATCCCTTCATATTGGCAAAGAACTTGGTTTGAACACTTGATTTTTGCAGAAATTAAAAAAACCCATCAAACTATGGACGAGTGCAATTTTTCACCACTTTCCAATTCAGTGTGTGGCAAACAGGGTTTGTTTATGTGTATCTCCCTTTTCCTTTTCCTTTTCCTTTTCCTTTTCCTTTTCCTTTTCCTTTTCCTTTTCCTTTTCCTTTTCCTTTTCCTTTTCCTTTTCCTTTTCCTTTTCCTTTTCCTTTTTCCTTTTTTTTCCTTTTTTCCTTTTTTCCTTTTTTCCTTTTTCTTTATCCATTAAGATCTTCAGTAGTCCTGCAAATGAAGTCCTTAGCTCTCTCCTTGGCAGTATGGACATTTTTTTCCTGCACCATTCATGTCATTAGCCTGAACTTCAATTATCAGAATGAAATGAGCTCCAGCATTCCTAGAAGACAAGTAACATGAAGAAGAATATGAGCTCCTTCTCACCTGTGTTTCCTTGAGGAAATACCTCAATAAACACACAGATGTGAATTCTGGGAATCCAAGGCCATTTACAATGAAGTGTATATGTTATTTGCCTCCTTAAATAGCATTGGAAAATAGACCCTGAGTCCTTGTTTTGACAAAACCAGCAGAATATTGTGTCGTCTGCTATTACATTAGAAAAAAGTGACTCTCTTCTTCTGGTTCATTGCAGCATTTGTGTGTGTCTTTGAGATTTTAATTCCTCAGTGTTAAATCAGATGTGTTATTACTGCACAGTGAAATGTGTCGGTAGATATTTAGGTTCAAATTTGCCTGCTCTGACATCTGTTTTCCTGGGTGCTTTATAAACAGTTAAGTAGTGTGGTGCCCAGAACATGACACAACTGGAGATAGGCTGAACCTTTTAAGTGGAATGCTGCTCTGTCAGGTGCATTGGAACAAAACATTTTAATCTGTGCTTATGACATTTGCGTTTCAAAGCAGAATTTAGAACATTATGGTTTTCTTAATTCAAGCATATCTGTACCTAATGGTATCATCTTCAGAAATCACTTCTTGCAAATAAGCTCCTTTAAAATGCTACATCTGTCTCACTTGCTGCGGGTAGCTAAATAGTTCCATCACCTAACACCTAACAAAGACATCTCTTTATATCTGAATATCTGGGTTTTTTAAATATTTTGAACAAAGGAGACATAAATATCTGAAAGTTATATACAATACCCTGGAATTTACCTCTCTTTTTAATATAGTGTTTCTTTATGAGTATGGGGAAGTTATTCATATGGTTTTTCATTTTAAAAAATATAATTTAAAAATTGAGAAGCTGCTTCTTTGCCAGGCACTGTATTATCCCCTGAAGAGAGCACAGATTGGAAATTTAAATAAATAGATGGCAGTTACAGTAGAATGAACTAACCAGGGATGTGCCTTGCACAAGACTCAGGTAACATCAAGCCTGACAATCTCAACTCTTGCACATCATTTGAAATATAAACAACATTTAATTGCTTGGGAGATAGGATATTTCACTAAGAAGAAAAACACGCTGCTTTCATTATTCACCCTGCACTTGGGAGCCAGACTGGTGGAGCACTGCAGAAACAGTACAGTTATGCAGAGAGGCAAGTCTCGCCCAGAAAGGATTGAATTCAGTGCAGAACTACGTCAGAAGGGGAGGTAAAGTGAGATCCTATGAACAAATCCAGTGAATGCCAGGTTTAAATGCTGCTGAGAGACTCCGGACCTTTTTTTAGTGCAGTCTTTTTTCATTAGTGGTATATCAGGACAGAGCCCTAAAACAGACATGTTTCGATGCTTTAGCATCAAATCTGTTCACTCACCCTTCCTGGTTTAAGATTATCATTTTCTCCTTCCTTCTTCCATATGCTGCTGACATCTGCTGTGGCACAATACATCTGGCTCCGAGAGCCTCGCACAGGGGCTGTGAGCAGGCACAGTGCGAGGGCACTTTTGTCTGCTGGCAGAAGAGCGTAAGGTGGGTTCAGCTATCAGCAGCCTGGTAACCCAATTCCCTGGGTGCCTCCCCCGCAAAGCCTACAGGAGGAACACTCACTGCTTAGTGCGTTACTAAAAGCATCCTCCCTCACCTCAGCTCTATCATATCAATGCAGATTTTGAGGTTTTAATATAAACCCACTGGATTAAATGTACCACACTGCAAAATGACTCAAGTTAATTACTGAGAACTGGGAAATGGCAGCTCACTGCTCTGAAAGTTTGTGGTGTGATTTTGAGAAATAGGGAGGAAACTCAATACCCTCATAATTACTTTTCATTTGAAATAATGGCATCAGCAGGAGAAGATAATGGATTTCTGTGTCTCACATGAAACACCCACCCCTGGAATAATCTTGTGTGATTTAATTTGAAAGAAAGGGTTTGATTATGTAGGGGGAAGAGATTACTCTTTTAATATGTCTTTTAGTGAACATATATGTGTATTTTTATCAAATCTAGTGTCAGCTAGACATTTGTTACATAACTGGAAAAGTTTCTTGGTTATAGCATGCAGTTAAGGCTATTTAAAAAATAGTAAGGTGGATATTAATCATTCCTTAAAAGAACCCTTTGGCAGTAAGAATTTGTATTTCTTGATTCTCACTTGTTATGCAATGCCACTGGGTTAAAAATGTTATTAATCCCAAAAGTACTAGACTGATGTATGTGATGCATGGCACAATTATATAAGGGATTTGAGCAGGAAAAAAAGAAGGTGAGGGTGGTAGACTGAAGAGTTGTGTTTCTAGGTCAGTGGCAGGCACTCTGTACAGAAGAAGCTCTTAAGCCAAGAGAAAAATAGGTTGTCATTTTGGCACCAGAAGTGGTGTGTGCTGGGAAGCAAATTGTTCCTGATGCACAGAGGAGCTGGGCTGAGCCTGCTGATGAGAGAAGTGAACCTTTTCTCTGACCTGATTCACACATACAGTCACCTCCTAAGGTTTATTCTTTTCTGTGTTGAATTCAGTCTTTGCAGTTTAGAAATCTCAGTTATAGTTTAATAAATTATCAAGTCAGAAGTCAGATTAAGAGTAACCTTGGCCATACATCCTCCCCTGGCTGCAGTTATACATAATGAAGAAGTTTGCACCCTGAACTGAACTGTGCCACCTTCCTGTTACAACTGAACTGGGCCCAGTTTGACAAACTGGAGCTGGAGTGTGAGCAGCTGAGCAGCTCCAGGCAGACGGAGGGCAGTGCAGCCATGAGCAAAAGGGTGGTGCTGAGCAGGTGGGGTGAGGCAGGTAGCACATCTTCTCATGGCACTGCTACAGCTGACAGAGGACAGGCTGGTAATCAGAGGTGAAATCAGAGGGACATATCCCACCACTCTTGTCCTTTCTCTGCTTGCCCTGAAGCACAGTCAGGCTCAGTGCTCACAAGAACACCTTCAAGGGGTGTTGAGGCAAAACAGCACAAGAGCTTTTTAGGTGTAGTCATTGGAGTAAAAACCAACAGCTCTGTCTTTTCAGCATGTCCTTGCAAGCCTGGGAGGTTGCATTAGGGGAGCAAGACTGGGAACAGTGTGTGCTGGCTCTGGACAACACCATAGCCCATAGGACAATGTAGAAGGTTTGCTGTGATTTAGAGAGGCTCCAAGTGTTGTGTGAAATATCTCAGATACTTTTCAAACACCTGACAAAGGTCAGGGTTGAAAAGATAATAACAAGGCTAAATCTGTAGCCCAGTGTTTGAGCTTGTCCTAGCTAGAAGTCCAGCATGCAATGTCACTCTTGAAATATAGAAATATAAAGTTAGCTATATTTGCAATATATCTATAAATGTAAAAATCATAGCAATAAGTGTTTGAATGCCTGGCTTTAGAGTGATTGATTTGTCTATATCCTTTCTAATGGCGAAAGCCTTCGACACCATCACCCACATTGTGAAAGCGCCTTATGGAGGTGTTTAACACAGAGAGAAATAATCACATTTGAGGGTACTCTGAGCTGAATTCTGCCCTGTGTTACACCAGGGAAACTCCATAAGGTGAAAGTAAAACCTCTGTTTCCAACACCTCTTCCCAGAATACCATTTTGTAATAGTTGTTGTCATAGTTTTTTTCAACTACAAATTTTATTCCAGTTGGGGTTGTGTAGAGGTGGTGAAATTATAAGCAGAAAAATGCAAAACATTTGTCAACAATTATTCCCTTTTTTCATAGAAAATTCCTGTTAACAATTTTCTGTGCAGCTCTAGGGACACATTTTCTTTTCATTATATTTCATTTCATCTAAGTTGTGAGCTAGGATTTAAATGTCAGATATCTTTAGTTGATATAAGAGGAATTTGAAATATCTTATCTCTAGAGTCCTGTGATTGAGTCTGGCAGCACCTGGAAATCTCTATCGACGGACACCCTACAAGCCATCCTCGATGGATGGGTAATCTCCAAATGACACAGCATCATCAGAGCTTGTGTTAGAACTGAACACCCCTGTACAGGGACAGCTGCAGATGCTGGGTGGGTGTTGGCAGCAGCTGAACTCATGGAATGGTTGGGATCACTCCGAACATGCCCGTGTTGCAGAGATGCCGATACAAGAGCGGGCCAGCCCAGGCTCTCTTCGCAGCCAGCTGAGGGAAGCAGGCACTTCTGGAGCACAGGTCACTTCACCATTAAACAGACAACAAAAACAGGACTGATCAAGCCTACCTTATTTGCTTAGATTATGCTGTAACTTGGAGAAGAAAAAAGCTCTAAGAATAAGAAATAATTTGCTGCATGCTTATTTTAAAAGAACAATTACAGATGGGATCTTGTCTTATATAAAGGAATTTATTTGAAGAGTGTGTTTTTAAACAGTGTATAATTATGTGCATCCTACCATAAGGGAATCATTTTGAACAGAATTAGGAGTTTTGTTTTATTTTTTTAATAAATAGCTGCAATCATAAGACAGTTCATGCTCTGTTTAAATTAGATTCCATTGCTGCATTTCTTCTACTATTTATCTACTAGCTAAAAAATAAATGCACAATCTCATATAAAAATTTGATTTTATAAGGCAATCTCTCATTCCTCAGAAAGAGTCACTGTATTCTGGATGAAAAAAATTAATTCACGGTGAGTTACCTTATGCCAGTCACTGAGTGAACTCAAGAATATAAAAGTTAGAAATTAAGGTGAAATAAATTTTGTAACTGTAGAGAAAAGATTTTATTAACTAATGTGCTCCTGTTGTGCATATATTACCCTCTAGCATTTTTGAATGTATCTTCTAATTATGTAATCAATGAAGATGCTGATGTTTACCAATGAAAGGATTTTTTCCTGTGAGTGCAGAGCTGGTAATTAACTATAACAGTCCCACAGACCTCTGCAGCTCCCAGGAAGTACAGTATGATGAAAACAGGTTTTCAGCGTGTCCTTTTAAATGGGTAGGCAGAATGTGGCAGAAGGATGGCATGTTTACGAACATCCCTTACAGACACCCACAGTGCCTGATAAAAACAAAACGAGGGGAGGGTGTTTTTATTTCATAGAGACTCTGCAGCAGAACAACACATAAACAAGTACTGAGGAGAGACTAAAACAAGGAAAAGGGAGGATGTTTCTGTGCTACTGATTTCCCTTATGCATGGAAACATACTAACATTGCCAGAAACCATTACAGGTTATTCTTATTTACTAGTGTAATTATAACAAACATTGTGTTCCAGGGACGAGTTCTTGGATGTACTGGATCTTTGACATCCAGTTCCCATGCAATTCGGCAGGTTGAGGATTTTGCCAAAGTCTTTTGGAGAGCCTTATCCTTGTGTTTTCTTGCAGTGAAGAGGCTTTGCATGAGTCTTGTTTACATTTGGCTTTTCTGGGGTCTATAGTCAGCCCACCTCACTTGTCAGAGCCACTTAATACATTTCTGCTGCATATGTACCCAGCAAAGCTCAAAAGTGGAGTCTAATCCAAGGGGACAGTATGGAATGAAAAGAAGCCCATATGACTCATCCTGCCCAGCAAAAATTAATGAATGGTGATAATGAACCACACAATAATGTTTTACAACAGATACATCAGTGTACACAGGGAGGGTGTTATAATGCTGTTATTTTGCGATTTTTTCTTCAGGGGTCTTGGGTGAACATGCTTATTCAGCTGTGGAGAGCAAATCTTATTGCTGTAGCTGAAAGCATGTTTCAGTTAATAAGATGCTAAAGATCAGGCAAAGTAAAAATCTCTTCTTCAGAGGCTGTGGGCACAGAGCATGTCACTAGTCCTCTGTATTTTAGGCTCCTTGCCTTTTAGGGAAGTGATTATTGATTCAGAATAAAAGCCAAAATCATCACTTAACAATTAGTATTTCATTATTCTTTGTACATGGAAAGCAGAGTCTTACAAGCTGTGTCACGTATTTCTGTATCCTGCAGCACAGTTGGCTGGGTTTAGTATTTTCCAATTTTTGTTTTAAGTGTCTGTTATGACTACACTACATCTTCCCACCATAACCATATACCTTCTCCTCCAGAAAGGTATGCATACCATCTAAAATATACATAAAGAAATATAACCAAAAAGGACTAGATGAGATGTTTAAAATGAGTTGTTGAAAAATTGAAGCTTTATGGAATAAAATCCTGGTGAAAAAATGATATCAAGTTTCACAAAACTGTTTCCACAGGAAGACACTCTTGTAATAATATTTTCTTGCAGTTCAGTCTAAATGGGACTTAAAAAGAAATGTTTCCTCTTAATCCTGATGAAGCCTGAAGTGTAATGGATGCTGCGCTTAGAGTCTACTGAGGAAGCTGAAAGCACTGTCAGAGGAAAGAAGATTGCCTGGGGAGGGAGTGTACAAAATTTAGCCTTCAGTTTTGGCAATCTTTCTGCAGAGAAAAACAATTTTCATTACCTGAACGGTAAATGTTAAGGTGTTTTCCTGGATTCATCTGGAATCCTTTGAAAAATATATAATGCAAAACATAAAACAAATATATAATGCAAAAAAAGAAAACAAAACAAATAATACAAAACAAATGCAGACACATCATCTGTTCAAAGCAGTTCCTTGTAATTAATCAGTGTTTTGAGAAGGAATTGTTCAGCCTCAACATTGTTCGTTAATTAAGAACATGATGCCAGTGAAATCTGTTGACAGAACTATGGCTGAGCCCAAGCTCCAAGACTGAGCTTTCAGCTGAGTAGATTAACACAGACACATTTCATTTCCTCGGTGAGTCCAGTACCACAGAGGTCTCCTCACTCCCGCTGTAAGGTCATTCCATATCATGGAATGGCTTAAGGGAGGCATTGTGAAGGCAAAGGCTCAGGCCACAGGGAGCGGGGGAGGGTGCTTTTTGTTGTGAGAAAGCTATTAAAATGAGGAGAAGACAAGCCTTGAAGGAAGATTTATGAAGTTTCACATGGCTGTATTGGCTTCTTACATCTGATAGAACAAAGGACAGGAAAGTTGCCCAAAATGATATACTGCAAGCAGGATTTATGGTGATTTTAATGTGACATGGAGCAGAAAATGTGTTCTCAGCAGGATATTTATGCCTGCAATTTGAAACCTGTGCTTTGATTGTTCTAGACGATAGCAAGTTTTCCGAGGCCATCACGGTGCTGCTCACCTGGATTGAGCGAGGCGAGGTGAATCGTCGCTCTGCAAACCAGTTCTATTCCATGGTGCAGTCGGCCAACAGCCACGTCCGCCGGCTCATGAACGAGAAGGCGGCTCACGAGCAGGAAATGGAGCAGGCCAAGGAGAGTTTCAAAAATGCCTTAACAGGGATCCTCACTCAATGTAAGTAAATCCCTTGTTGTCAGTGTTGTTGTAGTGATGGTGGTGGTGGTGGTAGTGGTTTGATCAGTTTGTTTGTTTGTTTGGGGGTAAGTAGTTGCAATGCAGTCATGCTCTACTTCATATCCTATTCCATACTGTATGGCAATTTGGAGGATCAAGGACCATTCCTAAGAACTTATTATTCAAGGTGAGCAAAGTTTCAGTAGTTTTTTTTTGTTAATAGATGAAGATGTGCTCTATTCACAATGTCTACTGTTGTGTAGACATAACACTTCAAGAATGGACAAGACAGAAGCCTCACTGCTCTGAGAAAAGATCACGTATTTTTTGAGAGAAGGGATATTTCGCCTGTGTGTGGCAGCTAGTTAACTAGGTCATTTACAGAATAGAGCACAATTAGGTGATATTTTTAGCCTGGGTTTAGATAAAAGGCAGTAGAATCCAGTAACTTTTAGGGATGTATTCACAGGTATAGGCTGCCTCCACGGTAGAAGAATATGTTGTACTGCTGCTGGCACCAGGATTGCGTGGCTGATACAGTATTAATTGGGCAGATAAACTGTCTTAGATACCTAGTGCTGGCAGCTGTTTCCTTAGTACAGAAATACAATCAATGAACTTATCCTAATGAGGTTGCCTCATAAAACAATGATCAGGATACTTCCCTAGAAGTTGTCTTCAAAGGCAGTGGAGGAGAGGAGAGGAGAGGAGAGGAGAGGAGAGGAGAGGAGAGGAGAGGAGAGGAGAGGAGAGGAGAGGAGAGGAGAGGAGAGGAGAGGAGAGGAGAGGAGAGGAGAGGAGAGGAGAGGAGAGGAGAAAAATAAAAGGCAAGGAAGAAAGGAGAAAGAAAACTGATTTAATAGTTGGTGGTTTTTAACATGCCTATTCATGGCTCCTCAAGCAAGAGGCTTTATGATGCTCAGAAAGGTGAAGCCTGGAGCCAGCTCTCATGCCATGCCAGTTGAGGACAAAACCCAAGATAATTTACCAGATAGAGGACAGTGAAGTTGTTACATTGTAATTTCTGGATCATAACCCTAATCATTACATTAAAAAAAAAAAAAAAGCCCTAAAGGCTTTCGTGCAATTTATTTATGGTCCCTCAATGGACATGCTTTAAAAGTTAGGGTTGAAGGCATAAGCTTGGATGGACTTGTCTGGCTTAAGAGAGCAGCCACTGAAGCTTCTTGCATAAGTGATGGAGAGCTCAGCATCCCAGAAGACCAATTCACCCTAGAGCATATGTCCTAATTTAAGAACTTAGATGCGAGAACTTAGCAGCAAAGTTTCTGGTCCAAAGATATTTTATTTCTGTGGACATATGTTCAGAGAGTAAATTTAAAAGACCAGCTAATTCCCTTGGTAATTTGCTAGGCAATATTGTCTTCTGTCTCAGCCTCTAAAAGGCAGTGTGAGGCACAGAGATGCAGGCATCACGCATGGCGTGCTGTTCACTTCACACCAGGGCCTCTCTAGTTTTGTGTGCAACAGCCAGCTCTAGCATTCCGAAATGCCTTCTTCAGCTGCATTAAAAAAAGTCCCCCATTGTCAGCAGGCTGAACTTTAGTTAAATCAGTCTAAATTAGCCCATTTGTCACCAACTGTTGTAGAACATCTGTCACTTGGAAATAGAGATTCCTGTCGTTTCAGGTGGAAATCTGCAGTTTTGGCTATCTGTTTTGCTCCTGTAATGTGCTGAGTGCTGAACTTACAAAAACAGAAATAGCTCTGGCTTCAAAATGTGAGTTTCATAGTGCCACACTAACAGCAGTGTCTGGAAGAAGAAAGTTTCTGACAGATCTGGCCTAGAAGGACAATGTCAGCAAAAAGCAGCCTCAGGGAAAGGTGTTACAAACTGTGGAATTTATAAAAACAAATTTTACAAGCTTTTGAGATGTTCTCCATTGGTTACTTTATAAACATCACAAGCATTAGCCATTATTAGCATTAATAAGCCCTACTAAAATTCCTGGCAAACTTGCTGCGAACAGATGGATGATGTTTTTCCTTTACACGTGTATATGCCTAAGATTGCTAAGCATGGAGACTCTGAAATGAGCTTCCCTTTTTCAGGGAAATTTGAATTGATCTGTATTTGAATTGTTCTGAGGAATGTTTGCCATGCATCTATTTCCATTGTTTTTCCTCAGTCCTGCATAATTGGTTACAATATGTCAGTTGCTTTATGAAGAAGAATTTGAAAATAGATGTCCAAAATAGGTGTGTGTGGCCTATTAAATTCTGCAGAGTGACAAAAACCCACTTCTGTTCTTCTGCAGTAAGGATCCAAAAGTCTAGTGTAATGCTGCAGCTGTGTGGCCATTTGACATAAATATTTCAGCATTTTAAAAACATCATGTGGCATTCTTCTGTCATGAACTAGGTCAGATGTCCAACTTGGAGCTGACCATTCTGGGCTTTCTTTGCTGTCAAAAGAGAAAAATAAGGATCTCCATGGAATGAGTCATCAAACTGACCTCATGGTGCTCTTCCAATGAGATGAATCATCCCTTGGATGTGCCATTTTTTCTCTGCTGCCCATAGAGGGTTCGCGGGGGGCCTAGCTCTGAACCAGATGTCCCACTTTTTAACTGCCTTGTTCAGAACACATTAATCCCACTTACTGTGTATAGCCTTGATACAGACGGATGTAGCATAAGGGAAGAACTTGGAGTTAGATAAACATGCCAGCAATGAATGTTATGGGGAGTGAAAAAGAAATAAAACTGGCTTCAAGTGCACTCACCTGGAACACACATACATGCATACACACACACTGTCTTAGTGGGACTCAGGAGAAAATACTTTCTTATTAATGAGGATTACTGTGACCAGAACATTTCAGCTTATGGCCCAACTACTAAAGAAGTACAGGCATTGAAATCCCTGCTACAAATTTGTGCCTGGAGGTATTTAGGAGATTACTGAGTAGATTACCCCTAAAAATTTGGATCAATTACTCGGCACGTGAATTAATTACCTGACCAAGGTACTTGTGCCAGGATAATCTGTGAAATAAAGTGTATTACTGCTGTCACATCACATATTTATAG
This sequence comes from Monarcha castaneiventris obscurior, assembly GCA_026261815.1. Taxonomy (NCBI): domain Eukaryota; kingdom Metazoa; phylum Chordata; class Aves; order Passeriformes; family Monarchidae; genus Monarcha; species Monarcha castaneiventris. The sequence goes on along the minus strand of JAMPIT010000510.1, from coordinate 11,146,250 downwards.
CACCTGATTTAAGTGCTACAGGGAGTCTTAGGCTTGTTATATAGTGCTGCTTCATTTATTTAAGGGATAAAGAGAGAAAAATGTCCACTTCCATCTTTTTATTAAATTACTTAATTTTCTAGATTTGAATTTGTGCTTAAAATGTAGATTGTTTTCAGGGATTTTGGATAGGTCTGTCTTTGTGGTTTGACATCTCTTACTTTGCCTTCACAGCTTAGTTACAGGTGACACTGCCCCCCGACTTTCCATTCATCTCTGTTTCATTTCCTCACAAACCTCCTTTTCAGCCTAAGGTTTACAGATGTTGATCCTCATGTTTAAGGAAAATGGAGGCCCTAGAGATATCCCTGTTGGGCTGTTGGTGGTTTTTTAGACTACACCAAAGCTGCAATTATGTCCTCTGACTCTCTTCTCCATGCACTGTAAACTTTGCCTACCTCTTACTGAGTTTTCAGACTATTTAATGCAGTCTCCCTTGACAACACTGTCAAAAGTGCCTATAGGTGAATGAAAATTCCATATTCGAAAATTATTTTGATATTTGAAGACATGAAAGGTGGGAAAAGGTGTCCCAGTATACAAATTCATAAATTATACACATGGTGTAATGAAGAGGAGTGTCCCATGGCTGGTTACTGAACAAATTATGACAGTCACTTATTTGGTCATTTTTGCCCATTTTACTAATGAAATAATGGACTTACTGGACTGAAACCAGGTCCCCATCAGAGTCTATGAATCAGTCTCTTCTGTGCCTGTGGGGGAACAGTGGGAGGTAGGTTTTGATCACAGACCCCCCTGGTCAGATAACTTGTCACAGAATCATAGAATCAGTAAGGTTGGAAAAGACCTCCAAGATCATTTGTGTCCACCCTTGAATGAATATTACCATGCCAACTAAACCATAGCACTAAGTGCCATGTTCAGTCATTTCTTAAACACTTCCAGGGATGGTGACTTCACCACTGCCCTGGGCAGCCTGTTCCAATGGTTAACCACCCCTTCAGTGAAAAACTTCTTCCTGATGTCCAGCATGAACATGAACAAGGGGGAATGGCTTTAAACTGAAAGGGGACCAGTTTAGATTAGATATCAGGAAGAAATTCTTTTCTGTGTGGGTGGTGAGACACTGGCACAGGTTGCTCAGAGAAGCTGTGGATGCCCCACCCCTGGAAATGTTCAAGGCCAGGCTGGATGGAGCTTTTAGCAACCTGGTGTAGTGGAAGGTGTCCCTGTCCATGGCAGAGGTTTGAAAACAGATGATCTTTAAGATCCATTCCAAGCCAAACCATTCTATGATTCTATGGATTGAGATTATGCCGTTTACCTGCTTTGCTTGTTGCTGAGCATCTTCAGCCCTTATTTGTGACAGGAAATGAAGCCAGATTCAACTTTGACTTGATTCAGTAGGCCTGTGCATTTAGGAAGAATCAAAGGTTTGGGGGGAAGGCTGTGTGTCACGTGCCCCTTTTTGGGAATATCACAATTGTCACCTTGAGTTTTCCTTTCCTTTCTACTAAAGGACTCCAGTGGTATATTAGATTACACTGACTTTTTCTCAAATAGCTGGTAGGTATTTGATATGAATTATAACCCTTGTCCAAAAAAAAATAATGATTTGTAGTTAAATAATTATGAAGGGAAAAGCATTCTCAATAGACTGAATAAAATCTTCCTCCTTTCACATTTCTTCATTTTCATTCTCTGATCTCCCTGGATATGTTTTAATCTGTTTTAACATTATCGATGCCTTCACAGATAGAATCTGCATTTTTTTAATATTAAAAAAATAAGAAGAATGTTAAAAATCCTTTTTGAGCTCTCTTCAAAAAATGATTGGCATCAGTTTCTTTTCTCTTTACATGTTCACTTCAGAAGTTGCTCTCTTGCTTTAGAAAAGATAGAATTTACCTTGATATGGTGGTGATTACTAAAATCACTGTCTTATCTGATTTGCTTTAAATTCCATACTTCAGTCCTTTCTTCCAAAAATCCTTCCACGTTTTAGTATTCTCATAATACTAAAAATGAAGCCGGTTTCATTACAGATGTTGAAAGCATGCTAGTTATAATTCTCTTAGCAGTCAGACTTTTCTATATACAATCATGCTTTCCAGAGTATTCTTTGAATTGCTCCACACGAATAACAAATTTTAAAAGGATTTTCCTGCTCTTTAATTGTCCAGTCTTTCTTTCCTTTGCCACTGACTAATTCAAAAATATGAGCTTACCTTATGTGCAATTTTTAGGTCATCATTAAGCTCTTTGTGAAAGAGATTGAGTCATATACTGTGTTTTTACAATGCAGCCCAGTTCTCAGTTGGTGTCATTGAATGCCACTATAATACAAACAAAAACATTAATCATTCATGTCATTAGTTGCCACTATTACCTTCTACCTTGATGCATTTCTAAAAAAGAAAAAAAAATAAAATACAAAATAACCTCTATAATCCATCCAGTCACTTTTGTTAGCTCATTTAGTCCTTGTGCTCTTGGCTTGTTTCTATACTGATAATGTGTCAGTAAAGCTCAGCTGGATCTCTCTATTCTTTTTTCAGTTGTCCTTCTATTTTCTGTCTCATATACACATGTTCTCAAAAGCCTTTCTATACAAGATGCTGTGGCAGTGGCAGAGGACACAGATGAAAGACTCCATTTTTGTTCACCTTGCATTCTTGTAGTTCCTCCCCTTTTTCTGTCAGTATAACCCTTTGGGTTTGCAACTTGTAATGTTTCACATAGCTTATTCCTCTTTTTCATTTTCTTTGAATTTCTGCATTCCTTCCATTGTCTGTAGCTTTCACTCCAACTAAAGTAAATACAAATCTTGGTATCGATTTAAGCATGGCCAGAATTTCAACAGAAGCTATCTGTTCTTTTTAAGACTTCTTTTTTTTTTTTTTTTTAAATGTAGGCCATTAAATATACATTGTATTTTGTAGAAAAATAAAAGCACTGCCTTCCTAGAGATTTCAGTCTATTTTGACAACTCATGCCAGTTGCCTGGAATCTGCAGTTCTCCTAGATGATAACACAGGGTTCAAGGCAAAGAAGCATGTGCTTTAATCATGTGGAAATCTGTGCTTGGTTTTGACCTGCCTTGCCTTGAGTATAGACAGGGGTAAGGGCCTGATGCATCACAGAACTGAGCTGTAAATGTTCTATGGAAATAAAGGATGAGGGAAGAGAGTATTGGGCAAGGAAAGAAAGGTGGAGGTTTCACCCAAAAGCATGAGTTGGCTGTGTGTATCCTGTGGTCTGCACGTCTAAAACTGTTCATACTTCTTATAAGTGATTGAATAAACCTTATAAACATGACTAACCCTACACAATTACGAGTGATTGAAATGCTTGCTCCCTTCAATGTGCGCTAGTCATGCTTCATATCAGATCACTGGATTTGTTACAAATGGTGTTGTTATGGGGCAAGTAGTGTTATGGGGCAAGAAAAGAGTTTTGGAAAAGGATAGACTATGTGGGAGAGAAAGATGGGCACACATGGAAGGAAGGAACAAAAATACAGAAGGAAGAAGTCATGGCAGGCAAAGGAACATAAGGTATGGCAACAAATGGAGAAGTAAATTTCACCCCAAAGGTGTGTGAGACAATTTTTTGTTTTGATTGCCAGAAGAGGCTATGGCTGTTGAAACCTCCCATCCATATCTTCATCCCTTTTCTTCAGTAAAAGAAACCATATTATGCCCCAAACAAACATAGCTCTCCTGATCTCCTAGGGACATTTTAATCTGCAAGATTCCTGCATAATTATTACTTCACTTAATGGGACCTGCGATGTCTTAGTCCCATTTATGATGTTCCCACATCGCAGAGTTCCCTTGGAGTTCTCTTTTTGGACAGATTTACCAAACATGGTTGTTCCCACTTTTGCTATTTTTAAATCAGAGAACTGAAAGGAAAGGTGTGCCTAACAATAAATAAAAAAAAGAACAGCTAATTTAAAGTAGTACATTGGAGATGGCTTATAATCGTGTCAAGCTGATGAAGAAAGCAGTATTCACTTCATCTTCCTTTGAGTTGGTGGGGGGCAGTTGAGGTTTTTCTAGGATTTTTTTCTGGTTGTCAACACAAGGTCCATAAAGTCCATTCTATAACATAAGATGGTGGCTTTGAAAGAGCAGGTACTGTACATTTGTACTTGCCCTGCTGTGTTGTGCTGGTCTGATGTCAGGCTCCTGTTTGTTGAGAAATGACATGAAGGTGAAGTGGTCTTGTTGAGTCGGAGTGATTTATCACATGGCACAGTGCCAGCTCTTGCAGTTACACCAAGCTGTCAGTTTCTCTGTTGTAAATTAAACCACGTTTCACAACCTAAAAGATTTCAAAGCTTAAATTGTAGACAGATTTTTCTAGCAATACTTTGCAGGTCAAACTGGGCTCTCTTTAATTAAACTGTATTTTTTTATTTCAAAGTTTAACAGGGAGTGTTATTCTATTTCTAGAACTATCAACTGTTGATATACATACCTCAGACAAGTTACTGCACAGGTTTCAGTATGAATCCCATAAATTGGGCACTTTTAGTATCCCTATAATGCTCCTTCTTTCATTGTTCCCCACCGGGTTTCTTAGCTGAAAGAAGAAGAAGGGAAAACAATGGCTGCTGATGCAGGGGTTTAATATTCTTACAAGACCAGGGGTTATAGTAAGTGTTGTGGTGTAAGTGATTTTTTTTTTCTTTGTCTATGTGGAAGGATTTTATTGTATTAGAAAGAAGTATGTCTTCCTGCATCACTCAGGTATAGACCATTGACATTCATTCAGCCTCTGAATAACCCACACAAGCAGATTGGCTAGGACCAGTCTGAGTCAGATGGAACGGGAAGAGGGACCAAGCATGAGCCCAGACATACACCCTCCTGGTCTCAAATGTTGTTGGCCTAGTCAAAGGGAAATGCAGAAGTTATCCAGAGAAAGGACATTCTTTCTAGTATTCAGGTAGGTGAGGCAGGATAGGTGGAAGAGGAAAGCATCCTTCTTCCTCTGGTAAGTCTTGTAATTGCTCTCTGCACTGCTGAGACCTCTGCACCAGAGAGGAAAAAAGGTGAGACTGCTAGTGAAGGATGACCCCACTGACTCTGTCTGCAGGATTAAATTAAACTGAACTAGGGCAGGCTGGCCCTTACTGTTCAACTGTAAGAAAGGTGTTGCTCTGGGTCAGGTAGTGTTTTCCCGCAAAATGTGGTACAGTTTAGAGTTTGATGCAGGCCAGGTAGTTTCTCAGAAAAGCATCTTTTTGGGGAGAGAGAAGCATGGCTGCTGCAGAGACACTCAGTATGTTATGCCCACTGGTTTCAGGGAACAAGAATGATCCCTGGCTGGTTTTGATCACTAGTACAGTTATTGGTAGTAGGGCAGGTTGAGGAATGGCATCCTTGCCAGCTTACCGCCCACGCAGCAAAATGATTTGGGAGATAAATCACTGCAGGCACCATTCTCTCAGTCTGTTCAAAAAGGTGGAATTTGGAGATGTAATAGTGAAGTCCTATAGTTTTCTCCTTTATCATGCTATGTCTTAACACCATGACTTAAGGAACCTACAGCCATCTGGGCAGCATGCAGACCAAATTTCTTTGATAGAGTCGCAGGTAACTGTGGATTTTTAAGTTTTTTTAAAAAACACAGCCAAACACAAAACCCCAACAAAACCAAAAACAAAATGAAGCAACTATGGCATTTATTTGTGTCAGATGAGATATTTTGCATAGCTGTCAAAACCTGTATCTTCTTTATACAAATCTATAATGGCCTTTGCTTATGCATCCAGCTGATGACCTGTGGTACGCTTTACTTTAGGACCCATCCTTTGCATTATCTGCAGTCTTCTCAGGGTGATATTTCTAACTCTTATGTTTTCCTCTGCTAGTCAAAGGCAATCACATCTGTTTCTCCATCTGTGCCATGTGATTTGAGTAACAGGAAGAGGCTGCAGGTTTTCAGCTCTAAAAGTGAGAAAGGCAAATTCTTTTTTGAAAGTAAACAGTACCATAACCAAAAGACTGTTTGGCTCAAATAAATTAAAATAATATATGTTTCATTACTCAGCAATCTGTCTACCATTTCTCTTAGTAATGTCACATGTCATTTACCTATGCACAATTTTAGCCTTGGACTTAATGCTAACTTCTGTTCAGTTCATTACCAAATGCCTTTCAGGACTCTTGCCAAAAATATTCTCTTCCCTATCCAAAACTGACCTGGAGACTCTAATTCATTCACTACAGCATCTAGCTTTGACTACTGTAATTCCTTGGTTTGCTGGGCTTGAAGCCAAATCGATTGGCAGACTGCAGCTTAGTCAGAATTCAGCAAGGCTTCTGACCCAAACCACGCCAACTCTATATCCTCCCTGTACTGTGACTCTATATTTGAAAAGTGTGTTATACATTTACTGTAACAGTTTCCTTTACACTGTAATTTTATGGGTGGAATTTTTCTTTTACCCTTCATGTCAACTGTCGCACTCTTAGAGAATTTTTCTGAGCTAAATTGCCATATATTCTACTCTGACACTTGCAGTAATTTAGTGCAAAGCCCTTTTCATGCTGTGTCCCTAATTGGTGGAATTTGGAGTAAAATTCTACATGAAATCTGATTATCTGCCAGCCAAGACTTTTGTTTTTATTCTAGCACATTATTTTTCAGTTTCAATTTTGTTTCTTTTTCTATTATAAATTATATATATTATAATATTTATAGTATAAAACAATATGCATGGCAGCTGACAATGTAATAAGCAAAGGAAAAATTGAGCACTTCTTGACTCCTGAACCCAGGGATAAATTTCAGCTTTCACTCAATCATATATTTAAAATAGACTACTTGATAAATGTAATGCAGGTTAAAAGTGTTTTCTCTACCTCTTAATCTGCAGATGAGGCTACCCTTTGGTTCTTGTTGATTTCTTTTTTTCTTTGGTAGTATAATTTTCAAATATCCTGTATCAAATATTTTCTTGCCCTGCAGATATTCTAGTTTTCTATCTAATACAATCTTCTATGCAACTTCTGCAAGCATTGTTTAAGGGATTTTTGCTGCTTTTCCTAGTTCTTCTGGTTGATTTTGCATTTATACTTGATAACAATACCTTTTCAGGTAGCATTCTTTATGGCAGCAGAAACTGAGGGTTAAGCTTTCTATTAATATACTTACAGGAATATATATATAGCTAAGAGATGGCCCCTCTAATAAAGTGTGTTATAGTTGTATTAAATTTGTTAAACAGTGGTACTTGCATATCACTCTGGGCTTAGTTGTTTGGGTCTTTCTAGTTATTTATAACACAGCAGAAAAACAATTAGATAATAATCCTTTGTCTGAAACATGCCGCGTAAATTACCAGCCACAGAATAAGTCATTAGGAAAGATGCAATTACTTACATCCTGTAAGTTATATTGATGGGAAAAACAATGACATGTTATGGAATCTTCCAGGACAATGTGGTTTTTTAAATCCTAATTTAGTAAGGAAACAGCTTTGCATATGGTCAATGAAAATTTGATATAGCATAGAACTCACTAACAGATGTTTGACAATGAATATTTCATGTTACTTAATAATTCTACTTACCAGTCACAGTTGACAGTACAGTGCATTCTGGAGTTCAAGGTGCCTTAGACAGATAGATATTACCTGTTAAATAGTTTTGGAAATTTCTTCCTGGAGATCAGAAAATAATCTGAAAACCATGTTCAACAGTTAGACTGTCTCACTCAGATTCTGGAGATAACAGCCCAAAACCTGGGGCCTCTCTTTGGCCAAGTTTTACCCAGACACAATAAAAATATGAGTTAACTGGAGAGTTTCTCAGCTAATATAAACCTCCAGTGGCTTCTTCTTAGGGGTGAGTCTACCATCCTTATGGGCTGTGTGTTTCTGGATCACTTACCCATACAAATTTGATCCTGATCAGGAGTGGGTACATCACGTCTTGTCTTCCAACTTCCCAGAGCACAGGCGTTATGCCAAATTTAGATTTTATGGGTATCTATGGGAAAATAAATGAGTCTTGGTGCAACAAGAAAAAATGTGGCAGAGCAGGTTTATATTGAATTGCCATCTCAAAGCACACGAATGTAGGATTTTGGTGCAGTACAAAAAGATGTGAAGGCACTTCCCTGTGCTGTCAAACCATGGTCTTGGTTGCTCTTTAGCTCTAATGTAATGCTTGGAGACCTTTTATGTTGGAATTTGCAATGCTTCATAGCCTAGATCGCTGTGAATATTGAAATTGCTATACATACCTTGACACTTTCTTTGAATAGAGCACTGGTATGTTGGTCCTTGATACATACTAATTTAGTATTCTCCTCTACATTTTCCTTTTTATTATCCCTCACTGCCTGTTTTATGAAGTTTCTTTAAATGCCTTGACTTCTAGCATGTTGTACTCATACTATCCTACCTCTTTTGTTTTTTTTAATTCCTAAAACTTTGGGAAGTGAAGAAGATCCTTTTAATGTTCACTTTGTCTACTGCAGTTATACAAGAAAAACCTTTGGCATCTTCCTAGATTGTGTTTCCATTGAGAAGAGTTTCTGAAATGATCAGATAATGCCTTTTGATAAATCTTAGCACCTGTTCACATAATGGAAATTAAACACTTTAAAGTTCAAATGTTTTTCAAAATTCAGATGATCTTATTAATACTTATTAGTGGAAAATGGCAAGCCAGCTCTTCCTTGTATCTCTGTGAATCTTTTCTACTTGAATTTCCACTTGCAAACTGAAAACAGATTGTTAATTAAGCAAAATTTTCTGAGCACCTGGGTCATCAACACAACGATAGTAATTAAATTCTAGCCTCAATTTCTATACACATAATAATAGAGTGCTTTACCATTTTCATTCTTTTCAAATTAATTGAAAAAATATACACTTCCTTGATACATCCACTCTTCAGTCTAAGCAAGTTCTAATGGGCTGAAATTATCACACCTACCTTTAAAAGTTTAACAGATTACCAATGGATAAGATCATCACAGAAAGTCTGAGGCACTTTTTTTTATCGTAAACTACCTATACATATTCATTTTAAAAGATAATGAACTACAATTATTTTCTATGACTTTAAAGGGTAATTAATCATCCCTGAAAGAAAAACTTCCATTCAAAATGTTGTAATCTTCTGGAATCTGAAAGTGGTAAAATCCAGAGAATAGAAGAAATGTGCTCAAATGAGTGAGATTAACTTTCAGTTCTAGAGGTGAAAGATACATAACTGCTTTAGGTGAGCTCACCATTTTAAGAAGGGTAAGTTGCTACATATGATAAAATTCTCTACATCTCTGACTTAAGGGAAGAAGGAGAGAAGCTCTTGATTAGCAAAATGAGGGACCAGGGCAGAGGGTGTTACAGCACTCCCACCACTGCTTTTCAGTGAGAAGAGCAAGAAGTGCTGCAAGCTGCAACTTGATAAAAAAGGGCGTTGTTTCCACCCAGGAATTTAAAGAGGTAGATAGCAAAGAACCTTGTCAAAGAGCTGAAGCATTTTTCAGTTCGACTTCATAGGCTGGCACAGCTGTTTATTCAGGAGCACAGCCGAGTTTGTTTGTAGAAAATCTGGATTTATTGGTGTTTTCTTCAGTTGATTGTGCTGAGATCAAGGCAGCTTACATCTTGGCCAAATCATTTTTAGGCAGGTCACTGTTGTGGAAGGACAATGTGGCTTGTAACTGAAGTGAAGAGAAAGAAAAGAGTGTTAAGAGAAAAGCTTCTCAACTGAGATGAACAAATACTAAAAACTTGAGGATCTTAATTGTCCTAGATAATTGATCTAAATATTGATGTTTGGCTTTAGAAAAAATTCATTAGAGTTGAATGAGGGAAGCCCATTTCTTCACCTTATATGAAAGAAAAAACTGTCTGTTTATGTACGTAACCATACATAGGCCATGGAGACAGCACAGACTGATCTACCCCAGGTGAGACCTTTGATACTGAATAGAGGAGAAGCAGCAGCTGCAGCCACAGAGTGCAGTGGTGATGTAGGGTTTAGCCCTTCCCATCTGCTGACAAGTTCCCAGTATCAGATAGTCACCCTTCCAAGCAGAGCCTGCCTGCCCTCCATGCTTTTGTTCGTACAGCCCGTGTGTCCACCGCTGCCACGGGGAACACGTGCCAGGTGGATGTCTCGAGGGTCACTTCTGTAGTCACACACCTATTAATAGCCACACATGCAAAGGCGTGTGCCAGCACAGGGAGTGGCAGCAGACATCACGGGGAAGCAGCTGCATGCCTGGTTCTTGGTGCATAGTTAAAAGTTGTGTAGGCTAAAGTTATGGAGACAGACTTGAAGGGAGACATCTCCAACATTGGTACAATGTAAGTACAAAAGACACATCATTGGATGGATATTGATGATGTTGTTTCAGTAATGACATCATCCATAGACTCCTAGTGTCTTTGCTTTGCTTCTCTATAGTGATCACAACATAAATTGCTTGTCTTGTTTGACTTCCTTGTTCACCAAAGTTGAGCAGATTGTCGCCGTTTTCAACGCTTCTACCAGACAAAAAGCTTGGGACCATTTCTCGAAAGCCCAGCGAAAGAACATAGACATTTGGCGAAAGCATTCTGAGGTTGGTGATTTTATTTTTACTTTCTATCCATCATCTCACAGCTGGATTGACACAGAACGAGTGTGATTGTAGCTGGACATAGTGTATTTGGCAATATTTACAGCTACCATTTTAGCTGTTAATCAACTGGCCGTTTACAGTCTCATCTACAGTATGAATGGCTCCCATTGCTCTCATTATGATAATAGTCATTAAATAACATGAAGACAGGGAGCAATGTGTTTTTATTTTTCATGCAAAATTTGGGAAATCATTAGAAGATTATGTTTACTATCTAAAATAATAAACTGAAGTAGTGAAATTAGGAACAATGTTTTCAAATAAGGAATTTAGGAGTCATCATGATTTGTTTTTAAAAGAAGAATTCTGTGGCAAAGATTTTTTTCTCTGTGTCATCTTATGGTCTTTGTAAGATGACTTTGAGTGAAAATAAAATTAAACATTTCTTTCCTACATAATGACTTAAGCATATTAAGTCCGTAACTGTGACCTAGTCCTTCCCATTTGTTCTATGTTTATCTTTAAAAAAGTAGATACATCATTTGTATTGATTGCAAATATTATGCTTGCAAAGAAACCAGTATAAATGTAATCATGCAACCACACGGAGTTAGCAATGTGGGACCATGCATGTGTGATTGTCATAAGCATGAGCAGAGGAAATGGGATTCTAACTCCCCTTGCTGTGAGTGGCAGCAAAGGAAGTGCTCGACCTCATCTTGTGTTTTGGTCATCCAGCTTTCAATTTTAATTCAGTATATACGCTATGAGCCTGTATTTTAAAAAGTAAGTACCGCTGTCTTTGTTTTCTTTCTTTCTTCTTCCTTTTTTTTTTTTTAATTTTAATATGGGCAATTTACATACACTTGGTTTACCTTCATGTAGTACAGTGTGTTGATTGTTACTATCACAGTCCTCTAAATGATTTTTCTCTGTCTCAGAATAAAAAGTTTAGAAGGTAAGGTGCACTTATTTAATTATTTTGTAGTACACTTGTAAAATAAGTGTTGTACACTTAGTTTGAGAAACACTGAAGTGCTGTGATATAAATCATTTGGATAACATTTTAAGTGTCCATTAACTAATGCTAAATTACAGTTGAATACCAATGGCGCTAAATGTAACATCCACATGAATACCAAATGAATACTTTATTATCAGTGCTATTATGGTGAATACCAAATTACTTCAATAATGGGACACTTAAAATAAAATGTTAGCATAATTTATTGGTACAAACCGTATTTTGCATTTTGTTCACAAATATTTCATATACATAGTGGATAATGCCTTTGTTCAATGAAAGTTGGGAAGTTGGGGATTGATGTTTGTCTTGTCTTTTAGAGAAATATGAGAATATTTTTTGCTAATAGATTATTTTAATTATAATAAGATCATCCCTTCTTAAACTAACTTTCTGTAAAGGGATGTGGTGTGTCATTCATTTGCTGGTTTCTAAATATTTAATAAACTGAAATGTGTAAGAGTTGGACTTTCCAGAAATGTTAATTCTCTACTCATTTTTTTCAAACATTACTGCCTTTTATTTTTCTAAGAAAAGGACAACTAAAAAAAAATTCAAAATTATGCAAAGCATCTAGCTAAACTAATATATTTTGGAAATGCCTGTTTTTCAGATATGAAGGGTGATGGGAATATACCAAATGGCATATTTGATTTAGATTGTATCTTCTAATCATGATATTATCTGTTGATTTGTTTCATTACTTGATCACCTCCTGGTTTTTTCCTGAGTTTAGAAAAGCTTTGCTAGAAACCCAAGCCCAAAGAAAAGACTCATACACATAGACATTCTCCATAGAAAATTATTGACTTTGCTGATAATGTAGACACTGATGCATCAAGGGCATTTGTCCACTAATGAGGGAGTAAATGTAAGCAGATGTCTGCTCATGTAAGCAGTATACTTCCCCAGGAAAAAATGCAGGTGGCCTTTTCCAATAAGGAATTCAGAAATGGCTTGCCAATTTCTTCCAGAGGCACTTCTGATTTCATTAGACACTGGTTAACAATTTAACCTTTTAAAAATTTTCTTTAAAATTTGAAATTATTCTCCTGTAAAACACCCACTAATTAGCTTTCTTGGTTTTGCTGGGATTAATGGGCACAGATACATTTTTCATAATATTTGAGATCTGCTGATGAACCAAGGGTACAGCTCAAGAGAAACGCCTTCCCTTTTTTACACGCAGCCCCTCTCTGACAGATTATTGTTAATTGCACAGAGCTGTTGTCGGACTCCTCAATGCTGTCTCCTCCTTCCACACGACTCTCCCTTGTTTCAAAGATTTCAAACCACCTCTTTGGGAATTAAGCTCTTTGTTGGCAGAAAAATTAGCTGTCTGCGGGTGGACAAAGCCTACACTAATCACAGTGCAGCATCCCCATGTTACACCTGACAGGATTATTAGGACAAAATAGAGTCCTCTCAATCTTCTCAGTGCTGCCATTAAAAAGGCAGTCGCTACACCCGCGCCAGCTTTTCTACCCAGAACAAAGACTGTCTAGACTCCTACAAAGCCCGCGTGCCTGCTGATCCTTTTCCTGGTGACATGTGCAGGGGCTGCCTGCCTGCCCTTGCAGCAGTCACCCAGAGACCAAGCTGTCCCTGCTGCCACTCATTTTGGATCAATATGCAAAGATTTTCAGGCCAGTGTATGAGACTGGGTCTTTTAAGTATGAGGCAATCTGGGCATAGGGACAGAGGGTGAGATTCCTTTGACCAGTATTAGGCACTCGCAATGCAGAGCTCTTCATTTGCACTGGCTGTTCTCAGCTCCCTTTGCAATCGGCAGAGAGAACAAGGCACTTTTAGGGTGCCTTTTAGTCAATACAACTTTGTGTGTTGGAGACACCTATATTTGGCCAAATGAATCATAGCAGAGGGAAGTGGCAGAGGGAAGCAAGAATTAGCTATACCTTAAACAGGCTGACAATCTCCTTATCAGTCTGCTTTATACAGTAATTTTAAGTATTATCCCCGCTGCTAAAACATTCTCTTATGCTTAGCAGACCTAAAAATCATTCAACATGGAAAGTCACTTTTTCTTTTGTTTTCCCTGAGAGTTACCTTTTATAAACTCAGTTCTTTCACAGGAAGAATTCCCTGTGCTTCTGTTGTTATAAATATTCATACACAAATAAATATGATTACAATGATAAATGATGTATAATTAAAATCAGATCAGTATTAAAAACAGATACTAAATAATTCATAATGACTTTATGGAAGTTAATACTGACAAAAGGTAATTTTGGATTTCAGGAGCTCCGAAATGCTCACAGTGAACAGCTCATGGGAATCCGTCGGGAAGAGGAGATGGAAATGTCCGATGATGACAGTGGTGACAATCCCAGTAAAAAGCTGAGAGTAGATGATTCAGGTAAATATATGAAGTGTTGTTTTATTAAAAGCAAACAAAAACTTACATATGAGAAGTGACATGTTAATAGCCGATTATATAAGACTGTATCTTATTTTAAACTCTCATAAATTAGTTATTTGAATGATGCAAGCTGTCTCTAGGAGATGTCTGTCACCTGCTATGTTCTGTAATGATGAAAATTCTCCAGTTCTGCCCTTGGCTGGAAGCATTATGTTTCCTTACTGCACTCTCTGCAGTTTTGCATGACAGCATTTCCTTCCATGGTTGTAACAATATTTTATTATGAGACCAGTTCAAGTTATGCTTTGGACAGTATTCTCTGAGCCTTAGCTTTCTTCCCAACAAAGACATAATAATCTCTAATCTCTCTAAGAAACAGCATTTTAACGGTGGGTTTTTTGGTTGCATACATTTCCAAGGGTACCAGTTTCAGAATATAGTACTGCATTCTGCATGAATAGACACTCATTAGATAACTGTCATGAATCTAAGAACAAGGGTGCATGTAATGTGACTAAGAAAAGCAGCTTTATCAGTCTTCTGCAAATGCTCTGCTATCCAGGATGGACACCAAGAGGTGGCTCAGAAGCTGCCAGAGTTACTAACTGGTGACATGATCTGGATGTATGCTTTGCTCTGTTTCTTGGCTTTGGCTAATAATTTCTGAGTTGCTAACAAGGGTTTACTTGTTCAGACACTCATATAAAGAATGAAATTTTCAGGAGCTGAAGCCAAAGCATGACTAGAAACTGCCAGGCAGCAGTGAAAGTTCAGGAAAATATAGAAGGAAGGAATGATATGGAAATAAAATGAGAGTCTGCATTAGGGTAATCCTGATCTAGTCCTTTTCATACAGGCACCACGGTACAAAAGGAAAGGATTTCATCCTTTAAATGATTTCAAGTCATTTAAATGTATGCCAGTTTTTATGGCATCAATATACATCATTTATGTATGCCAGTTGAAAAGTGTGGATTAAAACTTACAGAGAGAAGAACTCTTTGGCTCTATCCATGACAAGATACTGTGTGAGGTTGAAGTCTCTAGAAGTAATGACCAAAGGAAGGAGTGTCATTCTAGCAAAGAAATTTTTACTGTGACATCACTCTTGAAGAGAGATTTAATATTTTTCCTGGAAGAAAAATGCAAAAATAAAGCCCATAAAGGGCAGCCTTAATTTTTGCTGGGCTAATTGTGTGAATTTATATTTTCTAGATACCATTAGCAGAGTGTTTGAAGCTGAGACAGTGGGTCATTGCAGACAAGGAATTGCTAGGAATCAGCAATTTTTATGACTATCTAATCATTTTGATTAGACACGTAATTGACTGTGTCCACTCTCATGGAGAAAAGTCATTAGAACTAACAACAGGAAGGTAGAGCCAGAAATACATACATGCATGCCAGAAGAGGAACAGGAATGTTTTGCACTGTAATACTTATCAGTTCAGCCAGGTTTAACATATGCGTGCTTAGGGCAGAGCTGGGCAGGTCATTCATTTTGTAACATCACAGATAGGAAAGCATGTTTTGTTTTCATGCATGAAAAAGGACATTACTGTCAAAAGTTTTGCTATCTGAGATTTCTACAGCATTCTATCTCAAACAATTTCAGTTTATTTGTATTGTTACAATGTGGGCACTTGAGCAAACCCAGTACTGTGCTGCATTCTAAATCAAAATTTAACAATATGAATCCACTTGAGTACATGTCCATCATTGTTTGTTGTACCATTCATCATCCTCTTAAACTCAGTGGAGTTGATCCATCCTGCTGCATACATAGTCATCCAGTTCCAAAATTAATGTTATGGCTTTCTTCTTTCAACACTACACTCTCAACTAAAGCAAGTGCATTTGGTTCTTCTGTCAATGACGGCAGAGGGAACTTGGAGTTAAACCAGAGGAGCTATTGGGTATAAAACATTGGTAAATGAAAATAAACTGAGTCTTCTGACATTTTTTTAAATTACTATTTGTATTAGCTGCCCTCTCTTTTTCATTTTTTCCTCTCTCTCTGAGTATGTCATTCCAGAACCACCACCTTATCTCACTGGAGTGGCTATTTGTATTCACAGTAACCTCTGTTGTACGAAGAATGTCTTTTAAAGGGTCTTGTCACAAAGAAATCATCCTGCACAGTAAGAAAACATTGTCGCTTTCTTTATTTTTAACCCCTTTTCTTAAAATTTTTGTCTAAGTACTTAACCATGGGAAGAGCAAGACTTGAATAGCATGAAGATATTGTGCCTCTTCAATTCAAGGACAGCATGCACACATAAAGGTTTAAAAGTCTAAATGCAAAAGTAGCTGAGGCAATGAGACATGATGAATTGATGTGGATGGTTCCAGAGCTCTGGACTGCATGTTCTGTCATTCCAGCAATTTTCTTGAGGACATTATTTTTCAGCCTGCCCTTTTTGGCAGTGTGAGCAAGACTGCTGGGAAGTTACCACCCCAAAGCTATAATAAGTGACAGAGATTCCCTCAGGCTTCAACACCTGTGTCAGGTCTTTTCTTCAGTAGTTTGCCTGGTTAAGTCACTGCTAGTACAAGAAGACTTAATTAATTCAACAATTTAGAATGGGTTCTAAGACCTCATTCTGTCTCGGTAAAGTGTAGTTTCAGGAGTCTCCCAGCATAATTTCTTCTTTCCTGTAAAAAACACACTGAGTGTGTCACATCTTCTCACAGCAAGGTAGTTAGAATGAAAACTTTCCTCTAGGATGTCTGAAGAGAGACCTATTAATCACCCTGAGAAAAAGGTGTATTCCAGCCCCAGCATTTGGAAACATAGTGCAACACATTTAAGCCCTGAGACCATGAAGAAGTACTTCAGTGCTTGAATGCTTGTCCAGTGCTGGTGGACTTTGGGTTTCAGTGTTGTGGTTTGACCTAGCTGGCAAAATGACTCAGCTGCTTGCTCAGTCCCCCAGCCCAGTGCAATGGGGAGGAGAATCAGAAAAAAAAGGAATAAGTTGTGGGTTGACGTAAGGACAGCTTAATAATTGAACAAAATATAATGATGATGATGATAGTAATAATAATAATAATGATAATAATAATAATAATAATAATAGTCATAGTAGTAGTAGTAGTAATGATGATGAAAAAGAGAGAGAGATGGAAATAAAATCCAAGAGAAAGAAGTGATGCACGATTGCTCACCACCCTCTGACCAATGGCCAGCTTGTCCCCCAGCAACAATGTGCCCCTCCTCTCAGTTTATATACTGAGCATACTAGCAGCTCTGTGGTATGGAATATCCCTCTGGCTAATTTGCTCCCTCCAGGCCCCTTGTGCACCTCCTCACTGGCAGAGCATGGGAAACTGAAAAGTTCTTCGTTTAAAGAAAGTGCAATTTAGCAGCAACTAAAACATCAGCACGTTATCAACTATCTTCTCATTCTAAATCCAAAACACAGCTACTAGGAAGAAAATTAACTGTATCCCAGCTGCAAGCAGGACACAGGAATGTTACAAGTAGCTGACACCTTAGCACACAATAACATCTGGGGATGAATAACCTGTTACTAAGAATAGTTTGCATTTTTCTTCAAGTCATGCTACATATTATGTCATGCAAGAGATCAAATCATGGTGCATGTTAGAAACCGACTTTGTTCGGAAAGGTTTGGTCTTGTGACATTTAGAACAATTCCATAGGGGCCTGTTGCAAAGCGTGTCAGTGCATTCTAGACTCAAACCCTCTTCTTCCATCTGCAAATTTGCTTCTGCTAGCCATTCATGAACTTGATTTATTGCTATCAGTGGCAGAGCTGGAATAAGAACTGGCATCTCCAATCTCCTAAACCTGTCCTCCATCCCCTAGTCCACACTGCAGGCCTGGGCCACTGCCTCCTGCACACAGACCTGCTATTCCAGGTATTTTACAGGTCATTCTCCCCAGGTTTCGTCAGTATCCTACTCTATTCTGCAAGCTGAATCTTCAAGGAAAAGGAAGGCTTCACTACTTGTTTGTTACATTGGAGATCATCTCAAACTACTGCAAGGATACCCTGAAGAGCCCCCTAGGGTATCCAATAAGTTGTTTCAACTGTCCTATGTGCCTGGTTTATAGGAAATCCTCCTGGGTTCATAGACTAAAAGTCATTTGCATCCCAGGGAAAGCTGGCAAAAGGCTGACCTGACAGTGAGTGAGTCTCGCTTGTGGGACCAGCTATTACTTTAATTTTCCATTTCCAAAATTCAGCCTTTAAACAGTGTTTTTTCTGCAATGTGGATTTTGGAGTTTGAAAGATACAAGAGGATTGCTGAAGTAAAGCTGGAAGATTGCTAAGAAAAAAATAGTAATGATGATTGGCAACTCAGTTAATATCTTTGAAAGTCAAGACGCAGCTACTGAAGCATTAGCTCAAGGGAGAAAAAGGAGATTCAGTGCAGGAGTCTAGAGGATATACAAAAATCTTCAGAATGATCAGGATTTATGGATGCTTCCTCTCCCACCTGCTGGCATGGGGAATAAGGAACCACGTGTAAAAGCCTCAAAAGTGATTTTAAGAATTAGTGAAGATGTGTGTTGTGGAGAAGAGCTGGAGTTTGGTTTATGCCTACAAGGAACCTGTAATTTTACTGTAAGGGGAGGTGGGTTAATCTTTTGCTTTTGCAGTACACAGCAACATGCCATTAATTCAAGCAACTCCAACTTTGGCGAGAGACTGGAGCTGGTGCTGCAGAGAAGGAGGAAATGCACTGTGCTCACAGAGGGTGCAGGAAGGATAGTTGTGTGATTAAGGTGTTTGACTGGGATCCCAGAGCTCTAGGCCAAATCCCAGCTCTGCTACATATCCCCTGCCTGGACTAATAAATGAATTTGTATTGTCTCAGTTCTCTAATATCAAATGGAGGCAATGGTTCTTCCTTTCATTCAGCCATTCAACACAGCCTGTTCTGTCCACATGGATAATAAGTTTCTTGGCGTAGGCCTCCCTGCAGCTCAACAGACCTGCAAGAGCCTACATATTGGACCCCTGGAGCAGTTCACCACCATTGTACTACCTGTGATGAAGTAGCTTAATAACATCTCAGACACTGTGTGCAAATAATAAATTGCAGGTTACATAATGCAAGCCCAGTTTGAACATGTAAGATTGGTGCTGCTTTGCAAGTTAGGGAGGACATCCTCAATGGCAGCATTTTCTAACATATCTAAAGTAGGTGCCAAACTTAAACATTGAAGTTGGATCTTTAATACTGTCCTGAACTGATCTGTCCTGTTTGCAGCATCAGCTCTGTCACTTGCTGTAAGAGACAGGCTGAATAGTGGGCAGTCTGTCTCACAGAAGAGTGTAAGTCCTTGTAAAAGTCAGTATTTGAAAATCGCACCCTGGTCCACACAGCATAAAACAGGCTTTGGAATATTGTTTACAATTCTGTCTTGAAAGTTGCAAGCCTGGCAAGTCTTCAAGGAAAGCCTGAAACACCAGAGTGATCTGTGTGCTGCTTATTCATCTTTTCTCTGCAATTCAATCCTCTTTTGCTTTCTCAAAGGCTTTTGTGAATGCACTGAAACACACATGGAACGGAAGCTGTTTTATGGGTGGATTAAACTGGTGGAAAAGCTTTATATTGCTTGTTAAAACTTTGAACAGAAATCGCCGAGCCCCATCTGCATGGAGATGAGCTTTGGTCTACCTTTTTTTCCAACTGAGCAAGTGTCGCAGCAGATCTCATGTCAAATCTTCTTCTTCCTCCTGATCTCAGAGATCAGAAAATTCTCCCTTCCTTTCTTGTAAGACTAACCTTTTGGGTTTATGGGAGATTTTGTTTCAAACAAAAGTCTGCTTTGTTTTTCTGTCCTTCTCCATCCCAGAACCTTTTGGCATCAGATTCCACTGGTATTTAACAAACCCATAATTTACCTCCTGTCCCTTTAAGCACTTGATAAACAGAAATATAATGTAAAGTAATAAACTGTATTTGCTTTAGAAATTAATGGGCTAACATTGCTTTTTATTCCTTTATTAAAGTGGTACCATTTCAAAGCCCTCAAAAGCTGGTGTCATAAGCATCCTTGCAGTGATGAATAAATAAACCCTGTCAACAGAAGCTACCAACCAGGTTATAGAAGCATTCTGAAAGAAAAGAATTTATTTAAAATATGAGGCTCTGAATTGTCACTGTAGTGACACCATCCCCTCTCTGGCCAGAGAAGACAACTGAACAACCCTTTTGAGCTCTGTGAGCAGAGTAACTTCCCTTCGAATGGAAATGCTCTGGACACAGCGGACAATCAGCTTTGCTCCCTGGAACCATCAGGGGTGATCACTAGAAAGCAGCACAAGATGATTACTCCCTCTATGCTGGGAAAAGTCTGCTCTAGTGTCTTTCACAGCATGCCAGTTCAGAGCTGTTATCATCAGGCAGGCTCCAATTTTGTGCCATAAAAAGCATTCAATTTTTCCCACAGCTTTTACAAAAATAGGCTGAAGTTCAGCAAGCATGTAGGCAGGGGCCTAATTTTATGCCCCTGGTTTTAAGTCCATTTGCCTCTAATAATGCTTCTTGTGCAGCTGAATTTAGCAGAAAAGTCTTGATGAATCTGGGCTGACTGTAGCTCCCTGGGGAATAAAGACAGCCTTGTCCTGTCCCAGGTACTGGGCCAGTTCTTCTGGATTATCTGCAACACATAGGCTCTGGGATGGAGGTCCGTGCTGTCCTGTGGATGCAACAGGAAATGGTTTAATCTAACTTCCAAATTTTAGAGAAAGCAGTCACTTCAAAGGCATTTTCATAACATGGGGTGTAGGAGGATGCCCTGTTTACTACGAAACAAGTCTGTTGTGCTTTGATGCTTTTCCACTGCCAGAAATACTATTATCTAGATTACAATTTATCAAGTTTTCTGGGTATTTCATACTGATAAGGTTTTATGCAGGATCATTACATATGAGAATAGATTTAATCCTGTTTTTAGTAAGCTTTAAGGACACTGAGGGATTATTTATGTAATAAGATGCAAAGTTGCTATGGAAAATGCTATAGCAACCTAACATCTTCACAAAACCAAGCAGCCACTTGTGACAGCAATCTAAATTTACATTTATTTTAGTGTTATTTTATTGACATTCTTAGTGTCTCATTTTGACAGCATGTTGAAATATGTTTTGCATTCATGCTAGAACAAAATTAACAGCATGTTGTTGGAATGAAGATGATGCTTATAATTCTTGGAGATAATTTTAGCATATTTCATTTTGTGTAAATACCATTAAAATAATAGTGAACAGAAGCTCAGGTGCATCCCGTCTATTTGTAATAGAGAAAACAATATATATTGAAAGGAATATTTTACAAGTCAGTGAAAACTAAACTGCTTTTATTTGCTTCATATTGGAATGAAAATACTTTTAAGAAAAAAATGATTTTGTTATTAGAATTTATTTCAAATACTATATTTTTATTACAAATTTCCCGATTCAGGATACAGGCCATAATTTTTCATTTGGTTTCATAAAGCAGGACATCATTTCTAACATGTAAATGTACAGTTTGATAAGGGATTGCCTTATTTAAATGGGACTTTTCTAAAACATAGGATAAAAATACACATTGCCCCTTAGGAGGTTAAATAAAAAGGGAAAGAATAAACAAACACAAAGTGATGAAACATTCTGAACTCTGTCCTCTGCTCATTGCAGTTAATAATGAAACTCACATTGAATTCAATGGGAGCAGAAGCAAGCTCTGTATATTGATTTTCTCCATCCCCCTCCATTAAGAGTCCTGAAGTGTGGCTGTAACATTGTTGAAGTGGGATGTTGGCAGCAAAATCAATAAAAGACAATATTAGAACATATGCTGTTTTCAGCTTCCTCACAATCTGATATAGCTGGTATTAGCATTCTTCTCCAAATTACATTTCATGCTTTCTATAAAGTGACCTTCCTTACAGTGCCCTCTCCAATATGAAACTTCTGTGCTTTTTTTTTCATATTTAGCCTTCAAGAGAATAAGCCCTATTTATAACATTGAAGATGGTTGATTCTCAAAAGAGCACAAAGAACAGATTCCTTCAAGAGTGGCTTTAGCCTAAATGTTATTTCTGACCTCCAGAGAAAGTTCATTTCTATTAGTGTTTAAACTGAGGTCTTGGGGTTGCATTTTCTTAATCATGCTGCCCTTCATGCCCTTGTTTTTAGAAGCCCTTCTCACCTTGTCACGTTAGAGAAGCTTGCAGATATTGCTTGAGCTGGAGATTTAGGGGCCTTCTTACTCACCATTATTTCCAGGAATTATCAGCCATTGCCAACATGTCAGAGGAGATAATGATCAGAAAGCAGAGTATTTTCCAATGTCATTACAAACTTCTAAGCTCATAATTGCAGATTTGGGGAATGTTCTTACATCATGAGACATGCAAGGGTGGCTGAAGCTTCCAGATCATTAAAAGCTTCCTTTTCAAAGCATGAATCTTCTGCTTCCTTGTGTGTCCAGCCGACTGGCAGTCTGTGATGTGGTTGCATGCCAGGAGTTAAAAACACACCCAGCAGAGTTTCTGCTACAGAACACCCCAAAATACTGCTAGTTAGTCATACTGTTTTACTTTGGTTAATGAATCTTAGATGCAGAGGAGTTTCATGATGTCCTGCTCTTGTTTTGGATAAAGGCCATCTTAAGAAAATAAGCTTCTTACTAATGACACATCCATAGTATAGCATTTTCATGACAAGTATACTGTGGGATTTGATTCATACATTTGAAAGCCAAGTGGATTCAAAGCTGCTTGGAGGTGAGTGATCTTTTAGTCTTATTTGGGTTTAGATTCATGGCAGAGAGAAGAGAAAACAAAGAACTGTCCTTTAAGATGTGAAATGACAGACTGAAGAACTAGATACCACACCATTTTATTCAAGTTCTCCAGTAGTTCCAGCATGTGACACCTTGAACACCAGCGTACAGAAAGGTGGTTTGTTTTGTTGGTGGTGTTTTTTGGTTTTGTTTTTAAATTAGGAATTTTTATTGGGGTTTTTGTTGTTTGTTTGCCTTTCCACGGGCAAAATAATTTGGAACCTTTTGTTTATATATCCAGCCCTACAAATATTTTATGCATTTCAAGTTTTATTGGGTACAAGGACTGTGCAAGCACTTGTTTGCAGTGGTTGCTGGGCTGCTTCTACAACAGCCAAGTGCCCATCTTGCACGTCCACCAGGTATCTCTCTGAAGATACTTGGGTGATTGCTGGCTCCTAACACCACTTTCTTCATTGCTTCTTTGTCATGTGTCAGATACAGACTATCTTCCTTCTTAAATTTATCTGGAGACTAGTAAGCATTTTTAACAGTCAAGGAAGAACATGATAAAAAGCAATAACTCTCCCTATGTTGTTCTGAGATAGTCATCTGTCTCATAAGGTTTTGTTGAAAGATGTTGAGATGTCTGTGCTCTAAAACCTTGATCCTTCAAGCTACTCCCCGCTGGTTGGAGTGTTTGCACTCACGTTCTGCTCAACACTCACAGATAAAATGTCCTAAGTTGTGGCTTACTCAGAAAATCTGGTACAAGGACTATTTCACACTTAGCTCTTCAAAGCTACACGCTTTCTGCAAATTTCAAGAAAATGTCTGTTTCTGAAAGGCCTGGAAGTACCTAACTGAGCTCTGTAGAGCCCAGTTTTTTGCAAGTTTGCAACACGTTTTATTTTTCAGAAGCTGAGAAAACACCTGCTAAACATGTTAAATTGTGGAAAAGCACAGTGTCCTCTATTTGCATATACTGAGTATTCTTGAAGCAGAAGGGAGGGGAGAAAAGGAGGTTTTGGCTTGCAGATACAACTCATCTGAACACCCTTCCATTCACATAAGGGATAAATTGCTCAAGAAATTCTGTCTCTGAATGTGAGAGTCAAAAAATTACAAGTTTCATGTCACCATTTGCTTATGATTTCTAAGGCATAAAGGGGTAAAAATGTATTCTCATTTAAAATCCATTTTTATCTAAGGCAGAAGTAACTGAGCAAGTATTTCAGTATTATGCACAATTTTAAAAGAAAAATTAACTCAGCCCTCTAATCCACTACAAGGTCAGAGAGATAGCTGGATAAATGCTCTCCTGCAATTTAAGGTGCAATAGAATTTTGTTCGAATGTGGTTTATCCTCACATTTATAGAAAGCACTTTACATTTATGAACAAAATTTGCCTATTATAAATCAGACCAATTCAAATCACCACAGTCATTTAAACCACTCAGATCAGCCCTTTCTTCCCTAATGAAAGTGACAAATTGAGGGATTCACGTGCAAACTGTCAAGTTTGTTTCCAAGTAGCAATGGCATTTTCTTCATAAATCCTACAAATTACTTTTTTCAAGTTATCGCAGTGGTGCTGAGCCTGAATGCAATTCCTAGTTCAAGTGCCAACAGCAGTGATGCAGCCATGCGTCTGCAAGTGCCATTGCTGATTGTTTCAATCTGAGTAAAAACATAAGAGGCACTTTGACTCCTAAGAAGTGACCATCAGTGACCCACCTACAAGGAGGTTTACCTGTATAAAACAATCCTTGAATATCCTAAGTGGGTTATGTATCTCATGCACATGCATGCATACAACACCTTTATGCAATATATGTGAGATTATGTAGCATATATTAAACACTCAGCATTCATGAGCATCTCTTCTACAGCATTCAAATGTCTGTACCCTCAGCTGCAAAGCACCAGTAGTACAAGCAGCATTTTTCATTACTGGTGTGGGAGTCAGCCATCAATGCCACATGGTATCTCCTCAGTAACCAGCACTTTTCTTATTTTCTTCTTTCCTTCACGCTCAAGACTAAAATCTCCTCTGCTCATTATTGGTATTACATGAATACAGTAATTTTTAAAATATTGATTAGAGGAAAAAGCCACTTCTTTGCTAGCATCTTTAAAGAACAGTCTCTGTAAAACTGTAACAGTCCTATTTCTCAATTAGGAAAAAAGGTAGAACCTCTAAAAGAGATATATTACTTGATTGATCATATCTAACTGAGGCAGCAGTTACCAGTAAACATGAAGTATCAGAAAAATTCACCTCATCATGAACCAAATACACTAATAAAAAGTTATGTGGTTTTTTTGTGAATTTTGAAAATGTCTGACAATTGCTGCTATTTCTGATCAAAGTTATACTCTTACATTTTACTGTGATGGCTTTCTTCCTAACCAACTTGACTGAAGTCCCCCCATCACAGATGTCTGTGCAGAGCCACATCTTCTCTTTCCTGTCTCCCCTTATACATATGTCAAGTCAGCTGGGTCTTGGTGCAAACAATGGGTGGTGGTAGAAGAAATACCACCCAAAGCATAGAGGAAGAAAGGGCCCTCTGCTTTAGAGAGGTGACCTGCAGAGACTGGTCTCAGTGGGGCAGATTAACTAGCAACTGTCAAAATATCATTTAGAAGCTATGTAGATTCCTGTTCTCCAAAGAGATGCTGTCAAGTAAAATAGACCTAAAATGTGTCAGGCTTTGATATTACTGTAACAAGGTGGTCTCTTCCAAATTCCAAATATTCATTTCAGTAATGTGATGTGACATCTTTGTAGGAAAAATCCAAAACACTTAATGCTGCAATTTACCTGGGACAGAACTGGGTAACAGGGGACTAGAGAATGTACTGCAAAATAAGTATGAGTGAGGGAAGAGAGAAACATCTGGCCATGTCAGGCGAGTGGGAATTACAAATGAGCAAATAGATGGACTCATGCATTTAGAGCTGGAGATGAACTGAACAGAACCAGTGCAAAGGTAAAAGAGAGGAAGGTACAAAGAGAGGGGTAGGAAGATTTGGCTTAAAGTGGGAAATTAGTCTTGCATCTTTGCAGCCCTTTGGAGAAAGCTGGATCATTGTTCAAGTGGGTTTTCTGCAGCCATGAGGTCTAGATTAATGATACCAAACTGATCACTGGAGTCAATGATCACTTGTAAGACTGTAGCAAGTTATCTACATCTTTATTCCTTGGGCTGGCTAAAACAGCTAGATTAAATTGTCTTGTTAAGTGATTTTAATTAAACATCAGTTTGTGAGAGCATGATGAAAAAGGAAGGGCCAATACTGATCCACAGTTTAGAAAGTTTGGAAGCCACTATTCCAG
The DNA here is from genome assembly GCA_026261815.1 of Monarcha castaneiventris obscurior. Taxonomy (NCBI): domain Eukaryota; kingdom Metazoa; phylum Chordata; class Aves; order Passeriformes; family Monarchidae; genus Monarcha; species Monarcha castaneiventris. The sequence continues at coordinate 11,120,146 of JAMPIT010000510.1, read as the reverse complement.
AAACTTAAACCATAGGTTTTCAGCTAATGATCTCTCTAGACCTTTAAATAAAATGTGAGATGTCATGGGACTCATCATAACACCACAGGAGTTGGCAGCACTGCTCTCTGGGGCATTCTTAGTCCCCTGCAGAGCCAGCACTTGCCTACAACTTTTTGTTATTAGTCCCAGCTGGACAATAATTGGCCCTCCCTTCCCCTGCACCTTCTCTGGTATTTGCAAACAGATATGCTTCATTACACAAGAAATAATAAGCCTTCATAAATTACTGGTGAGCCACTTGTGTAGTAAACCTAGGAAGGAGCAGTGATATTCCTGATCTCTGCTAAGCAGGGAGAACTCTTGTAAACTGAGGAAATCTCTCATCAGAGAAATGCTTTTGTTTCTCAAATGTGAAGAGGTCTGTCCTCAATGGGATGGATAAAATTGCTATTTATAGACTCACAGAATCTTGGATGTTCATCCATCATAGGATGGCTTGTGTTGGAAGGGACCTTAAATATAATCTAGTTCCAACCTGGTCTTGAACACTGCCAGGGATGGGGCATCCACAAGTTCTCTGGGCAACTTGTGCCAGTGTCTCACCATCCTCACAGTAAGGAATTTCTTCCTAATATCTAATCTAGACCCACTCTCAGTTTGAAGCTATTCTTCACTACATACCTGTCACTACATACCCTTGTATATAGTCACTCTCCATCTTTCTTAGAGGCTCCCTTCATTTCTTCTTTCTTTCCTTCCTTTTTTTTGGCAACCTCCCATTTACTAATCGTTCTCCACCAAGTTTTATGTGAATAGGAAGCCTGAAAATAATTCTCATGAGTATTCAGTTTGAACATCTGGTACCATCATGAATGTAACTGATATAACGAGCTTCTCTGCATTGAACATAGGCTGCATGGTAAGGAAAGGACTTTGTAGCAACTGCACCTGAATAAAACCGATTTTGCAAAAGAGTAAATCTCCCTCCCAGTGTGCAGGGCCTAACTCCCACTAACACTAATGACAATAAACCCTTCTCATATAGGATAATTAGTGCCCTCAGAGTTTAAATTTGCAGATACTGAGACATTCAAATGAAGTGTGCTTAGCATTTGAAAATAATGTGGAAATTTCTACATTGCTTGGTTGCATTATGTCTGAAGGGGGGAAGAAAAAACTCTTCGTGGCTAGGTTAGCCTGTAATTGCTCCAAATTATTTATTTTAATACCATTCTAATTCTGTTTCTAGAGTTTATCCAGGATACCTAGCTAGCTGTTTTCAAGCTTTAAGCAAAGTGTGTTTTTTTGAAAAAAAATCAAGTGACAGTCTATTTTTACAAGAATGAGGGGGAGCAATGGAACAGGTATTTGTTAAGAATGCATTATAGGAAGAAGGTTGCTTTTAACTGCTAATATCAGACGTATTTCTATGCACTTGTCATTGACATCTAAGCAGTATTTATGCTGGTGATCAGGTATTTGGTAACTGCCCATAAAGAAGAGCAAGTGTCCACTGGGAACTCAAGACAATGAATCAAACCCCTTTAGATATTGGACGACTCAGGATCCTGACATTGTAAAGTGGGTTTAGAAGATGCCTCAAAGTGACCAAGGTGCACTTGTCAAGTCTTCCTCTTCCAGAAAGCTTCTTGGAGAATACAGAGAGAAGGGTCAGCTTTGACACTTGGTGCTGGAGATGTTGGTTAACACCTGTCAAGCTGCTCAGTGTGTCCCTTCACCTCAGAGGCCATCCAGTTGGCCATCTGCAATGAGGGCTGTGCCTTCCTTCCCACCACCTTGAAGAGCTCCTCCAAACCTGACCTACCCACACATCCCAAGGTGTGGGGTTACTGCCTGGCATCCCCTCACACACACCCTGCCACTGAGTGATCATAATGGGACACTCAGATTCTAGCACAAAATTAAATTTCCAGTGGGCTGGAGCACTAAGCATAGCCTTAGAGGGAAAAAAAGGAATGAGGGTCCAGTGTTCCTATCTAGTGATAATCATGGAATTACAGAATGGTTTAGACTGGAAAGGACCTTAATGATTAAGTTACAACTTCCCTGCCATGAGCAGGGGTCACACCCACTGTATCTCCTAACACCATCCACACTGTACTTCTGCAAAGACTATCTTTCTTACTAATGACAAATGCCATTATTGTATAACTTACCCTGTTTTCTACAGCACCAAAACACAGTTCATGCCTTTCCAGATCCTCCAGAAACATTTTTCCTTACCGATTTTCCCCTGCTTGTACTGCTCCACAGTTCACCTATTTGAAAAACAAGCAGGCTAGCTAGAGGCCAGGGATAACTTTTATTGTTTGTATTTATAGGTGTGAACTTTGTGTCCTTATTTTACTCCACTCACATTTGCTCAGTCCCTCAAGCTGAAAACTCTTTGAAGAAGTAGCTGTGTCTTGCAAGATGGCTTTTTTGACATTGAAAATGCTCTGCAATGGGAGTGATGAAAAAAATTACCTTAATATCCATTATTTTGACATGTTTTGATGCTTCTCTTTTTGTTGTTATCAAAAGGAGCATTATATCATTTAAACCTTTATTTTCAAGTCAGGAAATCAGGATAATGGCATTAGTAGAACTCAGATGGCAGGAAGGTTTGAGAATAGGCTCTTTCTCTGTTTTCATCTACCTCACTATACCAATACATCAGCTAAAGTTCAAAAACCCTGAAAAATTCGTCTGAATAGGTTAGACCAAAAGTCTGGACAAATGTCACAGTAGTTCTCAGTTTTATGATCTATTTCTATACAAATATAGAAGAATCTATAGGAAGTATAAGCTATAAAAGAAGTTCTGCAAGGAGGATCTACAGAAAATCTTTACTCTGAATTTACAGGCAGGTTTTCTGTTGTTTTTAGTGTTTGTCATTTGTTTTTCAGATACTGCTTTCAGATTTCTTCAGGCTCTAGAGGTAACCTAATGCTTATGCTTTTCAACTCAGTGTGTCCTCAGTATGCAAATTAGTAGATTGTCATTAATGTTAACTGTAATGTTATTAGGGCATCATCTAATGAGAAGTGCACAGCACAGGTGTGCATTAGTAGAAATGGTAGAAAATTTTGAATTCTCCCTAATGTCTTCAATAAATAAAAGCATTCAGAGATGTGGGGTGTTAGCATTATTTCCTGGTCACTCTGACATGATGTGCATCATAAAAGACTACAATTACCCCGTATCACCCCTGCAGACTTACTCTGCTTTGGCTCCAGTTGGTGTTATTATATATTAGGTTAAATGTAGTCACTGAGTACCACCTGGAAGTAAAAGGTACAGATAAGTGCTAGTCAGAAAGAACTCACCCTCCTAACTATCCAAGGTAGATGGCCTAGAGAAATAAAGGTAATTGCTTGTTTCTTCTGAGACATCCATTGATGAATATGTCCTTAGATTTGAGTGGATTTCTAATCAGCCAGTCATTTCTTGTATTAAAGAGGGTGTCTTTTTGATTTGGATCTAGACTGAGTCCAGTGAATGGAGTCTATCTTGCCACTGAGGCTGTTGCCAAATTGAATATAGCACTTCTGCCTCAGCACAAAGAAATCACACTAACCTCTTGGAAGTCTTTGAAATATCAATGAAAAGGTTTCCCCCACTTATATATGTCTTATCTTCCTTCAGCTGCTTCTCTGAGGCTGGCAGGTATCATTTTGCAGCCCTCAGTGAGAATGCTGTAAAGTGAATATTGAGCTGTTTTCCAGCTGTGTTTGTTTAGGTAGGAATATTTTCTTCTACTTGCTGCACAGACAGATATTTGGGATTGTTGTCAGAGTTTTCTTTTGATATAGATTCCTTGTATATAGTTCTTCTGTAAATGCTTTCAGCATTCATTGTCTTCTTATCTGAAGATGCTTTTTAGTGTGCCTCAGAGAGGGATTTTGGAGATGAGTATCTGAACTACCAAATGTAAAATGGCTTGAGATGAGATGAGCAAATTTTTTTTTTCAACTAAAACTACATTCATCAGCTTTGTCAATGAACTCTGAGCAAAAATTTATGCAAAAGTCGAAAAAAAACCACTTTTTAAAATGCAGATTCTCTTTCTCCCAAAATTCTCCTCTATTTTTAATTTAATATTCAGTGAACTGACTTTCTCTATATCCTATATAATGAATCACATATCATTATATATAATTGTTGTAAATGAAATATAATTTAAAATAAATTATAGTATGTTTTTATAGGATAGATATTTTGCTTGGCATCAAAAGAGACATTGATCTGAATTCAGAGTTATTTTTAATCTTGGTGCACTAAAACATAAATATCTTAAAATTATAGTTATTTTAGGTCAACACAATGAACGTGTCTGATTTTGTTTAAAACAGTTACCCAATGTTGAATGAGCTGGACACCTTGAGGTCTGTCAGATGTCTTCCTTTGCCTTATTCTCCTTTTCTGTTAACCATTCTGTACACCTGTTAGGAAATGACTATTTGTAACTTTAAATTAAGTAGCAAAGCATATACATGTATTAAATGTCATATCGTTTATAGACTCTTATCTATATTTAATTCATTTAAAAGCTTGTGCCCATTTAATACTCTGTTACACTGTTGCTGTATGTGTTGCATCTTCCTTACTTAAGAACATATTTCTGCCTTGGACCCTGTTGTTATTGGCTCTACTATGAGTGGTTAGGATGATCACCCAAGTGTACAATAATGTTGATAAGGCACTGTACAACTGAGGGAATCCTGCCTATCAGAAATGTAACTCTCTTGTATTCTTATTCTCTCACTTTAGGTGGTTTGGGATGTTTTCATTTTGTCTTAAAATGGATTGTAGCTTCTTCCAGGCACAGCCTTTGTCTTGTGGTGTCTGCAGAAAAGAACAGGGCGCCAACCTTGGATGGAACTTCTTGGTAGCACTGCAACGTAGTTATTGTCATGCAGGTTTTAATATTGTATAATACATATAATTTTTAAAGTAATGACCTAATGGCATTCAGAGATGCATCTCTGGTGGTTTTGAACAGTAAAAAAGCTGCACTGCATTCCTACAGGGTAAATGGACAGTTACCTTCACTGCTCCTATGTATTGTGACTTGTTCCATTTAGATTAGTTACTTTTTAAACTCTAATATGTTCATCACGTACAGGTTACTTGCTTTTGTGAGATGCTGTGGCCCTTTTCATTTCTCCTGTTTTGCTGACCCTGTAGCAGACATCTCTTGCTGTCTGTAACCCCACTTAATGAGCCTGAACTCACCTAGGAGAATGGAAAGGAGAAAGAGTTCTCCAATTAGGCTGTAGTGAGACACAGAAAATAGTCAAGCAGCATTTCCAGTTAAGGCAGTCTGAACCTCAGCTGGATCTGGATGAGAACCCACATTTCAGTGGGGAAATACACAGGCCTCATGCCCCCCACTTTTACAGCAGCTCTCAGAAGTTTTTTAAGAGTTGGAATAGATGATGAGCAGCAGGTGAACTACAGCTCCCAAGCTGCTGTAGAAACTTGAGTGCATCCCTGATGGTCTCTATTCCTGTTCTCAAGGAGCAGAAGGGTAGGCAGTTTCTGGTTAGATTTTAGTGTTACATTAAAAAAACAAAAATATATAAATTTTGTGAGAGTCTAATTGGTAGAAGTAAGAGAGTACAAATGACAGAGACACTTTTCCCCAGGGGCTGCAGTGACAAGGGGAAACAGTTATAAACTGAAAGAGGGTAGGTTTAGATTGGACATAAGGGAGAAATATTTTAGGATCAGGGTGGTGAGACACTTGAACAAGTTGTACTAAATCATCTTTAGAGGTCCATTCCTACACAAACTATTTAATTTTGACTTGAGAGGGTTTTTTTGCTAATATTTTTGTTTGCTTAGCCTTTTTTTTAGTCCTTTCTTTTATTATAGCTTGTTGGCTCTTAAAAAAATAACTAAAAAAAGTACTTCATCCTCTTATTTGCCCATTGGACTCATCAGTGCAATTTCTTGAGGGTAAATTTTGTCATGGAAGGATGATTACATGCTTTTCAGAACAATTTAATTTGATGTAACAATATTGTAACTCTTGCTAAATCTTGCAGAGAGATTCTGTAAAATATCCAAATTAAGCACAATAACCAATCCATGTCTGTATCTGAATAGTAACAGTCTGTACTTTATTTTGAATAATGTGTTTGTACTACTTTAAAATTAGTAAAAATTATCTGAGATCAAGGTAGACTTGTCCTACCAAAGATAAAACATTTTTATTGCTAATGAAATATTGTAACATTCTACCTGAGTGCTGATATAATTTCACAAACGTGCTGAATCATGTTATCATGGGGAACAGGGGGCTCTTTATCTGCAGAAGGTCTAGTCAAGAGGTGCCTAGTATTAAATGGAGTTAATACACAATTTCATATAATTTGGAGTTTAACCATATTGCTGTTGTAGGTGGGCAAAAAAGAATTCTGTGATACCAAGCCTGAAATCATTTAATCAGGAATGCAAATCAGTTATGTGCTTCAGTTACCAAATGGTGATAGAACCAGCTATAGTAGATGGTTGTTTTTTAATTACAGCTGCTCTGTAATGTTGTTGTGTTACCAGGTTCCAAGAAGGAAAATAGCATAGTATGGCAGTTTGCTGCTCCAAATGACCACTGCTACTGCCAAATATAAATAGTATCAGGACTGGGTTCTTCTATAGGATGATAGCCACATCCCTAATTAATGAATGCCACCTTTCCCTATATGTATTTATGTTCAGATAATTTATTTTAATAATGTTCCTACTACATGCTTTATAGCCTTCTGCCTTTTGCTACACAAATTTTAGCTTATATTGCAGACTGTGCAAGTCATTTGGCAAATGTAATTTCCATCCCTGCATACTAATCGATTTCTTCACAAACACCTGCTATCAGTTATGATAATAAAAATGCCATTCTAAATTGAAAAGGGGCCAAATGGAGCTTCCTAAGGAAATGACTTAAGTGTCTTTCAATGCCTTTAATGTAGTAATGTTCTTGTAGTGCCAACACTTTTTTTCATCCTTTGCGTTTTTTATAATTTTATTCTATTGCATCATTTTCTGTCTAAATGGTTCCTCATATATGTTGCTATGAAGTAGTTCATAGTAAGGCTGAAGAGAAATTTCTGTGCTTCTTCTCCCATGGGACTAAACCCAGCAACTTCACATTGGGAAAATTCCTTAGCACAGACCTGACTGGAACATCTGGCCACTGTGCAAGCATAAATACTAAATGGCTGTATCAGTTCCTATAACATCACTGGGAAAATGTTGTAAAGTTGGTGAGTGCCTTGCCCTTGGACTGCATGCCTGTCTCTTCCTCAAATATAAGCCTAAATTTAGCAGCCAGATTGCAAGTAGCATTTGAATTATCCAGGGTCACTTTATGGCTTCTTCCATCCCAGGAAATAACCTCCCAGCAACCATCTCTGCCAGAACCTAATCATTTTCAGCTCTGCTGGGTCTTGTCTCAGCTCCGAAATGTCTCACTGGCTTTCAGCTGTATTGTCATCTCTCCAGACAATGTTCTCTGTATTATTTGAAAAGAAACAATCCATTTCACTGATTTTTTCACATTTTCATTTTCTCTTAGCTCTAGCCGCCCAAGCATATGCGCTAAAGGAAGAGAACGATAGTCTTCGATGGCAGCTGGATGCTTATAGGAATGAAGTGGAGCTCCTGAAGCAGGAGAAAGGACAGCTCTTTCGAACAGAAGAAAGCCTTACAAAGGACCAGCAGCTGCAGTTCCTACAGCAGACAATGCAAGGCATGCAGCAGGTATTGCTAAGGAAGAAAAGAACAGGTCTTCTATTTCTAGAAAGTGGTACCATGGGGCTCTGCTGTACTCAAGACTATTATTCATTAAGGTCCTGATTTCTTTTCAGAAAATCATAGGGACTTTAGATGGGCGAAAGGGAGAAGGATTTGGGGATATATTTAGGCATAGTCATTTTAGGAATTCATAAACTGCAAAGCCATTGATCATTCCAGAGAACTCCTTATGCATTTGCTAGTTAGGAGCAAATTGCTCTGTTCCTCTCCTCACTTAATCCAGCTGGCCCTGGTACTGCACAAAAGTTTCAAAAAATTGTCTAATGTATCATAGTCAATGTTCTCTGGTACCTTCATTTGCATTCATCTGCATCTTTCTTTTCTGCTGTCGTTTGAGGATGACTGAGACATCTCCAGTATGTCCAGACTACCCTCCTTAACTTGCAAATGGTTAGCAACATCAATGCTGTTTCCTGAGCTTTTATCATTTATGCTGACCCATAGATGTAACCTTTTCATTCAGACAGTTTTTAAGTGGTTTAGTGCAGCAAAAAAGCTTTTTCTCTGACACCAGTCAACGAGAAACTGCAATGTGTCCCTGCAGGGGCAAGGGGTGTCAGTTTATCCTAATTATTATGCCTTATTTGTTAGTGTGCTCCTGACACCGTGCTGGGTGAGTCTTGGCAAGCACATCCAGACTGCTCCCACTGCGTTGTCTGACATGTCCACTGACACACGAGCAGCCCTCGTCCAGCGTGCCTGTGTGTAGCATCTTCCCTGCCCAGGCACTTGTGTTCAGCTGGGGCGTGACAGAACACAAGGGCAGTGGCTCAGCACAGCGCTGGGTTGTGCTCCCAGCTGGAGTGGAGCTTCTCAGCCTGCCACTGCAGAGGTTCATTTTGCTTCCTTCGTCTGTAGCATCGCACACACTCCTCTGTCACCCCCGGTTGTTAGATTCCAGAAGGGGACAAGTTGTACCCACTTCCAGGCTGTACTAAGCTGCTTTTGTATGGCAAAACCCAGGAGATACTCATTTACATATGAGCTGCCTTGTTGGGTTAGGAATTGCACGGTTATGCTGGTACCCTTTGAATCCAGCAAGTCTGCAAATACCAGCTAACACCCAATAACAGAGCACAAGACAACCCTGCGCACATATTGATATCAACACAAGCCCCTTTAAGCCTGCAGAGTTTTACAAAATCAGGGTGATTTATTGCATAGTGGAATAATTCTGACCAAAATACTTTAAAAATTGAAAATAATTGATAATTCAGGAATAAAATCTTTCCCAGGCTTCAGAATTAAGCCATTAATCAGAAATACTTGAGGTTTCTGTATACTTTAGATAAGTTTGAGGTCTGTTCATGATCTTATCCTTATATAAATGGATACTTAAATATCACTGGTTTTATTAAATTTAACACCATATGTAAAGACTGTGCTATATTTCATCCTGGTGCTAATTCTCCATTAAAATTAGTGAAAAGTAGGCATAGAAAGCTACTAAATAAAAATTCTGGAGCCCTAGCACCCATTTGGCATTATTATAATTTTCTGTCTGAGGTCTGGATGAAGTGCAGTCTAGTCTGTAGAATATAAATAGATTTTTATTGAACTTCAAGCAAATGTTAATAATGCAAATCAATAACATGGAGTGACTGACTTATCTCTCTGTTCAGCTGGCCATGGACACTGTAGTCCCTCTTCCTCTGAGAGTTTCTGTGTTCGTGACAGTTTTGCTGTGAGTTTCTCGGTGTTTCTAGTTTGCCATCTCAGGGTCAGACCTACGTGCTCCCAATGGGATATAATTAGAGATGGCCCAAGGAGCTGGAGAAGACACTGCAGGTAATCCAGTCTGACAATATGCTGAGGAGAGCAGCAACACAGAACCATGGGAGGTGCAGTTCAGAATATTTGGTGGGAATTTATCAGTCAGTTAAGCAGCTGGATGATGGTCTTGGATTTCAGTAATTAGCCATAGCCATGACATCCCATAACCTTTGTGATTTTCATGCAGTTAGTGCATGAATATGTAGAAATCAACCTTTGATTTAGGTAGACTCAATTTTATCTCAGCTTGGTTTTGTAAATGTTGAGAGATGACAACCTTAGCTGGAATCCGTCAGTGTAGCAGGTGCTCAGCATCTATGGAAATCAGTTTCACTATGAAATATTAAATATATATCCAGGACTTGAGTATAAATAATTTAACAAGAAGACCTGTACTCCCTTTTATCCTTTTGTATATATTAAAATTAATTTGAGACAAGGTAAACTGAATGCCACCAAATGCCTGAACCCTTCATATATGTCAGCATTAAAAACAATATTTCTCCTTTTCTCTTCATTCTCCCCCACTTTTTCATACACTTCTTCTTCTAACTCTGAATACTACAGAACAAGTGATCTGAGTTGCAGCCTGAAAAGCAGATTTATCTGAGAAAAATTGGACGCATTTTCAGAACCAAGATATTTTTTGTAAACATATTTGGTGCCAAACAATAGCAAATAACACACCACCAATGTATTTTTAATGTACTTCTACCATCTGGATGTTTTTCAGGATTCTTCCCTGTATTTGCAGGACTGATGAAATGAATGTTTATTTTCTCTTCAATCACTCCCACTGATCCAAAGTAGCATCAGGAAAATCACACAGATGTTTGCTTATGAAGTGTACCTTATGGGCAGTCGTAGCAACCTCCTTATTTGCTGTGTCTAAAAAAAGAAAATCCTTTGGACTAATGACATTGAACTTATGGGGGTTTTAGTCAACTTCCTCCATAAAACTGTGTCACAGTTTAATTTCATACCCACTGTGAGATCTCAAACAAATGGAAATAATGTCTTGTATCCATGGTAACAAATGAGATACACTTTACCTGATTTTGAGATGGAAATTGAATTAACTTGTCACTGCTGCATAGGTGGTATTGCCTTCAATTTATTTCTATATGAGAACACACATACCAAGAAGATCACTTTTTGAATGGCTCTTTTTCCAGCAGTGTTTGGTACTCTCTAAAAAAGTCTGTGATCACAAGAAAGGACGTTTTAGTTGTAACTATTTTTGCAACACTTCACAGCACATCTGTAAGAATTTTTTTAATCTTCTCTCTCTCTCTGAAATGTTTTACCAGATACATGGCTGTAGGTAATGCAGAAAATATCACCTAGTAGTGTTGCTTAATGCTTGAAATTATAAGGCTCAATTTTCAGTGGGTATATAATTTCTCCAATTTTTAACCATTCAGTTTAGCATATTCCATGTGGAATAGCAAGAGAATCCTTTTTAAAAAAAATCCTCAATAAATCTTTCAGCCATTCCAAGAACAAAGCATGAAAAATATACTTTTATTATGTATTGTCCATCAAATATAATTCTTGAAGAAATGCACTTGCCACCTTTATGCTTTGAAACAAAGGCTCAGAGTTTGACAGTGAGTCTCTATTGAATTAATGATGTGGTTTCCAGATCCTTTATACAATCTGTCTGAAACTGACAGTGTTAGCAAGCCTTTGAAAAAATGTCAGTTTGCCACACAGGAGATGACACTCATTAGCATGTGTTCAAGTAAATTTTAGATTTTTACTGGTCATCCAGGATTGTTCATGAGCCACTTCCATAGCACAGCCATCAGTGCAACGTTTTAAGCTTCAAGTTGTCCTAAGACTACAGAGCACATCTCCTTTAGCATGGCTCTAATTTAACAAGTTAGCTCTACCTTTTTTGTCAGGCTTAACTGGCCAAGGTGTGGGGCAGTGTTTGTATGGCTTTGCTGATTCCTGAACTGATGCATTTGCCAGTCAGCTGGTAATTCTGCATGGTGCTCCCCTGCATCATGTAAATGTAGGATAATGTTCTTTCCTCTCATAACTCCCTCAACATGATGGGCTGAATTTAGCTCCTGCAGGCAAGGGTGTCATCCACAAATCCCCATTTAAATCATGCTTCCCTCTATGTTGCGTCCACTAAATGTATACAAATGCCTACAGTTCTGCAATTGCACATACTGGGGTGTATCTGAGACATTTAAGAGGAACCTCACTGCCCCTTCCCCTAAGGGGCCTGATTCACTGGCTGGGCTTGGGGTCATGCTCCTAACACACAGTGACAGCACAGGCTCCCCTTGGCTGGAGGTGGTGCATTAGAGCCCACCCATGGGATTATTGCAGCAGCAGGGAATGCACTGCAGTGCCTCTCTTAAAATTAGTGCTCGAGCTGGAAAGCAAGAACAAAGGGAACAGCCATGTGTAAAGGGTGTAGGGCTGACATGAAGGCTGTCACATGGCTGTGAGTGCCACCGGCTCAGCTCGGGGTGTCTCAGCAGGAGACTGAACATATTCTGGCCCTGCTGATGGCCCACATGGGTGTCACTCTGATGCAGTGTGATGAAAGTCCACTTTTGTCTTCTCTTCTTTTTCTCCCCAGACAATACCAGTTTAATGTGAATTGCAATGCAATTGTGAATTGTGAATTGTGAACCTGAGCACTCAGAAGCCAGGAGCTGCCAGAACCACTGCCTGTGCATTTTGCTTTTTATCCCTCAGAGACCCTTCCCCATTTGGTGCCCCAGGCAGAGTACACAGTTAATCATCACCTGTTCAATACCTTCCTGTCCTTGCTGTTCAATATGCAGCTCAAGGTCTTTCTGCAAAGGCCACATTGCCCCTGACATTTCCTACCTACTGAGGACTACCTTTTGCAGTTTACTAATCATTTAACGCGTAAAATAAATAGGACGTGCATCTGAGACTGATACACCTTTTTTAAAGGGCTCTGATAAATGCCAGATGACTAGCAATCATAAAATCACAGAATCATTTAGGTTGTAAAGGATCTTTAAGATCATCAAATCCAACAATTAACCCAGTATTGCCCAGTCCACCACTAAGCCATGTCCCTAAGCATCATATCTACACATCTTTTAAATAACTCCAGGGATGGTGACTCCACCACTTCCCTGGGCAGCCTGTTCCTAAGCTTGACAACCCTTTTGGTGGAGAAATTTTTCCTAATATCCAGCCTAAACCTCATTTTGGTCTTTCAGTGTTCATGCAGGGTAGGACTGCTTTGTCTGTGATATGCCTCACTTTTGTGGTCGGGAGGGTAAAAATTGCTCTTGGAGTGCATTGCAACTCATTGCTCCCTCAAAGGAGGGTGGTCAGGGTACATCTTTTGTGGTGTGAGGAGCACACATTTTCCACAGTACCACCACCAGCAGAGAGATTACGACCCTTTTGTCTAATTGAGATGTCACAAGAGGCACCTATCAGCTTTTTCAGCAAGACCATGTACCCCTAAAATATAGTAACTCCCCTGAGTAGAAAATCCAAATGTAACTAGTGTTGGCCTCACTATGCTGCCTTTGAAATTAATTGGATTTCTACCATTCCCAGCCATTGGAGCAGAGCCAATCCATTTTCAGATGGAACTAGAAGAATTTTTTTTTCTACAAGCAAAGATGGCCCTGCTCAGGTCTTTCCTTCCTTTTTTTTCTTAGCTTTTTCTTATACAAGTAGTAGAAGAACTGACTATTGCCATGCTCCACATTCTTTCAGAGGGAGCGGGGACAAAAAGAACATTTCTGTGCAGGAGGTTGCAACAGACAGTAAGGTGAGGCTTTTTTTCCTCACCAATCTTTTAACCAACATACCACCTATTAACTTCCAATAAGCCTCAGCTGGCATTGAGGTTTGCAGGTCTCAGATCCTTTACACGTGTTGTTAACTGTCACAGCCATTCCTTTCTGTCACATATAAAAGTTCTGACATGTCAGAAGCCACAGACACAGATGCTGGTGGCTGAAAATTGCTGAATCCGGTGCTGTGTGAGTGCCATGGCCATTATAACAATGATATACCTTTAAATATACAGGTTCTAGTAGCAGTTTAGTGCTGAAATTAAGATCATTGTTGAATAGATGGAGCATGTTACGGCTATATTTATTAATATAGCCTAAGTGCAGAGATTTGTAGCCTTTTTTATTCCATCTACCTCTTGCTCACCAAACATCTATTCAGCATACAACCCAACCAATATACTTATGCACAACTATAAACTGATTCTTCTCCAAAGCAGCATTAAAGAAGAGTAAATATAAGAGTTAAAAAAAAAAAAATCCCTTTTATTTGCGTTTTACATGGTAAATAAACAGGCCAGAATAATTACATTGGAAATGTTTTTAATTGCTACTCTTGTAGTATGAATTCCAGTTAGATCTTTCTTTTTTCCTGTAAAAGTAGCACTGGAGTAGTAATGGCACTGTTGATAATCTTATGGGGAATGGATACAAGTTAAGTGTGTGATATTTGGCTGATAGACAAGTGGCTGATATTTGAAAACTGGCTAAGAAATATGTGATCTCCCAGGAGAGAGAGAAATGTTCCTATAAGTGTTATCTTTGTTCCCTTGTGCTTTTCAGGGCTCTGTACAGTCCAATCCATGTTTAAACTTCCAGAAAACACTTATTCCTTCTGATTATATTAAAAAAAAAAACGGAGCAGCTGGCAATTAAGTGCTATTTATTTACCAGATCTCAGACAAGCCAAATGGGTTCTCTTCTCTGTTTAACTACCTTTCTTTATTGAAAGTAGTGTTTGATTTCCCACTTCTGCAACCACCACTTCAATAATATTAGGGGAGTTTAAATAAGGGCCTACAGATACTTTAAGCACCACATTCCTGACAGCTTTTCTAGTGGTAAGATGGAGGAGAGTAGCACCTTTTTGCCTGCTAGTGCTGGCAAAGCTAGACTGAGATTGGCAGCAAGAATGAACCCTTCATAGAGAAATAATTGGGTGCACACTTTTTATTTAAAATATGAAATAAATCAACTAATATCTTCATTAACATGCTTGTGTAGTCTAGTGGTGGTGAAGGACAAATCTTACAAGTTTTACAGTCCAGTGATCTTACATGAATTTTTTAAAAGATCCTAAATACTAGCATTGGCTTGCTGATTAGAATTTCCAAATGTGTTTGATGCTATCAGTGCTAGGTGCTCTGTTTCCATTACTAGAAATTGTGTTTCAGTGGGAATTAAACTGGGTAAATAGATTCTCTTCCATAATATTGTTCTTCTAATTAAATTTTTATTACCCATCAAAATAAATAAAATTTTTTTCTTGAATAGGAAGTCAAATTTAAAAGATCTGGTTTGGTTTGATTTGTTGAGAAAAGGCATGCTGTATCATGCTTATTTTTGGTCCTGTGGAAGAAGAGATGGGATGACACTGCTCAAGTGCCTTTAACTGATGAGGAGTTATCCACAATGGACAGTACAGGTGAAAGGCTGGAGAAGGTGAAGGTGTTGTGACTAGATGATCATGTCTTCTTTAGACTGTGCATCATGCAAGGTGCCAACTTGTTGCCTTGTAGGACAGATATGAGGGCAGAGGGAACAGGATGCTCATTTGGGATCAGCCTGCTTTCTTTGATCAGGATCAGGATCTACACACCCACTGTCAGTAAAGTCAAGGGCTGTGTAATATTCCAATCACCTCATCTAGCAAAGGTAGGAAGGAGCTTTATTGATGAGGTGCAATGGGCTCCTCTCCTTCACAGGCCTTGTGTAATTTGCTGTGAAACTCAGATCCCAGAGAGGGATCCCTGATGCTATAGTGCTAAGTGCTTTATTAGTAAATTTAAAGATTCTGAGCAGATTCTGTAGGGTTCCTAAGGGCTTGGTCTTGTCTTCATTTGCTGCAAAAGTCCATACCTGACTGAAGAAAACATGTCTTTCTTGACGAGTAAGAGGTATACTTGAAAATTACGTGGCAGAGGAAAGTTGTAGTCTGTCTCTTAAACCATTCATTGCACCACCCGTGTTCTCCTTTGCTGCCCAACCCTTAACACTGCCTCTTGTAGCTGGTCTGGCTGAATTGCTAAGCCTCATAGAAACAAAAGAAATTGACAGCTAATTCTCTGATATCTATTGGCTATTCTCTAGAATCCTAGAAGAACTGAAGTCAGAAGGTATATCTGAAGGTCATGTACATCTCTGCTCAAAACAGGGCAGTCTCTGGAGTTCTCTCAGTTTTGTTCAGGACCTTGTCCAGCTATGGTCTCAGTACCCCCAAAGACAGAGAGTCCCCAGCTTCTCTGTGCCCTTGTTCGAGAGTTTTCTTCCTCACCAATTGTGGCCACCCTCATTGTGGAATATTTTTCTTAGATGTAATAAAAGTGTTTCTTGCTGAATATGTGTCTATTTTTCCTCAACACTTACTCAAGAAAAGCCTGACTCCACCTCCTCTGTCACCTCCCCTTGGTAGTTTAAGTGTGTCTGTGTCCATCTGTCTGTCTTTTCTTTTGGTTTATTTCTTAGGATACAGGCCTGCCTGCAACTCCTCTGGGCACTGCAGAGCTGTAGGACCTCTGGAGTCAGTCTAATAGCAGGGGAAGGGAAGCACAGCAAACCCCTCCCTAAGGAGGCAGCTGGACAGATTTGTTCTTTAGTGCTACCACACCCATTCACCCATCAGGCGTGTGTCCATCTCCCCGGCCCCCTCTCAGGTGGTTAACTTGTGGAGCAAACATATTCAGCATGGTCTTTACCTATGGCCAGCGAGCCAGGAAAACTCACTTTGCTGGTGAATGCTCATCAAGCAGGAGCTGGGCTGTTGATCCATGTGCAGCTCTTCCCCAGCCCTCTTTTGTCATTGCAAACCCCATGATCCATCCAAATAATGCCATCCATACAGCCAGGGACACAGCCAGTCCCAGAGATCTGGCAGAGATGAGAAACATTGCACTATTACATTGTGTTTCTTTTTAATCCCTTAAAAAACTCAAACCCACAATCATACTCTTTATTTTAATAATGCCTTGCTGCAACATGGCTAACTTCCTTGAGGGCTCATTTCTAAAGCTTCTTTGACTTGTCTTTCACATTCTCCTGTTTCCTTGGTGATTTGTCAGGCCTCATCAGCGTCTTGTTACTAATGCATATTTGCTCAGCTGGGAAGTCACTTTCTCATTATTCAAGCCTGCCATGTGCTGGCCATTTGTGATATGAAATCTTGTCTGTCTTGTAAGAAGAGAAAGACACTCTTCCAGACAATCCATGGGAGTACTGGGAGAGGGATTTGTATTTTTATTTTGCAAATGGTTGATTTTACTTTAATTCATTATTTCTTTTCCTCCTACCTAAGTAAGTTTCTGAAAGGAAACATTTACCATCCTTCCCCTCTGTATCTGTGAATAGCTTTTAAGAATTTTGAAACATTCATTTCCTTGCAATTTTGTCATTTTCCATTTGACAAACTCTTAACTTTTTTTCTTTAAATAAAATAAAGTTAGAAAAGATGGAACAAGGTTTTACTTGGGGAAAAAAAATTCAATAAAACATCAGAAACTGCTATCATAAGCGAGTGCATTATTTTTTAGGTGAACTCTGAAGCCTTTAAATTCCTGTGTTTTCATACTTTTCAGGTCTCTGATTGTAGTGTATTTTAGGGGAAAGGGCTTCACTGTTGCACAAGCAAGAACTCCTTCCCAGGTTTACTGTTTTACATGCATGCCTTGGTTCATTGGGAAAGAAAAAAGTAGCATTGGTTGGGATACAGCCTGCCTATTTGAGACACATAAGTTTCATCCTCTTCTTAGGCACCTGATGAATCCATTTTTCCTGTATAGGGATGTATTTCCTATAGGTAGTAAGTGGAAAGTAATATCAATATGTTTCTCCTACACATTATATGGGCAGGAGAATTCAGTTTGCCTGAGTTCACTGGGTGTTGAAGATGACCATTCCACTGAGCTGGCTCAGTTGAGCTGTGTAAGAGCATCCCTCTTTGACTGATACACTAATTTCAGAGACATTTGCCGCAGATCATTTCTGGACACTCTGCAGCTACTCCAAAAATGGGAGAGTCTGTGCTTCTTTCCTGTGCCTGAGCAGGCTGGCTTTGCTGAAACTGCCTGCACAACCTGTGATCGACATCAGCGCTCCCACCCCAGAGGTGTTCTTTTGTCTGCTCCTCGTTACTGCCCTTTCTTTAAGGTCTTTGTAACCTTTTCATACTTCATTTCAAGCAGCTGTAGAGAAAATCATAAACAAAATAGCAGGGGCAGGACATTCAGCAGTATATCTGCTAAACTTGTGGCAAATGCTGGTTTTCCTTTTTCATTATCCTGTCAGCCTTACAGCATCCTAAGTACAGCCTCAGGCTCTGCGGTCATTTCCGATCTGCCTCCCTTTTCTTTGCATGCAAATTTGATGGTTTCCTGCTGGAAATCATGCTTTCCTTATGGGATCCTTGTCTGTCCTACTAGGCTGGGGGTGCAACTACACTTCTAGGTATATCCGTAATTTATATTCAAATGCACGCTGCCTTTTGGGGAGCAATGAAGAACTGTGGGCCGGGAAGAGGAGAGGAAAGAGAAGGAGTATTTCATAGCTGCAGAGTGCTACACAACAGCAAGCTATTACTTTCCCTTTAGGACTTCTCATATATTCCAAGCCAGTGTGTGCTGTTCAGTTGTTAGCATTCTTGGCCACACTGGCACTGCATTGTACACAGCCTGAGTAATTCAGCTGGCTTCAATAATGCCATCTATATTTAATGTTTCAGAAGCTGCAAAGATTGGTTTAAGATGGTAATTTTCTGTCTGTGCTTTTGAGATCTATGCAATATGGGTGGTACTGAACTGTCTCTGGCAGGCATTCAGCATTGGAGGTGGGAATGTGTGAAAAAAGAATCAAAATAAAACACACACCATCTTCCGCCCCATATAATGAAAATAGCTACCCACTTATTATGTACAGGGAGGATTTGGTCCTCATGAATGAAGGAAGCTTAGCATGGGATAGTCATATCCTAGCATTTCTACACGGAGCAGTTCCAGAGTTGCCACTGGGAGAAAAGTCTTGTGTTTTTTGTGGGGGTCTAAAATGTGCTGATTCATCTCTGGACAGACAACCAGGAGGTTAATTCACTTTGCTTTCCCATCTCCTCTCTGGAAGTACCAGTAAAAGGATATTAGTGATGTCTACCAGTCTGATCTGGTCCTACTACACAGCTACATCTAGGGTCAAGCTGGCAGCCATGGTGACAAACATTTTTGGTTGCACATAGACCAGCTGGGCTTCCGGACTGCTACTGGTGGAGCTCTACAGGTGTCTCTCTTCAGGTCATCAGAGCTGTGATGAGCTCTGTGATGAGCTTTTCTGCTTCCTGTCGCTTGGATTCTGGTTCAGGGAAAAGACACTGGCATAACACGCAGGGAACTCTCACAGACGCAAAGAATTGCACACTGGACATGGAAGACCACAGAAATATGAGCCAGGTATTGGCCATGGCTGTTTAGCTGTGAAATCAGTCCTTTGCCTGATGAAACTAGAAAACTGCTGTCTGAATGCCATGGCTGTGTCACAAAGCTGGGGACATCAGGGCTTAAAGGCAATGGCCAGAGATGTGAGAAAAGATTGAAAGAACAGACACTTGTATAGCTGTGGTGACCACAGGTAGGTGGGTTTCCTACACAGGGACACTCTGGCAGAAAGCCTGTGTGAGATGGCAAAGCAGGTGGAACAGTATCAGACAGCATAATCATTAAAGTCAAGAATATTTTTTATTTTGATTGATTGTGGTATATGCTTGCAAGAAATTTGAAGGGCAGAAGAAATATCTATAGGATCAATTTTTAATAAGAACATATATGTATGAAAAATAAAGTAATTCTGAATAATTAATACCTTCATCTTGGCATCATTCATTATAATCTTTATGGAAAGGCTGTCTGTTTACAAGCAGGCATGAAAGCAGCCCCTGTTACGAAACTTGTTTCATCCCTGCCACGGTAAGATCCTTTTCCCATTTGCTTCTAACTTTGCCAAACATCATGTGTTTGTGCTGAAATTTTTCAGGCTGTTCATCTGTCTCAGGCTGATATTATTTTCAGTCACATTTATTTCTTCATTTTCCAAAATAAGACTAAAAGAGAAAAATATGCTGTTTGGCAGGTATAACTCCTTACAAATTCTTGGTGGCAGCATCAACTGCTCAGGAAAAAGAAATATGCAAACCCAACCCATGCGAAATTAGCAGGTTCTGCAGCTTTTAGAGATAAATACAAGAGAGAGAAAAAGAAAGTTAATTCCCCAAGGGATGGCTCCAAATTTTAAATAAGTTTGACATCTTTGGGGGTTGAATGGGAAGGTCCCAGTCCTGTGAATGAAAAACCCTTATGTATGACTGGGAATAGGATACCTCAGTTACAATTACTCTGCTTTCCATCCCTGTGAAAATAGGACACACTTACTGTCTTTGGAGCCTATGCACACACTTCAGTAGTAGACAGTTTAACCACTAAGACTGCTGGAAGGTTTTATCTCATATCAAGCACTTTGTAGCTCACACTCCAATGAGAAAGCACACTCTTTACCCTGGGGAAACTGAGAATGTTGGATATTTTCCTGGGATTCCTGTTCCTTGCTGGTCCAGAGCCAAGTACAAAGATTCAGAGCATCACATCTCCCTCTCTCTCTCTCTCCCGCTCTTAGTGTCTTCCACACCAATTCCTCCCATGCTCGGACAGTTTTGGGAAAATTGCCTTAAACACAAAACCAGAAAAGTCAGGATCAAAGGAAGAGGTATATAATTAGACTAAATCACAGTGGGAGACCACAGTGGGAGATGTGAAAATAAAACAGTGGAAGTTTGTGAGCTGATCCTCAGTATGTAAATTGTGGCCATGGAAGAACCATGGGGAAGGGGTGGGTGGGATGAGGAAGGAGGTTTTAGTTCAGTTGTGTAAACAAGTTCAACCCTTGGTTTCCTCTTTGCAACAGTCATTCAGTAGTGAAAGGTTATTCAGGGGCAAGATGAACTGAAAACTCACTGGGGATCTTCTCAATGTGAGTTTACGTTGTTCAGAAAGATGGCCTGTAGGGTTTCTCCCAGAAGCTGGAGTAAAATTCTCTCAAACCAGGATGAAGGTGAAGTCTGGCCACATGGTGAGACATAACTGCTCAGAAAAGACTCTGAAATGGGGGCAAAGACTCCTTTCTTATAACATGTTCAGGTGTGTGAGGTCAGAAAGGTTGCAGCTGCAAAGGAGAGCAAGCTCCTTTGTTAGGTGACAAATCTGCTTATCAAACCTCAGGTGTTTCAGCTAGTGACCCTTGAGAGGACTTATGGTATCTTTCTGGTGTCTTGTGTTCTCTGCTTCTCTTCTGAGGACTGGAGTCCATTCTTTCTAAATTGCAGACATCAGCTAGAACTATCCTAGGTGAAACTTAATGCTATGTTATAACATGATTGTGCATGGGGTGACTAAATGGTCCCTTCTGCATGGGAACCTGCATGGCTATCAGTGTGTGACCTATGGCAGAGCACACAAATCCAGTGTATCTTCTGAAAATGTAGGAAGTAGTACCCAACAGGCAAGATGAACACATCCCTGTTTGAGAAATGCCAAAGCAGAGCTTCCCACACAAAAGTTGGTTGGGTATGAGCCTCAGTGGAAGAGACCTAGTTATTTCAGGGAAAAATGTTGAGATGCGAAATGCTCTTGTGCTGTGGTAGAGTGAAAACACCTACCAGAATGTCTCTTGAAGGCTCCCAGGGAACAGTCCAGGCAGCATGATCCATCAAAAAGCTAACCAACCCAGCTGGACTGTAGTGTGTAACATATAATCAGACATATACCCACGTGTATTTTTACTTCGGTGGCTGAATTAATCCATCATACTGATGTTCACTTACAACAGAAATACACTACCAATAACTCCACCAGTCCTTGAAATGTCATCTGTTTCGAAGACACTCTGAAAACGATGCTGACACCGTGTCCTTTGATGCCTGGGACTTCCAGTGCAGTGGAAGAAGGCCAAGACTTTTTTCTAGGTTTGGTGTCTGTAACTTACCAAGATGCTGAACACCTGCCAGCCCTAAGCACAACCATAAACTAAGCTTTAGATGTAGGTACATGGTTAGATCAGTAATGCATGTTAGTAAAGCAATTAGTAGTTCAATTAGTCCTTTAAATGGAGTGTGCTTACAAGCAGTATGTTGCCCCAGAAAAATCATAGTTTCCTTTCTTGTTCACTAAAAGAAAACACATAAACTCTTTTCTTAACCTGTTTGTCTGCTCTTGCTCTTCATCAGTGTCCAACATTGTTCACATCAATACAGAAATATATAACTATTTCAGAATTAATTAAATCTACTGACCGGGTCTTGACAGTCACAATAAATCTATTCAGAAACTAAAGCTAGCCAAGACCAGCGGACGTGGGCTTTCAAATATGCTCCTTCATCCCAGAATTCTCTCCATAAAAATGGATTTTGGTCATAGCCTTTTGTTTTGACAGTAGATCAGCAGTCTTCCTAGCTGATATATTGATTGTAGGGCATCAGTCTTCCTGATCTAATAAAATATCACAGCACAAAACAAAAAAAAAAAAAAAAAAAAGGAAAGCTTTTGTCTTCTTGGCAAGCCAGTCTGAAAGCTTTCCAGAATATTGCTTTGCATAGAATGAAAATGGCTGTGGGCCAATGACTAATTACATTAAAGGGCTGTGCTTTTAAATTATTTATGTACCATAGTGTTTACCCCAGTATTATTAAAACCACCGCATATACTTCTACAAATAAGATTTTGGTTCAGATGAATGTGACAGTCACTCTGTGGGTGATATACTGTACCAGGAGTTTCTACTTTAATGTAAAAAATAGCTTAATGCACATTAACGGATGCATTACTCATGGAGCACTGCTGCAGAAGGAGATGCAGATGAAAATAATTTACCTCTGGTCCATTTAGACACAGCAGATTATGCAACAATAATAAAGGTAGGAGCAGACTGCAAAACATTGTTTGAAATGAGGATTTGTCAAACTGGGGATTTCAAACTGCTTTGAATCCAGACAATGCTAACCAGAAACTTCTTTTGTTTCTGCAGCAATTGCTGAGCATACAGGAAGAATTAAATAACAAAAAATCTGAACTGGAGCAAGCAAAGGAAGAGCAAACGCATACACAAGCGATGCTTAAAGTCCTGCAGGAACAGGTGAGTGATTTTGGCAGGAGAAAAATGCTGGTTTAGGCATGCTAAGGGGAAGGAAGGTGAAACCATTAGTTCTGAAAGTCTCATGGCCTCACCTCCAAAAGAGTCTGACCACAGAATATGCTGTGAGCAAGACATAACCTTTTGTGGCCTGTCTGTCTGCTCTGATTTGGCTAACAGAGTTTGAGAAAACAGAGTGAAAAGGGACCCTTACTTTATACTATCCAATATTGGATTTCATGTCTTGAGTAACATTTCGTCTTTTGTATTCTACATAGATAGAAGGGATAAGTGTTTTTGCCCTGAATTTGAAAAAAAAATTTGGGGGGAATTAAATATACCTGAACCAAAACAGCTCTTCCTTTTAAGATTAGTATTGAAAAAACCATTTTGGCATCTCCTGTGTAATTCAAGCAGGTATGAGACTTATAGTGGAATTATCATAATGATCATTGCACTTATTTAAGCAGTGAGAAGAAAATCTCTGTAAATCTGATTTTCCCACCTTCTTTGATACTAAGGTGTGCTATGAGAGAAGTATATTTGATACTATTGTTTTATAAGGATGGTAAGATGGATGGTTACACAGCAAAAAGCAAGTCTAGTCCTAAATCTGTAAATCTAGAGATGAAAGAGTGCATTGTGTGCAAGCACAGTGTGCACAAATACATGTTGTCTGTACAGACCATGGGGCTTGGTCACACTGAAGTTAAAAATCCCCATCTGTGCTGCACAGGCACAATCTCTGATTTGAGACCTTATTTTAACCCTTTCTATATAAACTTTCAGCTAAAATATTTGATGGCTTGGTTAAGTACCTGCACTTTAAGGTCTGTGGGATCTGAATTGCTTAGGTGGCAGAGATTCAAAATGCTGATGGTTCTTATATTCAAGATTTTTCATCTTGTATGTCTGAATATGTCTGCAGACAGATGTATACATTTAATGTACACATTAGGAAAAGTAAATTATGTTTTTTTCAGATTTTTTTAATGTTCATTATGAAAGCTGGTACATGGTTCCACATTTAACATTTATCTTTGAACGTATCTGATGACAAATATATTCTACAAACTAGTAATTTAGACTCTGGAAGCTTTTATATTCAGATACATATTCTTAGCACTTATGGTCACAGAGATAACCTAAACAAAAGCTGAGGCAAGACTGTAACACAGAAAATGCCATGAGGAAGAATGGATTTGGTAATGACAGAATCTTTATGAACACAGATTCCACCAGGTCTCGAGTTAATTGCACCTCATTTCCATTTTCACATGGCTTTCATGGCATTATGAAGTGCTTTTAAAAAAAGAAGAAAAAAGAAATTGCATGAAGTTATTTTACATCTTTGTAGCAATTATATGCTGCAAAAACATATAGGAAGATCTTGCAATGTGAGGCCCAGTAGGGACCACCAGGGCAGACTTCTGAATCTCTGCAGACTCTTCCTAATTGCAAATCAAATGTGCACTCATGCTAGGCAGACAGGCGAAACAGTAGCTAGAAGAAAGGCAGGGTGGATCTGCATTTCTCTTGAGAATTAGCTCTGAAACGTGCCTAAGGCCAAGACTGTAAGTAGCCAGAATTCCTAAGGAATGGTAGGCAGCCAGTGTGCTCCTCCAAGAACCCTGAATGAGTTCCAAAAGTTTCCAGAACAGCAGAAGCCCTAGCAGTAATGACCCCCACTTGCCAAGACTCACAGCTTTCCTTTACAAGCATCACAGCTTATCTGTGTGTTTTATCCACAATGGGTATTGAAAATCATCCAGCCGAGCCAAGTAAATAGAGCATTTCTTTCAAAAATAAATAGCACAGGACTTTATGACTTGACTTTATGGCTTGTTTTTGTGATAGGTTTGCTAAAAACTGCCTTTTCATCCGAAGCTGGCAGAGGGATCCTGCCCTGCCTCACTGAGGGTGTGTTTGCATGGGGAGGTGCAGCTGTGTCCGAGCATGGCTGCTCCAAACACCCACCCAGCCACATCCAGGCTGGAATGTCCTGCTGGGAGCGGTCCTGCTTGCTGGTGCACCATATTACATTGCCATAGTCAAAAGGCATCTAAATCAGATCCAGCATGTGGCCGGCAGCTCTGGTTGTCTGAGGGATTCACACCTGCTGGTTTGAGTCAGGCCTATCCCCCCCCACAGCGTCAAATTTATCAGACACTTCTGATAAATTCTGACTTGTCGACCCTTCTCCTTTCAGGCAGGCCCCTGGTCGTTACTGGCACTAGCTCTGTGTGTTGCCTCAGCACACTTTCCACTGCTAATGTCACACTTGCCCCTGACTTACCCTGGAATCAGACTAGGGAGCAAGGCAAGTCCTGTTTTTCCAATATTGTACTTTTTTCTGAGCTTCCTATTCCAACATTTCTCTATTTAGCATGTGAGAGAAGAATTTAATTTAAACATTAATTTAGAAAAAAAACCAATATTGGGGGAAAAAGGGACTTCACCCCTTTAGCCTGTGGGAATGCAGCTGCGCACTTTCTAACCTCAAGTTTTCCACCATTATCTCCACTGGTTCACTTCCACCTCTTCCTGCAGACGTCCTAGTCTTGGCATGGATGCATGCACATTCTCGCCTGAGCTCTGGCTCAGAGCATGGTGTGCAATAAAAGAGATGGAAAGGCTCAAGCATCCTCTCTGCATTATATTAACTGATGAAGCAGTGCCAGGGCAATAATGCTGGGAAACTGTGGTGGTGTGAAAGCCTGCAAGACCAAAGTAGGCTACAGGCTGAGCCCAGTCTCCCATCAAACCCACGTGTGGCTGATGGGGACGTGGCATGTCACCAGGAGAGCACATTGCCAAGGAGCCACTGTCACCAAGGGGTGAAAGCACTTTATCAGCCTGGAAAGGAAAGGCAAATCGTGAGTAATGAACAGCACTCCTCGAGCACTCAGGAGTTACTGGCATTAGCATGCAGAACAGTTTTACAAAACAAAGCATGCTCTCCTGACCTCATATTCAGATTAGTAACTCAGCTGAACCCAACAAGACTGCTCATATTGGGTGAATTTCTATAATGAAGAATTGCCAGAATAAGGAAAGAGCTCTTTTGGTCACACTGCAATGCATAAATACATTACATAAATACCTAATTCTGGTGCTTGGTTGGAAGTAGCCATCTCAGGTCATTCCTACCAGCTATCCTCACGGTGAGGTGGTTTCACTGGATGGTTATTTTTCCAAAGTAGAGAAAACATGTAGCATTCATTAGAAATGCACCACCCTGCTGTCAGTACAAATTGCAGACTTCTTGAGGCTTTTGAAAGATGAGCTTCAGTGAACTGAACCAGGAGACCTGATGATTTTGCAGTCCCCAGATATCCTTTGTGCTACTTTATCAGGAAGAGTTGCCCTCTTCGCTCTCCATCAGGACTGGTTTAGTGGCTTGAGCAGTAGTTCCTGAACTGGTGCAGTTCACAGCCCTGCATAATAAGGTACAAACAGATCATGGCCTGATGGCCTTAATAGTCAGATTGGAAACTGAAAAGCTGGGAGCTGAATCACACTCAGTTCGGCTGTTGCTGCCACACAGCAAAAATATGATGGAGGTAATCAACACCCCCAGGATGGTAGTCCACCAGCACTTCTAAGTCAGACACTAAACTACACATATTAGTGTTCTGTTTCACCAGGATTTTAGAACTGTTGCCAATCAGAGGAAACCTGTAGAAACAAGTTACATCAAACCCAGCTTCTTTGGCAAAAAAGAAGGAATTCAGAGGAAAGTTGTGTTTATTGTCCCCCATCCCCCCCCCATCCCCCTCTTCCACATGATATCTATTGTGAATTAAATTAGAATAAAAGCATGACTCTTCAGAGCTTTACCTAAAGAGCAAATGATTCTGTGAGTTTCATTTAAGTGTACAAACCTCTGTGGCTTATAGGCTCAGGAGAGCTGCGCTGTCTCCTCTTTGCTCTGTTTGCTCAATCACAGGATGAACGACAGAATATTTCACTGTGGCTTAAGATGTGAGCTAGGACTTTCCTTAAATCTCCTGAGAGTGATCTTTACAATTCCCAATGTAATCCTGGATTTTCCCCAAAAAGCTAATTCAGAGGGGGTAAAAAAAGTTTTTGTTCGGGTCATATATTTGCAGTGTCTCCTCAGTTCTTCCTGCCACTGCTTAAATAAAAGAGCTGTTCTTCACTTCCCCTCCTTTTCCATCATACCCAGGAGCCATGTCAGTTATTTAGATGCGTTGTCAGGAAGACAGTGTATAGTAGCACTTTGGCATCTTAGCTCAAAATATATCATTCAAAGGTAATCATTGGCAAAACACTATTTAGCTAGTGGCAACTAGAAAAAATTGTAAAGTTTAAATTAATAGCAACAACAATGGGAAATTAAATTGTTTATTATTCTTGAGAGAGAAATCTGTGCACCTTTTATGTCTTGAAACTACTTTCTAATCTTATTATTTAAAAAATAATGACCCAGTCTTATTATTTTTTTGCCAACCTATCAAGCCTTAAGTATGTTGGTTTCAAAACGGTTTGAGAAAAAACTCATTAGAATTATATGCTCCATCTGTTTTTCTCATTGGAAGCTTTAAAAAATGCTCCTTCAAATAAATCAAAGATAACTGTGTGAAATACTGAAGTAATGTGCTTGTTTTGTTCTGTTTTGGTTTTTTTCACTCTTTGCAGTTAAAAAGCGCCAAGGAATTAGCAGAAATCAATGGGCATGATGAATCTCAAGCAAATGTAGGTACATCTGTCTATGTATAGATTTAGTACACATATGTGTGTGGTCTGAAATTTACTATGGATGTCTTAAAGCTGATAGAATGGCTGAATGATTTGCACATCAGGTTTGAAGTGTCTGGTTTTTTTTCTTGAAGCCACAGGTTCAAATCCCAGCAAGATTCATTTGAGGTAGATAAATTGGGTTCCGTGCAATTTACTTTGTAGGATTTATTTGGATGAGACTTTAACAACCAATGTCCTACTTGCTATATGTGGGTGTTAAAGATACCATGGAAACGACTGCAAAAGAAATGCTTTTCCTTAGTGTCCTGTCCAGGATTATTCAAGCTACAAAGTTATACCATTTTTCTCTGTGGCTCTCACCTTGCAGCTGGGCAAGCCTGGCCATATTTCAGTTCTGAGTGAAGTGGTTCATATATGTGTATAATTTTGATGCAGTTAATTTGCACAAGAGGACGAAATTAATTCATTGAATCATTGTTTTGTCCAACAACATTAATGGACTCTTAAGGTCATGTTTTTTAAAACCTGCTGTCAAAGAAAAGAAAATGCTTCTGTTATTCCTTTAATGATTGCATCAAAACAACAATTTCCATAAGGGAGGAAGAGAAAATAAGAGGAAGTTTCCTGCTATGTTTGTCATCCAAACCATGCAGTCTTGTGCTTTGTCATAAACATATGAATATTAAAACCAATTATATACAATATCTTCCTCCTAGCCAAGAGAACTAGCAACAGTTTAAACACTAATATATTTTAACATCTATTTAGTCCATGTGTTGTCTAACAGCTCAGTCAGGAAAACAGTTCTATTTTAAACTTGAATGGAAGGCTCAAATTTTGTGAACTGCTTTGTGATAAGGAAATGTTGTCCTCGTTTTTTTAATCCTTTCCTAAATCTCATTCATTGTGATCCGTTTCCGCAGTGAAGTCGATAGAGCCTTGTAGCTCTCAGCATTTGGACAGGAGACATTCAATATTGTCTGATAGCTCCAGCAAATCTGCAGCTGCAGTCTGTCTGCACAGTGTCCCATTGCCCCTTTGAAAGATTCTGTTTGCAAACCAAAAATACATTAATCCAATGTTGATCTTGAACTACTCACATATGCTACCTAAAAACTTCTTATTGTGCAATAGCTGCTTGCAGGTTTCCCAAAGGAAATCCTAATCTAAATGTAAGGCTTAGAAACTCTCTAAAAGAACTTGCTTCCTCACCAAAAATGTAGATGAAACAATGTTTTGCAGTATTGAAATGTTTTAAAGGGAAATTACCTGAATGCTTCAACTTGTATCATTTCAGCTCATATGTAACCGAATTAACAGAAGTGCTTGAAAAGGTTTTTTTATATAATATAAAGGTTGAAATACCATTAAAAGGAAACATTTCAATTGTGCAAATAGAGTGTTTCAGTACATCATTCCAAGATATCTAAACTAAAATATTTCATAATCTTTGGTTAATAGTAAATTTTTCAAAATGTAAGATTTTGATCTAGTTTGTAATTGTACAAGTTCCTCAAATGCCTGAATTTTCCATAGTACGGAAAGTCTATTTTCTGCCCCTCTTTTCCAGGAGCTCTTCCCAAACTGATCTCATAGGAATATATGACTCTTAAGAAAAGAAGTCAATACCTAGATTAACGGCAAAGAGGGAAACCAGATAGTTACAATTATTGAGTCACAGTCACAGCCATGTATTCAACATTAATACCCCCATGAAATCAGAGAAAGCACAGCAGTACAAATGGAAAGAGAAAAATAGAGGAAAATAACTGGTGTTAAAACATTTGCTACGATAACGAACTTTGTAAAATGGAAGCTGAAGTGCCTTTTAAACAATTGTAATTTATATGAAATATGTAGCACTCAGGTGTTGTGCCTTGCAGGTTGTCTCCACATATATTCTCAGCAGACTCTGTGGGTTTTGCCCCTGGCCACTGTGCAAATCAGGGATGATCAAAGGCTTGGTGGCTCCTACGTGGTTCTTAGTGAACTGTGATGCATATAATTGGATTAGGACATATTTGTTACAGTTGACAGGTTGAATTCAGCAAATGAAATACCTCTACATGCTGAGCAATAGTGGGAGGTGTTGGTAAGGAAAAATGGCAACGTATGCCTGTGCACTGAACATACAATCTTATCTTCACACTGTGGCATATTTAGATTACCTACTCTGCAGAAAATCAGGCTCCTAGAGAGGACAGAAGAAACTTTAGGCACAGTGCGTACACATCAAGAAAGCCTTACTGTAATCTTAAAAAGATTACTCTCTTCACTCAGGATTTCTCCTGATGGCGCTAGTCTGCATCATCTTTTACATTAGAAAATGGTGTTATTTAAAATAAAACATGGATATTTTTCTTAGCAAAAGCAGATACATATGAAAATGTATACTTAGACCTATCCTGGTGTGTCTTCTACATACCCATTATATGAGACCATCGTGAAAGGGAGAAAAGGATCTGGACACCTTTGGAAAAACTTCCCCCCTGAAGTAATTTATAGGTGCTCAACCAACAAATTGACCTTAATTTTCTTCTCTTGTTTTTGCAGGATAATAAACTAAGTTGTCTAAGAGACTGAAGCAATTGCAATGTCACATTCCCTGCATGGCAGTTCACACACAAATCTGTGGGGGTGGGGGAAACCAAAATTTTAGTGTATTGCCAGTACATCTGTTATTTCCAGAAAGCAAAACCATCTTACAAGGCTCTGTACAGAGTCATAAGGGTGTTTCATGAGTGATTTGCCAGGTGCATGCAGTACTATTTGTTACGGCTGTTGACATTTCCCAGGTATACTCTGTGTCAGGAAAGGCCAAATGTCGGGCTCAGGCAGTACACAGAGCCCGAGATCCTGGGCTGGCATTAACAGAGACTTCAACAGCCAGCACTGCCAGAGGTGCTGTCATTGAGTGCTCATTTCCATCAGTCCTGTGCTTAGGAAGAGATCAGTCTTTGCTTCTAATCTGAACCCTTCTCATTTCCTCTTCATTGTTGCATGTAATGATATTTCATTCACATCTCTGTCTTAACTGAAGTGAAAATAATGACCAATGGACAATCATAATTTCAGATATAATCCTCTTCAAAGATATTCCCATACTCTTGGGACCTGAATACTCCCAACATGAAAAAAATAATCTTGCTTGGGAGCTGTGCTTGAGTAGAGACCATTTTGCAAACTGAAAATTCTAATCACGTTTCGTGACTAACTCTACAAAGACAATTTATTCTTCTACTGTTTCTGTAAGTTCAGTGGCTTTCTGTGAGGCTGCTAGTACGTAAATTAATTCTGTGTTTTGATCAAAGATCTCCTTTTGCTCACCGCTGAATTCAGTATAGATATGGCACTGCATGCAAATACAGTGAATACATCCCCAGTCTGGGGGTCAGAAGGTTAACTTCCATGGTATCCCTCTGCTGTAAATGGAGAAAGGAAGATTTTTTTCTTATACAAGTCTCATTTTAGAAGTACTAAGTGATCTTCCAGGAGTTTGTTGCTCTCCCTTGTCAGCTGTCTGCCTTCCTTAGATGGCTGCTGTGAATAACTCCTACCTTTTGTAAAAATGCTGTAAAATGGTAATCAAGAGTATCAGTTTGCCACATTCAGACCAAAGCAAGACAAGGGTCATGGTCACAGAAGCATTTTGAATGCCCAGATTGCAATTGCGTAGCGAAATCCTGACACTGTTGAAGTCACTAAAGAAATCCCCATCAGGTAAAAAGTCAGAATTTCACCAAAAGACTTTTAGGGTTACCTCATTATCACCAAGACATAATAAAATTATTATTTTTAAGAGAGTGAAACTGATTTCACCACAAGGTTTTCTCAACCAGCTTTTTGTTCCGTTGGAGTTTCATTATTTGAACAAAGTACTGACTTTGACCGCATTCGTCTGTCTGCCTTCAGCTAGTGTCTCCTGCAGTTTAGACACAATGTTCTGTGGGTTTTTCTCCAGACATAAAATCAATAATATTAAGTAGGGATGCATTTTTCCATTTGAATGCTTGAAGCTGTTGTCAGCGCATTTCTCGAGTTCAACCAAGCATCTTACATTTAATGTTGATTCTTCCTTTAATTCTTATCTTTTGTACCTGCTTTTGAAGCAGTTAACAGATGACCCCTGACTCTGAGTAGGGGCTTTATTTCACTGCATTTCTCACTTTATACTACACTGAAAGTGATGATTTTCCTAACTACACTGTAGGTTTCTCTTTTCACAGAGTAGGTTAATCACTGATGATCTTCATCAAAGAAAATATGGTTTTTAAGTGAGGCTTACTGTTGCAACAAGTCAGGCAAAGATTTAAAAAGCTAACCCCCTTCAGTTTTTGGAAAAGTCTGTAATTCTATCAAACTCAGAGGTCAGTTCTTGTACTTCACTATGCAAAGCTTTAATTTAGGCACTGAAAGGTGCTTGCTGCAGATGTCCCATATTAGTGTATGTGTTAGTACACACGGGACATTTGATGTGGCTGCTCCACGTAGTGTGGCAGCATCACATTGAGCCAGGTGAGATGGAAAGGGCCCTGAACACAGGGAGACGAGTAGGAGCTAGAAGACTGCAAAATCATCGCAGTAGTTTGGGAGTGTGGGACAAAAGTTGGTCATCTTTAGTGATGAAGATCCCAAGTGATTGCTGATTCTTCTGCTTCGCTTCCTTATGCATGCAACAGCCACTTTCCGGTAATCCCACTCTTCAAAAGGCTTGCTCTTCCCAGAACAGCACAGGCTTGCAATAAAAAAAAAGTGCTCAACATGACTTATATAAGAGCAATTTGAGTCTAAAATTACAGGCTGGAAAACCCAAGTGCAGGCCTTGCACATGTTAGGAATTGTGTGTTTCTTTCCTATCTGAGCTTCCCAGGTTTGTAAACTGTGAACCTTTGCCTCAGCAAACTGATGTTAGCCACTGAGTACCTTCCTTGGCTCCCCCCGATGGAGTGTTCTGGCCTTGCAGCAGGCATTTCTGGAGCACATGGGCGCAATTGGGCACTGCAGAAACTGAGGCGAGGGCCCCTGGCTGCATTAGAGAATAAAGAAAGGGTTCTGGTGGCCTCTCCATACCTGTGAGCTCAAGCGCTCCATACCCATGACATTCCCAGCAGGGAATGCCAAAAGTTGGGGTTTGTCTCTCTGCCCTACCTGAGAAGAAAAGGGCACAGACTATGGGCACCCTCCAGCCCCTTTTGTTGTAGCTGCTGCCCTCTGCAAGCGTATAAAGAGAGCAAGCAGGAATAATGGGCAGTGCATGGATGAGGATAACTCCTTGAGAAGAGAGAAGTGGGGTTCAGTTTCTCATCATGGGTGTGTTGTGTCAGTAGGAGAAGGTGCAAGGACCCTTACCCTGATTGGATTGGAGCCATCAGGGGGGCTTTAGAGAGACACATTTGCTGTCTGTATTCAGGTTCTTCTGTTCTGGTGGGGCCAGCACCAAGGCATGAGGAATGGCTGTGCCTCTTTCCACTCCCTATCTTCTCCATTCCAGACATATATTTGTAGCCCTTCCATCACTCATTTCTTCTCATTTCCTTCAATTTACAGCACATGGAGCACGATAGATTCAAGCAGGTCTGACCGTTTGCAGATCAGCAGCTTTCCTACTTACTGAGACAGGCATGAGGAATCACCACCTCCTGAATTCAATACCACGAGGCCTGAAAAGTAGCAGGTGTTTAACAGGCTGTTTAGGATATTATCAAAGAGCCCACTCAGCCCTCAGAAGTTCTTATACTCTGGTAGATCAGGTCTCCCTTTGCCACCCCAGCCCCAGTTTGCCATTTCAGAAGACAGCAAGAGTTTCATTAGCATGGTACAGATGCCTCTGCTGGCTAAATCACAGTCTCTGAGATTCCAGCCATGATTGAACCCTCCAGGGAGCAAACGGAGAGCAGACCAAGGTATATTCTGACACAGAATGTGCTGCCTGAAGTGGATCTGGGCTGTAGCAATAACCCCTTTGTTAATGTGCAGCAAGAAATCACACCACTTCCCTTGTCCCTAATTAAGAGTGTCAGAGCGACTTGGCTTTTGATTGCAGTGAATTCTGATCATCCGAGGGAGGAGAAAGAGAACTCTGAGACACAATGATAAAACCCATTCAGCCACCCACTCAGCAAATCACAAAAGTTTTTTTACTTTAAATTTCATATGAGCACCACAGGGAGACAGATCTTCAATGCCCAGAGCTACCTGACATTTTAATAATATCTGATCATTATGTGGAGCCTTTCATCCCAAAGCATTTTCCCCGAGTATTTATACTGCACACGCATACAGGAGTCATCCTGTCATTTTGAGTGAGGAATAACATTCAGCCTTATACATATGCAGCTGTGTGCTTAACCCACACAGTGTGCAAGGCAGATTGGCTTGTCAGAGCACTCAGGCTCCCCCACAAGCACCTGAAGGATGACGGGCCACCTCTGCTCCAGCCACAAGCCTACTACTGCAGTCCTGGGAGTTGTACACCACACTCGTGCTCCTTCCAACCAGCTTTCAAGGAATAGACAGGAAAAAATATGACAGAAGCGAGAAAGGAACTTCAATATTCCCAAGAGCCACTCTTCATAGAATGGTTTTCATTGGAAAGGGCTTTAAAGATCATCGAGTTCCAATCCCCTGCCATGGGCAGAGACACCTTTCACTAGACTAGATTGCTCAAAGCCCCATCCAGACTGGCCTGGTACATTTCCAGGGATGGGGCATCCACAGCTTCTCTGGGCAACCTACACCAGTGTCTCACCACCCTCACAGAAAAGGAAGAAAAGGAAGAAAAATTTCTTCCTTGAATCTGATCTAAACCTGCCCTCTCGGTGTAAAGTCATTCCTCCTTGTCCTATTCCAACATGGCCTTGTGAAAACTCCCTCTCCAGTTCTTTTTTAGCCCCCTTTATGTATGTGAAGATACTCTAAGGTCTCTCCAGAACCTTCTCTTCTCCAGGCTGAGCAACCCCAACTGTCCTGTCCTCACAGAGGAGTTGCTCCGGCCATCTGATCATCTTCATAATGCCCATCTGACATTGCTCCAACAGGTCCATGTCCTTCCTATGCTGGCAGCCCCAGGGCTGGATGCAGCACTGCAGGTGGGGTTTCACCAGAGCAGGGCCGAGGGGCAGAATCTCCTCCCTCGTCCTGCGCTGCTTTTGATGTAGCCCAGGACACATTTGGCTTTCTGGGCTGCAAGTGCACACTGCTAGATCATGGTGAGCTTCTCATCAAGCAATATTCCCAAGTCCTTCTAAGGAACCTCAGATAGAGTTTGTCATCCTGATCAAGACACACTCCAAAGGAACAAGAGCTCCAAAGTGTTTAAGTACTTTTTGCATACTCAGATGTGGAGATTACTAAAGTTAATATCTTTCAAATACAAACCCATGAAGAAAACCATTCACTCTTATAAAGCATTTAAGGTTGGTTTTCCCTGCCTGTTACTTCTTTTCATTTCAACAGACATTTTCAAGACTTCTACAAGTCCCAGAAGGGAAACAAAGAGCCTTTTTTTTCTCTAACTTTGACTGTTCTTTTGAAAGTGCATCATTCTATAAGAGATTGCAAGAGCAATATTTGTGCTAAAGACCATTTCAAAGGGTTTTCACAAATTATTAGTCTCAAGAAAACATGAAGTGTCTCCTCCTACAATTACTTCAGCAGAGCTGGTGGGCAAGTGATGGTTTCATTCAGCCAGCCATTTGTTTTCTGCAATTCCCTAAAACAAAGTGTGCAAAATGACAATTACCTTTTATCTTGCAAAGCAACCACCTCACATCACATAAAACATCTGTGTTAAATCATCAGGAACCTATACATAAATCCAGCTTTAGAAAATGAAGCAACCTGATCATACTTTTGAAAATGATCATGAAGTAACTTTCATATTAGTCATCTGTATTTTGCATATGTACATTCCCATAAAATAAATGTTCTCAAATACAATGAAAAAAATATAAAGAGATTGTTTCAATGAGAAAAGCATTCTCAGGTTATTGCTAGTTGCCTAAACTCAGCGGGTGAAAGTTATCATAGTAAAAGCTTTGTAATGAAAAAGTTGAAAGCATCTCTCTGGCAAATGGATCAGAAAAATAGGATGTCAAGAGCACCATAATACAATTAATCTTCACTCCTGAAAATGCTTCTATTATGTAGGATAAATCAGACAAGCAAACCTTAGATCCATCCATCTGAAGTTTTTCATTCA
Source organism: Monarcha castaneiventris obscurior (assembly GCA_026261815.1). Lineage (NCBI taxonomy): Eukaryota > Metazoa > Chordata > Aves > Passeriformes > Monarchidae > Monarcha > Monarcha castaneiventris. The sequence goes on along the minus strand of JAMPIT010000510.1, from coordinate 11,084,464 downwards.
CAAGGTCTTATATTCACAGTTGTAATTTTTCTACATTGTTGTTAGTATAATTTTAATGCCAGATAATTTTTCAAGTTGTCAACTGTTTGTTTGCGCACTCTTAAATTTACAATAATGGTAAATTCTATATTAGTGTATTTTAAAAGTAAATTTCTGTCAGTGTCCTTCAAACGTATTTACAATGTGCTGTTGCTGACAAAACTGACACTGGCTTCTTGCATAGAACAAAACAAGTTACCCGGTTTAGGCTTGATTTGAATGAAAAGATGACACCTGGTGTCTATCATTTCTAATGATAGACCAGTTGTATTCACCAGCAGTGCAGCATATGGCAAATATGTCCTTGTGCATCACTAGGTAGATAGTAGAAGGAGAAGGCTCTTGTAAGACCCTGGAAAAAAAAAACCACTGAAAAGCAAAGGCTCTTTTAAATGAATTTTAGACCTGGTGCTAGCTCTAACAGTGGCACTAGCTACTTGTGAGAGCTCTGTTTTTGAGGTTGAATGCCTCATTCCTTGCCTTATTCTTTTCATATGTGATGCAACATGGCAGATTTTTACTGTAAACTAAGTTATCCCAGTACAAATAGAAAAGGCCAAGAAACCTCTCTGCATATAGACAGTGTATCACAAGGCCTTTTAACTTAGTGCTAGCCACTTTACTAAAATCAGTTCTTAGGCTGTGAGGAGCCAGGACCATGTAAAAGATAAGCTTTCTATGAAGTAGTTAAATCACTAGCACAAGGTAATTAATTTGAAACAACAAAAGAATTATATTAATCAAAAATTATGAGCAATTTTCTAGTCACAGTATTTTTAGAAGAGTAGTCAGCAGAGTCAGAAACAGTCACTGAAGAGGACAGGCTGAGAGAAGAGCTATGTAACACACATGATGTTTATTTAAGCTAGGACAATTTTAAGTTACTTTCAGAGTTCAGACACTCAACCAAATTTTTTTATATCATATCACAACACAGTGTGTAGCCTGTGAAGGGGAATAAGCCCTGGTAAAGAAAGAAGTAGAGACATTTGGCCCAAACTAAGTATTGCTGCTTTTGGGACACGATGAATCCTGTGGCCTGACAGAGACAAGGTGCTCATAGCTCCATGGAATCAACCTGCAGCTACACTGAGCACATATTCCTCACAGTCATGTGGAAGAACACGTGTACAACACATGCATCGCATGCATCCATCTATATACACTTGGCCAGCCACACAGATCAACACAAACTCAGCACTCATAAACATGAACAGTACTGAGGTACAAAAACAGCCCTTTCTGGCTGATCAGGGTAAAGGTCCATTCGTGGGACATACATATGCAGACTTGCACCTATACACAATGTGAATCCCTCCAGAAATTGGACTGCCATCATTTAGCCATTCCCCAGGCTCCATGGTGTCCCTAGTCGGTGGCTTGGACCCCCCAGGTCTCTCTAACTGCAGCACCCCAGGCTCTCTGATTGCTGACCCCACTCCAGCTTCTCTGCTCAGACCCCCTCACAGCCCCCCCATGCACACAGAGCAGAGAGTCCCTCACCCAGGAAGAGAGAAGTTGAGTTTATTTGGTGTTATACAGATGTACTGACCAGCAACCTGTTCACATGCAACCACTCCCTTTTATCCCCTCCTAAATTGCCATGATCCCTCCCTTTCCCTGCCTTTTCTTTCCCTGCTAAGGACACTCAACTAAGTTTTGTACAATCCCATGATGCTCTGCTCCTACATCCCATAACAAGTCCTGTATTCCTACAGGCAATGCTCTCTCAGGCTGTAGGATGTTTCAGAGAGGTGGACTGATGTTCACAGGTGCCACGTTAGACCCCTGGGGATGATGCTTTCCTGTGACAGCCCTGGGAGCAGCTGGGTCAGGGGACTCTGCTTTCTCTGATTAGATTATCACATCTTCCCCATTTGTAATGGTGCCTCTGTACTCCTTTCTGCTTGTGAAAATAAGTCTTCAATCACAAGTATCACAAGGATGCAGCAAGTGATGGTGGTTGGAAAATCCCATCTGCAGGGCATGGAGGCAACCCTCTGTTGATAAGGGTGCAGGACTGGGATGTTGCAGAGAAACTGCTGAGCCATTGGACCTTTTTGTTGCACATCCATGTGCTCTGCCACTGCAGCTGATCCTGCTCTGAGCAAAAGGTTGGACTAGAGATGTCCCAAGGTCATCTGCATGATTTTGTGATGCCATGATCATCTGAGTCACAATCACTGCCTATGAGTGTACTCATTCGTTGCCACATTTGCAAGGAAATTTGATTTAAGTTAAATTTAAGTAAGCTCTTTCACTGTAGTTTAGCTCAATTTGGATTGAATAATTTTGAATTCACCGTGGATAACAACAAAGACAAGGACAGTAGCCCATTCTCAACTGACAGCCATGCTAAGCTGTCAGAAGTTGTCCTGTACCTCAACCTTGCATGTCCCCATAAATTTAAGATGCCTGACTTGATGTGCATTGAAACTATTGCAAGAATTGCGTTCACTTGATTGGAAATTGAATTATGCTCCACTCAGGTTAAAAGTGCAAGATTAAATTTTCAAATGTAGTTCTGAAGTACGTTTAAAGAAAGACTAGCAAAGCAAACCCATCTATACCAGACTTTAGGAGGTTCACAGATAAATGCAAATAAATTAAATACATACAGTTTCCACCAGAGTTTGCAGACCAGTTTCCACCCAAGTTTGCAGTTACATCTGCCTGGTCCTGAATAAGCAGTTTGGGCAAACTCACCTGAAGTCCAAGCCCAGTTCTGTGGGCTCAGAGCAGGCACACGTGTGCCTTTCAATACCTTATACGCTGCAGATTTGGTATCATGTGTGCATGGCTCTTTCTTCTATCAGAATTTTAAAATTACCTTTTATTTCCAAGCTTACAGCATCTCTCTGGCCTGCTGTTAATAGCCTGCAAGAGTTTTGCTTATGTTTCAGATATACAGTTTTTTCTCCTCCTACTCATTTTCTCGCGTAAATCCCCTGGCTGATGAGAAAGTGTGGTGTATCCCTTACATCTAACAACATTCAGCAGTTGCTCTGTCATATGCACACAGTGACAAACATCAAGTCTTTCCTTATTCTGCCGCTGGTTTAATGCCTCAGACAATTGGCTTTGTGCATAGAGTAAAAATGCAAACTTTTCCAGAGGCTGGTAGGTTTATGAGATATCTACTGGGTGTTTCAGAAGACACAATATTATTTTTATCCCGCCACCACACAATCCTCCAGAATTCCATAAAATACAACAAAGAAAATGAGGTCGCTGAAGACAGTATGCAAGCAGTCATCATTCCCCCTAGATTCAAAGATAATTATCAAACACTTGGATTACTCAGAGTGTGGAGGGAATATTTCATTCCTTTGGATATCATTACATCCTGGTCACATGTCAGGTATCTTCAATGTCACATCCATTAAATCCTGTATTCTGCCTTTCAAAGCAGAGTCCTGAACAGATGGCCTAGAACTGCACTCTGGCAGGAGGAGTTTCCAGGTAGGGCAGCTACTGTGCAAGCCCCGTTCAACTCTTGCTCAGTGTTATGGAGAATATCAAGTCCTCACTCCCCCCATTTTTAGGGATGCTGGCTAGCAAACGTTTGCAGACAAGAACAAATATTTTATACTGTCTGCCTTTTTTACACTAGTTCAAGACTGACTTGAAGAGGATTAATGCTATCCAGATTGAGAAGTTTTTAATATCTTACTTTGCCATAGGGAAAAAAAGAAACCAATAAAGGAGACAAAGACCCAAGTCATCCAGCCTAAATATCTGGAGCTTTCTGATCTGCTAGAGCCCTGGAGTGCAGAGCTAGGCCTTCGTTCATACAGGATCTGTGATTATATTCTGTAGAAAGTCACCACATCTCTTCTACTCTTCAGGAGCTCTGTCTCTCTCTCTGCAAGTGCATTTCTCTCAGGAGTCACTCTCTCATTTGCCATGTCTCCAGTGTTGGACCCAGCTGTTCTCTGGACAGTGAGACCAGGCACCTTTTGGAGCATGGCATATATTTGCTCATGCCACTTCCAAAAGAATTTTCTTACAAAAAAAGCCAAGATACTCAAGTGAATGATGCAAACCAAACTTCTCTCCCACCTTACAGGCAGGCTTTATACATCCCTGTGCAAAACTGCCATGTATGACTCTCACAGCTATCGGCTCTGCGTCAAGAGAGGTGTCAGAGATCTGGTTGTGGAAATTGAAGTTGATGGGATAAAATTGTTATTTGCTGTCCTCTGTTTCATCCAGCAAGTTCTCCTGAACTGAAAGTTTTCCAGGAAGACTCTCTGTCTGTTTCTCTCTTCCTGGTTCAAATGCAGGAGCCCTGAATCAAAAATGCTGGTCCCAAGAGGTATCTGCAGAACCATAGGGTTTTCAATCCCATGAGGGAAATTCACATCTTTTCATCATCTGCTGATGGATGAAAGTGTCATTTGCAAGAAAAAGCTCTAAACTGGCAATGGTGAGAGCATCACACAAAATGGTTGCATTCACACTGAGAAGCTCTGGACTTATTGTCAAATTGTCCACATTTTCCAATACCTGACATGATTAGTGAATAATGAATAGGACCATGTCCCTAATGATCTCCAGGTGTGATTTAACCTGGATTAAGCCTTTCACATGCTGCATTTAGTTCTTGCAAGGTCATTTAATTTCTAATAAGTAGCAGTTTGCACATGCTCAACTGTGTTCTTGTCCTTTAATGCAGTAACTGACAGATGGTAGCAAAATATTCCTTTTATAATGAAACCTGCTGAAGGAGACTGCTTAGGGCCTCGGAAAATATAATTTGCCAAATAAAGAATGGTCTCCAGGAAAGAAAGGAAATACTGTAATGTAGTATATATTAAATAATTTTCCTCAGGCATCTGGTGATCAGTAGCTGTTTCTCATGTCAGAGAGGTGACCTAACTGGTTTTTTTCCAATTATTTATTGCCTCATTCACCTTTGTACTCTTAAAAGTCTTGTTTCTGCAGGTTGACATAACTAGTGCCTCTAAAAAGTGTAAATTAACTGCATAAGGATTCGTTGTAGAGGCCTCATAGGTACCAGATTTGTATCTGCAGTATGTTGTCAGATTCTTAAGGTTTTCACTTACGCTATAATTAGCCTAGTTTCTGGGTGAATTTCACACCCATTTTTTAGACCCAATTATGCCATTTCTCTTAAACCACTATTAATTCCTAGCAGCATTGCTACTGAGTTCTGATCTGCTGTATGTGACTATGCACACCCTGTATTTTCTCATGGCCTGTGCAAACTTCTTTTGGCAGCGGAACACATCAGAGTGGTCTAATTTATCATCTTCTGTGAGGCAGGTAGTTTTGGATGGCAGAAACCTCTCCTTTTCAAGCCTCCAAGAGCCTGCAACTTTCTTCTAAAGCCAGGGGTTTGATGAGTATCTATCTTTGCCACTCGTTTCCTCAGGCTTCCCCATAAATTTTTTTTTACTCTTTTATCCTCTGTACCGACAAACAGCTAAGGAAGACTTGATGTGACTTCCTTTAGCATCCATTTACACTGTCCTATAAATCATACAAAACGTTCTGCACAGGCTGAAATCTAGGCATTAAATGAGAATCCATCTGTTCGTTGCTCCCAATAGGATTATAGTTTCTTTCCCTGCATCACTGCTTGACAAAACTTCTAATCCCACCTGAAACTGCAAGTGTACTGTGTTTGGGGCCTGTTATATCAAATGCACATCTCTCTGCTCTCTCCTTTCCCTCTCAGGAATTGCTATTTTTAGACAGATTTTCTATCTCTGATGAAGTCAAAGTTACATCTTAACCTATACAAGCTCTGGTGGCATATGCTGCTCTGCTTTTCTGCTGCACTATCATGAAATCTGTCATCCAGCTCTCTTCTGGTCTGTAACCCCCTTGTCATTACTGCCCTCTTGGAGCATGTAAACACCTCTCTTATTTCAGTTTCTTACCTGGGTTTCCTTTCACCATTTTTGGATGTCATGGCCAGCAGTAGATCAGAATTTGCATTAGCCTTTGGCTCTGTCAGGAGGGGAATCAACAGTGCTGGACAATTTAGAGCATGCTGCTGCTGCTGTAATGTGCCCTGTGCATTACAGCACTACAGGAGTGTTAGTGTCAAGGTGATGTAGCTGCCAGAGCACCCAGGAACACCATTGTTTTAAGAGGGGATCACTGCCAACTCTTGAACTGCAGACTCCCTAAACTAAAATGCACAACTAAAAAGTTATTTCATTTCTACTGACTAAAAAGGCTGATGAAAGAGGATGATATGTGCACAACTACACATAGATCTCTGGCCAGGAGGAATGCCTCAGCTGGCTATTACAACTGCAACAAACCCCAGATGACCCAATGGACCTCACCCCTCCTTCAGTGTGGGCCAGGGTCTGTCAGAGCCCCTTGTTGCTGGGGACTAAGGACGCACATCTGCCTGTGTGTCACCCATGTGCACATGGAGTTCCTTATCTGACACATGGCAACTTGTTCTTCTTTGAGACGTGAAGGAAGAGTTGAAGCCACGATGCCTCTGAGCCATCAGGCGCTGCCTATCTGGCAGCTGCCCCTTGCAGTAAGCCTATAAAGAGCACAGACGATGTCACTGGGGGTTTTTGGGTTATGTTGTTTGTTGTTTCTTTTCCTTTTTCAATTGAGAATGAGGAAGCGTGTGACTCTTTTTACAAATCTCACAGACTGTGAAGCCTTTAGTCATCCATAAAGAGGCACATTTGACATATTTTGGAGTTCATGCCTTTTTTAGCGTGAATTATTCACACATTCGGAAATGCCTTAGAGCAACCCAAGCCCAGTGTCCCTCTTTTACTGCCAAAAATTCTTGCCAAAAATTTTGGAGCAAGGCACCACACCATGGGTATGTCCATGTCCTAAATGAACCACACCATTATACCAAATAGTACACATCTGCTTGCATTTAAGGCTGCCCAGTCCCACACAACATCCAGCAGCTTACCTTGACTCCCTCAAGGGAGAGCTCCCTCAAGAGCACCATTCCTTCACAGTCCCACCTCACGCCGTCATACCTCCAGTGCCATGCTCTCTGCCTCCGAGGTTTTGCATGGAGCTGCTGAGCATTTTGCAGAGCAGATGCAGCAGTGTGAGTCACTGCCTCACCGAGGAGCGAGGTATTGCACATTGGCTGCTCCATGGAAACGGCCCATGGATATGCTTGAACATTGTGCAATACACTCTAAGGCTACTTGCATGCTTTGGAAATAACGTATTTACTTCACATATTCCCAGTCACACAACTGCCTGGGTACTTCTGATGGAGCATCTGCTATGTGATCTCATGGATGAAATTTAGGCGGTTCAGGCCACCTGGTTCCAGAAAAAAAGAGCTCCGAGTAGGAGCCTTGACTTGTTTGCCCTTCAGGTTGGTGCTCTTTCAGTCCTTAAAACAAGGAAGCTTTATGCAAACCACCTGCTAGGAATGGTCTTCCTGAAATGTGCCAACGCCCAAAACACACCTGAGAATTATTTTGGATGGGCCAATGCCATGCCAGGTACTGGCTGAAAAGTGTAACAGGGCAGAGGGTTGTGTTCTAGTAGCTAGAAATGTTGTTAGTGACTGCTGAATTTACTCTTATGGGTGTAGCTGAATGTTTCCATCCATGTTCCCTGGAGGCAGTCTTGGTTTACAACTTTAATAGCTACAAAATGTGAGTTTTCTGACCATCCCCACACTTTATGGCACAATCTCTCCAGCTGTTATAATGAAGAAGCACTAGCAACAAAGTTATTACTTACTCCACAAGCAAAATTTCTCTTCTTGGCAGTACTTGGCATAAAGGTAGTTCAAAATGTGTCTTAATATTCTGCAAAACAATCAATTATTTATAATTGTCTTGTCTTTAGATGTGAATTAAAGTAATGATTTTTTTATAGAGTTGAAAGGAAGCAGACAAGTTTAATTGAGGTAAATGAAATCTACATGACCACCTGTTTGTTTTTTTTAAACTTTATAGGAAATCAATGTATTGACAGTAGCGTTGGTCAACCAGGACAGAGAAAAAAACTCAGAGAAACGAAGCCCAGGTCTAAAATCAGAGAAAGAGGCACTATTAATAGGTAAGATAACTCCAAAAAGATTTTTGAGAACAAAATGCCTTCTAACTGGTTTCTGTTTTGCATATGTGTTTACACACATCTTTGTGCTAATACAAGTAAAAAAGAAAAAAATATACTTTTTTTGTTTCATCTGTATTCAGAATGGCTTTGAGTAAGAAAAATCCTAAAATACAAATGAATTTTGCCTTTCTGAAAAATTCTGCAGTTTAATGAAAGTACTTCAGGTATGAAGATAATTGCAGGATGTGCATTTGTACTTGAAGTATGAATGTATGGTGACTTTATTTACATCAAGATTTTAGCAGGTCAGAGTTGTATAGCTTGTTATACAATTATTAGACAAAGTGGTGAAGGAGAAGGGCATGGAAATAATATTAGTAAACTACCTAGCAAAAAATATGTATACTGCATGTATTAAGCAAGCCAGATTTATGCTTTTGACATTAGGTGAGGGAATTAGCAATATGAATATTTATAAAGAATACTACAAGGACTGTCATATCCTTTACCTAGAATAAAATCTTTAAAATAAACTCTTAAAGAGTGCCTAAAGCTAAAGCTTATAGGCAGTGGGCCAGCTAGCTGGTATCAGGAATTTAGCCACACAGAACTGGCTGTACCCATGCTACCCTTGGAGGGAGCGTGCCCCATTCACACCCGTGCATATTTTGCATTTGGTTTCAGTGGGGCAGGTTTGCACAACGCATGGAGGCCCACAATTCCAAAGTGCACCCTGTGGCATGGCAACAGAAATGCTGACCTGAAACAACAGGCTTAATTTTTTTTGGTTTGGTCTTTTCACAAATCAGTAGCATCCTGTGAAGTGATAGTCCCAAAACTACCCTAATTTGTTTAAATGCAAATCATTTTCATCACTGAGGCATCAGGAAAATAGCTGGTTTATTGCTGAGGCACAGATTCAGCAATTCTCACGTTCAGTTAGACCAAAGAGGTCATTTAAAAGTGAAGAATGTGTTTAAATGTTTAAAGTGCTTAGGACACAAACTCCCAGTGACTAGTGAGAAGCAAAACAGTGGAATGTGCAGAAATGTGTGACTGGATTGAATTCTGCTTGTTATAATAAAATCTGGAACTGTTAATTGCAGGGTCCAGTACTTGATCTGTTCAAAGTTCATTCTGTGAGAAGGACAGCAAGCATGGAATTTTAAGAACAGAATAACAAACTTTTTTTCTAGGTCACTCACTATTTGACTGTAACAAACAGTGGCAGTGTCCCAAAGTGGGTCCTGTACATCTGCTGTTCAGTGGCACACTCAGATAAATGGAGTAATCTCATTTCAGATATTACTGGTCATAATACCCCCACAACAGACTCACTGTATCAGTTCAAAGATAAAAGATTCCTCAAGATGGATTTCATGTTATCTCTTCCTCTGAGGCATGATCAGGTGTGGCAAGGGTAAAAAGGGCCTTGCTTCCATCCATTCACTAAGGTTTTCTGTATTTTAAAAATACAATGTTGTCTAAGAGGAAAAGAGCATAAAAGAAAAAAAATTACGAAAAAGTTATCATGGAAGTCCAGTCAATAGCTACAAAACATTGACAAATTACTTACTATTTACATTATATGAATGTCCTGAATTGAAAAGCCTTGGGAACCTTCACGTAACAGATGCAATGACACTGGTAAAATGTGATTTGATGACCGGATTTCCAGTCATCTCATCTAAGTGTGATGGTCTTGGCTTTTGCTTCTAAAGCTCTTGTGTGGTTGCTTGTAGTCACCCACTGATGCCTTAGGTTTTAACTTTTATATTTTTTAAATCCTGAACTGCCTAGTGTGTTACTCTGAATTTTTGTGTGGCCTGTTAGCTACTGTTCTCACATGCTGGTTAGACATAACAAAGCCTCTCTAGGTTTGCTCTCCAAGATTGTCCCAGGCCCAAAATGTGTAAACTAAAGCCTTGAGAGGAGGGGCAAACTTAGGGTAATTACATCATTGACTGAAGTTATAATTGGAGAATTAACCTTGATATGCAAATGGACCAAACATATAAAAGTGTGAAGAACTCGTGACCCAGGGTCCATCTTGGGTGTAGCCTTTTGACTGCCCAGGGTGTACCTCTGAAGGCCCTTCAAATAAATAGCTACCTTTATTCTCTTATTTTTGTCTAGCCTCTGTTTTTTAGGTGGCCACCTCAAGGCATTACCACAGCACAAAGGAAGTCACTGCTGCTAGGACTTGCCATAGTGTAAAATTTATTACGTGGCACTCCTTATGCAGGACCAGAAGTTTGTAAGTGCTGTTTGAAAAGTGAAGGAGGAAAAAAGGTGTTCTTTGAAAAGCCAGTCTAAAATGCATTAAATATTGCTTATCAGTTTCAACCACGGCCAGTACTTGGGGAAAAATGAAATCCAAGATTATCCTAATTCATTCAGCATCAAGAAAGCAGTATGGCCTGCAGTACACAAGATACAGTGACCCATTTTTGTCATTTGTAAGCATTTTTAATCCTGGTGTTTATGATTTAAGTAAAGGAAATTTCCCCTAGGGTGGTTCAGCTAAGAAGCCCATCTGAAGAGAGTTGGAAATATTTGTTCTGATTCTTACAGTTCAGCTCTCCCCAAACAGCAAGTAACACACATGCCATTTCATATTTTCACTGTTTGCTTAGAAGAGAAGAAATTGGATAGTGCTTTTAATAGCAATACTGATGCCCCAAATCTTGTTTTCTCTGGTCATCATTATTAATGCTGTCACTTGATTTTCACTGCAGAAAAAATCTCTAGACTTAGGTCCTGACTCCTTCTAAACCACTTTTAATTCCCATACCTTTTATAATCATCCTGAAAACAACAATGAAGATAGACAGAACATGCTCTCTCTTAAGAAAAAGTAAATAAGCAAATATGTCATAAAGCATTTGTGCTTTCTTCAGCAGCATTTAGGGGTAATACGGATTAAACACTTTTCATAACCAGCATCTGCATAATTACTAGAAAAATTTGAGGGAGTGAGGGTTCTGACACAATTGTATGAAACGTTTTCACAACAGAGAATCCAGTGAAGGGGAAAAAAACAATAATTTTACCATTACAATATCCACAATTTTATATTGGTAAATCAAGCATAAAATTAGTAGTTGAAATGCTCCCAGCAAGGGTTTGTTTAGAAATTCCTTTATTCATCAGTATATTATCTTGGTCACTTACTTACTAACTGCTGTCATTCCTGAAGATGAACTATTGTATTTAGCACGTTACTATGACTGTATTAAAAATGTGCTGTTTTGTTATGTTTATTGGGTTGTGCAAGAAAAATAAGAATCATAATTCATACTGAAAAACCTGCAAGAACAGACTCTTCAGAATTATTTTGCCTATTTTAATGATACAGTGTCTGAAATAATTTTAATACTTTGTGTGTATTTGTTTTTAATACAGGTATCATATCCACATTTCTTCACGTCCACCCTTTTGGAGCCAATATAGAGTATCTTTGGTCTTATATGCAGCAGTTGGACTCTAGGGTAAAAAAAAATTAATCAAAATCTGTTTTCTCTTTAGAAATATTGTATTATTCTTTACTGCAGCTTAAACTCTTCATGCGTTTCCATTAGAAAGATAATGGGATATGGGGCTTGGGGGTTTGCAGTCTTTATTCATTTGCAAATTACAGTGCACGTGCTTGTGTTGAGGTCTTTGCCTCACACTGCTTAGCTATTCTTTGTGGCACAGAAGAGCAGAGCTCTAAATGGCAAAGACTAGCAGCTGATTTCATGACACATGATTCTGAAATATAGCTGGGGAGAAAAAAACAGAACAAGAGGCAGGTGTGGCCATGGCCATCAGTTTTTGGAGTTGACTCTATTCTTTGAAAAGTTATCAGTTGTGTGTCACACTGAACTGAACCTTCATGAACACAGGAATGGACCATGTAGCATGTCCTTTGTCTCCATGTGGAAGTAGAGATAAAGGAATTGAGTGACCCTACTGCTAATTTCAGTGAAGCTGGGGCCAAGACAAAAGTGAAGCCAACACAAAACAGCATGCAAAGTGTTTAATGCATTGGTTCATACAGTTCACAGTCAGTACATACCTGTAGGATAAGATTATTTGACTTTTTAATATCTACTGTAGAATGAGATGAAATCAAGCCCCAAAATGGGCCTATTCCTCTGCACTGAATATTAAGCAAGTCAAGGGTGAGAAGCTCAAGTGTGAAATAGCCACCTTTGATCAGGTGAAATGTACTCCAAGTGCTAAACAGCGGCTCTGGAGGATGCCAGGCTGCCAGAGACACTTAGCAGATGCAGGGGTCACCCTGCGGCCAGCCACAGCTCTGTCCCACATCTGCCAATACTTGAGTGATGGTGCTTTCCCAGATCTTCTTGCAACGCAACTCCTTTGATCCTGGTGATGTTTTGTTCCTGAACAGCCCCCTCAGCCCACAGCTAAGATCAGCTTCCCACTGCTTTGATGGGCTGCTTTGAGGGGCTGCTTCATGCTTCTGGAGGATCCTGGATCCTTCCTCTGTTTCTATGAAAAAAGTAGAGCTAAAAGCAGAGGAGATCCTGAACTAGAAGCTCACAGGTTGCAGTGATAAGTGAGGAAGGATGATGAATTTTTTAGGCACTGCCTTCAGGCCATGGCAACTCAGGTTTGCTAGTGCTTTACAGCCCACTGCCACCCACAATGAAAAGGGAATTGGGGATGAGGATGGTAGAAAGAGGTGAGAAACTGGTGAATTTCAATTCTTTTAAAAATGTCCAGTTTTATCAAGACCTGATGAATCCAGAGCTTCACACCTCCAACCGTTCTTCTGCTTCTCTATGCCCCTGCCACATGTACACTTTCCTTCATCTTGTCCTGCGTCACCCAGGAGAAGATGATGTTCAGCCTCCTCAGTTATCTTTCAAGTCCTTCCTTAGCACAGCATTTGGCTTAGTTTCAAGGGCTTTTTGCCTTGGATGACCTCTCCAGCTCTGTATCTCTTGAGTGGTAAGAGCAATCATCCAAAATATGGACTCCCTGGGAGCCCTTGTGCTCATTGCTTCTGCCAAGTGAGTTCTTCAGCATTCTCCCCCTGCACTGCTGTGGTCCTTTCTTGTGCATGACTGTGGGCTCTGTCCTTGAGTTTTTGCTCACATGAGTAACATGTTGGCTTCTGTGAGGCTTCCAGGGTCGGGCCCTTGACTTGCAAACGGAGCCCTCAAGGAAGGAGCACCGTCTCCATCTCTGCAGCTACCACCAGACCCACCTACTGCATAATAAACACAAGCTGCAAAATTTGACCTCGTTGGTTTATTTTGGAAGAAACTGCTTGTAGAAACAAATTACTTTTTAATAGAGTGATCCAGAGATGCAATCTCAGAGATGAATTTCAATTACTTTCTGTGGTTAGCCTGTCATTCCTCGCCTGAACAGGAATGATAAGGTCAGCATACCCGTGTGGGCTGAGGGCTCTGTACAGAGCTCAGATACATTGCACAAAAGTAACCAGACACCCACTGCTATCATGTGAGTACTTGAGAGATGGTTTGGATCACTCTGAGGCTGCCTCCAACAGTGAGTTTTGGTGCCACCTTTAACAAATCATTTAATATTTCTGCTGCACTAACCTCGACAGAAAAATAAGAGGCAACAGATACTTTCTCGCCCCCCCCTTGGTTGTACTGAGGTATAATTAGCACATTTTATGTTTACATAATGTTTTAAAAAGAAAAGTTTTCACCATGAAAGGTTTCTACTAATCTAAATAAGCAGAAATATCATTATTTCCAGAGAAGCCTTTCAAGCCATGGAGATACCTGTGGATAACAGGCAGTACCCATTGATTTCTTTGCTGTTCCTTTCATGACCACCACTTTAGAAGCCGTCGGATAAAATGGCTCATGTTCCTCGAGTGCTCATTTCTTGACTTCCCCACTGATTATACCAGGAAGGTTGCCTTTGTGAAAGTGTTTTCTGTAATGAGAGCATCTTGCCCATTAGGAAGGTGGCCAGTCATTAAGGTTCCAAAGTGATAAAAACATCCTGACCAATGCAGAATTGGGAGCTTAACTGCTTAGTTATCTGGGGCTGCTGAACTGAGTAAGACTGAATATGGCTCCATAGCTAGTCAACCTTCAGTAACAAAAGGGAACTGATTAAAGTTTTTTTGGAAAAGAAAACATGATGGAGCTGGGAGAAGAACTCAAGAGCTCGTAGGCTGAGAAGAAGAATAAGGTCCCATCTGCCTCCTCCTCCTCACAAACACACCCATGACTGTAGTTTTTAGATGGACTTCATACCACACTGTGGCCACAGCCCCAACATGGCAGTTGTCATTTGCTTTAGAGTGGGATGCCACCTACAAGAGCAAAATCATTCCTGCAAGGAATCTGCCCTTGCTTTGAGTCTGGAAAGTTATGTCAGGCTAAGGTTAAAAAAAAATAATAATGGTTGGCTGTTTTCATATGGCCTGGATTCCTCTCCCCTGCACCCCTCTTATATCTGTTCTTAATGTTTCCTCTTTACAAGCTATAGGGCAGCTTTCTCACTTTAGTTTTATCTTTGTTTCTTTCTCAGATCTCTGCAAATGAAATAGAAATGCTTTTGATGAGACTGCCACGCATGTTTAAACAAGAATTCACTGGTGTAGGAGCGACACTGGAAAAGAGGTGGAAGTTTTGTGCCTTTGAAGGAATTAAAACTGTCTGACTGTGACTAGTAATGAAGCTATGCAGAAGAAGAATTCCTAGAGCATGGCAGGGTTATAAAGTATTAAAGTAAGAAATTTGGGTTTGGGCACATAGTAGTATGTTTTCAAAGTTATCCAAGCCTAATTTTAGTTACATTTGTGACGTTCTCTTGTGAGTGGAAATGTAGTTGTGCACCAGTTCCTAAAATAAAATAAAATTTTAAAAAAAATTTCAAAATGTGACAGATTGTTTCCTATGAAAACTGAAGAAAGATACCACAGTCATAATGATTTCAAAATACTACATGTCCTACATCTAAGAAAAGCTCATTGAGCAAACAGTTAAGGAGAAAGATTGCCCAGTTATGGTCGCTAAGCTACAGCGATTTATATGTAATATGTAGTAGAACTCATTAAGTTTTGTTATAGAAAATTCTTTCTGTTTAGTAAGAGAAATGAGTAATTTTACAGTGAGGAAAAGCATACCAAAAGAAAACTTGAAGATGTGTCTGAAGTTATTGTATTTTGTAAATTAAGTTATATGCTGTACCAGGGATTTTTGCCTTATTGAAAGAGGCCTGAAAATGTGATTGGAGTCCTCAAGAATGCTTTATCAAGAATATTATTTTTCTAATGTAACTATTCTCCATTACAAGTTCTTTTAACATGGATTGCATATCAATTTTCATAAACGTGTAAATAAGGAGGAAACCAGTGTTACTGTATTGTATTTGGTATGTAACATTCAGGTTTATGCATCAAAATAAATATTCAGTTGCATTACTGTTACAAATTTTATAGCAGATATATTAATTTTTATCAATAAATATGACTTCTACCATATTGTTTGTGTAAGTTTTTCTTCTGACGTTTTTGAATTTTAATTGATCCAGCAAGAGTCTCCTGGAATTTATCTTTCCCCTACCTGAACTATCAATTGCAGATAATTTGGTTAAATGAACTATAAATAAAAAAAAAAACTTGTAATATTAGCTAAGATTAAAATAATTTAAAATATTGGTAGAGGAAGTACCAGCATGGACCTTTGATTTTTTTTTTCAACAAGCAGACGGGTGAAAAATGCCTTCAAATTTCTCATTTTCATTGTTGTGTTGGGTAAAACTGCTGAGGGTAAGAAACAGCAGCCCCCTTGGAGCCACAGCCCTGTGCAGGCAGAGGAACCAGTCATGAGAGAGCTGGTGCTACGAAGTGGGGTACCAGCAGTGGGAAATATGGAAGATTCAAACAGATGCAGGGAGTATTCAGATACATTTCAGAGTGATGTTTCACTCAGGTTCTTCAATAAACAGCAATTAGTGTCAAATGCATTTAGTAGTGAAGGAACTCTCCAACATGGCTTTTGGTGATTGGCACTTTAGGACCTATTTCTCTTCTAGCATCTACCTGGACTATAGAAATATTAAATGAAATGCTAATTGTGTACAAAAGGGGAAAAGAAGGTCTATTATGGGAGAAAAGAGGTTCAACAGGTCTATTATGGGAGAAAATTATGCTTTCAGGCAGTACACACAAAATTTAAAAAAATAAAGTACGTCTCGATTATGGTTGCTATAGAGCCTGTGATAAATTACTCCGGTGAAACTAGTAATTATATGCCCGTTATGTTAATGAAAATTAACTAGTTTAATCCAAGTAACAACTCTTTCCTCTCTTGAGATCATGCAGTTTCATGAATAATTCTGGCAAAAATGTGTTAGGTCTGACAGCTTGTATTTAAGTACTGTAACATAAATGTGTATGGATGCCACTTAGGCTAGGGAAAAGAGATGTGAGAAAACTTTCCCCTCATCTTACTCCATGCCATACTTACTCATTATATTCTGTCCTTCCTTTTCTTGTGTCCTCCTTTTTTTTTCCTTTAGATCATTGTCTCTCTCACAAAACAACTTCAGATAGTCAGAAAACATTTTCTTTTTTGACAGAACCTTGTAACCTAACCACTATATTTGCTCTGTATGTATTTTTTCTTCTTTTTTTTCTTCATGGGTTTTTCATGTCTGTCTAGACCATCAGAGCTTTAGAAGGGTACCTTTTTAGTCCTTGTATAGTACCAGCTAAAAGGGAACCTCTTTCACTGGATTTTAGATACTGCCAAAGGAGATCTAAACTTTGAGTATGAATAGCATGTAGTCATCCTGTATATTGTAATGTATCAGCTGAAAACTTGAAACTCAGGGACATCCTCAATGAATATCAGGTTGGGACCAAGTACTAGCTTTATCTTTGTGTGCTTTGGAGGAAACTGGATTAAAATGTTAAGCTCCATCATTTTAGGTGCTGAAATGTCCCTATGACTCTCAGGGTATCCAGCTGGGAGTTATGCAGGTATACAATGAGATTAATAACAAGAAAGCCACCTTTGAAAGACACCTAGACTGGACATTAGGGAGCATTTCTTTACTGAGATGGTGGTCAAACCCTGGAATGGGCTTACCCAGAGAGGTGATCAATGCCCCATGGCTTTCAGTGTTTAAGGGCATTTGCACAATGCTTTTAATGACATGATTTAACCTTTGGTCAGCTCTGCAGTGGTCAGGCAATTGAATTAGATGACCCTCATAGGTCCCCACAAGACCTAAAGCAAGTTTCTGCAGCTAAGTCAGGTTGAAGGAAGATGCACATTTGGCAAAGACTCAAAGCCGGTCACTGTTAGCAGGAACTTCACGACAGTAGTGGGGAAAAAAACCAAGGAAAGTCCAAAGAGGCTAACCATGAGCTTCAGAGATGAGGCTGAACAACAGCCTGGCATGCAACCGCAAGTTATGGAAGAAAGTTATAGCAGTGCCCCCTCTTCTCAAACAGGGACTAGTGGAGCAGGAAAAGATTTAGTTTCTAACTGCCCAGACAAGCTGAGGGCATTTTGCAGGGAGTTTTAAGTTAGGTTGACCTGAATTCCTGTTCTCCCAGGAGAGCTTTTCAGACCATCCTCAACTTTGAACTGTCTTGGACTGATGGCAGGGATGACTTTCATCAGCTTAGAGGGGCCAGCCTTTTGCTGCACTGTATCTTATTCCCACTTGAAGGATTAAGAGATAGACTCTGTAAAACCTCTTGGACAAATGTGCATTTCGCCCTGCACATTCCAGGGAGTTAAGTGTAACCTCTCTGTTAAACTGCATTTTATGTCCACAAGAGATGTTTTGTGTTTGATCATGTTTGATGAAGACTGCATTATCCCCATCACTGAAAAGGAAATTCCTCTTATCTCCTCCTACGTAGTGAATTGTTTATTGAAGTGTGTGTGTTTAGGGCAAAACTTGCATGTTCAGGACTGCCAGAGCATCACATTCACTTAAGGAACAGCTATATCGAGATTTAGAGAAAATCCTGTATCAAGCTATGCTACATTTAGCTACACATGATGTGCAGCAAATGCTGTGGAATCTAAAGCTAGAAAATTGGTTGTAAGAGCATTCTGGGTGGTTTGTTTAAGTACAAACTCTGTTCTTGCAAGCATTGTTTTATTTAAAATCAGAATGGCTTTGACAGTCAGAGTATGACAAAAATATTCTGGGTTAATATGAGTTGATTTGGGGAAGGAGGTTTGGGGACAGAAGGAGGGAAAGGAAAGAGTTGGCTTTGGATATAATTTTTGTGCCTCTGGCACCAGTAAGTAGCCAGGTCTTATGTAGAACTGATGTCTGTTTCATCCACTTAACAAATGCATCTCAGTGTTCAGCATTAAAAGTGTGAGGCTTTTATGATTTTTTTTTTCTTTTTGTGAAAGTGTACAAGTTGTCCCTTGACTTGTCACTCTGGTTATCCTGCTCTGCAGTTCTTTCCCCCTAACTTTTCCCTCAAAAAGAAAGTAGAAATATAATCAAACTCTTTCTGGTTCTGTGTGTGATTGCTTGGACTGCAAAAAGTGACTATGTATTTACTGAGCTAAAACTTAAAGTTTCAAGAATAAGTAAGCCAAATGAAAAAGCAGCCAAATCAGGAAATTATGCTTACAAGGTACAGATCCTCTGACTATATAAGCCCATTACATTGAATTCATGGAAATCATAATTTGTGAGCAAAATCAAATAGATATGCTCAGGAGTACCTTTGATCAAGTGTTTTGCTTCACACTGGGTAGATTGTGCCTGTTCAGATTTAATAGGCTGACTCCAATGTCAGACACCCTTTCAACAGGGATATTTGTGGGGCAGCAAGAGGAAAAAAGTAGATATTCCTTTAAACTTAGCAGACAGCATTCCTGCAATCCTACCACAGACATATTACAAACATTTGCTCAGACTTCTGGCTGGTAAGTATTTCTTGCCAATTCATGTACTTTTATACACATAACATTGAAGCCTAAAAAAAACCATTGACTTGGACTGTTCGTATCTTAGCCATGTCATTGTTAATTCTGTAGTGATCCCAATAGCATATGGTGGATTAAAATACACCTCCCATAAAAGCATCCAGCCATAATCAAGGTTATCTACTGACAAAAAAGATATTTTTTGCTTGATATCTTCTTAGAAGAGATTAGTGTTTTCAAAATTGGGTCCTAACTTCCTAACTTCATTTTTTCTAGATACTTCTAGCCAGTTTTGCTTTTCTCTGCAAGATTAAATAATCCTTTAGTACTGCATATTTTCTCCCGTGAAGATATTTATATATTGTAGTCTATTTACTTCTCAGTATTCTTTCTCATAAGCTAAACAGATTGAGTTTTTAAGTGTTTTGCTATAAAGCATTTATCTTCTCTTCCTCAAATCATTGCATCCTTTTTTTTTTTAATATCCTTTCCAATTTTTCAAAACATGCTTTAAAATGTATGGAGAAAAACTGTTACTTGAATTAAACTGATCAGTTTACAGCATACAGACACGCACCCACATCTCTGCTCCGGTTAAACTCTTTGCCTCCTATTCCTATCAGATTATGAGCTGATCACCAAGGTCAGAGCAGTAACGCAAGTGAATCGCTGCTGGGTCATTTTCTTCATCCTGGTGTAACAGATTCCTCTGCATAGATATGCTTCTGTCTGCTAAAGCCTGTTTTTTTTATCCCCACTGACAGGCCTGCTTGTGCAAGGCCAAAGGTCTCACCCCACGAGGATGTTTTGAGGCTTAGATCCCATGCACAGCCCCGTTTTTTGCTGTGGGGTAGGTTTGGATAACTCTAGGATGTTTATAGCCTTTCATGACTAAAATGGGGTAATCAGATCTGCTGTCAGGGTGTTCGCTGATCGCATCAAGCATTCAGAGGGCAATCTCACAGGCTTTGTCTAGACTAGGGTTTAAATGCGTGTCATTAGCACATATTAGCTGATACATTTTAAAAGTCTGATGCAGACGAGGCATAATGCCTTTAATGTGAAAAGCTGGCTGAGAGTTAGGCCCTTGGGCATTGGCGTTAACACTGGTTTGTCTATTTTAGAATTTTAGAATAAGTTAGCTGAGGGCTTGTCTGCAAAGACCAGTTAATTTGGAAGAAGATTGGCTATGAATTTAAAGGGCTGCTCCAGGACTTAAGGCCAGAAAAAGATTCATTCTCAAGTAGTTGCTCTGAAATAGCTCAGAATAATAGTAATATACACTTAACTAGGCAAGTTTTCTCTCTCTTTTTTTCTTCATTTTAACTTTCCACAGAAAGACCAGTTCCCATATTAGAGTTGTTGTGTTTCAAAATTAACCCTCTGGTGCATTTTTGTTTTTATCACTGCTCCTTACTGAATACAGCTGATTAGCCTGGTTGTGTCTGGGGAGGAGGCTGGAAAACTTGTACACTCTGCAGATCTGGTTGCTGACGTTAAAAGCTGACTTGCATTTCACAGGGGGAAGACATGGTACGCTTGTGAGAGGAAATGGGAGTGAAGCAACAGAAGACCATAAAATAGGATTAAAAATAGAGACTGGAGGGATTTTGTTAGAACCTGGCGTTCCATCAAAAAAACCCACGCAAATCCCAGGACATCTCAGAAGCCTGTTATAAACTAAGAGGGGGAACAGGGAAGAAGAGATAAAATTTCATAGTAAAAATAATTGTAAACTATGGTGGTATTGAACTCATAAGAGTTCGTTCATTTCCTTTGCTGGCTCTGCCCATGGAGTCAGCTGCCTCAGGTGCTGTGACTGAGACTCTGTAAAGAGGAACCATCCAAAATTACTCTGCAGCTGGCTTTATCCCAAAAATAAGCTCAGAAAATACTAACTTCCAATTGCAGAGGAGCCCCTCCCTGCAAAAAAAATCTGCATCTCCAGCTCTACAGTTCACTGGTTACTGGTGATGTTAGCAAAAATATTTTCCTTCTCCTTGAAGGCTAGTGAGAATATATATTACTGACGGAAAGCAAATATTTGCCAGGTAATCAGAACCCATTTCAGGGTGTCATTTCTACCCTTCCACTCTGACCGGTTGTCACCTTGGTTGAACTTGTCACCCTGGTCAAATGGAGACAAAAAAAGCTAAAGTCTCATCAGGGTGGAAAACACACTTTCGTCTTGAGAAGAAAAACAGCCATGGATAAACATCACACCACCATGTTCAAGGCTGATTTGTCTAATAAAGAATTGCAAGGCAGGAGTTGCTTTGCAGGATGATACTGGAAGCCAGTTTTGCGCAATAAAACATACTGACAGAGAAAGAAGCCAGATGGTGTCTCAACAGCCCAAGTTTTCTAAAACACATTTCCTACCCTGAGAAGTTCTTGATTGACAGCTCTGGAAACAGGTGTTCTATTTGTCCACAGGGCAGGACAGGGAAGGCATCTAATATTGTCCCAGCAGAGGTCTACAGAAATCACCTGCCATTTCATTTCTATCCCTATGAAGTCCTTGCTTCATCTGTTCAAACTGCAGAGGAAGGGGACATCTGCAGAATGCACATTTGACCCTGATCTGAGTTCACAGAACTTCTGCTAGTTAAAACTTTAGTTTCAGGGCTGGATTAGAATCTTTGATCTGTAAAATGGGTAAACTACTGTCTTAAGGAAATTACTCAATGACAGAGGAGGGGAAGGCAGCCTTTCTTGAAGCACAAATATACCCTGGTGACCCCATTCTTCTCCCTCAATCCTCACAGTGATTGAAGATTTGGAAGTACATAGCTGGCAAAGAGGTTCATCCCATTAGAAAAGACAGAGAGGAGTTCATGTTATATTTACACAGAATGTTTTGAGATGGATTTTTTAAGTCTAAAGACAACCCTTTGCAGTTTATAACCGTGAGATGCTCTTAAAACAAAGGTTAGTATGGGGAAATGGAGAAGCAATGAAAAAAAGAGTATCATCTTTTATGAGTACTTTATTACTCTTCCCCTTTCAAGAGATTTCAGTGTGGAGGCTGAAATCCCTACTGTTTCAAAGGTTTACAGTCAAGAGCAGGAATAATGTGGGATCTGCAGCCTTTGTTTGATTTTTGTGGTCTGTGCAGTTCAAATGTGCACAGAAAAGTATGAAAGTGTGTGCCCAGGTGAAATGGCACTGGGCAGTCATTTATGTGTCACAGAAGTTTTGCTTTTCTGCAGTGCAGAGACTTTTATTTACAGTAATAAATCCTGGGCAGCTGGTCAGAAGTTCAGTGATGTACACTGGTCATGCAATCAGGAAATCTGTACATGTTTAGGACTGAAACCTTAAATTTTTGTCTTTCTTTCAAGAACACTGAGATTTCTGTCATACACAGCATTGAGAAAGACATCAGAGGGTGATCTGGATGGTTCTGGGGAAAGAGGCCTAATCAAACGCCAGCTGGAGATGTGACTGGCACACAGTTCATATCCCCACAAGCAGTGAACAGGCTGATTTGGCCACAGGAGACATCACAGCTGTGATTGTACAGCCTCTGCCCAGCTCAATCCATTCTACTTACTGCTCCCAGGTTAAGCAATATGATACTTGGCTGTCTTCTTCTGGACTTCTTCTTTTTCCATGGTTTCTTCTTCTGGAAAGCTAATTTAGAAGTAGTTCAAGCCTTTTTTCAGGCAGTTAACAAGCTGTACCATCAAAAGGAAACTATGGATCATCTGCAGCAATAGTGGGTGGATCCTAATTGGAGAAAGAACCTGGACAACTTCTTCTTAAATTTGCTACAAGCCCTGAAATTACTTTATATGCAATTTCCAAAGGAGAAGTGGCAGCAAAAACATTTCCAGAAATAACCAGAATAAGGTTTCGTCTCCCAGACCCATTTGGCCCACAATTGTTTCATGTTCCCCAATCCATGCATGCCATGTTCAGAAGAAAGCAAAAGGTGTTCCAGACATTAAGTCATATGAGGAATTCAAGGCTTTGGGAAGGTTATAAAAAGGTCCCTTGCGGGCAATCCCACAGTCAATGCTACTGTTCTTCCTTAATCAAAAGTAAGGTTTTCATTAACTCTCTTCATTTGATGCATTGTGAAACAAACCAAATAAGAACGTTTAGGCTGGCAAAAAAAGCAACACAAAATCCCACAAGAACCCAGTGCAACAGCATACCTCAAATGCTAAGTAACAAAGAAAATAGCCCTGGTTACACAAAGTCTCAGTTTTGCAGCTGGGCAGGAGGTGCACAAGTTTAAAGCTGTGCATGAGTACCAAGGCTCTTCTCCCAGCAGAGATGTTGAGAAATCACCACTTTGTGCCACGACATAGAGTATAACTCACTGCTATAAAGTTCTTGCAAATCACAGTTATATTACATGGCAACATACAGACTTGGGCAAAGACCTTTGCTTTTTGAGCTACTGCATGTCTGAGAACTGTTACCAAGCAAACAGAGAGAAAGGGAACCTGTAACCAAATTCAAAATTAAAACTACTCAGCAGCTCTCCAAAACCCAGCCACAAATGCAAGTTTTCTACCAAGAATTTGCTTTTAAAAGCCATTCAATACCAAGATTTTCACTTGAATGTGGACATGGAGCCAAAGATGTGAGAGATGTCAGCCACTCCATTAACTTTGCAGAATATCCTGTCATGAAGGCACTCACCACTTCATACTATGCTCCAGAACGCAGAGGCTAATTATTCCTTGTCCAGGTGAGCACTTTATCTGCTGAGCTGTTGGATAGGCAAGATGTCCCACTGTTCCAGTTGCCATCACTTCCTGCAAAGGCTGTATCCATCCAACATGTTCTGAGGACACCTGCCAGACTGATCCACTACCTGCAGCTGTAGGTGCACACCTCGCTTCTCAGCACTCTTAACTCTGGGGTTTCTGACAGTCCTCAGACCTTTGTGTAGAATTGATTGAGAACCGTGGGCCTCTGAATTCAAAGTCTGAGAGTCATTCACATTCTGGGTAACATAAGGAAACACAAGAAACACAGGCCTTAAAGTGTAGCACATGGTGGGAGTAGGACATTCTTCTTGGGATTCTAAGGAGACCTTTCTTCAGATCTTCTCAGTCCAGCATTTATCCCTTCTCATCCTGCCCACAGATTGGTGTGGGTTTGTGTACATGTGTGTGAAGTTTCCAGGCCATTCAAGTGGACAATGGCTTTTTGTTTCCTCAGTGCATCTGGTCTTTTAGTTCGTTCATTATGTGATTTCTGTTATTTTACTGCAAGTCATATAGGTAGAGGTGAATTACAAAGGAAAAATGTCTACCAAGACACATAATAAAATACATCTCAGCAATCTCATATCTAGGGAAAAACTCTACATGTAAATGGCAATCTGTCCAGTTTACAAAGAAGAAAGGAATGAGCAATTGCAACTGAAAACCCATAAAGATTTGTATAAGTGGATAATACTAATTAGCCTTGAAAGATGAAAGGATGCCTGCTCAGAGTAATTTTATCCTGATGGACCAAAAGCTACCACTTACTTAAAGATTCGCTCAAATACGAGAAACAAGAAGTCCAAACTGTAGTGTCTAATTGACACCATGGATTACCAGTACCTAGATTCAGGAACTGGCACTACTCCTACAGCATCTAAATTCAGGAGAGCAAGCATGACTCAAGGCTTGTGCATATGACTGGAAAAGCAGCTTCAAAGCCTCTGTCTGACATTTGGCAGGTAGGGGCAGAATCCAGCCTGCAGCCAGCAGGTCCCGTGTAAACAGGACAGGACCTTGCTTTCTCAGCCCAGTCATGCTGGTAGACAAGAACCAGCTTCCACCTTTCACTGGGGACACTGTTTTTCAGGCATCATGACAAGAGATGTGAGACTGCAGTCAGCTGAGGAGGAAGTTCAGGCATGGGGAAAGTGGACTTGGTCTACACCACAGGCAGCTGCTGGAAAACCAAGGGTTACGACATCCAGCCAGTGATGACTTTACTCAAAACACAGGGAGATGGAGCATGTTTGTGGCAGTGACTTTATCTCATCCCAGTTTAGGTTCTCAAGCAGACAGATCTACTGCTCAGTCACATCCACAATCCTGCACTGCCACGTCGTTAACAGGGTGAATTTATGAACCCATGCTCAGCTGTGGCTCACTGGAAATGCTAGACCACTGCCTCCCACCAGCCTTCTGATTTCAGTGAAAGAAGGGAACAGCTGGTAAATGTTGCCACTTGAGGAGGGTTTTCAGTGGTAGAGACTGTGATGGCTGTTTCCTGGGGTGCTCCTAAATCTGCAGAATATCTCCTTGGTGTTGCTACCCTCAAACCAACGCCACTCCTTGGAGGTATCAGTCAGCAGAGAGCACTGCCACTGCTGACACATGCAGGCAGTGACTTACTCACATCATCTCCAAAGGAGGCAAGTCACACAAAGGTCGTGGTGCTGCAGACGAAGTAAATAGTTTGCTCTAATGTATGTGGTGAATAATAATGCCAAGCATTAGAACACTGTCATAGAAAAGAGGAGTGGATGAGGAAATGTGTGTTTCCCCTTGCTTAGGATTTATTGAAGGATGAGAATCGGGAAAATGAAGTTGAGAGGATGTAGGTAGGAGGGAGCTCCCTGAATCAACTTTTTTCTCCTTCTCTATGCCAGACTTATATACAAAATGCAAGATATATAATCTGTGTATAAATGAGGAAAACTTGTAGTGCATACCAAATCTGCAATCCCATAATTTGTATTTGAATGTTTTAGCAAAACCTGACTGTGACTACAAACACTTCACAGACTAATTTTCAGATTCATGAGTTTTTGCTTGGTTTGCCTACATGTTCTCTGAGCTCTCTGCCAAAAAAATATTTCCTTTCTTGCACTGAAACGTAACACTGACATGCGTCAAACTACTTCTTTTGTATGGGCTTAAGCACACTTCTTCCTCTTTCTGCTTTTTGTAGATTCATACATATTAGACACACATCTTTGGGTTTTAATTATAAAATTAATGTAGACAGCAACCAGAAATAAAGCTGACAAATCTAATTTCCCAAGTAACTCAATATCATCTCAGGATCCCTGAGGAGGAAAACAGAAACATTATGTCCAAGGGGTTACAAGAATGTTTCTAAAGGGACAAACTTAAAAAAAAAAATTTTGATCAGATTAATAGAGGAGAATTTCCCTAACATCAAAATTGCTAGGGGAATGTGATGGTATTTTAAACATTACATAACTTTTCATACTGCTTCTAATCCCAGACAGGGAAAAAACTATCTATCTATCTAGCTATCTACTCTGCAAATGCATCTTAAAATAAACTTCTAAAATAGTTGCTTAATGACCCCATAGAAGACATGTTTGGAATGTTTTCTTTTCAAAGTACCAATATACAATCAATTGAAAACAAACAGCTCTGTAAGCATTCAGTACATCCACACATGAAGGTCAGACCTTAGACTCCACAGCAGCTGGTATTCGTCTCCACTGTCACCAACAGAGAAGCTAATTTCTCAGTTCAGCAATGAAAATTGAAAGAGTGGGCTGAGAGAACTATGGAAGAAACTCATTAAGCCCTTCCCAGGGCCACAGAGCCACTCAGAACTATCTTCATGACACAGTGCTCTCCAAAGTGCTCAGCTCTCTTCTGGAGGACTGAGTTGGAGCTACTCTATGGAATGCGCATTGGTCCAACTCAGCAATGTGCACCGAGCAGCTTGTCTGGCCTAAACCAAACTGCAGCAGAAACAGAGAGCCTTGAGACAAAGGCTGGAGGCTTGCAGGTCAGCATGTTCCCTCCTTCAAAAGGAATCTGGGGACCTGAACCTTAATGTCCAGTGCTCCCTAGTGCAGAAGCAGTCAGGGCACAGGAACTGCATGGCACAGCATCCAGTTTCTCTCACACTTCAATGTCTTTGAGGTGATGTCCAAACCCATCCACGTCTACAAGAAGGGAGCCACAGAGACACAACAGAAGCCTTTGCCTACTTGCCCAGCTTGGAGACACGTAGGTTCTGCAAAGGATGAGGCCCTAGTTTACACTGCCAAAGGGTGGTGTGTGAGCAGAGTGCTTATGTTCCCATTACAGGCAGTGGAAAAGCAAGTCACTAAGTTAGGCTGAGAGTCTGCAAGGCTGTTCAGATTCCAAGCTGTAGATGTGTGTTTTAGGGAGAGCTACGCTTGTATCCAGCTGGCTGAGTGGCTCCCCAAACTCCACTCACTACATGTATGATAGCACTTAGTCATCCTCTTCACAGACTCTTTACAAGTTCATCTGTGGGGGATTTAGCTTAGGCTAACATGGACCATATCTGCCTGCCAGAGCCAAGTTGAACACTGACACCCACAATTCCCACTTAATTCTCCAGTCTACTAAAAAACCCCAATTCCATCCATAGCCAAAACCTTGCTTTGATGAACTTGTAGCTTTTGGCCTCTGGCTCTTACTGATTTTTCCATCTCTTTTTTATTTTATATAGTATCACTCTGAGGCGTGCTTGAACGTATTTGGATTCTAGTATGCAAAACTTCAGAATCTCATAAAAGGTTTCATTTGGAAGTGGAATTTATGCAAGTATGTATTAATGATTTGGCATCTTAAAGGGGTTATTTTGAGTGCTATCTTTGACTTCATTACCATTAAATTATTACTGAAATTATTCCAAAGAGATTGTGGCCTAATGCTTTGAACCAATTTAAAAATTCATATGGAGAGTTTGTGATAGTCCACAGTCAAGAGTACATTTAAACAGTGGAAACCAGTTAAGCAGCTTTTGGGAGATCAAGAGATGTTTACCTCAGCTGCTCAATGTTGACACTTTTCTGTATTTTTTCTGCATAGAGTGATTTTGCAATCAAAACTTGAACAGGTGGAAAGAAATCACAAATACGGAAATCATTTGGTAAAACACAATCCACACAGCCCTTATTTTGCAAGTAACTATTGCCACATGCATGCAGTAAAGCTGAAAATCTAGAAATCAAGGTCCATTTGAACAGTCAATCCCAGATGGTTTCCACTCCTAAAGAAGAACATAATAGAAAACAGCATCTTGAGGGAATATTAATCTCCAATAATTTGGCTGTGCCCTGTAAGGTCAGCATGCAGACAGCCCAAATTTCAGGATTGTAATCCATTTCCCTTATAGATGTAATACAAAAGGACAAAATCAAGGAATAATGGGCTTTCTTAATCCTTTATGTGATCCTAGGACTGGCCATAGGAACTACTGGTGCTAGGAGTTGTTAAGTGTGGAAAGTGTGAGGAATGTAGCTATTCCATATAACTGTTCTAATTAATGTTGTTTATCCTTAGCCAAAGCTGCACTGAATCACTGCAAGGGAAAAGGAAATACAGACAGTTGAATGCACACTTAGATTCATCCTCAGGTTAATGTGGTTAGAGCAAAGTCTTTTATCTACTGACCAAGAGATCAATGACTTATTATGATCAATGACCACTGAGAATATATTTGAAATGTCTGTTCAAGGTTAAATCCTTGCCTCATGAGGTGTTTCTTAATTAGAAGAAATTTTGGCTGTGTGAACATGACTTTTGGGGGTTAATGGAAATGTAAGGGACAATTCTGTTACTTACATGAGCACTTTATTTACCTGTCATGCATTTCCACACCTCCTGGGGTTTTGCTAAGTACTTTAAAGTTACTGTGGGATAGGGGACAATCAGTATTACCACTATAAAATCTTCCCCTCAGTCCACCACAGCATGAATCAGAAGTATAAATTGCTGTGCCTAAGTGGGTGAAGTAAGAAATAGACTGTTCCCACTGGAAAGATAAGTGACTGGAAATGAGCCCAAAAATTTGTGCTTAGGAGTCTCAAAGCTGGAATACTGCTACAGTGGATTACCAGGGAAACCAGCAATGAGTAGGAACCAGAGCCTAAACATCTGACTCTGTTTTCCTGGCATACATCTTGGAGAGATGCAGTGTGCATAAAGAACTTGGATATACATTGCCCATCTCAATAAAGAGACTTTTTTTACTAAATTGCTGTAGAAAATAATTTCTCACTGGTTTAACCTTTGAGTTCTTAGTGTTCTCCTCTCTACATCCAATGACTCTGGGTTACACAAAAAACATTGTCTTTTTGCCTACCTGAAGGCATTGGTATGGTGAAAGAGGAAGGATGAATCGGTGCAACTCCTACTGCATATTGTCAGTAGCACAGGACCCTCTACATGTTCTCCTTTGCCCAGAGATGGAGGTGGAATGCCCACCCACCCTACAGTTCCTCTTTTGATTAACACTGCCAGCATCTTTCCAGGAGACAATTATAGCAACAGTCCCCCCTTTCAGAACAGAACAGAAGAGTCGCCATGTTCTCATCTCCATCTTTCCACTTTCAGAAAAAAGAAGGAGTATTGCTGCTTTTATGTACTTTCCAAATCACTGGTACATCTTCTGAGTTTTGCATTTTTAGCTGGCCTTCAATCCCACCTTCAAGGTTTTTTCCCCTACACTTGGAAGAACTGGAAATATATTCCAGAAAAGTGTCTTAAAAAACACTAATGACCCTGAGATGACCAAAGTCAAACCTGTTTATATATCTATAAGCATGCACACATGCAGCTTCTCTGCAAGGTCTGCTATGAATTCAGAATTTGCCCTAATTCTGAGAAACTCACTTCTAACCCTCCTCCACACTCACACATAGTCTAATGCACTCCTTCTTGTATGAATCCACCCTCTCCCACGCTGACATATATATTCTCTCTCTCCTCACCACTCTCTTTGCCTCTGAGCTAAATTACTCTACTGTGGAAATTGCCATCAGCAATTTTCACCCCTTGCTGCTCTTTCAAGGAGTTTATGCAGTGGTGCAGTCATGATGCTCAATTAGTTACTTGATACCTTTTGAGATATTTCCCAACTATTTGCATGCATATGTTACAGAACAGCAATGTTTCTCTTATCATCTCCATACACTCAGGGCATGGGCTGAGATGGATGAGGTTGAATCCTTGTGTTGATGTTTTAAATCAAAATCAAATGGGTGTTTTTGGGATGAGGTTGCTCACGTTACAAGGTCTCTGTCCAGCTACAAAGCACCTGCATATTAACTGTATTTTATGGGAGGAAGATTAGTTCAGGAGGCTGAGGCAGTGTCCTAGGAATTGGAGTTAGCTGTCAGACCCTGGTGCTATCACTAAAGGGATTGATGTCCTGGTCTTTTTTGCTCAAGTGTGTAGCACCACCCAGCTGCTTGTTCTCATCCTCACAGCTCATGGTGAAGACTGTGATGAACAGACTGAACATTCTGAGGCTGTTTCAGTGTACAGTCAGACAGGTTGTCTTAGATCCAGGTGTACCCCATGAGGACACTGCTTCATTCCCAGATCAGAGATGTGAGAGCAGCTGTGAACCATTTTTCTTACAAGCAAGCTTGAAAGGAAGTGAGAAGGTCCCAGCTGAATTCATGGCTTGAGCTCTTGACCCCTTTTGACTTTCCCAGGTGGCCATGAGAAAAGTCTTCTAACTTTTCTGCACGACAGTTTCTCAGTTATAACAAGACAGCACTTTCTATCTCATGGGGAGATTTTGAGGACAAATCCATAAAAGACTGTGGGCACTATCACGCTAGAGTAACAAAGGATACAAGTGCCTAAGAATATTTTTGCTTTTCATATGTGAGAATAAACAAGCAAATAAACCAGGTTACAATTTAGGATGGAGAGGGGAGTGTTATAAGGCTTGCTTATTACTCGTCTACAGAGCTCTGTGATGCTGTAGAACCAGTTAGTGTTAGAATTACACCATCATCTACACAGTTTGAAGTGTAGATGAACAAGCCGCGGCAGATGATTTTTTTTCAACTAGTCCTTTAGAGTTATTCTTTGGTAATCACAAAATATAATCAAATGCATGTATATGAGTGGGTTTAAGGGAGAGTCAGTGGAATGACAAAGTAGATTAATCTTTATCTCACATTAAAAAGGTGGGTCCTTAATATTGATTATTTCCAGGCAATAACCTTGGTAGTTATATCTAAAAAGCTAGGCCAAAGCACTCAGTTGCTGAAGAAAGAATAGTAGAAACTCATTTGTCACCCAAGGGCTTGTCAGAGAAGTGGGAATTACAGGAAACTACAGCTTCTTGAAAATCTAGATTAATATCTAGTGATCTCCTTGGAAAATTTTTCACTGACAGTATCTGTTTCTCCCTGCCCCCGTGAAAATCTCATGCTTCCAAGAGCAGCTTTTTGTTCAAGAGAAATGCTGATTTTGTGGGAAGTGAAGGGAACCTTTGCTCAGCTATTCTGATCTTTTAAGTAAATATTTATTTATTTTCTGCATGAAGTTATAAAGTTTCTTGGGAATACAGATAATGTAGCAGGAGGAAAAGTAATTACTGTAATTTTGCCTGTGCTTTCAGAAAATAATCCATCTGATAAGCACCCCATTTACATTTTGTGAATTGCACAGTTCAGCATAGAGGCATCTCAACTAGATGCATGCAGTCCATGTTTATCAAATACTATGATGCTCCTGCTAACAGAAGTACTTGTCTTGGCCTTTTCGCTTTTCAAAGACCAGATGATTAAGATGTCATTGACATTAAGCGTGCCTTGCATCCATTTCTCAACGAATGATGTGGTCAGAGGTGGTCCCTGAGGGTTAGAAATCCTTTGAAATGAGAGAGGAGAACAGTAGCTCATAAGGATAGTCAGCACCAAACGGCTGCCCCTTCTTTTCACAGACCCAAAGTAGGTCCAAGCCCCCTCTGCATGTCTGGGAAAGGGATGCTACAAACATCCAACCAGCTCCTTTCTGTCATCTTCCTGGAGGTTTACTTTCTAGCAGAGAAAAACATCTGTCCCTCTGATTTTCTGGGGATAAATGAGAAGCGTCTGAAAGAAAACCTCATTAATTCCCTGTGCTACAGATGACATCAAATAAGACATTCTTTAGGAAGTGAAGTGACAGGCTGAGGGGGAGAGGGGAATGAGAACTGACCTAGCAGCCATGCCTGCCAGGTAGCATGAGGACAGTCACTTCCTATCAACGTGAATGAGGACTGAAGGCACTCAGCACCTTGCACGATTAAGCCCAAACCAAAAGCAGTCTTTCTCATCAAAATTGCACTGCCTTCCTCCTTCCCAAAAGGCACGCTAATTTTTAAGAATTTGCTATCCTTGGCAGTTGTTTCCAACTGAGCTCTTTTGACCTCCCTTCCCATCATTCAAAAGGAGACCGAGATGTGTTCACAACTGCTCAGAGATTCAGGGCACTTCAAAGGCAGCCCAGGTCTGCTTCCATTGGCCACACCACTTTTTCCTTCCTATCATCCCACCTCATTTCAACCTCGGCTGCATCTCCTTTTTCCAACCAAAGCCTGGGAAAGGGACAGGCAGGTGCATGTCCATCACCATTTGCTGCATCATTCAAGTGTGGTCTCAGGGTTTGCAGAGATACCTGTGGGACACCCACATCACACACTGTGCAAGTGTGCGAATGAGAAAGGCAGGATGTCACCTGCTTGGAAGGGTCTGAGGGATCCTCTCTTTCTCCCTTTCTCCTGACCCTTTTCTGTCAAGCTTCAACCCAAGTGGAAGCTGAGCTGTGTGTTCTTATGTAGGTTGCCAGCAGGAAAGGTGTTTATTATGTTTTACTATTTTTTGTGCAGGAATTCGTAGCTCTCAAACAGCGTTCTTGTGACATACAGTAATACATTTTTCCACAGAATACCTTCCCCTGTGTTTTTACACTTTCTATCCTCTGCAGAGGAACACACAAAATATTTCTAAGGCATCAGGCTTGTTACACAGATTTTTTCCTCACTGCCTATGTGCCAAAGCATTTCACAGTAAAACTTATGAGACTGCGTACAGTGAAATGCAAGGAAAGCTGTTGCAGAATGACGCCACACAGTGTGAGTGGGAGAGGGAAGGAGGAGTCAGTCATGAGACCAACAACTGAAGGAGAGATAAATTAAGAGTCGTAAAACAAACTGCCATTCAAAACTCCCTTTCCACAGCAAGACCATTACTGAGGTTTCTGTTGGCTTCACAGAATGAGAATAATTGGGGAATGGTCCTGAGTATCCATTTCAGTTCGTGTCCTGTGTGCCATAGTCACCGTCTTTCATTGTCTAGCTGCAAATATAGAGGAAAATATACTTGGCTCTGCAGCTCTACCTTTTAACATCTACCTCCTTCAAAGTGTATGGAGAAACAGGGGTCAGAAAAATGGTATCATGTTAACACCTGCCCAGGGCTTTCCTCCCAGAGAGCCCCCCCTTCCCACTGCCTGAAATGCAGCACAGTATAACCATGTAAAAAACACTTTTTGTGATTTTGGGTTTTTGTCTTGATTGCACTTGCATGTAAAGAAGCACACAACCCAAGTAGTGACTGCTTCGTGTGAAGAAACTCTCAGTGCAAAATATAAAACAGAAAAAACCTGTCACTGGATAGTGTAAATATATTTGCCATTAGTCATTTCCAAACAAAAGGAGCCTGCATTTGTTTAGTGGTCTTTAACCTTAGTCTTAGAACAGCTCTTGAGAAACTGAGCAAACACAATCAAAGCTCACTTCTTTTGCTAGATTTCACAATGAATCTCTGCTCTGCCATGCTCAACAAAAACACCAAAAGAAAAACTCTGTAACAAAGGATAGATAATCTTCTTCCTCCTTACGAAAAGTGTCTTCTCTCTAGCTTCACCCTGCTTGCTTTTAACACACACACTCACACACCCGCCTTGCTTCCCATGCATCCTCCCTCCCTGTGTCTGGTTTTGTGGACTCACCATCTTCCTTGGCTTATGAACAACAACATGCTGTGGTCCAAAAGCACTGTAGATGCCAGCAGTGCTGTGAAAACAGTACTCTGTTTAATGCCTTATCAGTACCTACACCAGATACAACCAGGGTTCAAAAATTACGTGGATACTGGAGGTGAATAGACAAACTGCATATTGCCAAGATGAAGGAGGAAAACCTAGATCACTGAATCCAGTGCTACTTTTGAATCCATTATCTGCCCGTTTGTCTGTGCCACATAGCAGAAATATTTTTGGAATGTCTTTCCATCCCCTTATGTCCATAACTGTAAGATATTCCTCAGTATTCAAGATCCTTATGCACCCTCTGACATAGTATCCAGACTTTTATCCATTTCTTTGATACATTAAAATATAAAACCACTTGGATCTTGAAGCAGATAACACACAAAATCAGATGCTGTATCCAATCAGCTTTCATGCCACTGCTGAAGCTGTCAGCAAGATGGTAATTTACTTGATTTTGAGTGTGCAAAATGTTAAAAGCTGTTTGTGCCTGCATCGGTGTCAAAGCAGATGGGGCCTCCTGCTTCCTATGAATTTTATTTAGCCCACCTCGTTGCATACACAGCAATGCATTGCATGGACTATAACATCCTTCCTTTCCATCTGACTTACCTGGGAGGGAAGAGCTCTCCGTTTGAGTGTGGTGTAACCTGACCTTTCCCAACAGCTATTGGGTATGTTTCTGTCTTCCTTCAGACATTTGTATGTCTACTGATGCCTGTGTTCTGTCAATTAAGTAACAACAGGCTGTGTTGTTAGTTTGGTGATCTGAGAATATTAAAATCCTTATTGACAATGAGAAAGTTGCAATATTTTGCCACCAAGAGTTTTATGATACCTATTTCCAGAGAGTAACTAGATCTCCCACAGCCTTTACCAACACCTGTTTTTTATATGCGTAAAGCTGTCTTAACGTGTACTCACAACTTCACTATCTTTGCAAGATAGTGTATCTAGAAGTCATGCATCACAAGGTAATAAGAAGTTTACAACAGGAATTTCAGCCTGTTTCTAATCCAAGACTGTCTATAGTCCTTCAGTCTCCTTTTTTACCTTTGTCTTTAGCTTGTCAAGCAGAGCAGGCATTTGAATTCAGAAAGCTGCTGCCTTTCCCCCTCGTGCACTGCTTCTCTGGATTCCTAAACCTTGCAAATAAAAAGCTACAGTTTTCTTCTTCGTCTGAACAGTTCTGTAGGAAAGGATAAGGATGTTAAAATTCACAAGATAACCATTTCATATTTGAGGCCTTGAAAAAAATGCAGCATGGGGTCTGGAGAGCAGGGAAAAGAAGGCCCTGGAGAATGATATTTCCTAAAGATTCATCTTAGCAGTTGCAATTAACTTCCTCAATACCTTTTGGATAAAAGTTATCAGATAAGAGATCAAGAGAGAGAACATGATTTAGCTCTAGCAAGTCTCGATTTACAATCTGTCTTCCCTGATCTGAGCTCATTTTGTGCAACTCCTGTGTCGTGTTCCTCTCTTGCAGAGATGGAAGAAAGAGTTTAAGTCAAAATAGATAAGTGTAGAGCCTCCAGAAGCCAAAATGAAATGTCTCTTAATGGCATTTTTATGGCACTTCCAGGATATCACTGTATCCTACAGGGCTATTATGAGGGGAATTTCATCTCCTTTACTCGGAAAAGCTTTGGTGACATTCTGAAAAAATGCATAATTCAGCAATTTAAAATAGCTAAAATATTTGGTTCAAATTTCCTGGATTTCAAACCCTGACTGAGAAAAAAGGGTGCAGGAAGGGAGGTGCAGAAGGGAAAGGAGAGAAATAGAAATAACCCTCTCTCCCCTCCCGCTTTTGCTCTCTTCTCCCACCTCTCCCTGACTGATTCGAAATCAACGTGTGGATAGAGGGGGAGGATGCTGCTGCTGAAGAGTGCTCTCTGCCAGACTTCTCCGTGGAGAGGTCTGATTTTCATGAGCATGAACAGGAGACCTCTCCCTGATCATATTTCCCGGACTGGATTATTAATGGTTGAATTTCCATCCCTTTAATTGCTTCCTCTTCCGGTGATATCTTTTTTAATCTTACTGCAGCTAATACACACCTGGTACATATTAAGCAATGAAAATGCACAATCAAGGCACACATGCCTTGCAACTGCTGTTTATACCCAAGGATTTAAAACTAGTAACAAGGGAGGTTAATGTTATTCTTAGGAGATAACACTCGTTGCTATGGTGAAGACGTCTTCTGTCACTCACTGTTGGGAAGATGGCACCTGAGCTATGAATGTTTGATGGCATTTTTGCTTTTGAGATGAGCAGTATTAATTACTCCAAAGCAGATACTAACCCCTCTGATTCTGTGCAGGCATCTCATGTAGGTGATTTGTGTTTGAACAGGCTCCTGTCTGCCTTCTGGGTGGGCTCAGCCTGTTGGCATTGATTGGGTTTTTCAACACCTGAAGAAACAATGGAAACAGCAAGAGCTGGTGTCAGAACATAAAAATAGTCTCAAAAAAAAAAAAATCCCAAAACTACCAGGAGACTTAATTTTTTTTGTTGTTTAATGGATGTTACAGTTTGCATCATATTTTTTTTTTTTTGCATCATATTTTTCCTTCAGCTTTTAAAAATATATAAAATTTCATTAGACCTGATCTGCTGATCACAACTTCATGATCTGCACTTCCTACTAAAATTTATTCAGGCAATAATCCACAAGAAATTGGTTGTTTTCAGCAGTTTATGACTTGTTATTTAACATTTAACAGAATGGCAATTTATTTTGGTAACAACCAATACTGAGAGGTTTATTGCCATTGTAAACCATAATCAACTGTTTGTATCATTACTAGTTTTTCAAGATATAAAAATGGCCAGCTGCATTGGAAAATTGCTTAGCAGCTATAAAAATTTGCACTGAAGATTATGTATGGGATTATTTCACCTTAAAGGTCAAAAGTCTTTAGAGAAACCACTCACTTTAGTGGACATTTTCAGCAGATTGGTAAAACCCAACCCCGGAAGGACAATACTGAAGCAGTTCCCAGTAATTTTTTTAAATTATGAATATGAAAAAGAAGTCTGTAGGAGATAGACAATACAGAAGATTGCACTTTCTTTATCACAGCATCAGGCCAGAAACTAAATCTTGTTGTCTTTATAGACGTTGCAACTGTTTTGCTGAATTGTACTGTACTCATAAAATAGCTTAATCATCAATGCTTCCCACTGATCTCTTAGTAACTGGACACAGATTTCATAACTGACACACTTAGAAAAATCCAAAATACTTCCATTTTGATTGAAATAAGTTACAAATGAGAGTATACATTTTACAGGGGTGTATCAGTTCATCTTAAACCATTATAGTGGGCCAAATCTCAGTAATTCACTGTGAATAATTCAAGTGTACGAATTACTTTCTATTTGTGCTCTCAAAAGTATATTTACAAACAGTCTGCAATTTCCTTTTTTTTCTCCCTACTTATTTTGGTAATACTTCTTTTTACTCCATAGTTGCTGTAGCAGTTACTGCAGAATATTTGAGCTGAGTTTAATCACAAGACTTCTTCTATTTCCACTGTGTCAGTGGTTATGCACATTTGCACAGTTCATGCAAATGTTCACTTGGAATAAAACAAATTTTTTCCTCTTAACACTTGTGCCTAACTCAAAAGTTCATTCTTCTAATCTATTTGTGCTACTAAAACTTCCGCTAAGCAAAGCCACTCATAGAGAATAAAAATGGATGAAAAACATCCATTTAAACCTTTGAGCAGGTGAGAGCAGGTTGGGTTTGGGTTTTTTTTAAATTTATGTTTAGTAGTATTCATTCAACTCTTTAATGCTAATTGGAATTTCTGGTAGAAAGCTTTAACTCATTTTTTCCTCCAGTTTTCAAACATCATGAAGCAAGTTAATCCCTACTATAACTCCAGGGAATTTGAGGACGTTATGGCAGAGATTACTTTGGCTGGCACTGCATTTCTTGTTTAAAGTGCTTACCTGCTCATATACACTTTTTAAACATCAAGAGTGATGGTAGCTGGATTTCATTAGTCACATTCAAATGATGTGAAATATTGGAAATGCCATTGCTTTAATGCTCTGGTAACTTTTTGGGTTCCACTTTCTGTAACTTGGAGTGAGTTATTAGGATTGGCAGATACATGCAGATGTTGCTACTCCACTTTACTGGAAACACAAGTTTTCTGAACGTCCACAAAGGTATCCAACAGGCTGCTACAGAAAAGAAAACTAAACAGGCATCCTCCTTGGAAGCACAGTCCACCATGTCAATCACCTTAGAAGAAAGAAGATAATTTCTCTTCAAAAGAAAAATAAAAATAACAACAAACACTTATTTTGTATTCATTCACAAGCCTAGAAATAATAAACGAGATGAAAGAAACTGAAACAAAATCCTCAGGAAAAAACCCCCAAACTCATATCCACTGCCTTGTCATATTCAGCCTGTCTTTCATGCTGTTAAAAATTCTCTTCAGCCCTGGGCATTGGTAGCACAACTGCAGCAATGAGGATCAGGCAATCTTGCCTGCCAGTCAGAGGCATTAGCAATTTGCTGGTTGCAGAAAAACTAAAAATAAAAGGGGAGTATTTCATAAAGCAACAAAAGCAAGGCAGCCTCGTTTCTACCAGGCTGCCTTGGTATAGCTATAGGCTGCCATGTAGCCGATATGAAGAGCATTTAGACCTGCTCCATGCTTTTCCACAAGTGCAAGCAGGGATACAAAAGCAGGCACAAAGGTCGATGGAAGAAAAACCTGCATTCTTCAGTTTACCTTTACTGACTGAAATAACTTGCTATCAGAATCATTAGCAACCTCTGCTGGATGGACACAGCAGAGGAAAATGTGAATCCGAGAGTGGCTTTTCCAGGCACAGATGAGCTATTTAATTGAAACAGTGCCTGTGTCCTTTAGGAAATAATTTTCCCCTCCACATTTTAATGAAACACTGAGTCATTCAAGAATTTGAAAGCACTTATGTTCATTCTTTTTGCTGCATTTTGGAAAATGGTATCACGTCCCCCAACCCCTCACCTCCAGCCCCTCTGTAAGGTGTAAGCCATCACTTGCTACAGCTTTTCTTCTTTGGTCTGGAGCCACACAGCATAGCCACTGGTGTCATTAATAGCTTTAGAGTTGTCATGTTTTCAGTTTTTCAAATTGGGCTGTAAAAGACTATGCTTTCATATTCATTAAAGGCTACTGGTAACTTAAGCTTGTAGGAATAGACTCACTTTCAGGGCTGTAATGTCATCTGCTTATGAGTTCAGCATCCTCACCCAGGGACATCCCAAACCACGAGCTCACCAGCCAGCAAGGACATCTCAGCACTCTGATTTTTTTGTCATCTATGGGCAGGCTTTTGAAAGAGGACTTTTCACAATATAGAACCAGCTTATGAGTGCTCCCCACCTCCACTCTCCACAATCCAACAGAACCTGTGTGTTTTTTCAACTAAGCTTCAAGCCAACCTGAGTAAACAGGTCAACTTCCCCATGCACTGGCTGCTCAGCAGCTAATGCTGAAGCAGCACAAGCTGATTTATATTCTGTAGGGTCACTTAAACTCTCGAGTGTTAAGCTAAAGTGTCAGACAGGTCCCCATGGGGCGAATCTCTGCCGCTCTTGGAGCACTGTTTCTTAGGAGGAGACTTTCATCCCTCATTAGAATTTGTTTTGTATTATGGATTTCTTCCTTCCTTCCTCACAGAATTGGAAGGACTAATTAGAAATAGTTATCACTGCTGACATTCAAAGCATTATTAGAATGGCAACCTGCTGAGAAAAAAGAAAATTCATTCCATTGTAGGAGATCCTGACAATTCAGGTATTTTTAGACTCCAATATGGTCACCTTTAAAGCTTTCTTCAGCTTTAGGCCCAGCAACCTGGCTTTCATGGTAAACCAGTGAGACTGGAGTACAACTGATGCCTTCTAAACATCTGGGTTGGTTGCTTTTTGAGTTTGTTTTGGGTTTTTTTGGGGGGGAGGGGGAGAGGGAAGCTGTTTAAATGAGTAGAAAAAGCCCAGGCAAGCTTCTGTGTTTCAGAGCCTAAGCCCTCACCTGCTGCTGCATTAACCTCAGCAAAGGTTTTTCATTTGCTTTGGCTATATGGATTCTGTAACGTGCTGTCTCTAGTTTTGTCACAGAATTTCGGCTGAACATTTATAGGCATAAATAAATCCATTCCTCTGGTGAGGAGAGGAGACAAGGGGAGAAGCGTTGGACTCACTGATCCTTGTGGGTCCCTTCCAACCCGGGATAGTCTATGGTTCCCTTCCGTGATTCTGTAGGCCAGCCAAACCTGAAGCACATGGAGGGTGCTTGTGTGTGCCTGGCACAAGCAGATCTAAAATGTGTCACTGCCAAAGGCAGCTCCTCTCCAGCACCTCTGTGCACCTCTGCATTCACATCAGGGCAAGGCAGAGACTGCGCAGTACAGCAGATATCATTTCAATTCATTGAAATTACAGCCCCACCACAAGCACTACTGCAAGAGGAAATCACGTGCAAGCCACAGGGCCTTCTGTAGCTACATGCTGTTAAGTTGGTGTAAGCAGGTCACACTGCTGCTACCTGCACACACAAAAAATCTGATAGAGACTCACAGTCATTTAGGAAGACGTGTGCCATTTTCATTCTGTCTCCAGACTTTGATAGAGCCAAAATAGTCTAGCTTCACAACTTTTAAACCATGTCCCTTTGGGGGGTGGAAGGATATGTGTTGCTGAGGGGAAGAAGAAAACCCTTTCAATTCCCAGCAGCTGGCAGTCTATTCAGCTTGCTAACCAACATTACATATGCAACTCCAGTGCTTAGCAAAAGAGAGATTCACAAGTTTGAGGAAGGGGAAAAAAACCCCCAACCCTAAGTCACATTTAGAGATTCCAGGCAGATTCCAGTATAAAAATGGAAACAAGAATAAAGTGTCCAGAGGTTTAGAAGAGAAAAAAATTCCTCTGTGTGTCGCTGAAAAAGATTTGTGATGTCTACAGAAGTCTTCACTGCAGTGTAATCCTTCCTTCCATCCCCCCAAACAGTTTTCAGTTATCTTCTCTGTTCATGATTGCCTTTATATTGTCATTGACATTGTGTTGCATTAAGTCAGTCTCTAATATTAGATGCAATTATGATACGTGACATTGAAATCGCACTTAAACTAAGATTCCACTTGAAGGAGTCATCTTAGATCTATGTCTTTGTAAGGCTGTTTATTGCTTTTGTGATTGTGCTATCAAGTGTTCTTTGTATACAAGCACCAAGGTGCCAACAGCAAGATCCAAAACAGATAAAAGGAGCCAAACATTTGAGTAACTTGAATTATGATGTCTGCAGTCAGACTTGTACTCTAGAAACACCTCCCCAGCTGTTTCTTCACCTCAGTTTTGGAAAGTACTACAGTTATATTTTTTTCTTGGTTTAACCTCTGGTTTCACAGGACTACGTTGTGCTTCTGCACAGTGCCAGAATTAAGTCTATTAGTGTTAATAGCCCCTATGCCCAGACATCAAGAAACTGGGAAATTAGATGACCCATGGATGCTGTTGGAGCCAAAGTGACTCTTGATCCCCCACTGGGCATACTGGCATACTGTCAGGCCTAGTGGAAATTGGGAGTTCAAAACATTTTGTGGATTTACCTCGTATTCTCAGTTATAATATTTTTACCCCAGACTTAGAAAACTGGACCACAACCTGATCTTTTTATCTCAAAC
Organism: Monarcha castaneiventris obscurior; assembly: GCA_026261815.1. NCBI lineage: Eukaryota > Metazoa > Chordata > Aves > Passeriformes > Monarchidae > Monarcha > Monarcha castaneiventris. Next base: position 11,042,994 of record JAMPIT010000510.1, on the reverse strand, counting down.
ATCATATTCCAAAAGTTTCTGTGTCATAATGTGCCATGGGTCACACTGACTTGTGCCTTCTGTCTTGTAAGAATGCCTGTAACAGCAGCTCATTAGTGGCAACAAACAAGTGTAACTCGCTGGCAATTAACCTAGGATTAGGATCCTAGGAGTAGGATCCAGCTATTTCATGGTTAAAATCATGACAGCAATAGAGTTAACAGCAGAAAACAAATTTAAAAGGAGAAGAAAAAAAATCAACAAAAATAAGATGTGACAAGTGCTTATTTACGTAGTCATTTTTCAGGAGCTGAGCTGCACTTTAATACATAAATGCATTGTACCTTTAGTAAAACCTTCCTCCTGAATAGCTAATAAGTTATATTTAAGTGCTTTCACCAATGAACTGACTTACTTTAGTTACTGTGAAATCATTTTTATTATCCTTCTGTCCAAAAAAGTTGGAGGTAGCTAAAATCATTTTGGTGCACCTCCTGCAAGGTCATGAATTATTGAAGACTGGAGCTAGAGTGGTTGCACGAAGAAAAAGACAGATAGTGAGGGCACTTTCAGAGTTATTGAGAAGATGGCTGGAAGGGAAGGCAGGAGCCCTGGAAACATCTGCAGGATTGTATCTTAATGATGGGAATGGTGGAAAAGACTGAAGCCGACTCCCCAAACATTGAAATATTTAATTGTGTAAAAACAATGTATGAAGATGCCAACTGAGCATGTAAGGCAGTTGCAGATGTTGCTTTGTGGCACAGCTCCTGGATCCCAGCTTGCTCTGCCAGGTATATACGGCCCCTGCTGAAAAGGTACCTGTGTGCTGTTGAGAGTGATGTGGACTGGTGGTTAAATAATACATTAGGATCAGAAGAAACATAACAAATCAGAGCTTTCAAAGGACTTTTTTTATCTCAAAAGGGAATCACACTGCTTCTTCCCCAGCTGTGAGTAAAATAAACCTAACTGGGAATCTGGCAGTCCTCTACTTAATTCGAGAAACCTGATCTGCTATTGGTAACCTCAGCACTCAGATGTTTAAGCCCCTCTTAGCTGATCAGTTTGTCCCCTGCAGCAATTCCTTCCACAGAAATTCCCACTGACACCAGTGCAGGAAGCACTAAACAATCACGGGCTGGCCCACTGTTGAACACGGTAACTAGGTGCTCACGATTTGGGGAAGTATTTCTGTCTGTTCGGACCATTGGCAGTTTTACAAGGCAGAATGTCTTTGTCCTTGGCCCAGTGGAGACTAGAAGGCTTCCCACCACCCAGTATTAAGAGCAAAGGACTGACTGGACCAGCAGTACCAAGACTGGACCCAGAGTCCCTTGAAGCATTGTCTCCAGGACACCAACACAGAGTGGGATAAAAATACTGATATTTTGTATTATGCAGCTCTCAATACTATTTTAAATATGATTCTAAGTTCAGCTGTACTTCAGATTTTATAAAAAGCAAGCTAACAAAAGCCACATACAGAACTATTGCAGGATACTTCCCTGATGTGTCTCCCTTGTTATTACACCTCGGCCATCTGTCCTCCCTGCTGGGTCTCATTGCGTAAGCCAATTCAGGTTGGGACGGACTTCAGGAGGTCCTTGGTCTTACCTGCTGCTCACAGCAAAGCCACACGCAGGGTCAGAGCAGTGGATCTTGAAAAACTCCCAAGGAAGGAGAATTCACAACCTCTCTGTGTCACTGCTGGACTGTGGGATTAAACAGTATTATACATGTCCAACTTGCACCTCCCTTTCAAATTGTGCTGTTTTCTCAACCTCCCACCACACATGACATGGAGAGCCTGGACCCATGTTCTTTATGACCTTATGATGCTGTGAGGACCCCCAGCAGCCCTCTTCTTCAGAGTGAACGAGCTCTACCCCTGCAGCCCTTCCTCACAGCGCAAAGTGCTCCAGCCCCCTAACACTGGGGTGGCCTTTACTGGACCTGCTGTGGTTGCCCAGGGTCTTTGCTGTTCAGAGGTCCCCAGACTGGATGCTGCAGCTTGGTGTGGTTGGCTGAGCAGAGCAGAGCTGTTTCTGTTGATGTGGTGACCATGCTCCCCCTCTCACAGCTGGGAGGCTGCTGTCCCTCTCTGCTGCCAGGACATGCCACTGGCTCTTATTCTTGCTGTGGCCCAGGCCCCTTTCCACAGAACCACTCCCCAGCCTGGCATTCCCCAGCCTCTAGAACCTCAAGGGGCACTTCCTTCCCAGGCACCTGCTCTGCATCCATCCTTGTGGAATGTCACGAAGGGCCCCCATCACCCCATTCCTGCAGCCTCTCCAGGTCCCCCTGAACGTCAGCTCTTCCCTCCAGCGTAAAGAGTGGTTCACATCATTTGGCATCACTGGTAAACTTGATGAGGGCTCAGTCTCCTTCTCCAGGTCACTGACAAGTTTGTCGAACAGGAGAAGACCCAGGACAAACCAGGCTTTCCATAGAGTAAGCCCCTTAACCACTTCCATCTGCTCCCAGTCACGCCAACAATTTCTTATCTATTGAGGTCTTCACTAGAATTTTGTTTGCGCTTCTTCCATTACACCATAGAATCACAGAATAGTTTGGGTTGGAAGGCACATTAAAGATGCTGTAGACCAACCCCTCTGCCATGGGCAAGGACACCTTCTACTGGACCAGGTTGCTCAGGGCCCCATCCAACCTGGCCTTGAACACTGCCAGGAATGGGGCATCCACAGCTTCTCTCAACAACCTGTACCAGCGCCTCACCACCCCATAGTGAAGAATTTCTTCCTAACATTGTATTAGTCAATTTGTACTCGCTGGAATGTTTAGGACCTCTACTATTCTTTGCACCACAAACTGTTCACTCACCTGCCAGGTGTAAGGAACACCCAAGTTGCCCAGATCAAATCCAACAGTCAGGAGAAATTACTGCATACGGAACCATGCTTTATGCAACATTTACATCACACAATAATTTTGGAGAACTTTGCCACTATTTAAAACTAGGGTTTATTAGATGCAATACTTGCTATTAAAAAAAATCCACCTTATTAACCCCTCCTTGTATAAGCCAGTATATAAATAAGGAAATTGCAATACCACAGGAGAGGTGTTATAATGTCACATGAAGCTGTAGAGCAATTACTCTGTGTTCCATAACTACCTCTTGAAAAATCTTAAGAATATTAATTTGATGACGTTACCATTGTCAAAATGATATTTCTCATTCTAGGTATAGTTTTGCGATTTCCTAATAATAAAGGAAGTAGGCGTATTGCTAACTAGGCTGACAATTCAAGTATTCACGAGTATCCATGGTTCACTGACCATTAACCATCAGTAAGACATCAAATAATGATTTAGAATTCCCTCCCTCCTACTCAATGCCTCCAGAGTAAAATACAAAAGCATATTTCAAATGTAGCTTAAATTTTAATCATTTGCAAACAATAATTTTTTTTGGCAACATCCCAAAAAGCTGTTATCTTTTATTTTTGCCTCATTTAAAAAAGGTTGGGCACATGGATCTTGTACAAACACAGTATGATGATGATGACAGAAGAACACTATTTCTTTAGAAGACTCATAACTGCATCGTATGTATCTATATCAGAGCAAAACTGAGAATAAACTCAATAAAAAGCAAAAATTTGAGACATTTGGGTGGTGTATGTTGTTTGATTTTTAACTGGCTTCCTATTTATGCACATAATTAAAGACATCTAATTTACTTTGGCATCCTTTTTGCCAATTTAAATTCGGTTAAAAAAAAATCAAGAACAGTATTGTTTTTTGAAAGTGTGCCCCAGATGCAAAATTCCATACAGGATCCTGAAAAGCTCTGTGTATGTGTATGAACATGTGCATACTTATACATACATGTACATACAACCCGTTGCTTGAGAGTGATCGCTGAAATGACAAAGTTCAAAAGTCCCAAGATTGTGCTGCAGATGATCCAAATTCACTAACGTGGCTTTGCAACCTGCACACAAAACCCTGCTGGTTATGACCCAAGGAAAACATTCATATTGTCACAATTCAACGAAAAAGTTCTGGAAAGTTTAGCTGGCCATTTAGTGCCTGTCTATCGTGCTGCTTGCCCAAGTCAGACTCGCATACAGAAGCTCACAAAAGAGTCTGAACTAAAGGAAAGACCCTAAAGACCAACCTGTGGGAAGTGAGGCTCCTAAGGAAGTCAGCAATACCTCAGCTGGTGAATTTCCCTAAGTTGCTTAGACATGGTTTCCCAGTTTGAAGCTGACCTCTGAGCTCACTGCTCAGGCCCAGGAATCTTGCAGGCTTTTATGAGCCTTAGGCTCTGCAGCAAGGCACAGCTGCAGCAGGAAGCAGAGCAAGTGCTGTCACCTCCTCAGCCCAGCTTCAGCACCAGTCTCACCTGAGCAGCAGGTCAGATATTGTGATTTTCACACCCAGGCTGATGAGGCACCTCACAAGCACAGATACCAGATCAGGCTTTTCAGGGAACTGAAGACACCAGGCACCCAATTTGTTGATTTAAGGATGAGAAAAGTGTAGAACTGAGCAAAGACCTTGCAAGAAGAAAGTCGTTTCACACCTATACAGAAGCAAAAATCCAAGCACGCAGGAGAGTAAATTTTTACCTCTAAAACTACCTAGAAGATTAGGCAATGGTTTTGTGACCTGTGCCCTTGTTTTTTTATGTCTTGATTCTATCCCCATCCCATTCTAAGCCAGCAAAAGTTTTCCAAGTTGCACTCATGCATAGGCAGATAAGCAGATTCCACTGGGTCTTTTTGTAGACCTAGTATGTATGCATGCCTAACTCTGCTGTGTCAAGGGTAAAGATGGAAATACCAGGTAAAACTCCCAAGGACTAAGAGTGAAAACCAGGCAGATGAGCAAGCTCTGCTTCATTAAATAAACTGGGAATCACCCACAGCAATGCCATATAAATGCACTCAGTCCTGCCTGACTTCTGAAGGTATAGAGGATATCTGGGACTGGTTATCATCCAAGTAGAAAAATACCTGGGAATTCCCAAGCTAAGAAGTTACAGATGAACATTAAAGCAACACATGAAAAATGAGTCTGCTTGTACTACAGATGGACAGAAATTGCACCAGAATAAATCATCCTCTATGCACTTTTCTTACACAAAAAACATTTATGCATTTGACAAGTAATTAAAATAGTCTCAAGAGTCTGAATTTTTTTAAGATTAAATTACCAGGCTATGTTTTTAAAAATAGTAGCATCCTAACCCAGTTGAGTGTCAATCCAGGTGCTGCTCTGCAAGGCAGTCTCCAAAGACATTCCTCAGCCTGCCATGTTGACTATGAGCAACAACAAACTGAGCAGCATTTCCATTATTTGCCTTTCCCTGTCCTATATTCCTCCTTCTAAACATCACTTAGTAGGCAAAGTAAGGTGTGCAACTAAACAGACAAGAAAAAATATGCTTTTGTGTATGTGATGCTTTCACAACTGCTCATTAGCTTCATTCATTTCACAGCATTTTCCAGAGATAGGATGAGCCAGATAATCTAATTTTTTAATTTGTTAATTTGTTAATTTATCAAATTTGTTAGCTGGTCAGTAGTCTGCTTTGAAAAAAAATGGAGACAACAGAACTGGAACTCAGTTTTATTTCTTTTCGTTAAAGAGAGATTCGTTAATCTCTTTCATAACTGAAAGGCAGAAAAAAGTGTTTTGTCCAAAATAATCAGATATAAATAATTAGATCAGGGAGGAAATTATCAGCAACAGAATCTCACAAAAAAACCCCAAACCCTGTACTTCTTACAAAGACATGGGAAGTTCATTTTTAAGAACTGAGCAAGTAGCCATCTTTAATGCATTTGTTTTTACTGATATTTTAGAACAGCTCTCTGCAACTCATTTTACTCAGGAAAAAAAAAAGGTAGCTGTATGAAAACAACAGCTAGTCAGCTCAAAATCATTAAGCAGAATGTTTTTGCTACCTACGATTCACATAAATTTTGGTTTTGCACAATGATTCATATCACTTACAGATTCCACTTCAGAAAATTAGGAACACCACCACTTCACTTCTCCCAAAATGAGAACTGTCATGATTCTGTTTTTTGCCAATACAGACTGATACACCAGTGAAAGGAATGACTAATCCTAAATGAGCATTAATTGATGGCTACTCCTTTAACAAGAAGCAATTAAAGCTACTGCATAGGAATAAACAGTTTTCATTAAAGTTTCTTGTATTAGAGCATTAGTTATATGACACAACTGTAGTGCTTGTATAGTGTGTGCTATTCCCAGGCAGGTTTCTCCGGGCAGTCTTTTTTGGTTTATCCAGTGAAATTGTGCCATATGTCTTGCCACTCTAATTGCAATGAAGTCTCTAAAGTACTTAGAATTACTATTTTCTTTTAGGGTCAACTTAAAATTTTTAATCTCCCTTTAATGAAAGTAAGGGAATTGTCACAAAGTGTGAGGAACCTGATAAAAAATAATTCATATTTTTTCTTCATTTCAGCGAAAAATCCACATAATCTCAACATCCACCACTGGATGAACTACAAATGCATGTTCTGGTGAATAAATAATTAAAGCATCCAACCTCATATTAACTGCTCTTAGCCATCTTACCTCTGGCTAAATAATCTAAAAAATGGAGCGTCTAAATTTTATATTTGTAGCACTTCAGCAAGCTGTTTATTGTACCTCTAATGACAGAGTTTAAATGGACACTAGAAGTTTTTCAGTCTTGCACTGAATGCACTAGTCTACACTTAGGAGATTTAATTCATCTGCAGACAACTTACTGGTAGAAATCTGCAGCAGCCAAGTGCCCTAAATAGCACCTACTCTCAGCTGTCAATTAAAACTTTTTCTCTTCAAAGTCTGAGATCCATGACTCCAGGATTCCCCAAAGCCAGCACTACGTTGCTAGGATGCTATGTAAGGAGGGAGGTATGTATGCTCTGGGATATGAAGCATAATGCAGAAATGTGAGCTTTACTGGAGAACTAACCCAGGAAATGCTCCTGGAGCCACGTGCAAAGCAGGTACTCTCCTGTTTGTTCCCTGCTCCATCAGTCCTACACCAGGCTCACATGACTGGGCTGACTCAGACAACAGCAGCCTAGAATATCCATCTAAACCATGCCACATGGACCTACCTTCTCCAATCCCACTGCCATGAAAACCCTTGCAGAAAACCCCATGTTCATCCCAACTGCTAGAGATTAAACAGACTCTGTGACTTGAAGTACAAGCATGTCTAAATAATTACTTGACAATTTCAGAGACCCTTTAATATCTAAAAGAAGTAACCAAACCCAAGAATCCTCCTTCGTAGCTCCAAGCCCCATATACACACCTAGTGGAAGCTGCAGTCTGTAGTCCATCAGTCATTTTGTCCTGAGTTGCAGCTCTCAAACTGCATCCATTACAAAACCCTACTACTACACAAATTAAGATTCAAGTGTAAGGTGGTGCTGAAAACTTGCCAAACAGGGTCTGCCATATTTCCTGTGACTCAATACACTGTCACAGTTTTTAGGGTGACCCTAAATGACAGGGTTGTTTCTTTACTAATGAAGAAACAAGCCTAAATGTAAGACTGTTTTTAAAATTTTATTTTAAAATATCTAAAATTTAATGAAAGAAACAAATACTTCAAAAAAACCCCACAGACAGTTAAGAGAACTTTTTCAAAGTTTTTAAGGGATCATAATTTTTTAAAAATACACTAAAATTGAGTCAGAATCATAGAACATCTCGAGTTGGAAGGATCATCATTCCAACTCTCTGCTCCTTGCAGGGGAATAACTGTACATAACTTTACATAACTGTAAAAGATTTCAGTTTGCTTTTAAATAATCTTAACATTTTAATTATGACAATAAATATGAACAATCAATGTTAAGAAACTGTGCAGAGCAAGCAGACATAAAAGTTATTGCACAATGTATCTGCTGAATCTCCTATGATCCAAGGCTTCGGGTTTCAGTTTTTGGCACTGGATTCCAACAAGTCTTTTGCTTCATTTATTTTTGTTGCTAAGTAAGGTG